>OY101448.1:177405444-178067944 GCA_956483635.1 Panzeria rudis
TCGCCGCTGGAGGGGAGTTTTTGTCCCTTATTTAAGAAAAGGACAAAAAGTTCCGGACCCCGGATAGTTAAACCTTCTACAAAAATGTTTATAGTGATGTTTTACACAAAAGTGCTAAACACATCTTATACCCTAAACGTAATGCATACTACACACAGAAAAAAGTGGAATGTAAAATCAACATGACGCAATTGTGATATTAAATTTATATGAAATAATTTATCGTTTAAGTGTGTTAGTGTTTATTTGCTTTGTTCATTGCTACAATTCACTGTTCTGCTTACTTGTGTGACTTGTTCTTGTTTATTCTTACATGTGTCGGTTATGTAGACGACAAAAAACGAATTACCAGGAAAAATTTACTGCTGCTGGTTTAAAATTACCATTGTTTCATATTAATTTGAAATGAAAAACTATTAATCTAACCTTAAATCTCTTCGATTTTACATTTTTCACTGTTAAAACAACTTTGTCATAAACGCTACGTTTCATTTTAAATCAACATGACTATAACTTTAATTTCAAATAAGTTGTGTGTCAAATAATCTTTCAAATAATGTTGAAGAAAAATTTAATTCATTTTACATGCGATGGTATTTATTTAGTGTATACGTAAAGTAAAGTTTGAAGCTGTTGTGGCTGCAGTGGTTAGCGCGTGGACTATCATGCAGGTGGTATGAGTCCAAATCTTGGCTGGGGCAGCCAGCTGCAACACAAAGTTTTCTGATGCCTATCACGTAATTAAAATAATTAATAGAATAGCTACATTCAAGTCATGTTGTTTCAGCTTGATATAACTATAATTCAACATGACTCTTAGTGTTGTTTCAATATTAAATTCACGTTGCTTAAACTTGAAATAACTTCAATTCAACATGATTCTTCGTGTTGTTCCAATATCAAATTCACGTTGTTTCAGCTCGAAATAACTTTGATTCAACATGATTTTTCGTATTATTTCAGTATCAACTTCATTTTGATTTAACTGTAATGCAATATTAAATCAACATGAAATATAGTTAATTCAAAAGGATAAAATTTCCTTCAAAATTATAGTAAATCATGTTGAATTAAAATGAAACACCTATGAAGCAAAATTACTGCCGAAAAATGTTAAATTAACCTGGTTTTCCACGATTTTACATGAAAATTTTTCTGTGTGTAGATATCCTGTCAGCATAACTATGTGTAAAAAAGTTAAAAATTTAACTTCTTCTAAAATCAATCCCACATGTAAACTTTCAAGACGCTAGTACATATGTATATTTTTTTGTACCTTCCCCTACACATAATATTGGTCTACGTGGTCCATATTAGCTGAAATGGAGTAGTTACAACATGATTCCATGTAATGCAGTCACGGGGCATGTCATTTGCAAACAATAGCCTCTAGTTAACCGACAAGTGTTTGCGTTTTATTTAACACTTAAGCAATCGTTAAAACACGAACACTTGAGTGCTCCATCGAATATAGACATATGTATATAAGTTTTAAGACTACTCCGATGTAATGCAGACATGAACCAAGTCATTTGCAAACAAGAGTTTGTAGTAAAGAGGCAAGTGCTTGTGTTTTTTACAATTTCAACACGAACGCTTGAGTGCTCCATCAAGCAGTAACATAGAGTAGTTTTGAGACTACTCCGATGTAGTGCAAGACTGGTGATCATGTTTTCTACATACATTTGGGTTATCTTTGGACTAGTCCTAATCCTCTATTGAGTATAATTTACATTCGTGTATGGACTAGTCGCGCTATTTGCAGCTCTTATTATTTAAAAAAGAATTGATTTTGTTGTGCAGTTTTTGCAAAAATCAGTTGTGAAGTCATTATTATGAATAAAATAAATCGTAATTTATCGATCGATTTTCCAACATATGTATATACCACACACATACCACAATTCATTGCAGGTATGCGTAGCTTCATGATCCAGAAATAAAAATTTAGTTTTTTGCCATTTTTGATTTTTTATGAATTTTAAAAATAAGTTTTTTTTTGTGTATACAAACTTCGAAAATAGCGTTACGTAATATGTGAATCTAAATCCTTAATCCTAATCTAAATTCCTTAATTTTACTTAAAAGTTCTAAGTTCTTTGCTTTTTATGAACAGCCACCCACTAATGACTATTTTTGCAGGTTTTGAGTACGAATTTACGTTATTTTAAATAACTCTAATGTTGGGAAAGACTTTTAGCAAATTCAGTTTATCTTAATAAAAAAATATATTCACTTCTTTTTATTTATTCAAGTATGTGCATACTTTTCGTAACTAGCGAAATATGTTGACAAATATTTGCTTGCTGATAAAATAATTTGGCTAAAACGCACGCATGAGTGCCTGTTATTTGTGTTGACCAAGCTATTTAAGTGTTAGAAATACTTGGTTTTCAGTTTTCGTTCTATTAGGCGATTTTTGTCTGAACTGCACGTGACCTGCTCTCCTGAATAAATTGATTTCAAGAGCTTCAAGGAACACTTGACATGCTCGAAAACTAATTATTTATTTTGTCCATTATTCGTGAAATTTTGTTAAAAAGCTCATAAAATGTAAGTATTTGTCACCTTTGCGAGTGAGTATCTTATAGATTTTCTTTCAGGTGCGGGGTGCCATCAAATATTTATGCCATTAACATAAAATGTTTATTCATGAGATTTCTAGCTGCAAAAGGTCAGCTTGATGTCTGTCGATGTGTCAAAATTAATTTGTTTGAAAACTAAAACAATAACGTTTTCAGCAATTTAGTTTATCATTAACCGTGCAGAAATACACTTAACCTCTTAACCTCTGCACCGTATTCATTCTTTTGTATGTAATTAAAAAGCAAAGTTTGTTTTAGATCTTTTTCTTAATTTACTTAATATTTAACAATTAAATTAGAATATATTTTGTTGATGTTAAATGAAATGTTTTGTTATATTAAACTTAAGGACGAAACTGTAAATGGTTTTCATCCTTAAATGAAAGACAATCTTTTCACATTTTATTAAAATGAAATAAATGCTAAATCTATTCCTTCTTTAATACTTACGCTGTAGTTTTAATCTTTTAATAATATAAGCTTAATTGAAGTGTTAAAAGGAATTAAGTGAAGATGGCAGTGTCTTAAGAAAAACCTAATTAAAATGTTTGATATCGAGTTTGTATTGTTGTTTTTTATTCAAGGTAATTTCGGAGTTTCATATGTGATGATCCCGATGAAAAGGTGCCTTATCTTCCGTAGGACGAAATTTAGTTAGCTATATTTCCTACAAAAATATAAAATTTTGAAAAAAATGCCGTTTTTACCGCAAAATTCCCAAAATTGATCGAGATATGAATTTTGGAATATTACACTGTACAACACGAATAATATTACGGCATTCTGTAAACAGATTCTGGCAGAGAAGACCAAATAAAAAATATACGTGTGTAGACGTTTCGCAAGATCACATCGGAATTTTATTTTAGGCGGGTTAAAGTTTCGCCCTTTTGGTCGTCTGTTCGTGCAGCATATCAGTACACGAAACTATGCGTTCTTTACATCTTTGTAGAAAACATAAGGGATATACATATATTTGTGGAACATATTAACCCTCTAACTCCCCCACATAACGGTCGTTTTTGGCTCTTTTCTAACAAATCGTAAAAAAACACCCCTGAAAAGGAGGAGTGCGGAGATGAAATGTTCTACAAAAATCTTGGCCATGTTGTTAAAAAACAACCAAGCTCCAGATTCAACTTGTACGCCAGAAATTATTGAAAACTTAAAAGACGTTTAGGGGTTAACTTCATTCATACTTATTCATCTTCTTGTAAGTCTTACATTGAAAGTATACGATGTGCGGGAAACATTTTTCTGCAACATTTTAATCCTATAGCTCTTCGTTGTATGGTTTTTTTTTTGTACATTTCTTAAAAAGGGGCAAAAAAACCCCCCTTCAGCGGTGATATAGGGGGCTGAAATGTTCTACAAAAATATTCGCCATAAAATTCTACTATAGATGCTAGAAATCATTCGAAACTTAAAATGTGTTTAAGGGTTAATGTACAATTCGTACTCGGCATGGAAAATAAGATGTGTTCAGCTTTTGTATGAAAAAACCACGAGGAAAATTTTTGTAGAAGATTTTTACCCGCTATATTGCCGCTGAAAGGTAGTTTTTTGCCCCTTTTTACGAAATGTACAAAAAGACCCATAAAACGAATTTTAGTTTTTGTTTATTTTTAAACTCTTTTTTTCGTTGTTTTGACGTTTTTTTTTTTGGTTTTGGAACTTTTTTTAAATTTTTTTTTTTGTTTTTTGCCGATTTTTTAAATTTGGTTTTGGATTTTTTTTTAAAGTTTTTTCGCTTTTTGACGATATTTTTAGTTTTAGCGACTTATTTAAGCTTTAGAATTTTTTTCAGTTTTATCGCTTTTTTCGGTTTTGAGGATTTTTTCGGTTTTTTGTGTATTTTTAGTTTTAGCGATTTTTTTTTTTGGTTTTGACTCTTTTTTCGTTTTGAGGATTTTTTTGGTTTTCGGCAATTTTTTTAGTTTTGGCGCTTTTTTGCTGTGGCGCTTCTTTCGTTTTGGTGATTTTTTTCCATTTTTTTTTTTTCGTTTTTTGATGATATTTTTAGGATTAGCGATTTGTTTACTGGTAAGTACTTTTTTGCTTTTTGGCGTTTTTTGACGTTTTTTAGTTTTTTGGCGATCTTTTTAGTTTTGGTGAATTTCTGCGTTTTAGCGATTTTTTTAATTTTGATGCTTTTTTCCTCTAAGCCCCTTTTTCATTTTGGCGATTTTTCGTTGTAACATTTTTTAAATTTTGGAATTTTTTAGTTTTAGCCACTTATTTAAGCTTTAGCATTTTTTTCAGTTATCGCTTTTTTCGGTTTTGAGGATTTTTTCGGTTTTTTGTGATTTTTTAGTTTTAGCGATTTTTTTTTGGTTTTGACTCTCTTTTTCGTTTTGAGGATTTTTTTGGTTTATGGCAATTTCTTTAGTTTTGGCGCTTTTTTGCTGTGGCGCTTCTTTCGTTTTGGTAATTTTTTTTCCATTTTTGGTGATGATATATTTAGAATTAGCGATTTGTTTAGTTTTTAGTGTTTTTGTTTTGGTTTTTGGCTTTTTTCAGTTTTTTTGCGATCTTTTTAGCTTTTGCGTTTTAGCGACTTTTTTATTTTGGTGCTTTTTTCCTTTAATCGCTTTTTTCATTTTGGCGATTTTTCGTTGTAACATTTTTTAAATTTTGGAATTTTTTAGTTTTAGCGTTTTTGAAAATTTCAAGAGTATACCTCTTACGGTTTCCAAGATACAGCATATTGTCTAAATTGCATAGTACAATTACATTAACTGATAGAACACCTTTTAATTTTTATTGGTTTAAATATCAGTGTTAATTGGTGAAGTCTATTCTATAGATTACACCAATTAACACTAACTTTGAAAATTTTAAAGTGTCTGTATATGTGTCTGTATATTACATTAGTATTTCAATATTTTGCGTTGCTCGCTTTGGAGCACCCTTTATGTCATATATTTGTTGTTGTAGCGACCAAAGTTTTACATATTCTGTGAACATTTCAGATCCGTAGTTCTTACGGTTCCCAAGAAAACAGCCTGTGACAGACAGACTGACATACGGACAGACAGACAAACATACAGACAAATAGCGTAGCGAAAACCAATAGGGTTCCTTTACACTTTTAGTGTACGGAACCCTAAAAATGAACAGACAGACGTCCAAAATTTCATGGAAACATTTTTATACTCACAAGTTTTTAGCTTCCCGCCATAAAAAATTAGAAGTTATTGATATCTCCCCGATTTTCGAAAATCGAGTTTTCATAAGATCTCAACGTTCTAAGGTTGAGATTTCCTTAGTACTATTTTTACGGTGATGTCCGTGTGGATGTATCTATGTATTTTTTTATCACTTTTTTTTTAAATAGAAGTAACACAATTCAGGCAATTAATGCCTACCACACAGAAAAAAATAAGTTTCGTTTTTGATAACAAAAATCCCGGTATTCAATAATTTTTTTTCAAATTTCCTGTGATAAAGAATTTCGCCATATTAATAATAAAATTATTTCAAAAGCAGAAAAAATATAAATTAAAAAAATGTTGACATGGCTGAGATAAGAACCTGGGCTTCCCGGACGTAAAGAATACTCTCTACAGCTGAGCCATATCCCAGTTATTTTTTTATAAGATAAAACTTGTTTTAAGTATTTATGTATGAAAAGAAAAGAAATAACCGACATGGTAAAGAAATACATACAACGAAATATTGTATTAAGTTAATGACAAAAGTTATTGAAATTTATATTTTTTCAATAACATGGTTTTATTGAACATAATTCTTGTCTATTTTTTTTTTGTGTAGAGAAATAGTGAAGTGAAAGGAAGAGATAGAAACTTTAACTCTTTTAGACCTGTGCTAATTCGCATTTTGTTAATTTTTTTTGACCAGTGTTGCAGCCCCTCTGGTGTCAAGCAGGGGCCTATTCACATATTACGTAACGCTATTTTCGGAGGTTTTATACCCCCCCCCCCCCCCCCCCCTTCGTAACGCTTTTTACAACATTTTCGGAGTAAAGTATCTAGTAACAGATCAACAAATCTTTATTGGATAAGCAAAAAAGCAACCGGTGGCGGCGCGCCATCGTTTCTCAGTGCGCGTCATTTTATTTTCATGAATTTGCTGTTTCATGAATTTGTTGCTTTCCAATTTTTTTTTATAGATTGGGTAATTTGTGCAATGCGAACTGCGTGTTTTTTTTATTGTGATAAGGCTACCTGGTATTAATTGACCCTGCAATGAACATTTAATGCAATTTTTATCATGACAAATCAGTTTATAACAAAAATACACCAAACGTAATCAGAGAACTTTTCGCTCCAAAGAAAAACCAGAATGAATTGTCAAAGCTGGTAACCTTGAATGTTGCTATCTTTATTAAATTTTTACTCGTATACCTGTATTCGGTTCAGAATAATACATCAAAGCGGAGAGGCATCACCACATCGAAAACTAAACTGCAACCATATTCATCTTATCCCAGTTAGCATTTTTTGAAATTTCTAATCAAATTCGAGGCTTTTTCGATTCATCGGCGCGATTAAAAAACCAGAATATGCGCTCTTTTTCTGATCATAAATGATACTTTCGTCGGGAGAAAATGGTACCCTACCCGCGACTCTTCTGGAAGAGTCATTTATGATTCGTTCTTTCATCAGTTGCGAATCTTCTTCGTGCCATATTTAAGCCTTTTTGTAATCATTTTCGAATCATATTTAAATCATATTTGTAATCACTGCGAGTAAAAAGTTATCCAATGTGGATTGAGAGGATGATGGATGGATGTATTCCAAATGCGCTTACGCCATGTTGAATATATATATTATTTGGTATTTTAATGACTTGACTGATTTTATATTTTTACTTACTGTTTGTATTTTAAACCTACTGGGAATCGAACCAAGCTCCTTTCCGTTCGCAGTCCCACGTACCAACCACTCAGCTAAACCACTGCATGCAACAACGGTAGCATAAAGTTAATATAAACTTACTCCTAACCAGTCAGCATTTTATGAACTTATTGATCATTTTCGAGTCTTTTATGACTCTTCTGTTACCCTAGCCGCGACTCTTAACAAAGAGTCTTTTATGACTCGCGTTTCTAATCACTTACGACTCATTTTCGAGACTTAAATGAGTAAAAATTCGAGCATCTGCATGATCAATTTGTGATTGCGCACATTCTATACATTTTGTTGCTGCTTTTTAAGCAAGTCGTTTTGTAATCATTTGTGGGAGTCATTTTCGAGCCTTTTTTTAAGCGCAGAACTGATTAATCAGTTTTTTATCATCTAAGATGGTCTTAAAAGACTCAGTTTGGTGATTTTTGCTAAAGCCCTTATGACACTACATTTTTTCTTAATTTTTCAAGTTTTGGAGAACAGTGCAAATAGAATATAATAGGATATTTTATCAGGTGCAAAGAGTTCAGCTATATTAAGATAAATAACAAATTATCAAAGATTTTACTAATGTTATCGATAAAAAATGGGGGCCTGTCAAAAAAAAATTTTAAAATGTTCAATTTGAAATTGACATTTCAAGCTTGAAACATTAAAGTGTTGCCAAGTTAGCGGTTTATTCACGAATTCAGCGACTTTTCAACTTTTTTTTCTTTTGTCGTTTTATTATAAATAAAAAGTAGGCAGCACTTAAAGAAGCCATTACGTTTTGTTTACATTTTGTATAGTTGTTTCTTTCTATCATTTGCTATTTCTTTCTTTCAATCCTATAGCAAAACAATGCAAGAAAAATGTAGTGTCATAAGGGCTTAAAACAATCTTCCAAACGCTAGCTGGGATGTTTTTGTATTGGCTAGCTAAAAAGTTGATTTCAGTCAACAGTATGTCGTCAACAAATGAAATTGAAATATGTGTTATCTGGCCACACCAACGTCAACAGGTGTTGGATTTCCTACGTATATACTATTACTTGGAAGAACCTCTTACGGTGAGCAGTGGTGAAAAACAACAAGACAAAGAAGATGAGGATTTTCATTTATCTTATATCGATCAAGGGATGTGCTTTATGGCCGTTCAAAAAGACAACTCCGATTCAAAGGAGAAAATCCTGGGTGTAATTTTGGCTGGTCCTAAAAGACCCAATGAAGCTAAACATCTGTTTGAAGAGGCCGCTAAATTCGGTCCTACCAAATGGGGTCATACACTACATCTGTTCGCCTGTGTAGAACGCGATGCTAATATATTCGAACGGTTTAATGTACGAAAAGTTTTACATGTTCAAATTCTGGCAGTGAATAGCAAAATGCGGGGCATAATATGGGACGCCGTTTAATTAATGAAATTATTATTTTAGCACGACTTTTGAACTACGAAATTGTTTTTGCAGATTGCACCAGTTTCTATTCGGCCAGGTTACTTGCTCGCATGGGCTTTCAGTGCATTAATATTAAATACTACAAAGACTATGTGGACGAAAGTGGAAAGCAGATATTCACACCCGATCCGCCCCATACAAGTGTAATAACATTTGCTTCCAAATTGTAAACAATTCTATAGTTTTTTTTTTTGTTAATAAGTTGATCTTTGATCTTTAAAGAAAATAAAAACGTTATCCAAATGATTTTGTGGTAACAATATAAATTTTATCACAGCTCTTGGTATACAGGGTGTCCCATAAATTAAGGTCAAGCCGAAAGTGGGTAATAGGGCAAGTGCTCCTAAAAAAGTTAGAACAAAAACCTATGTCATTTATTTTAAAAGGTGTTGCTATTAAAAAAAATCACCCTTTGATCATCTTTCTATTGCTGCGACTACAAATCTTCCTAAATTATTGAGAGATATCTTTCTGTAAATTACAATTAAAAATTCACACTGCAGTAGCCTGATTTTTAAAGAAAATGTTACGTTTTGCCAAACGATGTACTTAAAATTATTACTACTCCCAATTTCAACCGGCCGTGTTGACAAAAAAAATGTACTAGGTACTTTTGGCAAGTGACATCAAAATTGTCCGAAAGAAAAAAATTCTTAGATAGGCTATGTGTCTCACACACAGTTTACGTGTGTTGAGAAAATGCAGAAAGCTCTATCTAACATTTTGAAAGTTTTACACAAGAAGCATAAAACTTGTTTAAATGAAAAATATATGGACAATTGGTGCAAAGTTTCGCAATAATATATAACTTTGTTGGTACTTTTTTAACTACATATAATGTAAAATTTTGCACTAATATTCAATATATATTTTTTAATTTAAACAAATTTCATCCTTCTCCTGTAACACTTTTAAAAAGTTAGATGGGGCTTGCATTTTCTCTCACGATATACATATAATAAGTATAAAAAATCATAATTTGCGAGAAAAACAATCATCATTTGGGGGAAAAAATCATCAAATCATATTTTGGTTTAAAAATCATTAAAAATATGATAAAATCATCATTCTGGCAACGCTGACCACTGGTATAGATTGTAGACTGAGAGCGAGAATTAAAAACATCGAATAGTTTGACTTTCTCTTAATATGTGTATAAAAGAAAAAATGTGCTGTTTATGTATTCACAACGAACAAATTGTTTAGAAAATCTGTAAGTACTTATTAAACATATTGCCCATGTGAAACACACAAGCTGTTTCTAGATTAGATTAAAGTATGGCAAGTTTAGATAATATACACAAGAAACATTTTTTGCCTGATGGCAGAAACAATTTGAGACTTTACAAATATACATATGTTGTCTCATGAGCTACCATAATCAGAAGAATAATGAATGGAGAATTTTAAACATTGCTGATAAATTTCTAATTATTAGCTTTGATTTTTCTCCGGCCTTAACACTACAGGACGTAACAAGTATCAGATAAAGCGGCAAATTTTCTGATGTCTTATCATACTTTTTTCCGACGTTGCTCAGAAAAATTCTTTTAGAACTTAACTAAAAAATTCGTCAAAATACGTACAGAATTCTATTAGTTATTTAGGCATAGTTTTTAGAATTTCCTCAGACAAAAAGGTTAGTTTTCTTGTCAACCACTCATATGATTTTCGGTAAGTTTTCTGACCAAACTCGGATACGGATTCGGTATCTTGTGCAAACTTTTTGGCCGACTTCGGACCGAAAACGGCAAAAATGCTTGCTGGGTACATGTCAAAACACATACATACATGCATGCATAATAGCCCTGCAGATATTATTGGACTACGTAACTCATTTTGGCTGAAATGGACTACTTAGAACATGGTCCTATATAATGCAGTTATGCATCATTCTATTTTCAAATAAGAGCTTGATGTTATCCGACAAGTGTTCGCGTTTTAACAAATGAAGTTGCTAAAATACGAACACTTGAGTGGTCCATCGAATAGTGACATAGAGTAGTTTTGAGACGACTGCTATGTAATGCTGGCATGGACCATGACATTTGCAAACAAGAGTTTCTAGTTAAGCGACAAGTGTTCGCGTTTTCGCTTATGTAATCGTTCAAACACAAACATTTGAGTGCTCAATCAAGTAGTGACATATAACAGTTTTGAGACTACTCCGATGTAATGCTAAGCTAGGTTTTATGGTCCATCTCCACCACATCGTAATGCTAAATCGACCATATCTTCTCCATACATTTGGGTTACCTTTGGACTAGTCCTTTATGGAGTATATTTTAGATGCTTGTATGGACTAGTTGCGTTATCTGCAGGGTAGTATTGAACTTAACAGGCATGATAGCATTTATTGTTTTCTTTATTTTTGCAATATGTTCTCATGACTAGGGTTCTACCCTCTCATTTTTTTCTAGCTAGCTGCCACCCATGCTGTTTTTTATACATTTGTAAATATGTATATTGAGTTATTCAAACTAATGAACATCAGCTATCAGTTCATTACAAAGCCGCATAGGTGCAGCATTAAAGTATCTTCAATAAAAAACTACTGCAAAATATATCTCATAATATTGGTTGGTTTATATGTCATAATATAACAGCTGATTGCAGATAAAATAATGTCGTCGTCTTCCTCTCTATCAACAAAACAAATTGTAGTACGCAAAATCCAACCCCATGAACGTTCACAGGTGTTGGATTTCCTACGTGTCTTCTATTATTTGGAAGAACCTCTGACAGCAGGTAGTGAGCCCAAGCAACAGGACAAAGAGGATGAAGATTTTAATATGTCAAATATTGATCATGGCACCTGTTTTATGGCAATTCTAAAAGGTGACTATTTCTCTCAGGAGAAAATAGTGGGTGTGGTACTGGCCGGTCCAAAAACAATCGATGAAGCTGAACATCTTTTTGAGGAGGCCGCCAGCTTAGGACCTAGCAAATGGAGTCGTACTATGCACTTTTTGGCCTGCGTAGAACAGGAGGCTAACATTTTCGCAAAGTTTAATGTCCACAAAGTATTACACATTCATGTTATGGGAGTGAATGCTGAAATGCGTGGTCAAAATATTGGACGCCGTTTAGTAGAAGAAGTTTTAGACTGTGCGAAACGTTTGAACTATGAAATGCTATCTGCGGATTGCACCAGTTTCTATTCGGCGAGATTATTTGAGCGCATGAGCTTCCACTGCATTAATGTCAAATACTACAAAGATTATGTAGATGATACTGGGAAGCAAGTTTTCACACCTGATCTACCCCATGATTGTGTTAAAACATTTGCTATTAAATTGTAATTGAATTAAGAATTTTTTAATAAATCACAAATCACAAATTTGATCGATTGTGGCCTTGTTGGCTAGATTGCTGAAGTTCAATAAATTAAATTAAAAATGTTTTGATATCAAAAGAGAGAGAGAGAGAGAGAGAGAGAGACTATTTTTGGAGCAACGCTGTTAGTTATAAATACGAGTACCAAAAAAGTAAAAAAAAAATCCAAAAAGATGTAGATGGTATTAAAACTGTATTTGGGGTACACAAAAATATGCGTATATTATATACATATTTATAACAAATTAAAATGAATTTGTGTATACATCCATATTAGGGCTGCCAGAAGTCTGAACCCGTCGACCAGGACATTTATAATACATATCACAAACGAATGTTCAACAAAAGCTTATACATGTATTCCAAAAACTAATCATATAAAAAATAAATCATAAAAAAATAAATTATTTAAAATGAAATGCAACAAATTTTTATTTTGATACATGTATCAACCATATATGTATATCAAATTGAAGTCCAACAATTAAGCAATAGATACAAAACTTAACATGTAATACATAGTACATAAAAACAATAAACAAAAATGAAAAAATTCATTTAAAATTACGAGGGGCTGGCGAGGCGACCTGTGTTTATTTCATCGAGTAGTTGAAAGACGTAAGCCCAGGCTTTGTGAAAATTTTTATATACAAATGCTCACTTTCATACGAAAACTTTGAGTTTGATGGTAACTGTAAATCCCTAAGATTAATAAATCCAAATATCGTAATGAAGAAAAATATCACCACTATTTATGATATTATTAGAAATTTCAGAATTTTATGGATTGAAAGTTTTTGAACAAATACTCAAAAAGACTGAAATTAATTTATATAATTTTTGGCAAACAATTTATGAAATAAAGCCAGGCGATTCCACAAAGGCTTTTCCAGTTTTAGCACAATTTTTTAAAAAAAATGATGGTTCTCCCACATTTGTCTGCAAATATCGGACAAATATTTAGTTCCGTCAATTTAACGAACGCACATACTGATTAAGCCTTTTGAGCTTTTCTGCAAAAACACCCGAGTGTTGGTAGGAATCAAACCTGCGACCTCCCAGTTAAAACACTCTTCAGTACGTGGGTAACTAAACTAAATTTCGATGTTCCTTAGAAAATTAAACTTTAGAAGGAATTCTTTATTCTACAGATTATTTGAAACTCATAAAACCAATTGTTTTGGTACTGATATTAAAAGCGATTTAGCAAAAATTATAAATTCGGAAATGTATTCATTCTGAAAATCATCTATATTCCATGGTATATATTTAAGCTTGTAAAATCATTTTTTTTTGTTATGCATTTATGTTTATAAACCACATGAAATTACTGGCGATTGCTATTTTTTGTTTGTTTTTTTATTAATAAAAATTAATAAAACCACGAAAAATGCTTAGCTTTATTTATGCCGATTTTTCGAATTGAAGTGCCGAAAATGCCGATTGCCGATGCCACGATAAGTGCAGATTTTTGATCAAAATCATTTGGTAGCCCTGGCCCCAATCGTCAGTTTATTATTGGTTTGCTGCTTTCTAATGTTTTTCCTATGTTTATGGGTCAAACCAATAATAAGGTGACGAATTGCTGGTAAAATTGCTTCATGTAAACAGCGTTATAACAGAAAGCTTACCTCGTGTTTATAACAAAAAATCAGCAGAAATTAAATTTTTGTCTGCATTGACCTGTATCAAAAAAACCAGTACAATTTAAGAGTGGACCAGGACACCAGGACAATTTGTCTAAAACCAGGACAATCCTGGAAAACCCGGACGTATGACAGCCCTAATCCATATGCACATACATACATACATGATATACATAGATATGTGCATATGCAACAAATGAAACTATTTTTTTATATCTGCATACATAAACAAGGGTTTGAAGCCATTTAAATCCTTTTATATATCTCACATTTATATTCTACGTGTATATAGTGCCATATAAAATGCAAAAGGGCATATCATCCATTTAAATTGTTTTTCACGATAGATAAAAAACTTAATTTAAAAAACTATTGTGATTATAGAATAAACTTTTCCTGTGTACTATTACTAATAAAGTCTGAATTAATTGTACTCTGCTAAAATAATTTTTTGTAATCACATTCAGCCCAATCATGAATATTCCCTAGGAGGAATTTCTTTCCCACGTAAAACATTTTTCTCGAGAATAAATTCCTCCAATCATTAACTTGGGGGAACAAAAATATGAAACAGTGGCATCATTGAATATCAATGCCGGCTGTTTTGCTTGTTGACATTTATTTATTCAGAGCTTTTTTGTGCAAAAATAAATAAAAATGATGTTTTAATTAAATTTAAAGTAAAATTAAATAAATAAGTGAATAAAAAAATTAATAACATAGCTGTACAAGCATTTGTGAAGAATATTGGTGCTGTAGAAGAAAAAAAATCGTGCAAGTTACTCTTTGCTGCATTTATGGAAACCAAAAGCAATGGATCGATTAAAGTTAAAAAATGTGGTGTTTGTGCTTTATTTGTTGTATTCGACCTAAAAGAACAATGATATTTCATTTTTTATTAATAGAAATTTTATTTTGTTTAAATTTACATCGATTTTTATGCAAACACCGTTCTGTTTTGCAAGTGAAAAATTCCGGGGGAAAATGCATTGAGGAGAATATCTACTTTTTTCCCCCATCGAATTTTTTCCGACGGAATTTTTATTCATAATAGGAGAAAAGGGAAGAGTGAAAAAACTCTCACGGAATTTTTGTTTGTGATTGGGCTGATAAAAACAAAAATTAGAAAAAAATTTTCAATTTCAATCATTATTAAAAAAGTTACGAGCAAAAATAAAAAAGTGATTTTTTGTGAAAATTTTAACATTTAGCAGTAAGAATCTTTTAAGGGTTACTAAAAATATTACAAAATTGGGGAAATAATTTTTTTTTCAAACCGTACGATTTGGCGTGTAATGACCCATATATGTATATACACTTTATGGGGTCGCAAATGAATATTATGGAAATGAAAAACCATTTTTGGTAAGGGTATAATAACATGAAAATTGTTCAAGTTTAGATGCCTTAAATGTTCAGCTATTCACAACGAGATAGTGAAAACTAATTTTTTTGTGGAAAATTTAAAAACTGTATTTCGTAAAAATTAACACTTTTTTCTAAATATGTATTTCTTGACATAGTATTATATATTTCTTATTTTATTTAATTCATTAAATTATATGTTTATTAATTGTGGCTTTACATTTTTTCTTTACTTTTCAGGTTATGCAAGGATCATCATCATGTTCTAAAAAATGTTACGCTCCTAACTGAGCGAAATTCGTTAATTGCTTAAAATTGTATGTTCTACTTTCAAACTTTATATAAGATATCGTCCCTCTACCATAGTAGCCCAACTATCAAACGTGCAAAATTATAAAATGTTAAATTTCTCAGAGAGGATTCAAAACTTAATAAGAAATACTTTATACTTCGATATTTAGGAATGCGCTGATTCTAAGTTCACAATTTTGCGCTCTTCGGAAAAGTACATAGTTGGAAGTAGTAGGGACGGATATGTCGAAAAATAATTTACATATTTGACTTTTATTTCAAACTACTACAGATGTAAAGGATAAGTATACTTAAAATTTTTTTCTACAAAAAATCTTGTATGCAAACGTTAGCCAGTGATTAACCGCTAAATTCCAAAATTAGTACAACTCATGTGTTTTTATATCATGCTAAAATGACTAAGAATACAATTTATTCCGATGAAATTCTACTAGTAACGTACCTTTTTTGCACGCATTTCATAATTAAATTTATAATTAACCAAGCGAATGAGCGTGACTGCATATAAAGAGATGGCTTTTGAATAAAGTTCGAATTTAATATCTCGGGAGCTGTTCGATATGTAATTAACGGATTGCTCATTCATTATATTGTCAGCTTTAGCCCTCATAAATAAATGTATTCCATCGAAAATATAACGTTTAGATATATTAATTAAAATAATTTATAAATAGCACACATTTTTACCTTCGGAAAATGGACGTGTCAAAAATATTTTACATGAAAATTATGCTTGATTATGTTTTCTATAAGCTAATATAATTTTATGGCGTTATTTTAAAAAATAGCTAAGATATTGAACAAAACGTAAAAAGGCGTTTTTTAACTTGAAACTTTCAAAAAATAAAATTCCTTTTTTTTGTAAAACACCAGGCCAACAGAACTTTTTAGCAGGTGGATTTCTGCAAAGTATTTTCTTTAACTTGCTATAACTCTCTAGCCGTTTGAGATATTTGAATGAATGTTTCGCTAAATAATAGATTAGGATATTGGCTTTACGATGGTCAAATTTTGGCCCGCCTGCTAGATTTCTTTGTTGGGGAAAAATTGATGTTTATAGTTTTGAGCATTATATCTCTTTAAGTAATAGGCATAGAAAATTTTAATAAAAACACGATGAATCAGAGAGTCCTACACTACAAACCTGTAAAATTTCATATTTGTAGCTTAAAAGTCTTCCGAGTTATTGATTAAGGTGTAAAAGCGTTTGTATGGCAAAACAACAATACAATGCATGCTTCTAGTTTAAATTTAATGTTTCATATCTCGGTAGCCGCTCGATTAATTTTGTTGACATTTTTAACAGATTGTAGACCACAATGTCAGCTTTACCCTTGATCTATTAATTCCATCAAAAATATAAAGTTTAGATATTAAATGTAGTAATATATAATTAACGCCCACTTTTGCTCTCGCAAAATTGGCTCATCAAAAATCGTTTACTTGCAAATTATTCTTCATTATATTTTTTATAAGCTAATATAATTATTTTATGGCGTTATTTTAAAAAATAGCTGAGATATTCAACAAAACGTAAAAAGCGTTTTTTAACTTGAAACTTTCGAAAAATAAAATTCCTTTTTTTTTTGTAAAACACCAGGCCAACAGAACTCTTTAGCAGGTGGATTTCTGCAAAGTATTTTCTTTAAGTTGCTATAACTCTCTAGCCGTTTGAGATATTTGAATGAATGTTTCGACATATAATAGATTGGGATCGTGGCTTTACGATGGTCAAACTTTGGCCCGCCTGGTAGATTTTTTTGTTGTCGAAAAATTGATGTTTATAGTTTTGAGCGTTATATCTTAAGTAATAGACGTAGAAAGTTTTAATAAAAACAGAGTGAATCAGAGAGTCCTATACTACAAACCTGTAAAATTTTATATTTGTGGCTCAACAGCCTTCTGAGTTATTGATTAAGGAGTAAAAGTGTTTGTATGGCAAAACAGCAATAAACTTCGTGCTTCTAGTTTAAATTTAATCTTTCATAACTCAGTAGCCGCTCGATTAATTTTTTTGAAATTTTTACAGATTGTAGACTACAATGTCAGCTTTACCCTTGATCTATTCATTCCATCGAAAATATAAAGTTCAGATATTAAATATAGTAACTTATAATTAACGCCCACTTTTGCTCTCGGAAAATGGTCCGTCAAAAATGGTTTACTTGGAAATTATTCTTTATTATATTTTTTATAAAAGCTAATATAATTTTGTGGGGTTATTTTAAAAATAGCAGATATATTGATAAAAAGCGTTTTTTTGCATGAAACGTTCGAAAATTAAAAATTGCTTTTTTTGTAAAACACCAGGCCAACAGAACTTTTTAGCAGGTAGATTTTTGCAAAGTATTTTCTTTAACTTGATATAACTCTCTAACCGTTTGAGATATTTTAATGAATGTTTCGCTAAATAATAGATTCGGATCTTGGCTTTACGATGGTCAAACTTTGGCCCGCCTGGTAGATTTCTTTGTTGGGGAAAAATCGATGTTTATAGTTTCGAGCATTATATCTCTTTAAGTAATAGACATAGAAATTTTTAATAAATACAGGGTGAATCAGAGAGTCCTACACTACAAACCTGTAAAATTTCATATTTGTAGCTTAAAAGTCTTCCGAGTTATTGATTAAGGTCTAAAAGCGTTTGCATGGCAAAATTACAATAAACTGCGTGCCTCTAGTTTAAGTTTAATCTTTCATAACTCGGTAGCCCCTTGATTAATTTTGTTGAAATTTTTCACAGTTTGAAGATCACAATGTCAGCTTTACCCGTGATCTATTAATTCCATCGAAAATATAAAGTTCAAATATTAAATATAGTAACTTATAATTAACGCCCACTTTTGCTCTCGGAAAATGGTCTCGTCAAAAATGGTTTACTTGGAAATTATTCTTCATTATATTTTTTATAAGCTAATATAATTTTATTGCGTTATTTTAAAAAATAGCTGAGATATTGAAACGTTCGAAAAATAAAAATTGCTTTTTTTTGTAAAACACCAGGCCAACAGAACTTTTTAGCAGGTAGATTTTTGCAAAGTATTTTCTTTAAATTGCTATAACTCTCTAACCGTTTGAGATATTTTAATGAATATTTCGCTATATAACAGATGGGGATCTTGGCTTTACGATGGTAAAATTTTGGCCCGCCTGGTAGATTTCTTTGGTGGTGAAAAATTGATGTTTATAGTTTTGAGCATTATATCTCCTTCAGTAATAGACATAGAAATTTTTAATAAAAACTGGGTGAATCAGAGAGTCCTACACTACAAACCTGTAAAATTTCATATTTGTAGCTTAAAAGTCTTCCGAGTTATTGATTAAGTTCTAAAAGCGTTTATATGGCAAAACAACATAAAATTCATGCTTCTAGTTTAAATTTAATGTTTCATATTTCGGTAGCCGCTCGATTAATTTTGTTGAAATTTTTACAGATTGTCGACTACAATGTCAGCTTTACCCTTGATCTATTAATTCCATCAAAAATATAAAGTTTAGTATATATTAAATATAGTAATATATAATTAACGCCCACTTGGAAATTATTCTTCATTATATTTTTTATAAGCTAATATAATTTTATGGCGTTATTTTAAAAAATAGCTGAGATATTGAAACTTTCGAAAAATAAAAATTGCTTTTTTTGTAAAACACCAGGCCAACAGAACTTTTTAGCAGGTAGATTTTTGCAAAGTATTTTCTTTAAATTGCTATAACTCTCTAACCGTTTGAGATATTTTAATGAATTTTTCGCTAAATAATAGATTTGGATCTTGGCTTTACGATGGTCAAATTTTGGCCCGCCTGGTAGATTTCTTTGGTGGTGAAAAATTGATGTTTACAGTTTTGAGCATTATATCTCCTTAAGTAATAGACATAGAAATTTTTTATAGAAGCAGGGTGAATCAGAGAGTCCTATACTACAAACCTGTAAAATTTTATATTTGTGGTTCAACAGCCTTCTGAGTTATTGTAAGGTGTAAAAGCGTTTGTATGGCAAAATTACAATAAACTGCGTGCTTCTAATTTAAGATTAATCTTTTGTAACTCGGTAGCCGCTCGATTAATTTTTAAGAGATTTTAGACTACAATGTCAGCTTTACCCTTGATCTATTCATTCCATCGAAAATATAAAGTTTAGTTATATAGTAATATATACTTAATTACCGCCCACTTTTTCTTTCGCAAAATTGGTTTACTTGGAAATTATTCTTCATTATGTTTTCTATAAGGCACTATAATTTTATGGCGTTATTTTAAAAAATAGCAGAAATATTGAGCAAAACTTAAAACGGGGTTTTTTTGCATGAAAGTTTCAAAAATTAAAAATTTCTTTTTTTTGTAAAATGCCAGGCCAACAGAACTTTTTAGCAGGTAGATTTTTGCAAAGTATTTTCTTTAAATTGCTATAACTCTCTAACCGTTTGAGATATTTGAATGAATGTTTCGTTAAATAATAGATTGTGATCTTGGCTTTACGATGGTCAAACTTAGTCCTACACTACAAACCTGTAAGATTTCATATTTGTAGCTTAAAAGTCTTCCGACTTATTGATTAAGGTCTAAAAGCGTTTGCATGGCAAAATTACAATAAAATGCATGCTTCTAGTTTAAATTTAATGTTTCATATCTCGGTAGCCGATCGATTAATTTTGTTGACATTTTTAACAGATTGTAGACTACAATGTCAGCATTACCCGTGATCTATTAATTCCATCGAAAATATAAAGTTCAAATATTAAATATAGTAACTTATAATTAACGCCCACTTTTGCTCTCGGAAAATGGTCTCGTCAAAAATGGTTTACTTGGAAATTATTCTTCATTATATTTTTTATAAGCTAATATAATTTTATGGCGTTATTTTAAAAAAATAGCTGAGATATTCAACAAAACGTAAAAAGCGTTTTTTAACTTGAAACTTTCGAAAAATAAAATTCCTTTTTTTTGTAAAACACCAGGCCAACAGAACATTTTAGCAGGTGGATTTCTGCAAAGTATTTTCTTTAACTTGATATAACTCTCTAACCGTTTGAGATATTTTAATGAATGTTTCGCTAAATAATAGATTCGGATCTTGGCTTTACGATGGTCAAACTTTGGCCCGCCTGGTAGATTTCTTTGTTGGGGAAAAATCGATGTTTATAGTTTCGAGCATTATATCTCTTTAAGTAATAGACATAGAAATTTTTAATAAATACAGGGTGAATCAGAGAGTCCTACACTACAAACCTGTAAAATTTCATATTTGTAGCTTAAAAGTCTTCCGAGTTATTGATTAAGGTCTAAAAGCGTTTGCATGGCAAAATTACAATAAACTGCGTGCCTCTAGTTTAAGTTTAATCTTTCATAACTCGGTAGCCCCTTGATTAATTTTGTTGAAATTTTTCACAGTTTGAAGATCACAATGTCAGCTTTACCCGTGATCTATTAATTCCATCGAAAATATAAAGTTCAAATATTAAATATAGTAACTTATAATTAACGCCCACTTTTGCTCTCGGAAAATGGTCTCGTCAAAAATGGTTTACTTGGAAATTATTCTTCATTATATTTTTTATAAGCTAATATAATTTTATTGCGTTATTTTAAAAAATAGCTGAGATATTGAAACGTTCGAAAAATAAAAATTGCTTTTTTTTGTAAAACACCAGGCCAACAGAACTTTTTAGCAGGTAGATTTTTGCAAAGTATTTTCTTTAAATTGCTATAACTCTCTAACCGTTTGAGATATTTTAATGAATATTTCGCTATATAACAGATGGGGATCTTGGCTTTACGATGGTAAAATTTTGGCCCGCCTGGTAGATTTCTTTGGTGGTGAAAAATTGATGTTTATAGTTTTGAGCATTATATCTCCTTCAGTAATAGACATAGAAATTTTTAATAAAAACTGGGTGAATCAGAGAGTCCTACACTACAAACCTGTAAAATTTCATATTTGTAGCTTAAAAGTCTTCCGAGTTATTGATTAAGTTCTAAAAGCGTTTATATGGCAAAACAACATAAAATTCATGCTTCTAGTTTAAATTTAATGTTTCATATTTCGGTAGCCGCTCGATTAATTTTGTTGAAATTTTTACAGATTGTCGACTACAATGTCAGCTTTACCCTTGATCTATTAATTCCATCAAAAATATAAAGTTTAGTATATATTAAATATAGTAATATATAATTAACGCCCACTTGGAAATTATTCTTCATTATATTTTTTATAAGCTAATATAATTTTATGGCGTTATTTTAAAAAATAGCTGAGATATTGAAACTTTCGAAAAATAAAAATTGCTTTTTTTGTAAAACACCAGGCCAACAGAACTTTTTAGCAGGTAGATTTTTGCAAAGTATTTTCTTTAAATTGCTATAACTCTCTAACCGTTTGAGATATTTTAATGAATTTTTCGCTAAATAATAGATTTGGATCTTGGCTTTACGATGGTCAAATTTTGGCCCGCCTGGTAGATTTCTTTGGTGGTGAAAAATTGATGTTTACAGTTTTGAGCATTATATCTCCTTAAGTAATAGACATAGAAATTTTTTATAGAAGCAGGGTGAATCAGAGAGTCCTATACTACAAACCTGTAAAATTTTATATTTGTGGTTCAACAGCCTTCTGAGTTATTGTAAGGTGTAAAAGCGTTTGTATGGCAAAATTACAATAAACTGCGTGCTTCTAATTTAAGATTAATCTTTTGTAACTCGGTAGCCGCTCGATTAATTTTTAAGAGATTTTAGACTACAATGTCAGCTTTACCCTTGATCTATTCATTCCATCGAAAATATAAAGTTTAGTTATATAGTAATATATACTTAATTACCGCCCACTTTTTCTTTCGCAAAATTGGTTTACTTGGAAATTATTCTTCATTATGTTTTCTATAAGGCACTATAATTTTATGGCGTTATTTTAAAAAATAGCAGAAATATTGAGCAAAACTTAAAACGGGGTTTTTTTGCATGAAAGTTTCAAAAATTAAAAATTTCTTTTTTTTGTAAAATGCCAGGCCAACAGAACTTTTTAGCAGGTAGATTTTTGCAAAGTATTTTCTTTAAATTGCTATAACTCTCTAACCGTTTGAGATATTTGAATGAATGTTTCGTTAAATAATAGATTGTGATCTTGGCTTTACGATGGTCAAACTTAGTCCTACACTACAAACCTGTAAGATTTCATATTTGTAGCTTAAAAGTCTTCCGACTTATTGATTAAGGTCTAAAAGCGTTTGCATGGCAAAATTACAATAAAATGCATGCTTCTAGTTTAAATTTAATGTTTCATATCTCGGTAGCCGATCGATTAATTTTGTTGACATTTTTAACAGATTGTAGACTACAATGTCAGCATTACCCGTGATCTATTAATTCCATCGAAAATATAAAGTTCAAATATTAAATATAGTAACTTATAATTAACGCCCACTTTTGCTCTCGGAAAATGGTCTCGTCAAAAATGGTTTACTTGGAAATTATTCTTCATTATATTTTTTATAAGCTAATATAATTTTATGGCGTTATTTTAAAAAAATAGCTGAGATATTCAACAAAACGTAAAAAGCGTTTTTTAACTTGAAACTTTCGAAAAATAAAATTCCTTTTTTTTGTAAAACACCAGGCCAACAGAACATTTTAGCAGGTGGATTTCTGCAAAGTATTTTCTTTAACTTGATATAACTCTCTAACCGTTTGAGATATTTTAATGAATGTTTCGCTAAATAATAGATTCGGATCTTGGTCTTACGGTGGTCAAATTTTGGCCCGCCTGGTAGACTTCTTTGTTAGTGGAAAATTGCTGTTTATATTTTGGAGCATTATATCTCTTTAAGTAATAGACGTAAAGAATTTGAGTAAAAACGGAATAAATCAGCATGTCCTTACAAATTTGTATAACTGCATTTCTATAGACCTTTAAAATCTCGGAAACCATACTGCATACATATTTTGTTGCATTATTTTGCAGATAGTAGATTACAATATCATCGTTAGCACTATTGTTACTTCAAAAACATAAATATATAAAGTTTTTTATATCTAATAAAATTTAGTAAATTTATGCCATGTCTATTTTCTGAATAAACTTTTCAAATATATTTTTCCATTATTAAAGGAAAGCTATAGTTTTTCATTTGATTTTTTATATGTATTTATTTATTGTTCAACATTTATTAAAATTTCTGCTGTAGACAGTTTAATTTTTATATAATTTTCTTAAATAAATTACATATAATATTTAATTAATTGTTTTATTTACATTATTTACATTTCAATCACTTTAATTTTTACTATATTATTATTTTTCTTATTAAATAAAAATTTCGTTTAAAAATATAAATAATTCAATATTCCTCTTTTCTGCAAACTATTTAATTTATTTATTTATATAAAATAATCAACAACTATTCAAGATATAATATTTTTGTTGAAATTAATACCTTTAAAAATACTTATTAAAATTATATTCATAGTTAGGGCCAGTTTTTTACTTCCTAGTTAAACCCAGCTTAATATATGATGTTAAGTTTAACGCTGTTGATGCTGTTTTATCTTTTTTATTTATAAAGAAATAAATGTGAAATTTGTTAAAACAACATTTCAAACTTAGTTTGCGTTTAACTATTAAATAAAAATGATTTGTAATCTAAAAACAAACCGTTGTGCATATATTAAACATGATTTGTGAAATTCAATTCAAATTATTTCGTTTTATTTACAATATTTTTGTGGGTTTTCCAATTGTTTGCAAAAATTTAAAAGTAATTTTGGGGGAAAAAAGAGTTAAATCACATTTAATCACAATTACATATTTTATTTATGTATTATTTTCCATTTACATATATTTTTCACTTAAATTACGACATAGCTAAAATAAAATTAAAATATCATTACTTGTTGTGATTTGAAATATTTATGCATGCACTAATAACACTGTACAACACAAAAAATATATGCACACTCTAAAACATTACTTCAAATTTACGATCATATCGCACCCTAAATACAAAAGGGTCACAACTCAAAATACTAAAATTTTCAGAAGACAAAAAACTGTTTATGTAAAATGATTGTAATATTTAAAGAAAATATTGTTCCATTATGAAAAAATTCAATATTGAAGAAGGTTCTGGTATACTTTTTAAAATTTTATATTATGTTTGCGAAAATAAAATAAAATTTTGATTTATCACTCTTTAACAGAAATTTTTTCGATTAACTAGTGATATTATCTCAGGTTGTGCCTCTTCAACTGATAATTGAACTCTCTTTTTCCAACTAAAGAAGCACAATGCAAAATAATATACCACGAAATTTATCACTTTTTACAGTAATAGAGGCAGAACTCAAAATAAAACTCTTTATGTGTAATAAAAGTAATCAGTTGCTCTTGAGCACATTAACGCAACTCAAAATAATTCTCTTTGGTGCAGAAGCAACACACTAACATAAAAATAGACATAATTGTTTTTTTCCAGTTAAAGAAGATAGTGATGTGAAAGAAATTTTTGCAGTAATTAGAGATGTGTACTCTGAATTAATTTATGGAAAAAAGTCAGTTTTGAAAAATTTAGAGTTGTGACCCTTTTGTATTTAGGGTGCGATATATTGTCTAAATTTGTGTTGAAAATTTTTCATTGTCTAAAATTACATCGATTTTGCAGTTATTTTATTAAAGAAAAAACCTTTCAAATTAAACATATTTAGTGCAAATGGAAAAAATTTAACATAAGTATAATACGGCTATGGCTGAATGGTAGATACGTCAGACTATCAGTCAGGAGGTCGCGGTTCAAACTTGCACGCAGCCATTCGCTTTTTTAGTAAAAACATTTTGTTCAAAAATAGTGCGTGTGTAATTTTAGGTCGATAATAATTGGTAAAGTGTTGCCGACTATTATCGACCTAATTTTCAACAAAAGTCGTTTAGAGTGTATATAACATGGTTCTAACGAATGATTGGTAGAGGGCACCAAGAATTAAAAATACAAATAAAAATAGACGTTTTAAAAGTTTTTCATGTCGGCTTCATTTTAGGAGTTGAAGTTCCCCTTGCCCTTTTTTGCACATATCGACCCCTTTGTGCAAAATGATCGTAAGCGATATTTTGTAAAAAACCTATTTTTTATTGAAATTAAAATTTTATGAGCCTACCCATAGTTTAAAATCGTCAAAATGTCAAAATTGTTAATAACTTTTGAAATACATGCTGTAAAATTTGATCGGAAGCGACAGTTTATGAATATATGTAAATCATGTGTAAATACAATAAAAAACCTTTCTCCTGAAAAATTTTGTTTTTGCTGCTTACGATCATTTGGCGCTAAGAGGTAGATATTTAGTTACATAGGAACATTTTTGGGAAACATTTTAATAATTTAACACTTCGCTGCATATGTTGTTTGCCCCTTTCTTAAAAAAAGGAACAAAATCTCCATTTCAACGGCGTTATAACGGCCAGAAATGCTCTACAAAAATATATATCAAAAAATTCTACTATCAGTCTTGAAAGACATCCAAGCTCCAGATTCAACTTGAACGCCAGAAATAATGCAAAAATTATGATAAGAGTTAATTTCGTACTTTTTCACAGTTAGTACTCGATATAGGAAATTCTACATTTAAGGTATAATAAGATGTATTCAACACTTCATGTAAAACACTACGAGAAACATTTTAACCCTCTAATGCGTCGCTGTATGGGATTTTTGCCCTTTCCTTAAAAAAGGAGCGAAATCTCCCTTTGAACGGCGATCTAACGGCCTGAAATGTTCTACAAAAATATTAACCATAAAATTCTACTATACCCAATCTCCGTACTCAACTTGAACGCCAGAAATTATTTTAAACTTAAAATACGTTGTAAGGGTTAATTTCATATTTACCCTCGTATCCTAAGCCCTGTCACATGTGACAAAATAAAAATAGTCCCCCTTATTCCGTAACTAGCTGTCGACATTGGCACTTGTCTATTCGCTGTCGACAAAACTTTACTACTATTAAAGCCTTTATGACACTACATTTTTTCTTCATTTTTCAAGTTTTGGAGAACAGTGCAAATAGAATATAATGGGAAATTTTACCAGGTGCAAAGAGTTCAGCTATATTAAGATAAATATCAAATTGTCAAAGCTTTTACTAATGTTATCGAAAAAAAATTGGGGCCTACCAAAAAAAATGTAAAAATGTTTAACTTAAAATTGACATTTTAAACTTGAAACATTAAAGTGTTGCCAAGTTAGCGGTTTATTCATGAATTCAGCGACTTAGCCCCTCTTTTTTTCAACTTTTTTTTTCTTTTGTGGTTTTATTATAAATAAAAAGTAGGCAGCACTTAAAGAAGCCATTACGTTTTGTTTACATTTTGTATAGTTGTTTCTTTCTATCATTTGCTATTTCTTTCTTTCAATCCTATAGCAAAACAATGCAAGAAAAATGTAGTGTCATAAGGGCTTAACAGACTCTTCCCATTTTCTATGTCTTAGAGATTAGTAAGTGGCTGCCAGTAATAGTAAAGTGTTGTCGATGACGAGTAGAAAAGTATAAATTTTTTTGTATTCTCTTGACGTGACGTCGACAAATAGTTACGGAATAAGGGGGAATAACAACTGACAATTTTTACATTGCTTAAAATTAAAAGTGTTATTTGTTATAATTTTGTCAATTGTCACAAAGTTCAGAATAAGGGGGTTATTCACAATCAGGCCTCTACATACTAAACCTTGTAAGACTTACGTTTAAGGTACAAGATTTATGTAGAACACCACGAGCCACATTTTTGTAGAGAACGGATGTTTTCCTCCATTTTTTAAGGAAGGGACAAAAAGGGATCCACAATGAAGGGTTAAAATGTTTCACAAAAATATTTCTGTTAGTATTTTACATAAAACTGATGAACACACTTTATACCTTAAGGGCCAAACCACACTGGTGGTGTAAAACGCGAGTTTCTGAATTATTGTATTAAATTTGAAAGTTTTAGAAGTTAAAACTTTTAAATTTAATACAAAAAAGCAGAGACGAGCGCTTTAAAAACTCCAGTGGCCTGGCTCTAAGCGTAAGGCTTGCAAGATTTCCTGTGCCGAGTCACTGTAACTACACTGAAAATACTCCATGCAAAATTTAAAAAAAAAAAAAAAAAAAAAAAAAAAAAAACTTTCGTAGTTACTTTTTTCGTATAATATACAAAATTTTCGTACATATTACGAAAAAAAAATTTGGCAATAATTTTGCAAAATCACGAAGTAACGAAAACGTATCGTAAAAAATTTTTTCTGTTTGAAAAAAAATGTAAGTATTTTTTACAAAATGACATATTTTTCAGATGTGAGCAAATAAAAAAAATTAGCTTTTCAAAAATAAATAGAAGGTGGCTCACTGGGTAGAGTACTTATCTTGAAATATAAAGAATGTGAGTTTGTACCCCGGTTGAGCCGATTTTATTTTTTACTTTTACTTCTTAAATATTTTTGTATATTTTACGAACGATTTGCGTAATGCGAAATTGCGAAATATTTCGTAATATGTACTAGTATTTATGTGCGATTGTTCCACGATTTTTTTCATTGTATGTACAAAATGAGGAAACCTTAACTTCCCCTAAAATGAGTCTGACATGTAAACTTTCAAAACACCGATACATGAACATATATTTTTTGGTGCCTTTCACGACAAGCAGTCATTAGAATCTTGTTATTTTTAATTTGATTTTGTTGTACAGTGTAATTAATGCATATAAATACTACATATCGATGGTCTCAAGTAGAAAGGACCTAACTTTTTCAGTGATTGCAATACATTTCACACACATATACCTATATAACAATTAAAAAATGCATTAAATCATTAAAACATGCATTTAAAAAAAATTACATTTTGAAAATTACAGTTTCTATTATGTTTTTACCTTCTCCTATAAACTTACAATTATTTGCGTGAGGGATTTTCTACTTGTGGCCAACGATATACTATATACTTGGATATGATTTCAAAAAAAGATTTTTTCTTTGTATACCCTAGAAACTGCTATGAATGGTGTAAAGGTCAGCCGTTGAGTTTGTGACAGCTGTAATCGTCTATTCATATACAAAAAATGTAGGCTGATGTACATTTTAAATAAAAAAATATGAAAATTGGTTTCAATTAAACTAGTAATTGAATCAATTACTCATATGTAGAAGAACAAATTTTTATAATTTTGTTTGCAACTTTCAAAATTATAATTTTGTCGTTTTTTTATATGATAATATTGAATATATAATTTTCGTCATATTTTGAACTTTCACAATGCAATTAGAGGTATCTGTACATGGTAATTACAAACTATTAAGACTTTGTAGAATCAAAATATTATAAAATTCTCTTCGTGTTTAAGAAAAGAGAGCAAAAGTCTGTTGTAAGTATTTTTCATGATTACACCAGGATGTGGCGATTTTTCGCCAAACGTGACGATTTTAAAACTTGTTAATTTTCGTTTTTTCGACATAGCGATTTATAAAATATAGTTGGCGAATTTGTTGGCTATTTTTGATGAGGTAAGAACTTTTTTTCTGATAAACTTTAAAGTCAGTATGAAAATATAACATTATTTTTATTCTGGTAGTTTTATGTATGAAATTTGATACATTCATATGTACATATGCGAACAAAATATGTATATTGAGAGAATATTTTCCATACATACAGACAGACATTTCGTATATGGGCTACAAATTGAATGTTAGACAGATAAAAAGAATGCATATCTGTAAAACTTGTATATGAAAAGCCTATTTCCTAAAGTCTTAGATGACTGAAATTCAGTATGTAGGATAGAAATTGCGTACTAAATACTTAAAAATTAAAAAAATCAGAATATTTTCTGCTTCAACACTCCGATAAGGTGGTGGAAATTATCGCAAATTTCCCCCTTAAACATATCGCACCCTAAATACAAAAGGGTCACAACTCAAAATACTAAACTTTTCAGGAGAGACAAAAAACTGTTTATGTAAAAATAATTGTAATATTTAAAGAAAATATTGTTCCATTATGAAAAAATTCAATATTGAAGAAGGTTCTGCTATACTTTTTTAAATTTTATATTATGTTTGCGAAAATAAAATAAAATTTTGATTTATCACTCTTTAACTGAAATTTTTTCGATTAACTAGTGATATTATCTCAGGTTGTGCCTCTTCAACTGATAATTGAACTCTCTTTTTCCAA
Source organism: Panzeria rudis (assembly GCA_956483635.1). Taxonomy (NCBI): domain Eukaryota; kingdom Metazoa; phylum Arthropoda; class Insecta; order Diptera; family Tachinidae; genus Panzeria; species Panzeria rudis. Next base: position 177,435,191 of record OY101448.1, read on the forward strand.
CTAAAGAAGCACAATGCAAAATAATATACCACGAAATTTATCACTTTTTACAGTAATAGAGGCAGAACTCAAAATAAAACTCTTTATGTGTAAAAAAAGTAATCAGTTGCTCTTGAGCACATTAACGCAACTCAAAATAATTCTCTTTAGTTCATCGTGCAGAAGCAACACACGAACATAAAAATAGACATAATTGTTTTTTTCCAGTTAAAGAAGATAGTGATGTAAAAGAAATTTTTGCAGTAGTTAGAGATGTGTACTCTGAATTAATTTATGGAAAAAAGTCAGTTTTGGAAAATTTTGAGTTGTGACCCTTTTGTATTTAGGGTGCGATATGCTAATCTGATATCGGAATTCCCTCTCAAAACCTTGAAAAGAGGGCGCATATCTTTTCTTTCAGTATTATAAGAGATGCGTAAACATCAGCCGTGCGTGGGAAGTGACACTATAAACTAGTTTAATGTAAAAAATTTTTGTGTTCACTAAGTAATTTTTGCGTTGTTTTAAATAAAAATTAAAAATATATACATTGGTGACTTTTGTTTTCTATTTTTGGCGAATTTTAACAATTCAGAGTAAAGTTATTTATAAAAAATATTTTTATAATTAAGTGATGAATTTTTAGTCGAACTGTATGGTTTTTATCCGAAGTTATTTAATTAGTTTGGTTTAAGCTCATTTTCAATTTAATCTTTCGATCAAATTATTATTATTTTGTTTTTATTTAAGAACAAAATTCTAAAGCATGTAAATATTGAATATTCAAAGAAAAATTTTTGGATGTACGGAAGGTTGAGCTGACAGCTGTTTCATATCTGTATCATATTACGGATGGCAATTGGCAACTGAAAGCTGTCAATTTCAGTTGCTTTTTAGTGCTTTTCTTGCAACCACAAATTTTCAGTTGCCGGCTGGCAACGCAACTGAAGTTCGGTTGCCATCTGTCTTTTCTTGGCATGTTCAACTATTTTAAGCTTTTTTCATTTCGGTCTTACCAGCGTGGAATATAATCGATATTTTCAATGCTGGAATTTTTTAAATGTTTATTTTGTTCAATATTTACATGCTTTAGAATTTCTTTCTTAAATAAAAAAATAATATTTTTTTTTTAAATAAAGAGAAGTAACACAATCAGGCAATTAATGCCTACCAGTTAATTAATTAATGTTTTACCTTCCTTGGGAAAGGGATAATGTAGAGAGAACAGGTAGTGAAGTGGGAGAGAGATAGAAAGCTTAATTCATTTACAACCCTGCTATTGCGCGTTTTTTGTAGAGCAGTGTTGCAAGCCCCTCTGGTGTCAAGTAGTGGCATTGAGTTGTTTTTTTAAGCTGCATAGCCATTTTATTAGTTATTTTACTTCGGGGACGGTTCTGCAATACCGACGAAGGAGGGTGCTGTGAAGTGTATTAGGATATGTTAGCATTAATCGCTGCCGGTGCTGCCAAAGTGGTCAGTGCTATGCCTTCATCACTTTAACAGTCCAATAACAACCAACACAATAGCACACCAATACATTGTTTTTGGCTTGCCTGGAACTAGTCTTGAACTCAAGACCTTAGAGTTTGTACTGAAACGCGCTAACTACTCAGCCAACAGCACCATGACTAAGTAACTAACTTTGGATAAATATTTTTATAATAAAAAAAAAATTATATATTGTTGGCAAAAACTAAGAAAACCCAATTTGGCGACTTTATCGATTTTTGACATTGACTTTGGCGAAAAAGGCCAAAATAAAACTGACTACCCTGGTTTACACCTCTGGTGTGATGAGGATACATAAGTTTCTAAAATGGTTTAGAAAATAAACCAAACGCTTATCAAATTTTTTATCCGTATTCTCTCCTACTCAATACATTATGCTTTTACATGATAGGATTTTTTTCATTCTACAAAATTTTTCGACATGTCGTAATACATGTATTACCATGTAAAGATACCTTAATTGAATAAGAATTTTTCTTAATTATAATGACATTTTAGTTTCTTCCTGTGTATGATTTAAAGGGTATACAAAAGCAAATTTTAAAATTTTCGCACCGGCCGAATATACTTATGTTTGGCATAATGACCAACTAAATGCTTTTCTTTTAAATAAAATTCTACTTTGGCTAGAAAAAAATGTACTTCTTAACTATAAAATAAAAATATCAGATAGAATATATAAAACTCAAAAAAAGTTACATAAATATACTTTACAATATACTTTTTCTTTGTGTTTCTTTCTTTGTTTGTTTAATACTGGGAAGAGACACATCACACCTGTGTTTTCCATGGTATAAATAATAATTTTATAATAACTTTAATATATCTTCTTGTATTTTTATAGCTATAAATATAAAAGTTACTAAAAGAAAAAATTTAAAATTTAAAATTTACCTTAAGAAATAAAGTCTTTTAATGTCTGCTTAGTGTTTTGTTCGTTGTAAGGAAGGTAGGTTGCAAATCAGATTTCTAAAGAATCACACGCAACTCATACTTCAACTTGTTGGCCGGCAAAATCAGCTTAAATGCAGGTTTCGTTATTTTTATTTAATAACGTTTCTTGGGCTTCGTTTTCGGTAAAAACTTTTGTACGACCATTGACACCATTATCGACACAAACTACTACAGCATTTGTGCCGCTAAAATTTGCTGACTTATTATCCGAATTTTCCTGTAAAGAAAAGAGATATAACTTTAAGGAAATGATTACACTCTAAAAACATTACTTAAAATTTAGGATCATATATTGTCTAAATTTGTGTTGAAAATTTCTTCTTGTCTAAAATTACATCGATTTTGTAGTTATTTTATTACAGAAAAAACCTTTCAAATTAAACATATTTAGTCCAAGTGGAAAAAATTCAACATAAAGTATAATACGGCTATGGCTGAATGGTAGGTACGTCAGACTATCAGTCAGGAGGTCGCGGTTCAAACCTGCACGCAGCCAATTCCTTTTTTTTAGTAAAAACATTTTGTTCAAAAATAATGCGTGTCTAATTTTAGGTCGATAATTATCGGTAAAGTGCTGCCGACTATTATTGACGTAATTTTCAACAAGAGTGTTTTAGAGTGTACATATATTTATATAAAAAATAATCATAATTTATTATTTGTATCTAGTTTTATACGGCATTTTTTAAAAGATAAGTAATACTCAGGAAATTGCTGCCTACTAATGAATGTGCTACTTTCTTCCGGTGAGGTATAGTGTAGAGAGGTCATATGGTGAAGTGTGAAGCAACGTTTAATTCTTTTACAACTCTGCTATTTAACATTTTGTTAATTTTTACATCGTTTTTCAAGGGCGTCGTGAAGTAATCGCTGCCGGTACTGTTCAGTGATCAGCGCTATGCCTTCGTCACGTCAACAGTCCAAAAACAATGGCACGCACACTAATGCACATCAGAAAAGCTCATGATTATTTGCCTCAAACAGGGATCGAATTCACTTTTTCAGTCATCATTTGCTTCGTAATCAACGCGATAACTACTTGAACCAACAAACAGCACTATGTTCTGTATTTCACTCAAAATGAAAATAATGCAGATTTACCTTAACCCAGCACCGGCCAGCTCATCTGTCTGTTCGTTGCCAGGGAAGTTGCTATGTGCGAGAAACCAGATGAGGGTAACGTGTGTCTGACCACCTAATCTGGATAGCACATCTTTGCACTGGCTAACTAAAGTAGAAAAAGTAGTGTGTGACCTTAGAGACAGAAGTGCCGCCTAACTGTCGACGAAGATGACGACTCTCCATTGGACACTCCTGTCAATCAAAAATATTATGGGTAATATTTCAGCAAGAAATACACTGGCTTCGTTGGGAATTCGGAAGGAGAGTCTTAACCCAAGGACATTCGAGAAGACTCCAGAGCCCACACCGCAGATCATTCTTAATCTATCAGTATACACCCTGAAGTTGAAGTCTAATTCTATGTTACCTCGCTTCCACTCCCATCTGGATGGAAAGTCCAGGTGAGGTAATTGTTGTTATAAATATTTTTGTATTTTGATAGCAGAAGAGAGACAAAATTTTTTTAATCAGCTCTGATCGGCAGAAATCAACCAATTTATGTATTTATCATATAGAAATTAAACGAAAACAATCAATCGAATAACGAAAACGAACGTGTCGTTTTTTCTTTTTAACCACCAACCGTGTTAGAAGCAATTATACAGATTGACAAATGACAAGAAAATTTATTTGCACAACACTCATTCTTTAAGAATTTTTTTTATATATTTTTTTTTTGATAGACTTATTTAATATACATAATATATGAGGAGCTTAAAAGGAAAGGTGTACAAGTGCAAAAAAGAAAATTCTAAGTAATTAAGCTTCAAAGTTTTTTGTTTCCTTACATTTCTGACATAATATTTTTGGTTTCTACTACATATCGTCTTTTGAGGTCGTCGTACAGGTCTAAATTTTTGTGGAGTGATAGATATTGGTATTAAGTGCTGATTCCTGCATACAGCTCAATTTTTAAAATTTTTACACTTGTACCCCTTTGCTTTTTAACTCCTCATATGTACAGGATTGTTTAATGAAAATATGCAATGCTTTCTAACTTTAGCTTTTCTACAGAGCTTTTTGAATGTACGAGGGCGGATTGATATTGAAGCTACCTAAGTAGGAAAAAAACATTTTTTTTTCAAAAGCCATTTATTTCTCAACATAGTCTCCTTTTAGCTCAATACACTTAGTAGAACGAATCTCTAACTTTTTTATTAGAGGACTGCATAAGTATAATACATAAGTACATACATAAGAACATACATCTATGCACACACGAAATTCAAACGAGTACATTCTACGAATACATTTGTGTACACTTTGCAGCCCTCTATTTTTTATACCATCTGAATAATACGATTTTGGGAAACCCTCAAAATACGCGTTAGTTTCGGTAATCATTTCTTCGTTTAAGATGAATCTTTTTCCTGCGAGCCATTTTTTCAAGTTTGGAAACAGGAAAAAGTTACTAGGAGCTAAATCTGGACTATAAGGTGGATGATCAACCAATTCGAAGTGCATTTCACATAATTTTAGCATGGTATCTAATGTTGTGTGAACCGGTGCGTTGTCTTGAAGAAAGAGCACTTTTTTCTTCTTTAAATGTGGTGGTTTTTTCTTGATTGCATCAATCAATTGATCCAATAATGCACGATAATACTTTCCTATGATTGTGGATCCTTTTTCAAGATAATCGATGAGCAATATTCCGTGTGCATCCCAAAATACAGTGGCCATAACCTTGCCAGCCGATTTCACTATCTTCGCCTTCTTCGGAGCACTTCCACCAGCTTCCACCCATTATTTCGATTGATTTTTGGTTTCAGGTATGTAGTGGTAGACCCACGTTTCATCAACAGTTATTAATCGACGCCAAAAATCAACAGGATTATGCTTTATCATGTCCAAACACCGCTGTGAAGTGGTCTGTCGAACTCGTTTTTGTTCGACACTGAGCAAACGCGGCACCCATCTTGCCGATAGCTTTTTCATATGCAAGTGTTCATGCAAAATACTGAACACACGTTCATATGATATGTTTACCATTTCAACAAGCTGACGTAACTTGACTCGACGATCATTCGTAACGATATCGAGGATTTTCTTGACTCGACGATCATTCGTAACGATTTTCTTGATATTTTCTTCAGTAACCACCTCTTTTGGCCTTCCCGTTGATGGTATTGTTGCAGTGCTTGTTCGGCCGCATTTGAATTCAGCAATCCAATATTTTACCATGTCATCTGACGGAGCAGACTCACCGTAGTAATGTTTATCGAGCTTTTCTTTTGTCTCTTTAGCCGTTTTCCCTTTCAAATAATAGTGTTTAATCACTGCACGAAATTCACTTTTTTCCATTTTTCAAGAAACACAAAAGTTGCTTACTGCAAACGACTACGACAAATAAACTAATCGATGAATTTGGGTGAAATTTTAACAGCTGACATTTGACAGATCGCAATTTCTAAAAACAAAATTTTTGTTGTTGTGCTGCCATCTAGCGCTAGGTAGTTTCAATATCAATCCGCCTTCGTATGTGCGTGTGTTTGTGTTTATTTTACAGTCTTGAAAAGGGCGTCGCGGCAATTTCCTATAAAAAGTATTCATTTGTTTTAACTCGTATTTAATTTGTTGAATTTTATTCACGGTATTACATGACATGAATAATTGAATGAATGTTACGGGTATAATAAAAATATAATATCCCAGCAACAAAAGCTAGAATACAAAAATCATTAGTGAAAATATTATAATGGTGATTCATCAATCAATTAACGGTATGCAATTAAAAGCTTGTCTAGAACAAATATTTCTGACAAGCTAGAGTTTTATATTATTAAATTTAGACACTTGTACTTCTTGATATCCAATGAAAATGCTATCCCCTTAAAACAACTTCCGGTTTTTTTGCTGGGATAAATTTTAGTATTTTTCTTCATTTTGTTCGTTAACGACTATTACGGCATTTATTAAACCCATAGATAATTTAAAAGTATTAAAATTTACTTGAAATCTAAAGGATAAATGCAATTTACTTATAATTTTCTGCAAAAGAAGGAATTAAGGCCCTTATTATGATTCACAACTAAATTGATAGTTGAGTCGTAGTTGCCAAATTCTTATTATGGATTACAACATTCATAAAAGTGACATAACTGGTTTTTATCAGTTGTGTTTTGGTTTTTATTTCGACTATTGTGTTACCTTTGCTTAGTTTTAAAATGGTAATTTTAGGCGCCAATCTATCCCACTTGTCAACCAATATTGTTGCCATATCCATAAAACCTAAAATCTCAAGAAAAAGTAGTAAGGCCCAAACTAAAAATAATTAAAATATTTTGTGATGGCTTCTATGGTTTCAAAAAACAGAGAGTATGGTGGATAAGAACCTTTTTTTCGAACATTATTTCGAAGACAACTAAAATTAGTTGTAAATCATAATACAAAAAAATGGTTGAGTTGGGTCGTAACATTAACAACTCAACCTAGTTGAGTTGTAAATCATAATAGGGGCCTAAAGTAAATAAAAGAGAACTGCAAACTTCGATAAATATATTTTTTAATAGATTTTAAAAGTGTCGTAAAGAGCGTTTAAAAATGTTTAAGGACTTAAAGCTGGAATATTTAAACCTTTTCTACAATTTCCACGAAGTTCAAAAGTTTAACGGTAAAAATTTAATGACATTTGTCTACTCAGATACAAACCGAACCAAGTTCATCTGTGTGCAGAACAATTTTTTTTTGCTCAAAGTGTGCACTATAATTGAATACTACATCAAATGCTAAGGGAAAAAATGTCACACAATCCCCGTGAAAATAGTTTTGAGCCATCCCATCTGCGCTTCTGACCATATTTTAGAGTGGGCGAGTAACAATTAAAAACCAGATTAATTATATTGACGGCCCTTTTTACAATGTACAATTAAAAGTTAACGTGGACTTTAACGGCAAGTTTTATATGCCGAACTTGCCGTCATACATTGTGAAAAGGGACGTTAATATATGTAATTTAACTTGCAGATAAATTTGAAAAACGATGGGCTTTTTTTAAGCGATTAATTTAGAATTTAGCAGAAAAATTAACCCTTTTCGTCCAATGCTGGATGTAGTGTGCATGCGTGATTTAAAATTTTAACTGGAGTCATTTTTGAAGTCCATTCTTTTGAAATATTAAATATAAAAAATTTCAGTTCTGAAAGTTTTTTTGAGAAAAAACGTCGAACTATTAATTAAGCTCTAGTTTTGTAAAAATTTTGCCATTTTTCACTCTCATTTGAAAGTCTTGACTTTGATTCCTTTTAACAACTACATGAATTGAGATAACTAAAAATTTTGTTCCTAATGCTGTAAAATCTTTGATTATTGCTATTTTCGAATGAAATTTTGCAGTTTTATAGGAATATATATATATACTAAATACCAAGGAAGAAAAAAAAATAAGTTTTTCCTCAGGGAACACCGAAATTCCCAAAGAAATTAAAGAAGATCCCAAAAATATTGAAAATATTTTTGCTGTAGTTTTATTATCTTTCGCCGGGCGCAGTTAATTTTTTTGGCAAATGTTTAAAGGCACATTTGGCCTCAAAATGAGTTAATACCCTTTTTAATTGCAGCTTTGTGATTTGAGAAAACGCGTCTTAAACCTGATCTTTGCAATACAAATTGTCTATTTGGAAACGCTTAGGGTAATTCAATAACAAAAATTTTGCAGTGATCTGCTTTATACACTCTAAAACACTTTTGTTGAAAATTAGGTCGATAATAGTCGGCAACACTTTACCGATTGTTATCGACCTAAAATTACACACGCATTATTTTTGAACAAAATGTTTTTACAAAAAAAAAAAAAAAGCGATTGGCTGCGGGCAAGTTTGAACCGCGACCTCCTGACTGATAGTCTGACGTATCTACCATTCAGCCATAGCCGTATTATACTTTATGTTACATTTTTTCCACTTGGACTAAATATGTTTAATTTGAAAGGTTTTTCTTTAATAAAATAACTACAAAATCGATGTAATTTTAAACAAGGAGAAATTTTCAACACAAATTTAGACAATATATGATCGTAAATTGGAAGTAATGTTTTAGAGTGTAGCTATTTCTGAACAAAATTTTGTCAGAATATTAATCAATTTGTTAGTAATCAACGAAATAGAAGAAGATTTGACTTCCCCATTAGCAAAATTGTGGACCAAGGTGGATAAAAAAAATTTTAATTTTAATTTTTCTTGTCAAAGATCTCCTAAACTGTAAACGGAAACCCATAAAAGTGGTAGACTTTTTCCACCTCTTGGATAAGCAAATCTACTTGCAAAAACTCTTGTTTATGAAATCAAAAGCATCAGCTTGGCATATGTTTGAATTTTTCATAAGCCCGCGGTGACCCACATTGGGGTCTTGTGGCGCCAGCCTTTTTTAGATACAAGTTCCAAACTTGACCTCAGCAGCACCTCTTAAAGTGTCATGTGAAATTTTATAAGAATCGGATGGCTCGTTTAGAAACTGCAGATTTATTTTAAGTTTTTCCAAAATCACCCACTGTGTGCCATTCGCAGGCCGCCTTGGGTCGACTACCTTCGGCCGGCTATGTTCGTCCGCTATGTCAGAAGTTCGCCGGACTTCCAAAAACTAAGACAAAAATCACGGAAGTTCACTGGACTCCCTAAAACTACGACGAAAATCTCCCCAAAATCCCCGAACTTCCCTGGAAAACAACAGCAACACCGAAAACCACGAAAATCGGCAACACTGAGTTTTTAAGAAATTTAACCTTCGCGCCGGCCTGTTGCCTTCGTTTTGAATTGTTTTTACAACGCATTTCTTACTAGTATTCCGTACACGTATTTGTTATGTGCAAAAACATAATTAATTTGTTGTTGGTATTAGCACCCAACGAAATGTTGACATATCGATTAGCTAACATGACAGCAGTAGATCTGCAATTTAAGAGGGGATACCTCTTGGGCTGCGTACCGTATTTTTTGCATACTAGAGAGATCTTGGATAAATTCCATTATTACGCAAATATGTGTGGTACTTTTGCAAAATAGAAAATCTCAAAAACCATACAATTAAATTTTTTCTCAAATTTAAAGTCGATTTATTCAATATTTTTATTTTGTAGGTTACACGGTTACTACACTACACTCATCGACTGCTTACTGATGATATATCAAACCGTGCACTCAAAGTTCAACTTTGGTTGAAAATCGTAAAGTCGTGACCCAAATTCAAAACTTATCAGTGAAAAAAAGGTATTTACCAAATTCCTTTACAAATTTCAATGAAAATATTTATTAAAATATACTAGGAAGTATTAAAATCAAGTGTCTTTGTGCTCTCCAGTTTACGACATTGAATTCTTTTTAGCATCAATTAAAATTGTTTAGAATAACTTTTCAATGACCCTCTTAACACACTTAAGCTTGTTTATACTCACTCCTTTATTCAAATTTGCTGTCTAATATTTTGTGTGAAGGGAATAAAAACCCTTGTACATTTTTATAACTTCCGCACACAAATATTTAAATTCCATTTTCCAAGGAATTGAAAAGGATTATGGCGAGAAATTTAAAGCATAAATAAATAAAATTACTGTCAACGACAAAGTCTTAAGGCATAGTCAGATTGGGTAAATATTTTATGAAATAAGCATAACCAGTATATTTGGAAATATTTTAGGCAATCTTTCATGATTTATAGAAGATAAAATGATAATACGAGTACATTTTATATTGTAATTTACTTAAAATAGGCTTTTGCTTCATTTAATGAATGGAATATACATTAATTAATGCTTACGTTTATTTCATCAAATATTTGCCCAATCATACCGTAGCTTTAGATACAAAGAAATAGAAATACTATTTTAGAAAAAGGCCTTGAAGATGCTGATAGTGATAATGATGATGCTATAGATTAAGCTTTAGCTGAAATGTATTGTAAAAACTGAAAGATAAAAACAAACGTTTGTATAAGCATACAATTCTTCTCTGTTTATGAATGCTACAAAAACAATTTAAACAAATAATAAAAAGGAAGGAAAAGAACAGGATACACCTTTTTTTAAAGTATAAAAAACATATGTTTTACCAATTTAGTTTTATTTAAAATATTTGGAACTATGAAACCCTTTTTCTATTAACTCTTTACTTCAATTTCCGCAGTAAGCATACGTTTTTAGTTCAGTTTTTGAACGACATTTCGCGGTAGGTTCACAAACTTTTCAATTGCGCAATATCGGAAAATTAGTGCGAAAGTTCAAAGGAATTTTTGTGCTTTAAACTAAAGACACCCTATAAGCAAAACTGTAGTCGACTACAAAATAATCAACTTATAGTTAACTTTTTTAGACTAACTAAAAGCTAACTACAATGTAATCCAGAACTGATCCAAAATCAATTCTTAAGTTGAGTGCATAATGGGATTTGGTGAGAGCTAACAACCCTATAACCAAATCTGTAGTCGACTACAAAAATAATCAACTTATAGTTAATTTTTCTAGACTAACTAAAAGCTAACTACAATATAATCGAGAATTGACCCAAAATCAATTCTTAAGTTGAGTGCATAATGGGATTTGGTGAGAGCTAACAATTTTACTCTCTCAGCTACTTTGAAACTCATTTCGAGTCTATATTAACTTATTGCTGTCATTATTTTAAATGGTCCTTTAGCTGGGTGGTCAGCACGTTGACTATAAAACGTGTGATACATAGTTCGAGCACCAGCATCATCTTTTTGCATACTAACTACCAGTTGACTTAAATAAAGTTAACTTTAAGTTAGTTGGAAAGTAATGCAGAGTCGGACAAATGACTACCGCCTAGGACATCGCAATGTTAAAATAGTCAGTTGACTCCATTAAAAGTAATTCAGTCATCAACCACCATTAGTTGAGAAATGTTTAGCTTAAAGTGCGTTAAAAGTAAACTGAGTTGCTTATAGGGCATCTATATATGGCTGATTCTCATTCTAGAACCCTAATCAGCACACACATACTATTACATTTTGCGCTAGTATGGTAACTCTCGCTCTTACAAACTGTTTGTTAGTGTATATCAAGCAATAGCAAGAAACAAGCGACAAGACAACCTGCTTGTTTGAATGTTCATACCAAACTGGTTGATTTTATTTATTTTACATACGTGTCAGAGTAAAAGTGTAAGAAGCCCCATGTGATATGTTTTGCGGGTTAAGGTTCTAAACGTAGATTTTGTGTGTTTTTTTCACCAATGTAACAACTATTATATATTTGAGGAGATAGGATTTTTACTATAGTTTTCGCCTCATTCCATGGTTCCTGAAATGAAATTATATTTATCGATTTTTCAAAATTTTTGTGTCTTGAGCGTTACATTTGCTTTCGCGGTTGTTCCAACCTCCCAAATAGATTAAATATTTATTTTTTAATATTTAATTTTAAATAAACAAAATTGAAAAATAATTATATATAAAAGTTTTCTTTTTAACCAATTATTTGCTAAGTTTTGTATAAGTTTCTAAACCTACTACGCTTATCTTATTCTTTTGTGATTTTCGAAAATATTATCATTTGTAAATTCCCAAATGGTTTTTGAAAGTATGTGCATAAGCTAAGAGGTTTGTAACTTTTCAAAGTTGTGGTTGAAGTCTACTGACGATTTGGTAAAGCGCCAATGAAATGCATATAGACAATGCTTAACTATCAGCAAATAGACTTCATTTAAAATAAAATTATGACAATATGTCAAATAATAAATTTCTTAAAATATCTTCTTTTTCTTTTCATCACAAAGTGGATATTGTGTAGGGAAGCACACGGGTTTAGCCAGTTTTTAATAAAATCAAGCATTTTTCTCAACTGCATAAAAAATCACCCCTATTGCGAATAAGAAGTGAAATTTATGTTCCCATGAAATTTTCGTTTCCCTACGAGGGAAAATTGCTATCGTGCAGTTCACGTGAACCTTTTTTCCCCGCTATCAGTTCTGAGTGAATGTAAAAAAGGAAACAAGAGTAAATTAAAATTCAAACTAAGTGCTAAGAATTGAAACTATCTTTTCATTCTATGAGAAATCTAAACGAGACCGAATTGTTCGTTCAGGTATCCAATCTCTTGGAATACCCGAGCTATTGCAAGCAGCCTAATTAGACAGATAGTCGTTGGTGTTAAATTATATTTTATCAAGAGCGAATAAAACGGCGTTTTCATAAATTTTTGACGCGTTGAATTATTCTCTACCGACACAGAAATACCATTTGCTACTTCATGATTGTAAAATTATTGCATCTGTACCGGAAAGGTGTTGCAAGGAATTAGTATTAAGACAAATGTGTTAGAATTAAGATAAATGAACACTATTTACTGATCTTGTTCTTAAAATAACTATTCATAGAATTTAATAATTGATTGGAAGCAGAAAATAGCAATTACATGATGTATTTATCCAGTTCGCCTGCTAGAAAAAAAACTGGGGAAAAGTGAAAAAATCTACTGGAAAAAAATCAGTCATGATAAGGAGAATTTTTCGAATTTTTATTTACGATTGCCAATGAAGGTAAAAGAAAAACTTTTCGAGGGAAAAAGTATTCACGATTATAAGTATTCATGAAAATTATAAGGAGATTGTATATGTTACAAAAGGTAATATCAAGGGGTCCCCCAAATCAAGTACAACGTTAGTATTGATTTCAATTAAAAAAGTTATTTAAATTTTTCTGAACATCCGGTAAAAATTTAAAGTAATACCTACAAGTAAAATCTACAAGTACACAGAAAAAACTTGACAAGAATTATGTTCAATAGAACCATGTTATTGAAAAAAATATGAATTTCAATAACATTAGTTATTAACTTAATACAATATTTCGTTGTATGTATTTTTTTCCCATGCCGGTCATATCTTTTCTTTTTAACAGACTTCAAAAAAGAAGGAGATTATCAATTCGTGTGTATGTTCTTTTTTTACTTTTTTATGTTTGTACACGCATAACTCTGTCATTTGTGAACCGTTTTTTTAAATTCTTGTTTTGTTGGAAAGGGTTTGCCTGCAGTTTGGTCCCATAATTTTTTTTCGAGAATCGGAGGGGGGAAATTTGCTCCACCCATGCATAATTCTGTCATTTGTGAACCGATTTTCAAAATTCTTGTTTTATTTGAAAGGGCTTGGCAAAAATTGGTCCCAAAATTTTTTGTCGAAAGTCGGAGGGGGAAATTTGCTCCCCCCCCCCCCCCATGCATAACTCCGTCATTTGTGAAGCGATTTTCATAATTCTTGTTTTGTTTGAAAGGGTTTGACAAAAATTGTTCCTAAAATTTCTTTGTCGAAAACCGGAGGGGGAAATTTGCTCCCCCTCCACCCACCCCCCCCCCCCAAATCCATAACTATGTCATTTGTGAACCGATTTTTAAAATTCTGTTTTTGTTTGAAAAGGTTTGACAAAAATTGGTCCCAAAACTTTTTTGTCGAAAATCGGAGGGCGAAATTTGCTCCTCCCCAAAATCCATAACTCTGTTATTTTTTAGCCAATTTTCAAAATTCTTTTTTGTTTGAAAGGGTTTTCTAGCAGTTTGGCCCAATAATTCTTTTCGAAAATGGGAGGGGAAAATATGCTTCCCCTCCGCCCCCTCCAAAACCATAACTATGTAATTTTTTAACCGATTTTCAAAATTCTTGTGTTGTTTGCAAGGGTTCGCTAGTAGTTTGGCCCCACAATTCTTTTCAAAAATTGGAGGGGAAAACTTACTCCCCCCCTCATGCATGATTTTGTCATTTCGTCGGGTTGTTACTGGTCTGCCGCACGGAACAAAAATGTTTTTTCGAGAAAAATGATAAAGAATGTCTGGATTAATTTTAAAAATAAACTGCACGATAGATTTTTTTGTTAATAATAACGTGGGCATAGGTTTTCTATTGAAACTTAAAGTCCTTATAACTTTTTGCACAAAATGTGAAAAGTTATTACGATTTAATTAAAATAACACGAACCTGTTTTGTGCTCCATATACCATTTTTTACACAAATTTTTTGTATATCTTTCCGGTAGGTCAAAGTTATGTATTTGTTTCAGCAAACACAAAATATAAACGACTTAGTGTAATCCATAAAAGATGACATTCATCAATGAAAGGGATTGATATCTCTCAATATATATTTAACATATCGAAAAATGGATTGCGGATTTGAAAAGAGCACATATCAATTATATAGAACTGATTTGTAACTCATTTTTTGTAAAAATGTGAAATGCGGCAGAACAGTAACCACCCGACGATTTTTGAGCCGATTTTCAAAATTGTTTTTTTGTTTGAAAGGGTTTGACTACAGTTTTGTTCCATAGTTTTTTTTTCGAAAACCAGTTGGGAAATTTGCTGCAAACCCCCCTTGCAGGTTGGTACCATAATTTTTTCCCCTTCCCCCGAAATATTGATTATCGCATAGCTCCTCCATTTATGGGCCGACTTCCAAAATTCTTTTTTTGTTTGGAATGGTTGCTTAGAGTTTGGTCGCATCATTTTTCTACGAAAAGCGGTGGGGCAAGTCTTCCACGCCTCCACGCAAAATATTTAGTAGAGCAGAATTCCTCCATTTGCATACCGATATTCAAAATTGTTTATATGAAAGGCCATTAAGTATATTGCTCTTTGTACTGAAGTCGGTTATTTTGTGCCAGAATTATCATACATAAGCACTTAAAACAAGTTTTATCTCACAAACAAATAAATGGGATATGACTCGGCTGTAGAGAGCATGCCTTACGTCCGAGAAGCCCGGGTTCGTATCCCAGCTATGTCAACATATTTTTTAATTGCTATTTATTTTTTTTCTTTTGAAATAATTTTGTTTTCAATATAGCGTAATTCTTTATAACAGGAAATTTGAAAAAAAAAATTATTGAATACTGGGATTTTTGTTATCAAAAACGAAACTTATTTTTTCTGTATAATATACATAAAAACAACAACAGTTTTACAAAATTTTTTGTAAAACTCTCAGGGCTCCATTTCTTGAAAATAGAAGTTACAAATTTACAAATTAAATAACTACAAAACAACAACACTTTTACAAATATTTTTTTTTGTGCATTTTACTTGGGACTCTGGGACCCATTTCTCGAAACTTCAAGTTACAAATAATCTACAAGTAAAATACCAACAAAATAACAAGAAATTTTGCATAACTGTTTTTGTTTTGTATGTATTTTGAAACAATAAAAAATATATACACATAATTTCGACGCTCACTTTATGTCTACTATTTACAATTAGATTACATTCGGCAATTGTTAAGTATTATGGCATTAAATTTGATTGTGGCCATTGAACAACTTAATTTTTCTTAGCTCTTTTGTTTGAAAGTTGTTAAATCCCTTAAGTATAAAAATTTGTTTTTATAAGTTTTGCTATTTTAAAGTGCAAGCATACATATAGACCACTTTTCACATTTAAATTAAGCAGGCAATTGGCCAGTGTCCTGCTGTTCCATTCACACTGTCTGGCAATGATGTCTTGTGCAACATTTCCTATTTATTTAATCCTATTTTTGAAATTTCAGCAACAAAGAAAATCTTAAAACAATAAAAAAATATCAGGGCAATTGTGTGAAATTTTATTCGAGTAAAAAAGATTTTTCCTTTTTTTATTTGAACATTAAATAAATGATTTTTTAAAGCAAATTTATATTTTTCTATACAAAATAAGCGGCCAAGCGTTAAATTAATAAATTTTTATGTTTATTCGTTTTGGACATTCTTGTTATTATTATTTGTTTTCCTTTTGATAACAACAGGAATAAGAAATAACGAATTTTAGCCTAAGTAAATAAAATTTAAAAATATTTGGATTTAAGTCTATAGGATGTTGAATAAAAATAAAAAAAGTAAAACATCACAACATTTTAACAAAGAAAAAGTTAAGGAGTTTATTTTAAATATTTAAACTTCTACAGAATAAATAAAACAATCATAGTAAAAATTAAGGTTACACGAAGAGAAAAACATGATAATGATATGATTGCAAGAACGATAATGCGGTAGTGACAAACAACAATCAAAGAAAATATGTTTGTTTTTTCAACATAACTTTAGTCACGTCAAACCAGATTTTATTTACATTGGACCATAACAGTAAACATATCAGTTTCGTTTTTCAAATCCACAAAATGGAGCAAATTCAAAAGAGAAGGCTTCGTTTTTTATTTAAGAGTATGTCTGCAAGTTGTTTGTCATTCGTGACTTTTCTTTTTAATATTATATATTATAATCTATTAAATTAATTGTATAAATCAATTAAAACTGTATAAGTAATAATTACAATGCAAAATAAAAATTATTAAACACATGTGACTTTGAAGGGTTTATTGAAAAATTTGTAGCATAAACTTCATCAATTTGATAAGAGTTTTTCATTCATTAAATGAATATTTATATAAAAAATTCAGGCAAATATTGAATAAAAGCAAACCTTTTTCAAAAACAACAAATTGTGTTTAAATCGTAATAATTTGTGTAGGTCGTACACAATTCAATTATATTAAATAAATCATTTGCATAAAATTTGATTGTGTAGAAAGAGAAACATGTAAAAAATTGTAGTTCGTGACTTGTCTATTTGCATGGATTTTGTTGTGGTAGTTTCTCATATCATATTTCGCTGTTTTTATTATTGTTTTGGGTATGGAAGGAGAAGAAAACTAAATTACCCAGAACAGAGATCCAAAAACTTTATAGAGAAAAATTAAAACTAGACGAAAAAAGGTAAGCAGAATATAAGCAAAGAAAAAAAAGGGTAGGTAATTATTCTTAAAAAAAACTTATTTTATTTAATAATTACTTGGCTTTGACTTAAAGAAGTTTTTAGCAATTAAAACGATATGAAATAATATAGAAATCATATCGTCCTAAAGTAAGGTAACGAATGACAAAGATGTTATGCGCAGATATGGCAAACAAGACATAAAATGTGTTTCTTTAGGGGCCTGTAATTTTTCCACAATCTACAGATCTACATTTTTAAAATAATAAAGTTCATATTTAATTTTTTTCCTTCTTGCATGATGTTAAATGAATTTTATCGATATAACTACAACCAAAGTTTATAAGTATTCACCAGTTATATACACATGCGGAGAAAGTACATGCCCATTGGGCGTCGTCTTTAAGACATCACCAATGATGGGTGCACAACAATGTTAAATCCTTGTTGAAAATTGTCGGACAGCTGTAACAAATCATCAGAGACATTTTCAAACGAAAATTGTGTACATTTCAATGGGAGACAATCACCCGTATTATCAAAAGTGTGGTTAAAGTCTACTGACGATTTGGTAAAGCACCAGTGAAATGTATATAGACAATGCTTAGCCATCAGCAAATAAATTTTATTTCAAAAAAATTATAACAAAATGTCAAATAATACATTTCTTTAACACTTTATTTAATATTTTTAACACAAAATTTTTATTTTTCCTCATGTGTTTGTATTCGTTTCATTTAAATTATTGACTGACTTAGGTGGGATTCGAACTAAGGCTACATGTTTACTAGTTTTCGCCCTTAACACCTTGCTACAGCACCACCTACAGCATCGACAACAAGAGGCCAACATATTCATTTGTTTGATTGAATGCTATGCGTAAGACGTTGTCACCCATCTTGTCCTTAACACTGTTGGATTAAGGACAAAATGTAAATGTAATGTCGCTCATCTAGTCTTACACAATTTTACTGAAGACAAAATGTAAGACACTGTCGCTTATATTGTCCTCGACAAAGTTGGATTATGGAAAAAATGTAAAACATTGCCGCTCATATTGTCCTTAACAACGCTAGATTAAGGACAAACTGTAAGACATTGTCGCTCATCTAGTCCCCCACAACGTTACTGAATGCAAAATGTAAGATAATTTCGCTCCTATTGTCCTCGTCAAAACTCGCTTAAGAACAAAATGTAAGACATTGCCGCTCATGTTGTCCTCTACAAAGTTGGATTAAAGACAAAATATAAGACATTATCGCTCATCTTAATCTCCACAATGTTACTGAAGCTAAAACGGAAGATACTTTCGCTTAAATTGTCTTCAACAAAGTTGGATAGGGGACAAATTGCAAGACATCGTCGCTACTATTGTCCTCAACGTAGTTGGATTGAGGACAAAATATAAGACATTGTCGCTCATCTTGTCCCCTACAATGTTACTGAAGACATAATATAAGACATAGTCGTTCATATTTTCCTCAACAAAGTTCGATATAGGAAAAAAATTAAGACATTGTCGCTCATGTTGTCCTTCACAATGCAAAATATAAGACATTCGGGTATGTTCTGTATTCCATTCTGTACATAATTCTGTATACAATTCCGAACACTTTTATTCCGCGTGGAATACAGAACATGCCCGATTGTTGCTAATATTGTTCTCGACAAAGTTGGATTGAGGACAAAACGTAAGACATTGTCGCTCAGCATGCAAGAATTTGTCGCTCAGATTATCGTGAATGATGATTTCCTTTAAATTGTCGATTAGAAAACTTAATGGACAGAGGACAATTCGTACAAGAATGGCCTATGTCAAATTTTGTGTCGTGCAACGCAACCTGGCCAACTGGGTCGTTATGGCATGATTGCGACAACAGTTTCGTTTCCATTCGTATATCCGCTGAAAGGGATTTCACCAAAGTTTCCAATGTTCTAACAAAGCAAAGTACAATACTGGAAATCTTTAACGAAGGAGATTTGATATTAACCCAAGAAAATAGTTTATGCCAAATTTTGCAAATTAATTATAATGGGAATGAACCTCCCACTAAAAACCTTTATTTTCCTTTAACATAAAACGTGTTATTTATATTTATACATAAAAGTTGTACAAATATTAATATGTGATTCTTGCACTACATTTCATTCACAGCATTTGGAGTTTTATATGCTTTAAAGTTAGTAAAACTAAACTAGATGTCAAAAACACATTTACAGTTGATAGCTTTGAAAAAATAATAATAAAATTAATATCACATAAGCAGGGGTTATGTGTACCCAATAAGCAAGGCGAAGAGAATAAGCAAATTTCTAGAGTTTTATTTTCTAATGTAAAAACGGAATATTTCACAAACAAATAAACGGACAAATACACAGAAAAAAGTAAAAACAAGATTCAATTAAGAAACACAAAGATCCAATTAAGAAATTAATTAGTTTTCAACCAAAAAATATTTTTCGAATTTTTCAATAAAAAAAATATTATATCAATTAAAAAATTAATTGAAAAATAATCAATTAATTGGCATATAACAATGACACATACTCAGAAAAATTTTACATTTCTTACACATGCAAACGAAATTTATTTTATTTACACACACTTGACATGTAGAAATTTTTTCTATTTTATGGTAACTTGATTTAAAATCCAATTGATAGCATTGTTTTAAAAGAAAGAATTGATATAAACGTTGATTCAATTAAAATATTAATTAAAAATAAATATGTTTCCGAGTAAACAGTTAATTGGACAAATTTGGGAAATACTTTTTTCTGTGTAGTTTTCGGCGTTAAAAAAATTTTGTCAGCAATAGGTTATTGATTAGAGAGAGCGCTTTTCCTAAAATCCGTAGACAAAAAGCAAAGCTTGGTTTTTTTATTTCAACTTTTATGATATATTTATGTTCTAATCGCAACCGTTGTAAGGTACAATATTGTACAACTATAAAGCTTTTGAACAGTCTATTTTTTTAAACTATATTCTTGGGTACGACTGCCGGTATACTTTTTGTTGTGCTCGTAAGCAAAGTCTTTGCTGGGTTATTCAATTTTAAAAAGCATACTTTAGTAATTTTTGGGAAATAAGAAAAATAGTGAAGCTAAAGTACAATTTCAATATCATCAACTGTTTCCACACAAAATAATACTTTGCCAGCAACTCCTGCTAAATACATCCTTTTATACATTTAATCATTATTGAAGATTAATCTCCAAAGTTTTCCGCATCTTTTGCAGACATGATGTCTATATTTTGTTAAGTTTTATAAAACAAAAATATTTTACGGTCCCTTGTTTATTTTACCATTAAACTTTTTTGAAAAGAAAATTAAACACTCTTAATTATGTAATTCTATTTGAAAATTTGTTTAACAACTTTTCCATTTTTTTTTTGCTTTTTAGAAAAGTTGTTAACAAGCTGAACAAATAACTTGTTGTTATATTTTTTAAGAAGAAAATAATAAGAATGTTATTATTTGTGGAACAATTGCTAAAAAATTAAAAAAGTTTTGCTTTGTTTTGGAGTGGTTGAGTCACTCTGCGTTAAAAAATTATTTATAGAAGTTATCTAAGTTGTATTGGGAGACATACTTATTCAGGTGTGTAAAAACAGATACGTTTTTCCTTTCCCCAGGATGCTCGTTGATGGAGTACTCAATGATG
The DNA here is from genome assembly GCA_956483635.1 of Panzeria rudis. NCBI lineage: Eukaryota > Metazoa > Arthropoda > Insecta > Diptera > Tachinidae > Panzeria > Panzeria rudis. The sequence continues at coordinate 177,456,102 of OY101448.1, forward strand.
ATCCAACATATGGGTTTGTTTTACTAAGCAGCAAACATTGAAACTTTGAGTATACATTAGGGAAATAACTTTTTAACATTTTTTTAAAATATCAAAATTGGCATAGCACAAGTCCGATAGAGCATACAAAACTATAAGGAAACGTATATTTATTTTTTCGCTAAGGTCAAAAAACTTCACACACCAACCGCGATTAAGTTTTGAAAACTTTTAATTTTCTTTTTGGTTAACAAAAATTAATAATATGTTTATTTCAAACAAAAAATAGCTCAAGTATAAAATTTCATTAATACTAAATACACGCAACTTTAATTTCATTAATATTTAGAGATGGTAAGAGACTTTTCCGCAAACCAACACGTATCTCTAACCTTTTTTAACAAAAAAAAAATAAATTTTAAATTAATAAAAAAACCGTATAAAATTATGAGTATTCAATAGAAAAAACCAATTAGAAAAGCCAATTGGTGCGTGAACTTTTTGAGAAAATTACAAAAGATTAAGATTTTCGTGCTTACTATGCCTTTACTATGCCAAAAAATTATTTATACCCCTAGTATACATAAATTTTTTTTTGGCTTACACTTTTTTAAATATTATAAATATGATATGGCAAAACGCAAAATCGCCATAACAGAGAAAACGTTAAAACGATGAAAAATGTGATTTTTTGTGAAGGAAAAAATGCTAAAGCGGAAAAACGCTAAAACGGAAAAAACGCTAAACTGAAAAATCGTCAACTCGAAAAAAATCGCCCAAAACGAACAAAATAATTATAAATTACTGAAAGGAAAAAGCTATAAATTTCTTCATTAGATCAATGAATTTTTTCATTAGTAACGAGCTAACGTAAGATTTCGTTGTGTTAATGAATAATGTTTCATAAAGGGTTCATATAAATTATGAAATTATTTTACAGCTATTACTATGAATTTATTTCGTTGGTACAATGAAATTTATCGTGTATTTTAATGAAACAATTCATTGATTTAATGAAAAACTTTTTTTACTGCTACTACTATGAATTTATTTCGTTGGTACAATGAAATTTATCATGTATTTTAATGAAAACAATTCATTGATTTCATGAAAAACTTTAATTCCAAAAATTTAAATCAGGCTTTTTCTAATTAATTAATTAATTACATTTCAAAAGGCTGATATTGATTTTTAAACTGCCACAATTGGTTTACAAAATATTTAATTCGATTTGTAAAATACTAAATCTGTTTTGGATAATGCCGACTATGAAGTTAAAAACCTATACTTTGATTATAATTCAATGCTCTCAATACGGAAGAGGAGGGCAAAGTATTTTCGTTAAATGTTAAGTTTCATGGTTTTTTAGTTATATATTTTGGAACTTTGTTCCAAAAGTTATTTAAAAAGTCCTTGGAAAATTTGCGTCCACGTTTAGGTTAACATGCGATTGAGTACATGAATTTAAACACGCCCTTCCACTCATAAGTAGGAGTATCGTTTAAGACATGCAGTTACTTCGAAAATCATGGACAAAATACACGATTTAGGTGTGAGTGACTAACAGGATGAAGTGTAGAGGCCATGGGCATATCACATGTTTCAGTAATTTTTAAATGGTTTTATTTAACTTACCCTGTTTGTGGAGTTTGCGTCGTCGGGTCAAATCTAGTAATTGATTCTGTTGACCGATTGCTCTGAAATTTTGGAAGCGCCTTTAGCTTTGGTGACAATTTAATATTGTGATTAGAAAAGTGGGCGACGGCACTCCCACAAAAAGTGGTACTTAGTTATAGCCCTTTCCTGTTAACCGATTTATCTGAGATTTAGTGGACGCCTTTACTTACAATTACTCTACACTTTTGTGTTTAAAAAAGTGGGCGGCGCCACGCCCATAAAAAGTAACATTTAATTTTAGCCCCTTCCTGTTAACCAATTGATCTGAGATTTGGCGGACACCTTTACTTACAATGACTATACACTTTTGTATTTAAAAAGTGGGCGGCACTACGCCCATAAAAAGTAGTACTCAGTTTTAGCCCTTTCCTGTTAACCGATTGATCTAAGATTTGCTGGACACCTTTACTTACAGTAATTATACACTTTTGTATTTAAAAAGTGGGCGACGCCACTCCCATAAAAAGTGGTTCTTCGTTTTAGCGCTTTTCTGTTAACCGATTAATCAGAGAATTGCTGGACACCTTTACTTACAATGACTATACACTTTTATAATTAAAAAAGTGGGCGTTACCACGCCCATAATAAGTAATACTTAGTTTTAGCCCTTTACTGTTAACCGATCGGTCTGAGATTTAGTGGACACCTTTACTTACGATGACTATACAAATTAGTAATTACGACAGTAGGCGGCGCCACGATTATTTAGTTTTTCCCTTTTCTGTTAACCAATTGATATAGGGCATTGATCAGACTACCGTGGGCGCATAGACTTTTGGTTATCTCTAGTCAACAATGCCCCGCGGTTTTATTTTAGTTTGATCAATGCCCTATATTTGTGAGGAGAGTGGTGTGGTAGCTGGCACCTGGTAATACATAATTATTTTTTAGCTTTTAGTGCATTATCTGCATTATTATTATGTTTCATTACAATAAAAGCGTTTAGCTTAAAACTTCTTTTTTACTTATTTTTTTAAAAATTTAAATTATTTAATTTAATTTTTAACGAAACTAAACGGATCTTTCACAAGTTATAATAAAATCGCTGAGGCAGCCTCTTTAAAACGCAATTTGTTTTTGTAAAAATAAGGCAATTTCACTTCATTGTGAATAAAATCAATATTTGTCAGCCGATTTTCATGAAATAAAGCTTATTTTATCTGTAGTATATGTCACACAGAAAAATTTTATGCAAGCATTGTCGAAAACAAGGTTATTTTTTTATATTTCTCGATAGTGATTTTTCTTCATAGGTGTTTTATGTTAACCCAACACGATTTTACAAATAATCTTCAAAGCACATTTTGCCTTTTGAAATAACTATATTTCATGTTGATTTAATATTCCAGTGAACTTAGAACAAAATGAAGTTGATACTGCAATAATACGAAGAATCATATTGAATCAAAGTTATTTCAAGTTGAAGCAACATAATAGCGAACGCTCACTACTCACCCAATTAGCTGTGTGGTATGTAGCATCGCCTTAATTGGTCAAAAGAAATTGGTTATCGCCGATCGGTTCCCTGATTCTCTGGGGTTCTACTTCACACTCGCCAGTAATTGTCCTTTTAATATTTACGGAGAAAATACATCAAATTAAAAGAAGATAAAGTTAAAAACTTAACACCGATAATTCTCGAACCACTCTCGCTTTTCTGGTCTTTAATTATCTTATCTCTATTGTTTTTTTACCTTTTGTCTCTCTTAAGCTATTTCACAGCTATTGTTTAAAGCGTAAAGTTGATCACTTTTACAATAAAAAATAAAAATAAAAATTAAGTGTAAAATTAAACACCAGTAAGAATTTCTATTTTGTTAAAACAACTTTTGAAAGGCAAGTCAAAGAAGCACAGCAAATGGTTTCATTCTTGTTCAGAATTTTAAAACAATGAATTTTAATTACAAGGATAAATACAATAACCTAGCTGTCTTTTTTTGTATTCCAACACAAAAGAAGAACTAAGAAATGCTAGTGTAAAACAATGTTCGAGTGGTATCAGTAATGAATATTTAATAAACGTACTCCTTCAGTAAGATAAGGATAAATGTTATCTGTTAAAAGTTCATTTATTAAAAATTTTTTATTATTCATTCTATTCACACTTTGTTTTGTACTTGTACTTGAATTAAAGAGCCTTTTTTTTTTGTTATTTGAAAAGTTTTTAAATAAACCATTTCAATTGAAAAAAGCTTGTAAAAATTCTTGAAGAGTTGGGATTACAAGTAATTTACTCTTAATAAAATTTTAATTTCATTGTAAATACTAAGGCATTCATTTAAACGGGCTTCTGCTTTAATCAGTTAATCGCTCGAGTAATTAATCGAGAATTTGGCTAAATCGGTTAATAATCGGTTAATTTCGGTATTAAACGGTTAACCGATTAATTAAGTTTTTTTTTATAAATCAAGTAATTTCAACAAAAAAAAATGCATCAATTATTTAGTTTGAGTTTATTAGTAAAAAAAAACAATAACATAACAATTCTTGAACTAAATGAAGCAAAAATAAAAAAATTCCTAAATATGTAAGTATTCATTAAAAAATTAACAAGTTTGTGAGATCATCCATTATATTAGTTATTTCAATAGTTTAAGGACATCTTATAAAACAATATTTCAGAAAAATAATTTGGTTTAAGAGTGCAAGATTTAAGCGATACTGTTCTTTAGTTTTGATAAAACTTTACTTGGAAAAAACCTTTCACTTATCGTAGATGTTGCAGAAATCGAAAGCAATCCATGATATAGAATATCTAGTTTCTCAGTCCTTTTTCTGAATGTCTCTAAACATATAAAATCTTCCATCATGCCATTAGAGTCCTGTTTTAATTGTTTCGGTTAATTCTGTTAAAACATTTCTTTTATTACTGTCGATAGTTTCTTCTGTTGTCAGGACATCATCTGACTCATACTGGCAGAGCTCAGTACCGAGCCATCTGCAAAAAATTTTATTTCCGAATTCTTTAGTTTCCGTTTTTGTACTGTATTCTAAAACATTGTTGCTAAAAGGAAATATTCTTGAGAGGAGGTATAAAATAATTGAATTCGTCACCCAATAAAACTAATCCTTAGATTTTTAATTAAACCGTTGGCAACAGTATTATTGGCTTTTCTTAAATTATTAAACAATAACTGAATAATTCCTTCAAGAATAATTCCTTCTAGAAACTCTATAGAAATTTACTCGTTTTGGGAGGGGGATATCCCCTTTCCCCCTTGTATTCGCGCCTGGTGTGGAGAGTGGGGGAGAGATAGAAAGCTTAATTCATTTGCAACTCTGCTATTGCGCGTTATTTTAGAGCAGTACTGCAGCCCCTCCAGTGTCAAGTAGAGGCACTAATTTGTTTAGCCAGTTATTGCTACTTTTACTTTTCCGATGGTTCTGCTACTACACCGACGAAGGAGTATGCTGTGAGGTGCATTAGGATGTGTCAGTATTAATCGCTGCCGAAACTGCCAAAATGATCATCACTTTAACAGTCCAACAACAACCAAAAAAAAAAAATCACCCGTATTATGTATGTCGAAGTCGAATTTATGACTACGACAAATTGTCATAGAATAAAGAAAAGTTTTATTTTTCTTTATTCTAGGACTTTATTCTAGGACACTTTCGACTAGCCAACAGAGTTTCATATGACACGAAACCGTAAAACACACAAAAAATACGTTCTATTACTACAAAATATGAACAATTTTATTCTGTCGGTTAATCGGTTAATCGAGTGAAATTAACCGGTTTATTCGTTAAATGAAAAAACCAAATTTAGTCGATCAGTTAATCGGGTAGTGCTTAACCCGTTAAGCGATTAACGGTTAACCGAATGAATACTCTAGTAAACACGTAATTCATTTTATTGTTAAATAATGCTTAAGGTGGAATTTTAATAACGGCTTTCACTAAACGACAGCAAAGAAAAGATTCGTTTGTTTTGTATCATTTCTAATAAACTTTGGTAGATGTATACAAATCTGTTGTTTTTTGTTTATTTTAAAGTAAATTTAGTAGTAGCAGACCAGAGTTTGTCAAAATGGGACGTCCGGGTAATGAATGGCGTTTGGAAAACTGCTTACCGAATTTTATTGAACAGCATTTTTGTTTGACTCAAGTTTTGAGTACTAAAAACAGTTATAAGCAGACACGTTCGAAAATGTGCTGTGTCTAATGCACAGTGAGCTTATAAGAGCATAACTTAAGCAAGTCAAGTTAAAGCAAACGATGAAAACCCATTTCGATGCCCCCAAAAATCTTATGACAATGTGTACATTAATTATAAATATGTAGATCTTTTGCAAGAATTTAATTTTCGTCGAGTAGTGTAATTTATTTAGGCTTTCTTTGGTTTGAGAAAATTTTATTGGATTTAATTTCAATTGAATAAAGAAAAGTTTTTTTCAACAGATAATTTCTTGTAATTTGTGTTCTTTGAACTGGCCCACAGAGCGTATGAAATATATTTAATGAGATTATAAATATTATAGATGCATGGCGTACGATATATTTTTGGACATAAGGCGTATGACTGATATTTAATTACACAAAATAACGTATATGCCTTATATTTGTGGACATAGATGCCAGATTTGACGGTTTATCGTCATTTTGACGATTCTTGGACCGAAAAATAGCACTTTGACGATTTTCCCCTAATTTTGAAGATTTTTAAAAATTAAAAGTGGACAACATTTATTTGTTGTATTATGCATTTATGTATCATATTTTCCAATAAATTTTAACGTACTTTTTTTCGTCCTACGTCTTCAACAACTGGCATCTTCGAAATATCATTAAAAAATTTTACGTTCTGGAAGAGTAAAAGCACGCCAAAAAGTCAAAAATTTTTGATTTTCCACCCAAAACTATCGGTTTCACACATACAAATATAATACTTAATGGTTATTATATTTTTCCTAAGCATGATATGAAACTTTAAAATTTTTGGCAAGGACTATCTTTTATGTCCTACATTGTCAAAATTTAATCAAACAAAAATTTGTTTTAACATATTCTTAAGCAAATATAGAAAGACATCAGACATGATGATGAAAAGTTTAAGGATGAGTTGGCATTAGGCTACCTTATTAGGCCCTACAAATAAAATTTTTTTCAAATATGTAATTAATTTCTGAGAATATCTCAAATTAATTTGATATATATCATTACCTGAAACACAAAATGCCCTAACTAAAATTTTTATAAATTTACAGGAGAAGCAATAAATATGCTAAAATATGTAATTGGCCAAGCAATTTTCTTTTTAGATTTTCTTAATCGTATCGCTATTTTTGTTGGAGAATGTTTGATTTTGAAAGTATTTATATGTATATGTGAAATACGTCGGAATTTATAAAAAATCCGATTAGTATTTTTTGTTATTTAGGGCTTTTTGCGTTTTATTTAACGACATATTGTTTTAAAAAGTGATATTTTTTATGACAGTTTTTTTTACGAGTTCGATAAATCATTTTGACGATTTTTACAATTGTTTGTCTTAAATTATCTGGCAGCTGTGTTTGTGGACTTTTGACAAAAGCACTTAATTCGACTTAAGACAGTTTTACAAATAGTATTTATAAATGCAAAATTTTAAGGCGCGTCTTTTGGTGTAATCGGAATTTTTCGATGATGTTTAGTCAGCATGTGTATAAACGTCAAAAAACATGGAGAAAAGTCTATAATCTAAATGTGCGTGACTTTTCGTAGGGGTTTTAAAAGAAAATTGTCAAAGAAAGGCAGGCTAAAAAGGCATAATGTGAAAAGGCACTTATTTTGCGACTGATCAACAGCCAATTATATTAAATAAATTTCTAATCGGGATCGGTTGGTTATGTTTAATTTTAATTTTTCCTTAAACACATACACAAAAATCTTCATTCTGCTCTTTAATAGTATTTTTGCTCTCCTGAAAATTTCGAAAATTATATTTAAGTTGTTTTGTCAAATGTCCACAGATATTAAGGCGTACGGTAGTGGGGCGCCATGCCAAGTTCAGGCCACACAATATACATACGAGCTTTCTAGATACCAAAGAAAGTCAATATCTATTTCTTTCCAAATATAATATAACGAAACACATTTTTTGGATGTTTTTTTTTGCATTATAGTCTCCTTTTAGTGCGCTCTATCTTCTTACTTTTCTAAGTGCTCCTTAGGGTATGCAATTATTCCACATTTAATTGAAAATATCCAATTTTAAATTAATCGAACAGTTAATCGGGTACCAATTAGTCGGTTAGCCGTTAATCGGTTAATTGAATACTCTAGCGCTTCTTATATGATTTTGCAAAGATTTATTGAGTTCGCCTTTTCTAACTAGAGAATTTTATTTACTTTATTTATTTTTCTGCATTAAACGAATGTTACATTTAACTATTTTACTTTATGTTTATTTCATTTTTTTTTTTCATTTTAATTTTTGTAACGAACCCATTTTATTTGTGGTTGTTATCTCTTAACAAGAAATTTGTTTGTAACCATAAAATTTGTTGTGCGTACTGATACGACTAAACTATTGTAGTTTGCTTTATACTATTCTTGTCCTTGATTTGCATGATATTCCAATTCCAATTTGCAGCAACAATTACTTTTAACGGTTGTAGACCATTTAACCATATTACTAGTTTTAACACAAATGATAAGAAACCGCATACCAAAATTTTTGTAGAAAGGCAATAAATGTAACAGACTTCTTCTTTTTAGTAACTCCAAACACCACAAATAATTGAAATGACAATTTTAGCAACGTCATTGTTCATCATTAAATCAAAAATAAAAGAAGAAAAAAAAAAATAAACTGTGTCGAATCTATACACCCTTTACGAAGCTGTAAAAAATATATATTTTCTAAAAAAAAAACTTTTTTTGGAGAAAGTTTTCTGAATTTAATTACCTTGGGATGATGAAAGTTTTTTTTTTTTTTGAAGTAAAAGTTTTTTGCAATTTTTTTTTTGTAATTGCAATTGTTGTTTCTGTTTGGCACCACCAAAGCAGAGTTTGTGGACAATAATTATTTTGGAAATAAATCAGCCGATCGGATAATCCACGGATTTCACACAAACATAGAACAGGAGTATTCCTATTTAATTTAGGAAGATTAACTCCTCAAATTGCTCAGAAGCGGAGCATTGATGTATCAAAGTAGGACACTTCAGGCATGTACGCTTTTTCAAGCGTGATAGCTAAAATTCTACTGACATTAGCGCCAACGAAATGCAGGCATGTAGAATAGCTAAACCTACAACATAAAACAATCGGACAATTCTCGTCCGATTTTTGACTTATAAGTCTATTAATTTTACACATCTAAAAGAGAAAGATAGACATAGAGAAGTAACACAATCAGGGAATTAATGCCTACAAGGTATTTAATTAATGTGTAACCTTCTTTGGGAAAGGGATAGTGTAGAGAGAACAGGCGGTGAGGTGGGAGTTTTGACCATTATATTTACATTTTGACAATTTACAAGTTTTTGAAAGAGTTTTTGCAAATGAGCTGAGAATTGATGTTACGTGCTGCTTCTGAAATTCCCAGATTTCCTAAGAGAGTTCCAAGAAATCCCAAAAATGAAATTTTTATGGTTTTGCTTATAAAGTCCATATCTAGTCCAAAGCCCATAAACAACTTTGGCAAGCAAATGAATACAAATAAGACTTTCTGCAAATTGTATTAATTGTTGAATTTAGGCTATGGGATTTTAGAACATATGAGCTAAAATTAAAACTTTGCTACAAAAAAGGTCGAACTCGGAAGGCTACATTTTTTCTAAGATGTAATAATTATATGCTCTTGCAGACATTTTTCTGAAATAATATTTCCATCAAATTTTATTTAAGAAACTTAAAATTTTCTTGTTTAAAAATATTTGTTTTTTTTTTGCTGAGTAACTATAAAAGATAAGTGCTTAACTAAATATGATTTTTTTTAGAACTTTATAAGGAGTATAAGAGCATAAAAAATTATGAAACCGCGGGAGAAAAAAAATTTGCAAGCGTTGTTAAAAGAAACTGTTCTTCGTACTGTTTCACATAAAAGTGCTGAACTCATCTTATACCTTGTTCACTATAGTGCAAAAGGAAGCGTGGGAGTTTTACCTCCCGTTAAATAAAGGCCACACGTAAGATTTTAAAACGTTGATAAAAGTATATTGTTTTTGGTCCTCTCTGCTGGAATCTATTTGCGGAAACTTGTTATTTTTTATTGTTTTATTGTACAGTCTTTTCGTAAACAAATATCAAATTTCCCCTTTGATCAAATTCAAAATCTAATCAGCTTTTAACTTTAAATATAATTTCAAATGGCTGCAAATTTCATTAAAATTCTTTGAGAGATTATCAGCCATGTCACAGATTCCGTTCGGATTGCTTTTGATTCTGTAGTTGTCATACCGAAAAAGTACATTTTTGGTGCTTTAGATTCCATTTATTTCGTATTTCGTTTTTACAATGATAAAGTTTTTATACCTTGAGGCGTTTGTTTACTCTTGTTTTTAGATGCAAAGCTCACATTAAGCTTTTTATTAATATGGAAAGCTCATGGACAAATTTGTATTTGACGCTCCTAAAAGTATGCACGTTTTTTAGTACTTACTGCAAATGAAGTCAGTAGAAAATTGTTTTTCAATTCCACTTTGAAATTTAAAAGTGGTTTGATTACGAAGAAAATCTTCGTTTTTCGTTTTCTGAAGAAGCAACTTACGGAATTGAAACCTCTTCCGATCGGAATGGTATTCTGTGACATGGCTGATTGTGTCGAAAATTTTCGGACACTGTGTTTTTAGACGACTTCAAAAAATGATGTGGCTATCAATTGTGTATATTTTTTTTTACTTTTTTATGTTTGTGCACGCATGTCTCTACCATTTGTGAACCGGCTTTAAATTTTTTTCCCATAATTTTTTTTCGGAAATCGGACGGGCAATAAGCCCAGCCGAAATATTCATTATTGCACAACTCCAACCATTTATTAGCCGATTATGGAAAAAAGTGTATACTTATCCTTTGGTCCCATCAAAATTTAAATGGAAATCTGTCCATCCGAAGGAAGAGGAAGAAACATTTATTATCGCAGAACTCCGCGAGAACCGATTTTCGAAATTTTTTTATTGGAAATGGCATGAAAGGTTTGAAACTATGATAAATTTCGGATTAGCTCTATCGCTTTTTATGCCAAAATTATTACATAATCATTCCAAGAGTTCCTGATTTTATTATATTCATCCAGCTGATTGCAGTAAATTCGTAGTTAGAATTATTTTATGGAATTTCAATCGCTTTAATCTTGAAAATAGCCGGAAGTTTTAGTGATGATCTCCCAGTTTAAGCGTTTTTAATTCTTAAAATAGTTTCCGAAGTAGCAGATTAACCTAAAGTTTATTAATAAGTCCCGGTTTGCACACAACAAATTTTCTTCTGCCAATTTCTTTAAATTCTAATTTAAATTTGGCTTTCTTTTCGTACATAAAAACCATATTCAACAATTCCACGTTTGATCGCATAAAAGTTGCATACAATTACGAATAACAAAAGCGAAACGAATTTTAGTAGTACAGGAAAGTCTGCGCCTGTTTAAGGGCCTGATTCACATAGACGAAATTTTCAAGAACATTTTTATGAAAAATACTCAAAAAGCTGAGTGTTTTCCATACAAATTTTCATAAAGAAGTTTATGTTCGTGTTTGTGAATCAGGGGGTTTCTTGCCTCTTACTCTATTTCCCGCTCTTTCCTATAAACTCAGACCGACACTGACAAGGAATTTCATTTTAGACTTACCTTTTCCATTGGCATATTGAAGTCTGATTTCTTCCATAAAATATTATTCGAATTGATCGAACTGCGATCCCTTACATTATTAACAATTCTCACAGAGCGAATACGAACCTACAAAAGAAAAAATCATAAAACATTTCTAAGAATTTTTGATTTCAATTGAAAAGATATCATTTTAGCTTGAGGCCAAATATTAAAATAAAACTGTTTACAAAATAATGGGGCATAGTCATAGTCAAAACAAAGTATACTTTAGGAGTTTAAAACCAGTATTTCGTATGGCAATACTAGTTTTAAATTCGTAAAATATACTTTGTTTAGGACTATGATTATGCGCCAATAGCTTTTCAATCTACGATTACTTACCGAATGCATACGATCGTAGGTGCTATTGTATAAACTTGTGGTAGCAACTGTTGTTTCACGAAAACTCGATTGATCTCGAGAGAAACCACATAAAATGTCCTTAAATGCCACCCGATAACGATGTGACATCACATTATACAAAATTGGATTAATTGTACTAAAATAAAATGTGAAATGATCATAATAATAAAAGGTTACAGATACATATTAAAATTGTTTATTTCTTAATTTATTAATAATGAAATTACAAAAATAAGATTATTAACTCAGTGACAAAATAAGAAATACGTTCGTATACTCACCAGGTGACGTAGTAGGCAAAGCCTGTAATTTTAAACAACCATTCATTAACGTCATGATAATATTTTGTTGTCTTTCCATGGACACACCATAAACGTTGTATATGAAAAGGCAGCCAGCAGATAAAGAATGTCACCACAACAGCGGCTGTAAATTTGACGCAAAAAAAGTAAATAAATAAATAAATATTAAATACAAGAAATTTTTTAAAATATTAAGAAAACACCCGCTAGTTCTTTATGCTGTTATAATCTTATTTGTCCCGGTTTTTATTAAAATACAAATATCACCCAACCATTGATGCTAAAGAGGTGTCAAATTACCTTGTTAGCTGAAGAGGGTTAACTAACACAAACCTTATTTTTCAAATTTTTATTTTCGTAATAAAGTCTTTGGGCTTTCTTAACCGACTTTAATTAAAAAAAAGGAGAAAGGTTATCAACTCGTGATGTATTTTTTTTTAAGCCGATTGCGGATTTTTTTCTTTATTCAAAAGGATGTATTTACTTCCTTCCAGATTGGTGCCGTTGAAAAGTGAGCGGGGTCTCGCCCATACAAAGTAAATACACATGCTTTTTCATCAACTTCTACTTAACCGATCCCTATGAAACTTTGCACACGCATTAAGCTTCTGTTTGAATACTTTATCATGATTAGAAAAGTGGGCAGTGCTATGCCCACGCAAAGTAAATATTATTTTTTTTAGCAACTTCTACTAAACCGATTCTTATGAAACTTTTTGCATACACATTTAGTTATGGTTACAATACAACATTATGGTAGGGAAAAGTGGGCAATGCCACTCCTATGAAAAGTAAATATTCATTTAAACAACTTCCACTTATTCTTCCACACCGATTCTTATGACATTTCGCAAACAATTAGTTCTTGTGAATGTACAGCAGTATGATAAAAATTATCCACGCCTAAAAAAAAGTTCAGTGGCATGGAGGAATAGGCTGTTTTCAGTGGGCGTTACATGCTCCTACTAGCGTTCATATATTAGTTAATTATACTTTTTAGCATATTTTTTATTCTTTTGCACAATTAAAATGATCAGAAATGCACTAATTTTCTGATCATATATGATACTTGTGCTGAGAGGAAATGGTACCCTAGTCCTGATTCTTCTTGTAGAGTAATTTATAGCTCACGTTTGATTTGGTCAGTTTCGACTGTTTTTCAAGTCATTTACTATAAATTGGGTTATTGTGTTCTTAATACATGTCGTTTTGAGCGTATAAGTTACATCATTTCAAAGGTAATAAAAAAATACTGGTTTTTGGCAAAATGGTCTCCTAAACGTTAGGTGGGGAGCCACTAGTGAGTCATCCACTGTTGACTGCGAGAACTACAGGGATGCTGTTACATCTTTGCTGCACTTAAAAATACATACATACATACATACATACATATATGCCCTGCAGACAAAGTAACTGGTATGTAGTTAGAACTATACTATTTACTTTTTACTGCAGACTAGTTGCCCATCTGTCCTTTTTTCATATATCGAACTATAGATTTTAACATTAAGTTGTCATAGGAGCCCAACTAGTTCATTTATATACAGTTATATCCCAGTTGGAGTCCTAGTTGTTGTAGTTTGTTTATTTAGATTTCGTAACTCTTAAAACAAATTTTGGCTCAACCGGGGTACGAACACACATTCCTCATATTTCAAGGCAAGTACTCTATCCTCTGAGGCACTTTTTACTTATTTTATTTTAAGAGCTAAAAATATGTTTTATATACAGGTCGTATACCTGAAAATTTTGTCCTTTTTTGACTATTATCGTTATTGTCTCGATAGAACTAGTAATATGATTACTCTTTTTTTGCTAGTATCGTTACTAGTCTTGCTACAACTAGGAATATGACTGCCCTTTTTTGACCAGTAACATTACAACTAGTAATATTACTGTCCCAAAGCGTATCTAGTTGTAAATTTAGCAGCTGGGTGTATGTAAGTAGACATGAATATTTGTATCCAAATATTGACTGGAATAAATATTTGTGCTTTTACACAAATATCTACATCTAAATAACCTTAATTTGTGATGGAAGTTTGTTTTGTACTTAAGATACGAGCCTTCCATTTATTTAGCTTCCAAACATAAGATACGATAGCAATTACATATTCATGATAAATATAAAAATTTTGAGTTTGTATAAAATTTGTATTTTAATATGTGTGTGTGATGTGTTTTTATATGTATTTGAATGATTCTGGATTTTGTAGTTGCTTGAAGGGCAACAAAACCTTATGGAAATATGTATAGAAAGAAATGCATGCGAATCGTTTGTAAACTAAACGAAATGTTGTTATTTTTGAAATTTAAATTTCAAGACGAAAAAACGGCTTTTTTTTAAGAAGCAGCCACAAAAGACAATTAAGTTTAAGTTTTTCTTTTTGATTTTGGTAAGACTTTCGCAATATTTTGTTACGTTAAAATCAAGTACTTTTTAAAAAAATTAACTTCTTCAAAGACTTCTTTTTTAAAAAAGTACTTTAAGGACCTTGCTAAAAAGGATCTTTTTAAGCATGCATACCTTTTTTAAAAAAGTATCTCTTTTTAAAAAAAGTACATGTCATTTCTAAATAAATACGTTTTTAAGAAAAGTATCTTTTAAAAAAAGTATCATCTAAAAAAAACACAAATTTTTTTAATATTAAAACATACCTTTTTCATAGAAATACCATTTTAAAAAAGTTAATACTTAAAAACAATTACCTTTTTAAAAATAGTACACTCACAATGTTATTACAGTAACGTAATGTACATTATTCAAGAAGTATTCCGTGCAGTCATTTTTAAATGAGTAAACATTTAAAATTCTAAGCAATCTTATTTTTAACTGATTCTAACTTTCAATAAATAAACAAAGTAGACATTAATACGGATTTTCGGTTGCTTTCAATATTGTCCGTTGTTTTTGTTATAAGTACCAGAAAAATAACATACACACACAAGCACTCAAAATATTCTATACGTAAAATTCGCTGAAATTGTAATTTAAAATATAAGAATACACATTTAAAATCAGTAGTGTCGTGAATAGTACGTTAGACTTTTAACCAGGAGGTCACATGTTCAATTTCAGCCAAGACCATGGATATGTTTTTTTTCATTTTTAATGTCAAATGCATAAAAATTAAAAAGTTTATGTTAACTTCGTTCTGCTGGTTTACACTCTAAAACACTTTAGTTGAAAATTAGGTCGATAATAGTCGGCAACACTTTACCGATTATTATCGACCTAAAATTACACACGCATTATTTTTGAACAAAATGTTTTTACTAAAAAAAGCGATTGGCTGCGGGCAAGTTTCAACTGCGACCTCCTGACTGATAGTCTGGCGTATCTACCATTCAGCCATAGCCGTATCAAACTTTATGTTAAATTTTTTTCACTTGGACTAAATATGTTTAATTTGAAAGGTTTTTTCTTTAATAAAATAACTACAAAATCGATGTAATTTTAGACAAGGAAAAATTTTCAACACAAATTTAGACAATATATGATCGTAAATTTGAAGTAATGTTTTAGAGTGTATATACACTCTAAGACACTTTTGTTGAAAATTAGGTCGATAATAGTCGGCAACACTTTACCGATTATTATCGACCTAAAATTACACACGCATTGTTTTTGAACAAAATGTTTTTACTAAAAAAGCGATTGGCTGCGGGCAAGTTTGAACGGCGACCTCCTGACTGATAGTCTGGCGTATCTACCATTCAGCCATAGCCGTATTAAACTTTATGTTAAATTTTTTTCACTTGGACTAAATATGTTTCATTTGAAAGGTTTTTTCTTTAATAAAATAACTACAAAATCGATGTAATTTTACACAAGGAAACATTTTCAACACAAATTTAGACAATATATATGATAGTAAATTTGAAGTAATGTTTTAGAGTGCAGTTCTTGTGGCAGTTCAATTGATCCAGACCAAAAAAGAATCATTCTCTCTTTACGGTTTTAAGTCTGTTAAGTTTTTAACATTTAAAATTTAATGACCTTTTTGATAAATTTAAATGAAAAGTAAGTAGAACGGGTTTTAATCGAATTTTAATTTATTTTATATAACAATTTCATGTAGTACATTTTTAAAAAGTATGTTTTTGAAAATGGGTATATTATTCTATGAAGAATTCTAAGCAACTTTGGCCTATAAGCCATGGGCCTTAAATGGAATTCGAACTTTCGAAAATTCCATTATATGTTTTTAGGGCTATTGGACATAGTTGTAGTGGCTCGGCATAGGATATGTTGCAAGTCTTAGGTTTAAGGTATACAATGTATTAAGTTTATGTAAAACACTACGAGAAACATTTTTGTGCAACATTTAACCCTTTAACTCTTCGTTGTATGGGTCTCTTTGTCCCTCCCATTCAACGGCGATATAGCGGGCTGAAATGGTCTAGGGTATCCCTAGACCAAGCCAAGTTAATCGCTTCGAGGGTTGTGTTTGTTAAAAAAAAAATTATTTGCCATAGAGTTCTACTATAAGTCTCTAAAGACACCCAAGCTTCAGCGACAACTGGAATGCTAGAAATCATTCAAAACTGAAATGTACTTAATGGTTAATTTCGTACTTATTCACAAATAGTACTCGGCATAGACGATCTTATAATTCTGTTAATTTTGTAAAAAAAAATTTTTTTAATTTATTGATTGAAAAAATCTGTTTTTTTTTTCAAACAAACTATTGAAAATTTCTGCATTTATTTTGAAAAATTTTTTTGTAGGACTTAAATTGAACAAACTAACAATTGATCACAAATAAACTTTGTGTTTGAATTAAAAAATAAACTATTTCTGTACAGCTATATTGAGTCGGCATGAAAATTTTGTAAGCCTTAAGGTCTATTTAGTAAAAACGTATCGCGTAACGCTAGAACGTTCATTACCGCCTAACTTAAGGTGTTAGTTATAGAAAACGTCTCAACCGAATCAATTTTGTCAGCTGTTAGCATTGGATTGTAATGACTTTGGTATTAGTTTGACATTTGCTACGAAAAAATCTACTTTCTGTAGATTTTCTACGTGACAAAAGCAACGATACGTTTTTAGTAAACATCTACGAGCTTTGTTTATGTTACAGATTTTGCCAGCTGATCCTCACGAACGCGATACGTTTTTACTAACTAACTTTACTAACGTCTAAAGTATAAAATGTGCTCAGCACTTTTATGTAAGAAACATTTTTGTAAACCATTTTAGTCTGCTATATCGCCGATGAAAGGAAGTTTGGGCCCCTTTCTGTAAGAAAGGACCAAAAATATTCATACAACGTTACTACGACCATTTATGTATTCAAGCATAGCACTAAAGTCTTTGCAAATGCGAAATCTTTTAGTAGAATTCAAATGATATATATGTTCAATATTCCCTTTCTCTTTATAACAGTTTAATTGAACCCTTTTGAACAAATTTTTTTCATCTCTTTCTTAATTTATTGGTGTCCTTGGTTGAATATGTGTGGCCTCTGTATTTTATCGTTTGGTTAATACTTGCCCTCCCTTTTAGCCGTACAACAACATTTCCTATTGTGTTGACAATTACGAATGATCTGGTTGTTTTACGTTAGCTTTCTGGTAATTTTTTATTTGTCTCTTAAGTATTCCATGTTGGCTTTTATTTGCTTTCCTTTTTGTTGTGTTGTGCCGCACATGTTTCGATTGTTTCATGATTTGCTACGGAATTCTGGCATGTGGCGATTTCAAGTGACACTCTTAGACATTAAGATGAAATACGCAAACGTTGGAAAAAAACGAATATACATAAATTTGTTTATAAATTAATGTTGTTTTTAAATACTATTAAGGATAAAGGATTTATGAAAAATTCCCACGTACATATAATGTATGTTAGATTGCCCCAATTTCAGTGTGATTTTGAAAAAAAAAAATAGTCACAAGCTGCCAAAATTTTCTTTAAACGTTGTGTTATTGTTCTCAATCCAAAAAAATTATTACCATTTTAGGAAATTTGTTTAAGAATTTAAGAAAAATTTTTAATAAACATAATAGTCCCAAAATAATTTGTTGGAATTAAATCTGGCTTAAGTACAACATAATCAAAGTTTTCAAAACTACACTACAGCAGGCGCAGGCGATGTGTAGCCATGAGCCACGACGTTTGCCGACAACTTTTCGGCTATTTTTAAATTTTACATGTACACAGCGGATAATTCACATATACACAATGCAAACAATTAAAATAAACAACAACAAGAGCACAACAGTCATTTGTACCTATCAACAATGCAATTAAACACTAACACACTTAAACAACGATTTTTTTTTTCTCATTTATTTAGTTTTCTCTTTGCCAGGCTCTGCTCTACAGATTCTGGTAGAGGGCACCAAAAAATATATACATACGTACGTGTTTCACCCCTTTTGAACATAGTCATAGTGAGTCGGCATATCATATCTGGTAAGCTTTACGTTTAAGATTTAGCACTTTTATGTAAAACTACACGAGGAACATTTTGATCGAACATAGTAAAAATTTCTTACTTCCTTTTATAAAATGTTTATGTATTATAGCTGCTATTAAGATTTTGGAATAATAGTACATACAATCAATGACAACACTCATAAATAAAAGTATTCACAAAGGTGTAATAACTGTTGTATGAGTTGTTTGTGATAAACTTTTAAAATTATTGTTAATATTTTGTCACAAAAATTTTTTTTTATGAAAAATAGCAACAACAATTTTATAACTTTTGTTAAACTTTAGCGCATACAAATGTAACCGCAGTGAGTATACCCTTGTGAATATGTACCTTTAATTAAATAAAATAAAACTTTTATTGACTCTCATAAATTATTTTTATTATTAAGAAGAAGAAAAACATACAACTGTTTGTGCAAAAAGATAAAATATTTTCGTTTTTTTTCTTTTCCTTCCTCACAGAACCAACCAACTCAGGTTTATAAAGGGGTGCAATAAATATAAAATCATAGTTTATTTTTTGGCTGTTTGTTGTTGCAGTCCCACTTATGATAAAATTTTTAATATTATTAAAGGTTTATACAAAAAATTTTCATATAAAATATGCTTCGTAAAATCAAATATATTTATTACGAATAATGGCTTAAATGTTTCATATTTATAGAAATTACGAATTTTTGGAATTGTTTACATAATACCCACATTGATAAAGCGTCCTAATAAGCTGGCATAGCACACCAAAATTGAATTTTAATAATACAAAATTGAATTTTAATAATTGGGAGTTCAAAGAATAAATGGCAACAAAATTAATATATTTCAAACAAAATTCATATTGGCCCTCAAATACAGATTACCTTAGTACATATGTATCTATAGTATATTCATTAGCGAATTCAATTGTATTGCAATTAACGAATTCAACAGTACTAAGCAAATTCGAGTGCTTATATTGAAATTTTGCACTGCAAGAAAAAGTTTCGTTGACAATTCTTTCTTTGATTCTTTTAAATTACATGGTTCTACTTTCTATAACAAATAAGTATATGGGTCAAATGTATAACAATGAAATAGATTAATATCGAATAAACATTATTTGCTGGGTTTTGTATAAGTTCCAGAGCCTACTATGCTTATTTTCGGAAAAAATTTATATATTTATAAATTCTCAAATGGTTTTTGAAAGTCTGTACATAAGGAAAAGGGTTTGTAACTGTTCAAAATTGTGTTTGAAGTCTACTGACGATTTGGTACAGCACCAATGAAATGCTGCATATAGACAATGCTTAAGCTGCAGCAAATAAATTTCATTAAAAAAAATGTTTTCAGCGCCACAAGCAAATTTTTTTTGGAATTTTTTAACCCTCTAACACTTCGCTATATGGGTCATTTTGCCTCTTATTTAAAAAAAAGGACAAAAAACTCCTTCAGCTGCGATATTTGAAGGCCCACTACCGGACCGGGCTTCAATGTAGTTGGGTGGGTAGAAGTTAAAAATTACAAATTTTAGAAAAAAATCTATGATAAACTAATTTTTTTCTGTAAAAACCATCTAAAAATAAAAATTAAAAAAAGATTGCCCAATTTAGCCATTATCAAAAAAGTTATGAGTACAAAACGAAAAAAAAAGGTTTTTTAAAACTTAATATCTTTTAAGCGAGTAAAATCCAAAAACATCTCAAAATTTACCAGGAAGAGTCTTTTAAGGGGTACTAAAATATATCACAAAATTGGGGAAGTAACCTTAATTTATCGCAAAATTGTTTATTTCGAGAGCTAGAGTAAATTCAGCAGATGAATCAGAATTTACTAAAAACTTCTGTGCAACACAAACAGTGTGCCCCTGTGTACTTAAAGTTTTGTACAATCTGAAAAATTTAACAAACTTCTGAATAAATAGACAGTATAGTTTATTGATGTGTTGAGTTTTTGAAAAAGTAGCAATTTTAAAATGTAAAATTATTACAAAATAAATATAACATAAAAACACTTTAGCGATCGAATACTTTTCAAACTCAAAAACTTGCAACCCAGTGTATATAACTAATTGACCTTGTTTTAATATTGTAATAAAGAAAAAAAATTTTGCTTAAATCACCTCAGTATCAAATTTCATCTAACAACACCTAACAGTTTACATTTAAGGCAATTTACTTATTATTTAAGAATAACAAACATAAATGCCTCAAATCACGCTCTAAAGTTTCCCATGTTTTTCACCCCAAAAGTATGTAATGTATGCTTATAAATTAATACAAATTCTTATAAGTACTTACTCAACATTCTAATGACAGCTTTACGTGACTGCTGATGTCTTGATTCTCTATGCATGGAACCTTTTTGGACACCTGCAACCATAAACGTGAAAGTAATAAAAATTCAATTATTTGTATTGCCTTGCACAAAATTTTATATTTCCGCTTGCAAAAGAGCTTGGAAAAACTAAAGAATTTATTTATTAAAAAAAAAACTCACCTAATTTTTGTGTAGTTCTCGAATATATTTTAGCACCCATGCGACCATAAAAATAAAATAATAAAAACATGGGTATAAAAAAGAAGACCAAAGATGAAACTTCAAATAAAGGTATATCTTCAGGCGTATCAAAACCACAAAATCCAGATTCTGCTATTTCGGATTTGTCTATATATTAATATTAGTTTTAAGTAAATGAAAAAAATTAAATGTATTCTAAACTTTTCTTTTCAACTTACCTGGCGGATAGTAACTGTAATTGATTTTTGTCCATATGCCAAATGGTATGGCTCCTATAAAACTTATTACCCACAGTAACGCTATAATGCGTAGTGCTCTTTTGAAACCACTCAAGGCATACTTATGTAATGGATGGCAAATGGCTAAATAACGTTCCACCGAAAACGCCACTATTGTTAGGACTGATACGTATGTTGATCTAAAAGTAAAAGTGTCAAAATGTTGCCAATTAAAATTTTTTTTAACTTTTGAAATGTCCTTACAAATACTGCTGTAGTATGTTGACAGCGACACTCATATGTCTATTTTTCAAATATTTTAATAACTTACGCTTCTGATATATACGCTCTCGCTTTACAAAACGGCAGGCCAAATAAATACGGATATTGATGCCAATACGAAAAGACTTCGGTAGGAAGGCCTGTAATTAAAAGATATAAATAAAAATACATTGATTAACATCAACGTTAGTGATGGTAAATTGCGAGATTTTCAATTCAATCGAGCCCGGTGAAAAATGAGCGTCCAAAGGAGTCAATAATATTCTAAACTTGTGATCATTTCTAATGCTTTTTATATGGGCTTGGACATTGCAAGAAGTTCTCTTCTTGAAGTATTTTTTTGGAACTGATTCAAATGTAACCCAGCAAAAACTTTGCTTACTGGTAGGCAAAAAAGTATATGAGGATTTAAGTCGTAACTACTTACAATTTGACTCGATAACAACTTATTTCTGTTTGCGAAGTCCAACAAAATAATGGGTACCCCTTACAAATCTATTTACATTGTCATATCAATTAACTACTTATTATTTGTCTTACTTGAAGCTAAAAAATAAGGAGTCAAATAAACAAAATAATATATACCAAAATTTTTTGACAACTTCTTTTGACCCAATTGGGATACGAGAACCTGTGAAGACAAGTACTTTACCCACTCAGCTATTGTTGACTTATAAGTTTAAGCGACAAAAATTAGTTTTCATTAATAAAATAAGTAGGCTACCACTTTTTAAGTCAACATGTCTTTGTAATGTTGACTTAAAAAGTGGTAGCCTACTTATTTTATTAATACAACACAACAACAAATTATAACTATTTTCAGATAATGAGAAAAATACGTACTAATTTTATTAAAAACTAAATAGTAGTTTTAATTTGAAGCAGAGCTCCGAAATCTTCGCTCGAATTCGAGTAGAGAGTGAAACTCGCTCGAATTCGAGCGCGAGTACTCCTGCGAGTGAAAAAATCGAGTATACTCTATTTTTCTATGCCACTCGCATAAGAGCGCATATGCTTTGCTCGATTCCGAGTGCGAGTAAAATACGCTCGAAATGGAGCAGATTATACTCTTGCCGAGTACTCTTTCAGTCTTTCTCATATAGTGGAAAAAAAGAAACTGTTTGTTTTTGCCGATTTGTATGTGCGTGTGTGTGTAGTAGCAAGTATAGTAACTCAAACGGTTGTTGGTGTTGCTATGGACTGAGGTGGGGAGAGATGACTGACGAGGGAGGACTAGGAGGCCAAGAAGAGAAAAGCAGCAGAATGTATTGTAAGGGACCGGTGCTTTTTGTGTACAAAAATATTCGCGAAGAAGATTACTCGAAGATTACGAGTGTTCATTATAATATAGAAAATATAAGTAAACTTTTAAAAATATAATAAAACTTTTATTATAAAACCAACTAATTGCTCCGCACACGCGCACTGTATGAGAAAGACTGAAAGAGTACACAAAAACCACAGCAAAGACAAACAGTTTCTATTTTTCCACTCGATTTCACTCTTAAGAGTAAACTCTCACTCTATTTCGAAAATTTTTACTCCCACTCTTAATTTTTAAAAAGGAGTACTCGCGAGTACTCCCACCTAAAGCAAACGAGTGGAGAGTAAACTTTTTGTAACACTAGTATCGTACTCTTCGAGTACTCTTCTTCGCGAGTATTTTTCAGTTGCGAGTAAAATCGAGTAAATCTGAACTCTGATTTGAAGCAAAGTAATAAGATAAATAACATAATTACAAAAATTACAAAAGTTTTTGCTGGGAATCTATCACAGGGTGGTATGTTCTTCAATATAATGTACATTTAATATGTGAAAATTGTACCTATGAACGGTATTGCTTTTTGTAAATCCCGGTATTCACGATTTAAGAATTTCAAATCCCGGGATCCTGAAAATTTTCGGGATTCCGTGATTGTTCGGGATCGCGGGATTTTTTGAGATTTCGGGATTTTTCTTTTTTTAATAAAACACTCAATTTATAAAGTAAAATATTTTCATTGTGTGTATTCATAATAACAACTACAAGAAATTATCAGAGAAAAGCTAGTTTCAATTTATTTTAATACAAATTTTAATATTTTACTAAATAGACTTATTCCATATAAAACCAACGAGTGTTTGAGCCCGATCCCCTCCGAATCGAACCGAACTTGGTATGGCAGTTAAGTATTGTACAGTTAAGTATTGTATTGTTTCAAAGATCCATCCTGTAACCAGCCACTGCTGCATAGAATCATATGATCTGAATAGTCGTTGGATTAATTAAGACCTGAATGGTCAAGGCTGGACATATCCTCATTAAACCGGTAGCAAGAAGATATGCCAACAACTGGACCTTGCATAGTTTGGTAGTCTCTACAACCTGCGGAGTTCTAGCCACCATACAATCATTACCCCGTACGTGCTAACTGGTCTGATTATAATTTTATAAATCCACATGATAATTTTAGGGCTCATGCTCCAGGTGTATCCACCACAACTCTAGAGACTTCTTTTTATAAGACTTCTTCATAGGGATTCCAAGTCAAGCTTCTGTCATTAACATCAAATAAATACTTGTCGTTCATAGAACAAGGGATGTTGTATCCATTTAACGATACTATACGTAAATCAAATTTTCTCCTAAGAGTGAAATAGTGCACAAGGCATCATTCATGAATCATGATACATAAGAGATCACAGCTGAATTTTCCAGTTACCATAATCACCGAATCATCGGTGTATCCGGTCACTGTATGCACAAGCCTCACTAAGAACGTGGTGTAGTTCATTTGTCATCACCGAGCAGGAAGTGGGGATAAAGGATACCCTTTGACAGCCATAACACATAATACATAAATAGAAAAGCAAAGGGATACAAGTGCAAAAACCAAAATTCTGAGTAATTAAGCTTCTGAATTTTTTTATAGTGATAGATATTAGTATTATGTGTTGATTTTTGCATATAACTCAATTTAACCAGTTTTGGTACTTGTATCCCTCTGCTTTTAAACCCCTCAATTAGTGTTACATTTGAGCGATTACACGTAAAAATCTCTCAATTGATGTTTTTTCGAGAATAACAATTATAGAAAAAATAAAAACATACACTATTTAATATTTTATAATCAATTTGAGGCACTTTTAAATGATCATGCAAGAAACATTTTGCTCTCCCTCTTTGTATGTTTAATATTTATTTCAGATTTTCTTTTATTCCCTTTTTCATTATTAATAAAAACCGTTACCTCTGCAAAGAATATACTTTTTTTTTTGCTTTTTTATTGAATTTAAAAAAATATTCAGCTAGAGTATTCTGCTGTCTATAATAGAACGGCAAATAATTTAATGTGTTAGTATTTTCTTATGATTTATTTTTATATTATTTATATTAATAAAATCAATAAAGTTTTATTTCTTAGAATTTTTTAAATTTTCGTATTAGGTCACATCCGTCGGTCACACCCGTCACATTTTAAAAATTGTTTTTTTGTTAAGAAAACTGATTTTTTGTCAAGCAGTAAATACGTAATACACCTAAAAACACTCTGAACAGACAGTTATACCAAAATTATTGTGTACGTTATAGTAAAA
Organism: Panzeria rudis; assembly: GCA_956483635.1. Lineage (NCBI taxonomy): Eukaryota > Metazoa > Arthropoda > Insecta > Diptera > Tachinidae > Panzeria > Panzeria rudis. The sequence goes on from OY101448.1 coordinate 177,481,236, forward strand.
ATTTTACAGAATTTATGCTGAAAGTCATAATTCTTTAAAACTAAGATTTGTAAGGTCACACCCGTCGCAGCGTTCTGACGACTATTCTGAGCAGGATACGTGTTCTTTCAGTGTCTACCCGCTATTCAACGACTGTAAGCTTAATGGCCTTGCGAGTCGTAACCTTTCTTTAAGTAAAAAAATTTTATATTCTTTATTTTTAACAAAAAATATGTGTAAAGTGGTCACACCCGGCTATATGGAATTACTCATTTGTTACTTTTCCTTTCGAGTTTTTATATACGAATTTTACTTAGAAAACATACCTTAAATGTTTCCGGATTCGCCGGGATTTTTTGGACAATTGCCGCGATTCGCGATTTCTAAATCCCGTGATTTTCGGAATCGGGATTGGTATCCCGATTTTTTTATTTTTGTTTATATGTTGTCACATGTTTTGAAAATACAGTCTTTACTAATGAAATATTAGTAAAATAAAATGTGTATGTAATAATTTTCCAAACAATGCTTTCCAGACCTCCTCGCGGACAGCCTAGAATGTTGCTACATATCCCCAGGTGACCACAGACCCCCATTGGAGAACCCTTGCAATAGGTCCTTCCGTGATGAAAATTCACTTTTCGTCAAACTGGATGGGATGCAAAACTTGAATAGCTCATAGAAGCAAATATAGACTGTTTGAAATATTTTTAAGCCACTTCACGAATTCTTTAGTATTTTAGTATGTTTGTTACCTTAGAACTCTATCAATCATAAATCGATTTGGAAATTGTTAATTTCGCCATCTGCACGTCTTAACATCCGGACATTTATTGTATCTGTTTTATAAAAAAAAATATATGTCCGCCACTTTTCTATTTTGGATTCACTGTCCTGTCCGTCTATTTGGACGTTTTGGATTCAGTTTTTTTTTGCAATAATTATATTAGTTTACTTTAGTGTTCTCTATGATTGAAACAATTTTGAGCACGCAGTAAAATACTTTATAACTTTTTACTAGAAAACTAAGCATTTGCAGCCTTGATCATTACTGTATGTACATATGAACATACATATACATATATACACATTAGGGCATAACCACCAAAATTCCTGTTAATTGAAAAAATTCATTACTTATTACATTATTGTCGTGAAAAAATTAAGCTATATTTCTTCAGGAATTTCCATGTAATCTGTTACTATAAAAAGGAGTTTTTTTATATATGCGAAAAAGTGGAAATGGTTACCTCCCTAATGCACATGCATACATACGTACATTTTATGTATGTACACCCCTGTCACTACTTGAATTTGAATAGACTAAACTTTAGCTACTCTAATGAATTTGACTGCTGATTTTTCATCTCATTTTATTATTTTTTTCTTTTCTGATATGGTGGTGTTCTCAGCATTTTTTCAAAGAAATGTGGAAACATAAAACGAAGCTTAAATAAAGTCAGCATAAAACTAAAGGGCACTTTCTTTGTTTTGCTTGACAATAAATTTCATTTAAAAAAACATTTATGCCAGCTGTGACATAATTCAGCGTGAAGATAATAGGTAATTATTTTACTAAAAAAAATATTGTAATCATCTCCCTAAAGGAGTTTTCCGGAAAAAAACAACAATGAAAAATAAGTTCTCCAGGGTAAGACAAAATTATAGTTTCTGGGGAATTTTGGCTAACAATGTATAACTACTGTCGTCGTTGCTTTAATTTTGTATAAATTTTATTTATTCCAAAAGATTTTCCTTTTTTTCTACAGCTTATTTCCTTTTCACTTATATTGATATGTTTTCTTCCACTAGTAAATTCGTGCTTGTGTGATTTTTTTTTTGAGCATGTGTCTTTTCTTTTATTTGGCAAAATATATTGCATTTAAAATGCTTAAGCAGCTTTATAGAGTGATTGGGATGAGGGGGAGAAAAGAAAGGATTGCTACTTTACTTTTTCCCCCATTTGATTAATTTTTTATTTAATTTTTTTGTAACAAGTAAGGCATCAATAAAGAACGAAATAAGGTGAACTATAAACACTTTTATTTTATCTCCATGAGAAAAAAAGTTGATAAAAGCAGGGAAATTGAATTTATTTTTCAGAAATTCAACGGAAATTATTGTATATCATATCATACATGCGTTTCACTTCACACATAAAAGGAAATGGAAGCTAAGTGATATAGCACTCAAATAAAAAAAAAGTCAGTGAAACTAAAAAGAAAACTTAAAAAAAAAATTAAACACTGACTGCAAACAGTTAAGTAGTCAACGAATATAATAATATCTAAGTATTTAAGTTACTTTTATATTTTAGTCAATATATTTTAGACAGTTTAATTTTTTTCAAGTTTTTATTTTTTACTTTTTAGTGGATAAATTTTAAAATCGGTTTGATGTTCGAAGTGTTTTTTAATATTAACTTTATGGAAGGCAGCCTTCTCCCCACTCCAACACTACTATTTTTCTATCGGCTTACGCGCATTGACTATAAAGTAATTCACACTAAGCTTGTAGACGATCAATGATATAGTATTCCATAATTATTAATTTCTTTGTATGGAAGGTACCTCTTCCCTACTCCCACACCACCATTTTTCTGCTGTATTACGCGCATTGAATATACAGGAACCCACACCAAGTTTGTAGACTCCCAATGATATAGTATTCCAAATATGCGATAATTAATGATTAATTTGTATATGTGATACATCTCCATCCACTCCCACACCACCAGTTTTCTGTTGGATTACGCGCATTGACTTTAAAGGAATTCAAATTAAGTTTGAAGACTCTCACTGATATAGTAGTTCAAATATGCGATAATTAATTTGTATGGGAGGTACCCCTCCCCCTGCTCCTACCGTATATTGATGAAAAAGACATCACCTGAGCGGAGTACCATTTCACATAGAAAAAGTTTTTAAAATCGCTTAACAAATGACAAAGAAATCGGTGAACACAGAACACATACAAACATGACGAACATATAAACTCCTCCTTTTTTGAAGTCGGGTAAAAAAATTAAATAACAAATACTTAAGAGTAATTCCATTTAGCCGGGTGTAACCACTTTACACATATTTTTTGTTATAAATAAAGAATATAACATTTTTTACTTAAAAATAGGTTGCGACTCGCAAGGCCATTAAGCTTAAAGTCGTTGAATAACGGGGAGACACTGAAAGAGTACGATTCCAGCTCACAATGGTCGTCAAAAAGCTGCGACGGGTGTGACCTTACAAATGAATTATGACTTTCAGCATAAATTCTGTAAAATTTTTACTATAACGTGCACAATAATTTTGGTATAGCTGTCTGTTCAAAGTGTTTTTAGCTGTATTACGTATTTACTGTTTGACAAAAATCAGTTTTCTTAACAAAAAACATTTTTTAAATGTGATGGGTGTGACCGACGGGTGTGATCTAATACGAAAATTTAAAAAATTCGAAGAAATAAAACTTTTTCTTGATTTCATTAATACAAATAATATAAAAATAAATCACAAGAATATAATAACACATTAAATTATTTGCTATCCGTTCTATTATAGACAGTAGAATACTCTAGCTGAGTATTTTTTTAAATTCAATAAAAAGCGTATCGTTCTTATGGCTTGACTGTGGCTTAATATTTTCCTCGGCTTATGCCATTTTGGATGCTTCCCTCATAATGTAAAATTTTTTAAACATGACAAGAAAGCCCAGCTTTTTATATCTGGCTTTTCAACTATTTTAAACTTAACTTCTGAAAAGAGATACCGAAAGGCATACTAAACACTAAACGTGGTAGACGTATTTTTAAACATTAAACAAAATCAAGTTAACAGACAACCCACAATCATTCTACAACTCAAATATTACTTACAATATATATAAAAAAAGTAATAATAATAATAATAATGATAACAATTTATTATACTTACCAAATATTAAATAAATAAGATCCGACACAGCGAGATTGAAGAGATAATAATTCGTTGCTGTATGCATGGCTGAATGTTTAACAATCACGATACAAACTAAGAGGTTGCCTAAAAAGCCCGTAATAAATATGCCACCATATAAAATTGTTATCTGTAAATGAAAAAAGAAAAAATATTTATTTAATTTTTATTTCTATTAAATACAAATGAAGCACGAAAAGTGAATAAATCAAGAAATTTTGGTTTAATCAAAAATTATTAAAGAAACTTTTTTAAAATTTTTTTTTTAGGAAAAGGAGCAGAAAATCCTAGACTTTTTCAACAGAATGAATTAAAATTTAGGGCCCTTTTTAATTTCATGTTAAATTATATTAAAAGTAGAAAAAAGTTTCAAAAATTTTTTTATTTGAAGTTTTAATTTGACCTTTATCAAATAGTGGAAGCAAATTGTATTTTATTAAACGGCTGTTTCTCATTTCAAGTGCGTTTTCTGTGTCCGTGGAAATTTTAAAATGAAAACTGCTTTATGATTTAATAGATTATAAATAAGTGTATATAATTTTTTATTTTTGTGTAAGACTGTCGATTATGTGTTGAAAAGAATGAACGAAAATACGGTTTTTACTCTCTTCATACAAAATGGCGTGTGCGTAATGCATGCTGTTTGTTGATTTTCCACATTACGAAACTATGAATTTTTCCAAAAATGAGATTAAATTTATAACGGTTGCGGAATATATGCATTTGCTTTTCTTATTTTACACGTACAATTTTTAAAAATATTACAACTTAGAATTTTTGGAACGTAAGTTTCTTATGGCGCGCCATGCACATCAATACTTTGTATTTATAACAAAAATCAATGCTTGGAGGTAAAAAATAAATTTTTTGAAAATGAAAAAATACTGCACAGAAAAAAATAGACAAGAATTATATTCAATAAAACCATGTTATTAAAAAAAAATATGAATTTCAATAACATTTATCTTTAACATAATAAAATATTTCGTTGTAAGTATTTCTTTTCCATGCCGGTTATTTCTTTTCTTTTTATACATAAGTACTTAAAACAAGTTGTATCGCATAAAAAAATAAATGGGATATGGCTCAGCTAGAGAGTGTATGCTTTACGTCCGGAAAGCCCGGGTTCGTATTCCAGCCATGTCAACATTTTTTTAATTTATATACATATTTTTATTTTGAAATAATTTTGTTATCAATATAGGGGAATTCTTTATCACAGGAAATTTAAAAAAAAAATTATTGAATACCGGGATTTTTGTTATCAAAAACGAAACTTATTTTTTTCTGTGTGGCTTCGAATACTGGTAACAACTACATAGCATAATATAGTTGGCACTGCGGCTTTTTTAGATTTTCAGTGCTGCCGTAATTTTCAGGGGAAGTGCCAGGGAACTCCTGAAATGTTAGGAATTTTGACCTAGTTTTTAAGGTATCTTCAATATGGTTTGCGTCTTTGCTAAAAGGTTTGTGGATTGAATAATTGGTTCATGGCAGTGATTGCTAACTATCTTCACTAATATTATAAATGCGAAAGTAAGTTTGTTTGTTTGTTTGTTGCGCTTTAATGGCTAAGCCACAAAACCGCTTTTCATGAAATAGATCTAAGTCTAGAAGGACACATAGGTTGTGTGCCTTTTAAAGACTAGGACCACGTGGGGAGGTAGGGGAAATTTCTGCCTCTCAGAAACTATTTAACAGAATTTTGATGAAATTCAAAACATAAATAGATATGAGCCTAAAAGAGCACATAGGCTATTCATTTTTTCAAAAATAGGACCAGGAGGGGAGGTCTTTCTCTTTGAAATTATCTATCCGATTTTGATAAAACTGAAAACATAGACAGATATATCTTAAAGAAGGCATAGGCTATACATTTCTTCCTCAAAACATAGATAGATCTGAGTGTAGAAAATCACATAGGCTATAAATTTGTTTAAAAAAATGGGACCACGAGGAGATGTAGGGCAATTTCCGCCTCTATCTAACCGATTTTGATGAAATTCAAAACATAGATAGATCGGAGTGTAAAAGAAGACATAGGCTATAAAAAAAGGTTTTTTTTTAAAGAACAAGCACAACCCGCGAAGCGATCAGCTTGTCTGCGGAAAAACACGCAGGGTCTATGGCGGGAATCGACATAGGAATCGAAATAGGACAACCAGAAGGGGATAAGGGGAAATTTCTGCTTCTTCTGAGAATGAAAGAACACATAGGTGATATATTTTTCAATAATAGGACCAAGAGGCGGAGTAAGGGACAATTTCTGCTCTTCCGAAATTATCTTACCAATTTTAATGAAATTTAAAACATGGATAGATATGAGTCTGGAAGGACACATAGGCTATATATCTGTTTAAAAAAAAGGTAATTTCGGTCTCTCTGAAACTATCTGACCAATTTTAAGGGAATTTAACAAATGGATAGATCTAAGCTTGGAAGGCCAAACAGGCTATATATTTTTCCAAATTAGGACCACGAGGGGGTAAGGAGTAATTTCTTCCCCTCTAAAACTATCTAACCAATTTTAATGAAATTTAAAACTTTATTAGATCTCATTCTTGAAGGACAGAAATGCTATATATTTTTGAAAAATAAACCCACTAGGGTATGTAAGGGGATTTATAAGGTAAGTATAACGTATGGAATTGAGTTCCAGCCAAGCATCCCATGACACCGTGCTTTTTTTAAATTGTTCTTTACCGCAGTCTTGTGTATTGAGCGTTACGCTTTTTTAATACGCTTCATTACTCAGTTTAATTATTAAAATTGCATTAACAACATACACTAAAATAACCGCGTAGGTTTGTACTTCTAAATATTTACAAGTTTTGTGAACTTTGTTAAATAGTACTGTATTGCAAAATGTTTCATCAATAAATCATCGTTGGCATTCAAAAAATGTATTGAGTGATACTTATTTTATTTTATTTTTATTTTAGTACAATTGAATTTTTTTAGTGAATATTTAACGTGGTTATATTAAAATACATCGAAGATTATACATCTGAATGATATTAAATTCGAAATAAAGTGTGTTTTCTGAAAAAAATATTGAATTCGTATAAAAATATATTGAACGTTACGTAAATTTTTTTTTTAAATATAATTTATCTATACATTTTAGGACGTTAAAAAAAAGTTAACAGCAGCTGAAGGGTAAAAACGATATAAAGAACATAATCTGTTTACAAATTTCTGGTTTCATTTGAAGCCATTTTGCTTCTACCGCACTGTGAACCCAAAGTTATGAGCCCAACAAAGTTTTTAATGCCCGAGGTAGTGAGCTTTGATACCCTGTAGCCCATCGTGTGTTTCAACAGACTGGTCCAAACTTCAACGTTCTTGAACCTTAGGTTCTCCTTTATGATTTTTACATATATCGTTTTGTAATCCGATCGCAAGTTTTAAAGATATAGATTTATTACCCTTTTTTTTAATTGGAGCCACTGTGTGCCGTCTGCATTATTTTACAGTAGTTAAATCAATTTCTTACTAGTATATAAGCAAGCCATTTATTATTTTCTTATTGGCACAGTAGAAGTGCCTGCGATTATCATGGTGATGATCAGCAGTTCAACCCCTGGCGAAGCAAGCTTTAAGCCCGTAACAAAATAGTTGTGAACTAGACCAGTGAGTAAAAATCTTGACAAAAAATGTAACAATAACTTAAAATGGCACGAGTTTAATGCGCAGCAGAGATATTTAATTTTTATTGTGCTTTGTATATTTTTAATGGGTTCTAAATATTAAAGCTTTCAAGTTGTTATTTGTAAGCCAAGGTAGTAAGTAAGTAGTTGCTTCTTATGCCATCGTCATGTTAAAGTAATTTGTTAAAATGCAAAAGTAAAAGTAGTGAAGGATATGTGTATTAGCATTTTAACTCATTATCCTGCAAAAAGTTTGATGGCAAAGTAATGATTAAAAATGCAAATTATTTTAACATGGCGATGGCATTAGAGACAAGTACTTATCACATTGGCTTACAACTTGAAAGTTTTAATATTTAGAAGTCATTGAATATACAAAACAAAATACAAATTAAATGCCTGTAGTGAGCATTAAACCCATGCTATTTAATGTAGTTGTTGTTCTTCTACCGCACAACTATTTTGTTACGGGCTTAAAAGTTGTTTTTACTAACACGTAAACGATAAAAAAAATCACTTTGCTTCGCCAGGGGTTGAACTGATGATCATCTGTATAATAAGCACTGGCACCACTATTGTGCCAAATAAGGGAATGGCTTGTTTATTTACTAATGAGTAATTGATTTAACTATTTTAAAGTAATGTAGATGGTATGTAGTTTCAGATGAAAAAACATATATTGTTTGGTAATTGCAACACATTACCAAGATTTTGCTAGGTACTTTGGCAACAAAATTTTTGCTGGGTACCTTTTTAAAACACTTTCCTTAATGCCAATTATTTACAAACAATTTGAAAATGGCTGAGAAAATGTCCTTTACAAAACACCTGATGGACGGTTAATCAAATACTCTCAAGATGGTGTTCAACAGAAAAAGCAAAACAAAAATAAACTAAAAACATTTCAACTTTCTAAATCATCATCTCATTGCAAATCCAGCTAAACAAAAGGATTTTAAAAAATTCCAGCAATTTCAAACGTTTGAAGAGGAAATAAAAACAATAGAAAATTTAATCAAAGGTAAACGAAATGAGGAAAGAAGTTTGTTTTGTTTCAATAGTATTGAGAAAGAAAAAGATATTTTAGAATATATTTGAGTTTTGTATCTTTTATTTAGGAAAAATATTTAGAAAAAAAGTTTAAATAAATTTAAATTGTTTCGCATTGAGCTCATTGTTGTTTATAATAATTTAAAGTGTCAATTCATACTTTAATCTGCAGAAAGTTTGAAAACAAAAGACCAAGCTTGTATGTTAATTGCCACAAAATTAAAAAAGAAAAAAATATAACAAGAAAAAACGTATTTATTCATGTATTCATCCTTAAAGTATCACCCTTAGTCATTTATAGTACAGGACAGGCCATAAAAAGCATAAAGCAAATAAACAAAATTCTCAAATACAATAAAATTAAAACTGCCATTAGAAGTGTTTGCGAGCTTTTAATGTTTCTTATTTTACTGTTACAAGCCTCAATATATTACAACCAATTTGTGCGGAAGTCCCTCCTTCCACGTCTTAGCAAACTAAAGGCATTAAAAACATTTGTTTCCCTTTTTATTTCTTTTATTCTTTACAATACAGTCAGATAAAAATATACTTATATTTTTTATATAAATTTAAAAAGTAAACTTTTTTTCAATTCTAAACCTTTAATTCAAACAGAAGTTGCAGAGCTCACTAAAAGAGCAATGAAACACTTGGCAAATATTTGCCTAAAAAAACGTGACCAACAGACAAGCTTAAATTGCATTTCGTTTAATTCAAATATTTTTTTAAATATGGGATCGCATTTATTAAAAGTAATATAAAAATCGCATTTTGTGGCATAACTGACTTGGTCGATTTTGTATTCGTAATTATTTTATTAAAGAAAAAACCTTTCAAATTAAACATATTTAGTCCAAGTGGAAAAAATGTAACATAAATTATAATACGGCTATGGCTGAGTGGTAGATACGTCGGACTATCTGTCAGGAGGTCGTGGTTCAAACCTGCACGCAGCCAATCGCTTTTTTTTTAAGTAAAAACATTTTGTTCAAAAATAATGCGTGTGTAATTTTAGGTCGATAATAATCTGTAAAGTGTTGCCGACTATTATCAACCTAATTTACAACAAAAGTGTTTTAGAGTGTAGTTATTATTTGGCTTACTTGAAGCTAAAAAATAAGTATATTTTTTCAATTTTATTTTAGTTTTATATATATTTTTTTTTGACCCAGCTAGGAAACAAACCTGTGCTCGTTCAGATATGAAGACAAGAACTTTACCGACTCAGCTATTATTGACTTATAAGTTTAACCGACAAAAATTAGTTTTCATATCCAAACACATGTTGACTTATAAAGTGGTTGTCTACACTCTAAAACACTTTTGTCGATACTAGTCGGCGCTTTTGTGAGCGCTTTTGCTCACAAAAGCGCTTTTGAAGCGCTGAAAATCATCAACATTTTCAGCACTAGAACTGAAAATATATGAAAAAAAAAATGGTTCGATGTGGATTGAATTTTGTGGATTTCGAATTTTTCTTATTTCGTTACTTTATTTATTTTTATTACTTTCATACATTTACTCAATGTTTGTTATCTTAGCTTCAACTAGTATCGAACTAAGAACCTTCAGGTTTGAAGTCCAATGTACCAATCACTCGACCAAAAACACTGTTGCAAAACGTCAGCAAGAAACTCAAATAAACTTACTCTTCATTCTCGCTTAAAAACCTGCTTTGGATCAGCACTATAAAATCAGTTTTTTTTTGTATAGCTTGTGTGCGAAGCTTTTGTTTAAGTAAAAAGCAAATACTTTTCTCGCTTCAAAACCTGCATAGTTATGACGCTATGAAATCAGCTTCTGAACAAGCTCATATTTTAAAGCGAAATATGAAGCGCTTTATTTCTTTAGTTCTTCAAAAAAACATGAAAATTTTTTACTGGGACTTTACTGATTGTTATCGACTAAAATTAGACAAGTATTCTCTTTGTTGATTTTTGTTTAATACAAAAAATAGATTAAAAACGCCTGCGAAGCGACAGGCTGTGTGCAGCTTCGAGCCGTGACTTCCTGGCTGATAGTCTATCGCAGCTACCATTCAGCAATAGGCGTATTATACTTTGTGTTAAATTTTTTACACTTGGACTAAATATATTTAATTTGAAATGTTTTTTCTTTAACAAAAATGTAGGAAGTACAGTTTCTTAATTCATTTCATTTATTAAAAGAAGAAAAAGCCTTAGAATTTTGTTTATCAGTTAACAATATTTACTTACCAATACTTACACAATTTATATTTAAAAAGCTTTAAATACCAGAAATTAAACTTTGATGACCGAAGAAAGAAATGGCGTGCTTCTATTGTTTAAACATTTTTCTGCTGTTTTGTAGACAGATTGCTCAATATTCAAAATATTAATGTTATTTAAACATACTTTTTTCAAAAATAAATACTTTTAACAGCAGATTTGTATTTTTGCAAAAAAATTTTACAAACTATGTTTTTTTGTAACAAATGCAATTTTAGACAACCAGAATTTTTCAACACAAATTTAGACAACATATGATACTAAATTTCAAGTAATGTTTTAGAGTGTACTTATTTTATTAAGACATATCCACAAATTGTAACTACTTCCAGATAATGAGAAAAATACGTCCTAATTTTATAAAAAAAAATAAGTAGCAGTTATAATTTGAAGCATAGTAATAAGAAAAATAAGTACTACTCATTACTTTGTAACCCATTAATAAAGTACTACCGATTACAAAAATTACAAAAGTTTTTGCTGGGTGCATTCATACGATGAGTTTTTGATTCATATCTTTTTTTTAGAATTTTTCTTTCAGAACCATATAAATCCTATCCGATTGATATTCTACCCCGTTTGTCTACGAACGAAAATTTCACGATTGAACAAACATGTAAAAAACCCAACGTATAAATCTCGTCTCAGAATTTGTATTTAAAAATATAATAATTTATTACATATGTAGTATATTCATTTTAAACAACGTTTCTTTTGCTTTTTTCAAATGTCATAACTTTATTATTTGTTTGCAATTGAAACAATATTAGGAAAACAATAACTTTACTTGAAAATAACTTCCTTTGGAAAAATGTTTAAAAAGAAAACAATAAGAGTACAAATAAACAAGATTAAATTCCATGACTCTTAACAAAACTGACAAAATTATTTATTGCATCTGCATGAATAATTTCTTACTAACTTGAAAAAAGAAAACATTTTTACTCTTTGAATTTTTGATGTTGTTGCTTCACTTTGGATCAGTATTTGATAAACAAATTGTAAAAGTTCCCAGCAAAAATTTTGATGACAACCCAGCAAAAGTTTTGATGGCAAAGTAATGAGTTGCTAATAAGCATACCATTCACTACTTCTACTTTGGCATTTTAACAAATTACTTTAACATGGCGATGTCATTGGAGGCAAGTACTTACCACATTGGATTACAAATATACCATATTAAAAATTTCATTATGTATTTAGAAGTCATGGAATACACAAAATATAAAAAAAATTTAATGTAGCTGCTAAGCATTGAACTCCTGCCGTTTTCAGTTATTGTTGTATTTTATATCAAGTGTTTTGCTCACAGATCTACAGCGGAACTATTTTGTTCATAGCTGCCAGAAATGCAGATTTTTTACGATATGACAAAAAACGATCTGACATACTGTGTTCTCATATCGTAAGTTTTTTTACGATATTACAACACTGAGAAAGTGATACACAGTGTATTGCTTTCTCAGTGTTATCATATCGTAAAAAACTTACGATATGTCAACACAGTATGTCATATCGTTTTTTGCCATATCGTACAAAAATCGGCATTTCTGGCAGCTATGATTTTGTTACGGGCTTAAAACTTGTTTTTAAAAGCATGCACACTAGAGTGGTCGTAAAAAAAATAAAATTTGTATTTCTTCAAGTCTCATACCCCAAATCGATGGGTGTTTATAAAAAACTATCCTAAAAAAGATTTCAGGTCAATCAGTGTGAGAAAAAGGGCACTTTTTCTGTCTTTTATGTCTCATAACTTGATAAATTTAAAAATAAATTTACAAAAAATTTTCTTCAAAAAAGTTGTTGTCTGTTTGTGATTTTATGATTTCCAAAAGCATTTGTCTTATCGACTTTTATCTAAATCTATAAATTAACATTTCAAAATGATTACACTAATTTACAAATTTCGGTCAACTGGCTCGCTATCGAAAACTGAAAGCTGTTCTTTAGTTATTTTGACCAACGAGAATCTGCTCTCCATTTTTTTATCAGCTCTAGTTTTCGAGATATACCTCTATATATATGCGCCAAAATTTAAGGCACTTGCACGACATATATTGGCATAACTGGAGAAGGATTCGCATTATTTAGTAAAAAAGAAAAACCAAATTCAACACCAAAACTATATTAAGGCCATGCGAACATTTTTTTTTTAATCTGCCCATTAGTTTCAGAGATATCCTAAACGTTTTAGACTAAAAATTAAAATTTTCATAAAAAATTTTAAAAAGTTCTCTCACTAAATTGTGAATAAAACCAAAAGTTGTCCAAAAGTTGTGCACCAATTTCAACGAAAAAGGGCTCATTTGCTTTGAAATATATTAAATTACATTACTGGACAAAAAATGGGATCATGGATTGTGTTTTCTTTAAATAATTTTTAAAAACAATAATGTTAAACTTTTTTATACAATTTTTAATTTGCAGCCTAAAACTCTTACGATGGCTCCGAAACTAATAGGCAAATTTGCACATAATGTTTGCTCGGCTTAAATATAATTTTGTTGTTGGTTGTGCTTTATTAAGAACGTTTTTCTTAAAAAAATACCAACGCTTTCAAAATATCCAAAGAATACTAGTATGTATTACGGTAGAGTGGTTCATTTCGCACATACAAAAAAGCAATTTTAAGATTAAAACAAGTTTCCATTCTAATTTGAAAAAAATCTTATTCGTAATAAATGCGATTTTCGTAACCATAAACTTAGACAGAATTAAATTTATTACTAATTAGCCTTATTGGGAATTTTACCTTACATAGTTCATACTATTTTTATCAGTGTATTTTTCATAGAAATACAAGAGATACCAATTATAGTGAAATTTAAATATGTTGCTAGGAGGCAAATATAAACATCACAATTATAAAAATTTTATAGCAAATTATAACTGGTATATTTTTTTCATAGAATGCGTATGTAATTTTCATTTTAAACAATAAAATTAAACAATGAAATAGAAAACAAGAGACAGTTCTTTGAAATTAAACAATATGGTGACAATATTTTGAAATAATGGGGGAAGTAAAATTAGTTTTAGTTTCTAGTCCGCAATATGTACTAACTATAATTAAGGCAATCAACAATATTATAGCAGTTTTCAAATATGTATGTAATAATATTCTTTTTTTTGATAAACATAAATGGTTTAAGTTCTATTTAAAACACAATTAAAATATACAAAATACGAGACATTCTCGAAATTAAAACAAATTGATATTTGGAACAGAATCTATTTGCTTTAAATTTCACGAAAAAAATTTCACCATTTCAAGCAATAATTTTTCTAAAATAAAATAAAATTTTTAGTAAATGTTCTTCACTGAATCAGTGAAATTTTTGTTTGACTTTTATTTAGGACGCAAACACCAAACCCGTTTTTTATGTCGTAAAAAACAACCCCGATGACGACATACACGTAAATAAAAACAACAATGATAGCAAAAGGAATGCAAGTTTGTTTAGTAACCGTTCAGACGATGCAAGTCTTTATGATGAGCTTCCTATATTGTAGGCGAGAGAGGCAAGAGCAACGAAACGGGTACACACTCTCATGTACTCATGAAATTATTTTTGCTTTCTCATTCGTAATTTAAAAAACCCACACATTCATTCACATTGTGTTTACATTCATGCAAAACAAAGAAACAATTAAGCGATAAGACTTTCATCGTCTGAACGCCAAAGAAAGTTCTCATTCATTTTTTTAGAGTCTTTAGATAAACATTCAGAGTTGAACAGATTGAACAAAGTGAAATTATATATATGCTTCATCTATGATGATGATGACTCAGACCAAAAGTTTGTTTGATATATTAGAAAAAAACCAGTAAATATTTTTGTTTGATTCATCGTTTAGTATTTGTAATTATTTTTAGACAAATTGTTTTATTTTTCATTTTGGAAATTTTTTCGTTTTGCTTTTTCGTTTAAATTTAGTTTTTTTATTTTGTTTTGTTTTTTTATTTATTTATTTTTTTTTATTTAACGATTTTCTGTGGTTTTGAAGCTTTTTTTTCATTTTGGTGAGTTTTTAGTTTTTTTTAGCGATTTTTCTTCTTTTCGCATTTTTTTTTGTTTTAGCAGATTTTTTTAGTTTGGCGATATTTTTGTTTTGACGTTTTTTTTAACGTTTTTTCGCTTTTTGACGATCTTTTTAGTTTTTGCGATTTAGTTTAGTTTTGTCACTTTTTTCAGTTTTGGCGCTTTATCGGTTTTCGGGATTTATTTTTTTGGTTTTTGGTGATTTTTTAGTTTTAGCGATTTTTTTTAAATTTTGGCGTTCTTTCTTGTTTTGACGAATTTTTCGTTTTGGTAATTTTTTCCATTTATGGCGATTATTTCGTTTTTGACGATATTTTTAGTTTTAGTGATTTTTTTTAGGTTTTAGTGCTTCTTTTCGTTTTGACGTTGTTTTTTGTTTGTTTTTGCGGTTTTTGTAGTTGTTTTTGTGATGTTTTTAGTTTTATTGAGTTTTTGGTGTTAGTGATTTTTTTTAATTTTGGTGCTTTTTTTCCTTTAACCGCTTTATTCATTTTGGCGATTTTTCGTTTTGACATTTTTTAATATTAGAATTTTTAGGTTTAACGTTTTTTAATATTTCAAGAGTTTGCCTCTTACGGTTTCCTAGATATAGCAAATTGTCCAAATTACATAGTCAAAATTACATTAACCTATAGAACACCCTTTAATTTTATTGTTTTAAATATCAATGTTAATTGGTGTAGTCTATTATACAGACTACACCAATTAACACTAACTTTGAAAATTTCAAGTGTCTATAAACTAGGCTGTTCGTTCGGTTAACCGTTAATCGGTTTACCGGTTGATTACTACCCGATTAACTGACCGGTTCATTTAAAATTTGCTATTTTCGATTAACGATTTAACCGATTAATTTTAGTCGATTAATCGATTAACCGACGTAATAATTTTTTTTATATTTTGTAGTATTGTAACGTATTTTTTGTGTATAGACATGTCTATATATGTGTCCGTATATTACATTAGTATTTCAACATGTTTCGTTGCTCGCTTTAGAGCGCCGTTTAATTTTTAGCTGTCATATATTGTCGTAGCGACCAAAGTTTGGCATATTCTGTGAAGAGTTTAGGTCGGTAGCTCTTACGGTTCCCGAGAAAACAGACAGACAGACAGGCAGACAGACAAACAGACAGACGGACAGAGCAGCGAAAACAATAGGGTTCCTTTACACTTTTGGTGTGCGGAACCCTAAAAATGGACTAAACCTCATGAATGTATATCGGTTAAGAGTACACTCGTACATACAAGAGTAAAATTTTAATGAAATCGCCTAATGTTTAATTTAAACTGTTTGAAACGCCATGACAACTTAGATTAAAATGGTACCCGCATCGGCGAATTGAACCAAACGATTCTCGATGTCAATCCCCATATATAAAAAATTATAATTGATTTCGCTCTAATATAGATTTTTTTTCAAAAACGTTTGACAGCACGACGATTTAATCAGATGTGCTTTCAACACACTATGGGCCTTTTCACTTGGTGTTTTTACACTCATAAAAAATTGGACAACTGTACTTAAGTTCTTTTGTTAAAATGCCACACATTTATTGACAAAACGCCTAATAACTTATATATGAAAAATAATTTTTTGCAAGAAAACTAGATTTTCTCTTGTTTACCTCTAAAAAAATTCCTAACTTTAATAAATTTTGAGTTATATCTAATTTTACTATTCGCTTTAAATATTCGCATCCAATTAGCGAATGCGGGCAGAATTGGACATTTGTCTCATATCCAATTCTGCCTGGCTAAAAATGTTACAAGCTTTTTGGTCTAATAAATAAATAAAATTTAGTTTCAAATTAATTTGGTAATACTCGTATGTACATTTGTATATTTGAATTTATCGATCGTCGTCGTGGAGTTGTGTTTAAGTTAGAATAATAATAAATAGTTCTCGTATTCATTTTTCAGTCATGATTTGTATAAATAAGATTAAGATTTTGCATACAACCGAGAGCCACCTAAACAGTGGGGAAAGACATGAAGAACACATGAACACTGACGAGAAAGTATTGCGGGTTCCGAAACCAACATTGTTATGTTCTGCCGTGATATTTGTTGAATTAATTAACGTTAATGTTTCCATTGGTACTTTGAGTATTTTCGCATGCGGATGAAAAAAATTTTTGCTAAAAAGTTTATTTTTAAAAAGTACTGAATTTCATTCGTTAATCTTTTTTAAATTAAAATAAAATAGTCCTTAAAAATCATTTAGAAGTTTTTAAAATGTTTATGTTGCAGCATCATGATTACATATAAAACAGACACACACACACACCTAAACATACTGCTGTTTGCTAACAAGTTGTTTTTTCATGAAAGCCATTAGTACTGGTAGTAAAAATTCGTTTTTTTATTTTTGTTAAATAAAGTACGTGATATGCATTTAATCAACCACATGTTGGTGGTTTTCCTTCTTTTGTTTGTGTTTGAAAAGAAGTGCTAGTCTGCTTGAACTTTTATTTTATTTCATTTTTTTTAAACCAAATTAAATGGACAATAAGAATGATTTCAAGGATAATCCAAGGGTCAAAATTATACATTCATAAGTGTCAATTTGTGTGGACAATAAAATATGTAATTTCAAATTATAAAGCAATTCTTTCCTCCTTCACTTGTGTTTTCTTTATTCTAAAAAAGAAAAGTTTAAATTCATTCAGACCGTCAGTCAACTGATAAGCAGGACGTTAAACATACTTTCTAAAGATTTAAATTCCGACACCCTCTAAAGCGAAATATTTTAAATCTCGCATTCGAATATTTAATACAACATTAATATGTATTTGGGTTAAACCATAAAACTTACCATCAAGGATGTATAGAGGGGCATAGTTTGTGGTCCTAGAAGAAATAATATATAGTCCATGCGCGAACAATTAAAGTTTGGATTATCTGGATGACAGTCATCGTAATTATTGTTATCATCAGCTAATTTGGGATTCTCTCCCATGAGATCAGTACTAAATGTTGCTGCGAAGGTAAGCAAAGTTGGACTCGTTGCTGTCGTGGTGGTATGGTTTTCTTCGGAATTACTGTTTGTAGCATTATTGAATGTTGTGCGATTTGTAAAATTTAAATAATTGCTGGCGGCAACTGATGCGTTAGTATAATTTACACCATTATCGTTGCCTGCAAATGGGATGGTTTCATTGCTGAGACTAGTTAAATTACTGGCTGTTGTTGCTATCGTAGTTGTCAGCCATTGTGCGGCATAATCAACAACAACCGCTGTCGTATTTACTATAAAATCCGTAAGCAAGATTGTAGAGTTGTTGTCATTTGGTGCCGCAAGTGGCGACAGAAGAATACTATCATTATACGGGTTGTAGTTTTGATTAATATTTTCTATCAAGTTCGTTAAATCGACTGTTCTATTTAAGTTATTCACATCAAGCATTTCAATCATAGTTTAAATTATATTTGTTAAATATATATTTTTTTTCGGGGGATGTGCTATTTTATTTAAGTCTACTAAATTATAACTTTTCACTTGTACATTTTATGCATAAGGTGCATGATTTTTAATTTTATCTTCATTTATTTGGAATTTTCTGAAAAGAGATTTAGAAAGAAAGTTATAATTAGAACACGTTATTATAGCAAATAAGGATTGAATTTATATTCAATAATTAGTTAATACTTAAAAACTTGCATATGCATATGAATATTTAGTTCAGCATTAGTAAAGTTTTCTAAAATTTATGCCGTTATGTTTTTATTTCATAGCCAGGCGCGGATCCAGCTTGAGCTTTTTTTTTAACTTCTAAGGCCCAAATTCACAGTCATTAGTTAGCTAATGACAATAGTTTAGCCAATGATATTTTATTCACACTTCTTTGTTTACCATTAGTTAAACCGTCAAACGCCATTGGTTAACAATTAGTTAGATGCTTAGGAACATGGTGCAATAAGTATACAGGTGGCAGGCAGCATAACGTCAGCTGATTATATTTTGTTCTGGTAGTTTTGTACATAAGTAACGTCTAGCACGTGTATTTTTTTGATAAGCATTATCTAGTTTTTTGTTATATTTATTGAACCAGCATACTTATTGCACCATGTTTTGGAAATTATTACGTTCATATAGCATACTTTTAGGAGCGACAAAAAACATTTGCTCCTTTAGCTTGGTGTGCTTAAAAATTTTTTAATTGCCGCCGTAAGATGTGTAATATTCTTTATTTTTGCTTTTTATTTATATTTGATAGGGTTAAACAATACACTGTTTTAGTTAAACAATACACTGTAAATATGAAGTTTTAGTTAAACAATAGTTATCATTTTAGTTTACTAATAACTAACTAATGACTGTAAATTTGGGCCTAAGTGAAACATACTTTTTTGCAAAACTTCTTTTAGAAACTCTACAGAAATTTACTCGATTTTTTTTACAAACGCAAATAAAATATATTTTATTCGTTTTGGGGGAGGGGAAATCCCAAAATCCCATACGGTAGACCTTGCATGCCATCCCTGAAACTTCCCACTAATTTCGAGCTCAAAGCGCTGCAAAATCCATAGGTTTTTGGAGTAATAAAAAAAAATGAAAATTTTTTTCCAACAATTTCGACTACGATATCTCTCGAGCCACTTAACCAATTTAGATAAAATTTGCGCCATTCTACAGAGTTTTTCAATTTAAAAAAAGTAAATCACTCTTGACAGTTGTCAAAATAAAGCGCTTTTTCCGAAATTTTTCTTCAACAATATCTCTCAAACCGATATCTCCTCAAACGATTTCAATTAAATTTGCAGAATTCGACGTAGTTTTATAGGCTATAGAGCTAATTCTATTTTGGATTCGACCGGTTTAGTAGTTTAAAGTTTATTTGAAAAGCAAAAACTTTTCTCATTTTTGTAATCGTTAGTACTTTAATAATGGGTTACAAAGTAATGAGTGGTACTTATTTATCTTATTACTATGCTTTAAATTGGAACTACTACTTAGTTTTTAATAAAATTAGTACGTATTTTTATCATTATCTGAAAATAGTTACAATTTGTTTATATGTATTAATAAAATAAGTAGACAACCACATTTTAAGTCAACATGCGTTTGTATATGAAAACTAATTTTTGTCGCTTAAGCTTATAAGTCAACAACAGCTGGGTTGGTAAAATTCTTGCTTTCATATCTGAACGAGCAAAGGTTCGCATCGCAGCTGGGTAAAAAAATAATAACAAAAAAAATAAAACAACATTGACAAAATATAAATAAAACATAACGCGTATAAATTTTCCTTTTTAAATTTTAATTTGTTTCAGGTAGGCCAAATAATAACTAGTTAATTGCTGTGACAATGTAAATACATTTGTAAGTGGTACCCCTTATTTTTTGTACTTCTCAAACAATAATAAGTAATTATCATGTCAACTTGTAAGTAGTTACGACTTAAATCCTCATATACTTTTTTGTCTACCAGTAAGCAAAGTTTTTGCTGGGCATATTGACTAATGTTCTAAAATGTCAAAGTTGGGACTTAAAACAATTACTAATTTTTAAAACCCTTATGCGTATACATTTATTTACCAAAGTGTTAAATAGATCTTGTACCAAATATGGAGAAAACCATATACAATTTCGGAAGAAAGTACGTTAGAAAATTAAAATTAATCATATTGAATTTCAATGGTGGGATTTCCAGGAATTTTTTTCGGAATTCTGAGATTCTCAGAATTAAATCGCACCTTTTTTCTTGCTTGGTGTTTAGTACGTAAATTCCTATATAGCTGCAAAATGTTATTCCAAAATATCAATAATGTACGATTTTATAGCGTTTCATGCCAATAAAGTCCATATTTGGTCCAAAGTCCATTTAACACTTGTCAAATAATGTGTATCGCTAATTATGTACAAACATTTAAGCAAAACCTTTTCTAATACACTTTTCGGTTTTCTCGTTAAATGAGTAAAATTCCCTATACGTTTTGTTGTCAAAAATGTGTAAAATAAATTTTACAGCAACAAAAAAATATTACCAATTTTACGAGTAAGCAGTTACTGAATGTTGCGTGAAGTGCACTATTATAAATAAATTTAAGTAACTTAACTATATAGTAGTAGCTATTTTATTTCATCCCAAAGAACTTAACTAACCCTTAATAATTCAACATTACGATTTTAATACAAAATCCACAGCATTTTTACCATTTCAAATTTTTTTCCGCATTTTATATGTTATTTATATATTTTTTTTGTATTGCAATAAATTTTTTTAATATGTTAAAATAAAACTTTTAGCACTTGGCAAATTTCATTGAAAAAATACAATTACTTCTTATAATTAATTTATTGCGTAAAATTGTTAAAACGAACAGAAAATGCAAAAACCGCAGTTTACGCGTCAAATTTCACACACTAAATACTTTTTAATGAAGAGCGGTTTTATTATAAACCGCTGAGGAGAAAATGTAATTAATTAAAAAAAAATAAAACTAAAGATTAATTTTAAACGAAATTTGGTGAACATTTTTTTTTAAATAAGCAGCGCCGAATAAACTAACGAATGCGTTATTAATGAATTAAAGTCTGGTGGAATCTGTAAAACGAACTAGTGGGTGGTTGTTGGTATGTGTAAGCTAATATGTGTGCCAGGGTTGGAAAATTCAGTTCTAGTTACTGCCTAGCTGTAAAACAACAACAATGGGCTTCTCACTTTAAGTCTTCTTAAAGACCTGTTTAGACCTTCTGCTTAATCGGAATTTTATTTATTCGTTCCATCCAAAGGAGGACTTTACAAAAGTCTTGCCTTTCCACACTTAGTGTAATAGTACACACAAAAAGGAATGTAAAATAAATATGACACAATTTTAATTGGAAATCATATTAATTGGAAATCATATTGTTGTTTATTCTTACATGTGTCGGCTATGTAGCCGACAAAAAACGAATTGTCACCGAAAATTTACTGCTGCTGGATTAAAATTACCATTGTTTCATATTAATTCTAAATGAAAAATTATTAAACTTACATTATACCACATTGATTTAAATTGTTTCACTGTTAAAACAACTTTGTTATGAACGCTACATTTCATTTTAAATCCACAAGACTATAACATTAATTTCAAATAAGTTTTATGTTAAATAATCATTTAAATCCTGTTGAATTAAAATAAAATTCATTTTACATACGATGGTATTTATTCAGTGCATAGCTAAAGTAAAGTTTGCTGATGTGGTGGCTGCAGTGGTTAGCGCGTCGACTACCATGCAGGTGGCATGAATTCAAATCTTGGCTGGAGCAGCCAACTACAGTGCAAAGTTTTCTGATGTCTATGCTAGTGCACATAACGTTAGTAAAATAATTACTAAAATATCTGCATTAAAGTCATGTTGTTTCAACTTGATTTAACTTTAAGTCAACATGGTTCTTCATGTTGTTTTAATATCAAGTTCACATTGTTTGAACTTGAAATAACTTTGATTCACCATGATTCTTCTTGTTGCTCCAATACCATATTCACATTGTTTCAACCCGAAATAGCTTTGATTCAACATTATTCTTCATATTATGTCAGTATCAACTACAGTTTGATTCAACTGTACTGGAATATTAAATCAACATTTTATTATTGTTATTTAAAAACAAACAAAAAATTTATTTCAAGATTATTACAAATCATGTTGAATTAATATGAAACACCTATGGTTTTCAACGATTTTCTATTGAAATTTGTCTGTGTGTAGACCCTAGAGATGAGCGATCTCGTGATTTTTAAAGAACATTGTGAACAGTGAACGTGATTTAAAAATCACTGTTACTTCAAACTGTGACTGTGATCACTGTTTTCTGTTCTCTTATAGCAATCCAATTATCACAGACACATGCATCTCTACAACAAAATCGTTGTTCTTTAATATACCAAGGCAGATTTAAATACGCCTTAAAATATACTTTGAATTTTAAAAAGAAATACTAATAAAGCTGTTTTTAGACTATTATACAAGCTGTTCGACTTCTGCACAAAATGCTACCCTGGTATAATGTGTTGTTATTGCTTTTTTTAAAACTTTCCATAAACTCATTAGATCAGGGTTGCATTTTCTACAGAAGTCGAACGGCTTGTGAGATATGTAGAGTAAAACAGCTATAAGGAAGAAGAGAACACAAGAAATAGCAACACTATTCATTTGTTGTTATTGTATGTAAATAAAAAACGTTATTACCCACACAACAGTGAAATATCATAATTTTCTGTATGTAACAAACAGCGTTGCCATATATTAAAAAAAACTTATTTCTGAAAAAAACTTTTTTTTGCCCAAAAAACCTTTTTTTTCTACAAAAGTGCCAACATTTTAAAAGAAAACACAAAAAAGTGTATTTGGAACTAATTTTAAGGAATGTTTGAAAACGGCAAAGTTGTAGAGGGAGTAAACACAATTAAACACTGTTGCAGTAATAAGGGAGTGAGAAAATATTTGATCGTATCATTGCATAAGCAATCAGTTAATATTTTCACCCGATATATTATACTGCAAATTTTAAATTATATACATATTTATAAAAAACTTGAAAAAACTTTATATAAAATTAAAACTTTTTGTCATCTCAAAAAACTTGCAAAAAAAGGGAAAACTTGACAAATGGCAACGCTGGCAACAAATAGAAAAGAACAACTTTTCAAGTAGCAGTTACTTGACAAATTTTGTCACAACTGTGAATCGTGATTTTTCAGTAACAGTGATTAAATCACAGGTACTGAAATATCGCTCATCTCTACGACATCACTACGACACCAAACAAAATTAAAAACAGTGAAAAAATAGATTGTGGTAACGACTGATTGATCATGGCAGAGGGAGCCAAAATATATATACGTGTATCGGCGATGTGAAAGTTTACATCTGGGGCTCATTTTAGGGGGAGTTAAAGTTTCCCCTTTTGCACATACACACAGAAAAAGAAAAGAATGTAAAATCCACATACTGCAATTTTGATTGGAAATCATATTAAATTTACAAGAAATAATTTGTCGTTTACTTGCTTTGTTCATTGCTACAATTCAATGTTCTGCTTAGTTGTGTGACTTGTTGTTGTTTATTCTTACATGTGTCGTCTATGTATACGACAAAAACGAATTACCAGCGAATATTTACTGCTGCTGGTTTAAAATTACCATTGTTTCATATTAATTTTAAACGGAAAATAATTAATCTAACCTTAAATCACCGTTAAAACAATTTTGTTATAAACGTTAAGTTTCATTTTCAATCGACATGACTATAACTTTAATTTCAAATAAGTTTTATGTTAAATAATCATTTAAATCATGTTGAATTAAAATTAAATGCATTTTACATACGATGGTATTTATTTAGTGTATAAGTAAAGAAAAGTTTGAAGCTGTTGTGGCTGCAGTGGTTAGCGCGTGGACTATCATGCAGGTGGCACGAGTTCAAATCTTGGCTGGGGCAGTCAGCTATAACGAAAAGTTTTCTGATGACTATCACGTAAGTAAAATAATTAATAAAATAGATACATTAAAGTCATGTAGTTTCAGTTTTATATAACTTTAATTCAACATGATTCTTCGTGTTGTTCCAATATCAAATTCACGTTGTTTCAACTTGAAATAACTTTGATTCAACATGATTCTTCGTCGTGTTCCAATATCAAATTCACGTTGTTTCAACTCGAAATTACTTTGATTCAATATGATTTTTCGTATTATTTCAGTATCAACTTCATTTTGATTTAACTGTAATGGAATATTAAATCAACATAAAATATAGTTAGTTGAAAAGGAAAAATTTTCTTTCAAGATTATTGTAAATCATGTTGATTTAACATGAAACACCTATGAAGCAAAATCACTACCGAAATATGTTAAGTTAACCTGGTTTTCCACGATTTTACATGGAAATTTTTCTGTGTGTAGTTATAATGACTCAGCACAAGAGACCTTTTAAGCCTTACATTTAAGATATAAGATGTGTTTAGTACTTTTATGTAAAACAGCACGAGAAGCATTTTTGTGGAACATTGTAACCAATTTGCTCTTCGTTGTATGGGTCTTTTTGTTCTTTTTTTTCAAAAAAGGACAAAAAACTCCTCCTCAGTGGCGATTTAGCGGGATGGAATAATCTACAAAAATATTTTTCATACAATTCTGGTATAATTCTTCAAAGACATTAAAGTTCCAAGCTCAACTTGAACGCCAGATCTCAATTAAAGCTTAAAATGTGTTTATAGAATAATTTCGTACATATCCACAATTAGTTTATGTACAATAGCACGATGAACATTTTTGTAGAACATTTTTGCCCGATAACAGAAAAATCACAAAAAAGAAAAAACCGCCAACCACAGTAAGTAAGTTCAACCTTCCGTACAACTAAAATTTTTTTTTTGCATGTTCAATTATTCCATGCTTTAGAATTTCTTTCTAAAATAAAAACAGTTTAATCGAAAAATTAAATTGAAAACGAACTTAAGCCAAACTTATTAAAGAACTTTGGATAAAAACCACAAAGTTCGACTAAATTCACAACTCAATTAATAAATAAATGTTCTCAAATTTTCAGTTTAGTTTGATACTTATTTTAAAATCTTTATTTTCCATGTCTGGTTGTGCGCAATAGTTAAACAAATAAATATTTAAACAAGTTAAAGATAATTAATACTGCAGTAATTTTACTTTATCTACTTTTCTCTGTTCTATCACTATCGCCTGGCTAAGGCTGATGCTGATGAGGTGTATAATATAATATAATAGATAACGTTTAAAGTAGACGCTAAGGTATAAATTATTTGAAGCGTTATTAGGTATAACAAGATTATTTTCTAGAGATGTGATCATGAGTAATTGGGTTGTAGAGAATGAATGTTAGTTTTGCAAATGCGAAAGCGATTAATAAATTAAAATTTTTGTGAATGCGAAAGGTAATTCATTTTCTCAGGGAAAAAACAAACGTGGTAGTGAGAATTAGTAAGGTTAGACGAGAAAAAGCGAACATAAAGGATGGGCCAAAGGTAATGATAAAACGTATATTGATAGCCATTTTCTTAGAAATTAAAAAATTAGCTCTGTTTTCACTAAAATATTTGTTTTCAGACGTACAATTGATGATATTTAGTTGAACATTATGCCGTCAAACGACGACCAACTAAATCATATTCACATTGTGACATTACTTTGTGCCACCCTGTATGAGGAACCAAAAAAAAAAAATACTTTTTAGGAAGTGCAATGGAAATGGGAAAATTCCGTTAAATGTCGTTGGGGCTATAGATAGATTGCTCGTCTACATGAAGTTAACTATAATAACACCAATTACACTGTACAACAAACTAATTTTTTTTTTCAAAACAACAAGGTTCTAACGATTGATTCTCGTAGAGAGAAGAACTTTAACGTGAGACATATGTACTTTTAATACAAACTATTGTCATACAATCCGTTGTTGTGGAATATTTAAGTACACAAAAAAATTTTCAATGTAAAATTGTCAAAAACCAGGTTAAATTAAAATTTTTCGGTAAAGATTTTACTTCATAGGTGTTTCATGTTAATTCAAAATGATTTACAATAATCTGGAAGGAATATTTAGCATTTTCAAATGTCCGGCATATAGACATATAAAACTTTTTTTAAAATAAAATTGGAAGATTATCTCAAATGATAACATTAACAAATGCTTAATGATTCCTTAATTAATTTTGATCTATTGCACTAATACGTTAAATCAATGAACTTTATCATTAATTTTGTTAAAGCATAACAGCGACGAATGCTTTCAATGAACCGTTTTACATTGAACTTCAACGAATATTTTCATTGAAACAACGTATGCGTGCATTGAATCAACGTATTTTAGGAAAAAGTTAATGAATAAATGTCATCCATTGATATTATGTAAAATTATGTAATTAGGAATTATATTAAATATTGATTTTAAAAAAATGTGGTTGTGTTTCTCCTAAAAATTAAACATTTTAATTATTCAATACTGTGTTGTTTTACGAGTGCGATATATAGACCGTCGCCCAAAAAAATTATCTCTGCCTTATTGTCTGTATTAAAAAGGTTTAAATTATTTTTTTCTTATCTTGGCATTAAAGTGTTTACGTATTCACAAGCTGAAAAAGCAGGCACCATTATTTTCGTTCATACTTCCTGTTTAGTTTTTCCTTCTTTTATGTTCGCCACATTCACAAAGTTACTAGCTTATTGGTAACGTGTTTGTTGTATTAGAGATGGGATTGTGAGCAACTTTTTACACACAATCATTCACCTAAGACCATGCACAGTCATGCAGAACATTGTATAAAAAATGTAATAGTAAAAATTATGAAAACAAATGGTCACAATACATCCACAGCTTATCTTGGTAACTCTAGCAGAAATTTAAGAAAGCACAAAGTATATTTTTAATCACAAATCAATTCTATGTGCTCCTGCACATTTGGTCGAGATTAATTTTTTATACTCACGCTCACGTGATGGAAAGAGAGATCTGAGCCTGAAGGAACAAAATTATCATTCATAATAACTCATGAGTATCTCGAAACACGTGAGTGGTGCTCATCACTAGTTTGTATGTATGATTGCTACTCAGAAATTTTGTTCCTTCTACTGCTAAAGATAATTTTCCAGATAATTTTTTAATAAAACAAAAAAAAACACACCCACAGTAACAACATCATTAACCTCAACTACAGCGAATAATTTTATTAACAGCTTATAATGTTTTGCATATGAATGATGAAGTTTTCATTAAAATTTTAAATATTATTTGAATTTATTCATAATTTATACAGACGAAACAAAATGTATTTTAAAACTTTGAATACCAAAATAAATTCATGGAAAACTAAACAAATGGTACATTTTGTATTCCTGTTGTAAGCTATACACACTAGCAAGATTAAGATAATAGACAAGGAAGTATTATAATCGTTTGAGAGAATTATCTATACTACTGTAGCCAACGGTCGGCTCAATCGACCGCATTCTAGAAATATTAAAAAAAAATATTAATATATATGTATGTACATAAATATACACATACATATATGTACGCCAGAAAAAGCTCGATACTTGATTTACTCTATTTTTTATGTTTGCTATTTATTTCTGCAAAAACAATCGAACATTTACTTGTGTGTTTTACCTGCAGCTGAGAAAAAAAACACATGTAATTGTTTATTGGTGTTAGTAAGAACTTGATAGTCGTATTACTCCTAAAATACTGAACTGGTTTAAATAATATTAAGATTGTCCGGTTTTATGTAAAAACCCCTTTAAAAACATATAAATCTTTCCAAAATCGGTTCAGTATTACGGGCGTAAAAGGGATCTAAAAAAACGTGTTTATCTATTAATTATATAGATATGGATGTAATATATACTGATGAATTGAAATTTAATATATGCATGTATTGTAATTGTCCTGTACAATTTTTAATCTTATTTAATTTTTTCTACTTGCTGTTAGATCTGTGTAAATATTAATAGGCAGATTTTGTAAAACATTTCGTTTCTAAACGTTTCAATTTTGTATGAAAAAAATTTTTTCCATACAAATTTCGAAACGCAAAAAGCGTTTGTATTTACAAAGTCTGGCCTTAACCCTCATATTCATAAATGATTAGTAAATTCGTACAGTAAGCCAACATTAGCTTTATACGTTTTTTTTGAATATGGTGGTAAAAGTCTTTCTGTTACGGAAGGATAGCTCTACATCACACATACAAATATGTGTCAAGCAATTGTGAATTAAATCAACACCTGTGCATCGATTTAAATGAAATAGGCATATTCTACTTTCGATATACGCTTTATACTTTAACTATTACTCCAACCTTGTTTCAACTTTTGGATTAAATGTTCAAGAAAGTAAAAGTTGAAGTAAAGTTGTTCCAACTTTTGCTGCAGCTTTTACGCCAAAGTTGTAGTCAAAGTTGTTCCGACCTTATACCAACTTTAACTCCAAAATTGCTCCAGGTTGCACAGGCTGCCGATTTTCTAACAACCCGCCTACTTTGGTCCTTTGCTCCCTTTGTGAGGCTGCAACTTTTACTCCAACTGTCACACAAACCTTACTCCAACCTTGTTCGAACCTTACTCCAACTTTTGCTGCAACTTTTAATCCAACTTTACTGCAACTTTTACTCCAACTTTTACTCCAACCTTGCTTCCGTTTTTTTTACTTTTTACTTTAGATTTTAATACAACTTTTACTCCAACCTTATTATAATCTTGCTTCAACTTTTAATCCAACCTAATCCCAAGCTGCAAGCTTTACTAACACTTTTACACCAATCGTCCTTCAACCTTACTCCAAACTTGTTCCAACTATGTATATTTCAACCTTACTCCAATTTTACCTTTACTTTACTCCAAACTTATTCCAGCCTAGCTCCAACCTTATTCCAAGCTGATTTCAACCTTACTGCAATCTTACTACAACTTTACGCCAACCTTATTCCAACCTTATTCCAACCTTTTTGCATCCTTATTCCAAATTTTATTACAGCTATCGCCCATATGGCAAATGTTATGATATTAAGCGTGTTTAGAGGAAACAAATGGGTATCGCGAATATTTTTCGAGAAAATAGATCTATTGTGAATTATCTTGGGAGCAAAAGTATATTTTGTGAATTATTTTTTAGTGTTTTATAAACAATTTGCGTGCTTGCAAAACGAAAATAAACATATTTTAAAAAAATAATAGCGTTTATCTGCGATTTCTAGTGTAGGAAGAGAATTATCCATCCATAGAGATTACAGCGAAGATATATATGCGATGAATCGGATCCGCTATCGTCAGCGGAGACAAAGTAAAAATAAGACATATCTAAGTAGCTTTGTCGCCAAATGTTCTTTAGGAGATTCGAGGAATATTACAGGCTGAATTAAGATGTTTTCCGATACCTGTTGAGCGTGTTAGAGGAAGCCTTGCCTTGTAGCGGTAAGATATTCGCGATACCTCACGTAGTCAGGGATGTCAGCTTAGCCCTTTTCAGGCTGGATTTATCCCATTTTTAGTTACTCAAGCCGAGAATATAACGTTACGAACCTTAGCCTAATAATCAATTTGGATTCACAAAGCAAATACGTTCGAAATAATCATATTAAAAAACAATTAGCTACTGGCTTGAGCTTTTCAGATGTTTATATGTTCACATATACTTAAGTATAAAATCAAAACAAAAAAATTTGTCTTGAGTAGAACAAAAGCAGAAAAATGGGAATGACAAAAAATAAACTGATGGCAACGCTGTGAAA
This sequence comes from Panzeria rudis, assembly GCA_956483635.1. NCBI lineage: Eukaryota > Metazoa > Arthropoda > Insecta > Diptera > Tachinidae > Panzeria > Panzeria rudis. The sequence continues at coordinate 177,511,402 of OY101448.1, forward strand.
GTGCAGTCAATATCAGCTTGAGAGTGATATATAATTCTCGTATTCAATTTTCACAAAAAAGTTGTATATATAAGAATTAAAATCACATTCAACAGAGCCACCTGACAAGTGGTGATAAGCAAAATACACGTGAGCACTGACGATGGAAGTGTAGCGGCTTCCGAAATTTGTGCTACTTTGTTCTGCTGTGTACGTTCAAAAATGAAGTTGATGTGTTAATTTTTCCCTTGTTCCTTGGAATATTAATCAGACCCAATTCTTTCTGAATACAACGTTACGAACCTTAGCCTAATAATCAATTTGGATTCACAAGAGAAAAAAAAAGTTTAGCGCCAAACAAAAAAAAAAAACGCGCAAATCTACACTTTTTACAATAAAAAATATAAAATATTAGCTCTTTTTTACTTTTTGGTCAATATGGTACATTTTTTATTTTTCCGAACTATTTCTTCCTTTATTCTAGCAATAGCGACTTGTGAGTTAACGTGGCAACATCATTTTTACTCATTTTCTTTTGTTAGTTTGCTTTACCAGCAATAAAAAGAAGAAGAGTCTAAAATAATATTATATTTCTTTAAACATTGGTTGTGATTTTAAGGTGGTCCCAAACTTTACAAATTTCCCCTTTTTGCGCTTATTCAAACAATTTTACGGGATATGGCTTTATACGTATCTTTTTTCAATTTGTCCCCCTTTTGCAAATTTTTTGCGCGTTTTGGGTCTTAAAAGTTGGCATCACTGCCCGTAGTGGAAGTGCTTGGCACTTTCAATAGTTTTGGCAGACGGCAGCTACCAAAATGGAGGGGACACATAAATCGATGTTAGCTTGGCGTAACATAGTGTCCATACCTGATGAATTTTCATCATAACAGAGAAATTGTCAATTTTTCATTCACATCAATACATAGGGGTAGACGTTGATGAATTTATATCATGCTGAATCATATTTCCTTCTTCGTCGTACAACTAAGATCGAATATTTAGACCATTATATGGGCAGCAATAACCACCACAAAATATTATATATTTTTATTATAAGATTTATTTAATAAATAGCATAAAATGTATGGTTTTTCATTAAAAAATATTTATTTCTTATAATTTTCACTAATTCTAATAAAGAAAGTAAACGATAAAGTAAAAACAACAAATGAAATGACATTTCATATCATAATATATTCATCTGAGCTTGAGCACCGATGACATTAATAAATTGAGTCTATACGTGATGAATTTTTATCATAATATCAATTTGAAATTCATCATGACAGAAATTCATCAGGTGTGGACACTATGTCCACATTCCGTGAAGTGCCAACGGAATTGCTAATTGTTCAAATAAACTAAATGAAATGATATCTTGTATCATTTTGTATTGGGCGGGAGTTTCCGGAAAATTGAAAAACCAATTCCGCTTTACCAGGAAATGAAAAAGACCGGGAAAAAGAAAAAATCTAATACGTACACATGTGCACACATCTGTAATACTTTGAAAGGGAGTTGATGCTCGTTTTGTTTGTTAACTCTTACCATGTTTTTATGTAAAGCGATGTGACTCATTAATGGCATCATATAATCAAATATTTAACTTTTTTTTTTCTTCCTTTCATATTATTATTACAGCTAGAATTTTTTATTTTATTTTTTGTGAAAAACCTCTCCTACTCATCATTATGTATGCAACTGAAATTACATGCCGCAGGTTTTGCATATAGTATGCGACATGAACATCATTTGCTGTCAAAAGTTTCATGCTTTTACCTATTGATTTATTTCTGACACAGTTTTTAATATTCATATTAGCTGATTATTAAGAGATAATAATGTGCTTTCACATTCTAGACTTTACAAATATTTGATAAAATTTTTTGTTATCTAATGATTAAAAAGTTTATAATAAAAAGATACGGCGCTGACGTGAGTTTATCTTTAAAAGTTATAACTGCAGTCATAATAAAAACAAATCAGTTATATTATCTAAAAATAAAAAGTAAATATTAAATATTAAAAAAGATAAACAAAATTAATCATTTAATTCAGTGAACCCTCAAAAGTTAGAACATGGGGCACGAATTTACTGTTACATTGTGATCAATGTTGCCAATTTAGGTATTTCGACTTTAAGACTTTAGGATCGTGTGCATTTGGTAAGTTTTTTTTTAATTTCCAAAAATAGCCTCAAAAAGGCTGATGCCTTAAAATCATTATATGTAAAAAATTATAATTTCGATGTTATAATTTTAGCAGAGAAAACAAAAAATTTTATGAATGGTTCCAAAGACAATTTTGTCTATTGTATAACAAATCCATTGTCTCTTCTTTGTTTATGATAAATAAATAAGTCATAAATCCTTGTAAGCAAAAGGATTTAATAACGTTTTCTCTTGTTTTCTCGTATTATTATTTTTTTTTAGCAATTATCCATTTTTTTATTTAAAGATTTTACTCGTAAAATCTTAAAGATACACAACACAAAACGAAAAAAATTGCACACATTCAGAAAAAGTGACAAATTTTTAATAAATATTTGAAACGATATGAACTTTTTTTAAAATATGCAATAGAATACACTCTGTCATACATACATATTGATAAAAAGAGCAACAAAAAAATTAATAAATAAATGATTTTTAGTAAAATTTAAACTTTAAGCAAAATTTATTTATTTAAAAAAAAGGAGTCCATGACTCAATTAAATAGTAGAAAATCATAAATCATATATCACAAGGATAATAGCACTTATACACATACTAGCAATATGCAAACAACTATATCGTTCATTTGCTTTAATAGTGTCATAACTCAAAAACACTAGTTTTGCAGAAAACTACTTTAACGTTTCCATTTTGCATACAACTTCGTGGAAGAATAAAAGTACATTCTTCTCCCAGGATGTGAGTATACAAGATATTTGTGAACAATATAAAGAACGATATAATTCTTAGTTCTGCGGTATTAACTCAAAAATCAGGTTTTTTGAGTTGTGACGCTATTAAAGTAAATAAACGATATGAATACAAATGCATGCATACACACACATGAAAAGATACACCCATTTAATAAGCTGAATATATCGTTAGTAACGTTGAGCATAATGAGTGACATAGAAATAGTTCACAAATATTGAGTTGATACATGCAAACCTGAATAGATATTTATCGTACAAAGGCACAGCATGTGCATTTTATATTTCTTTAAGCAAAAATACTCAGAATTTATGAGTACCCAGCAAAAAATTTTGTGATTCTTGTAATCGGTAGTATTTTATTAATGGGTTACAAAGTAATGAGTGGTACTTATTTATCTTATTACTATGCTTCAAATTGAACTGCTACTTAGTTCTTAATAAAATTAAGTAGTTCCAAATTGTTGATATGTATTAATAAAATAAGTAGACAACCACTTTTTAAGTCAACATGCGTTTGTATATGAAAACTAATTTTTGTCGCTTAAACTTATAAGTCAACAATAGCTGAGTGGGTAAAGTTCTTGTCTTCAAAAATGAAAGAGCACAGGTTCGTATCCCAGATGGGTAAAAAAAATAGAATATTAAAAAATAAATATAAATAAAATATAATGTGTGTTAAATTTTTTTAGCTTTAATTTGTTTATTTGACTACTTATTTTTTAGCTTCAAGTAAGCCAAATAATAACTAGTTAATTGCTTATTTTTTGGACTTCTCAAACAAAAATGACTAGTTATCGATTCGAATTGTAAGTAGTTACGAATTATATCCTCATATACTTTTTTGCCAACCAGTAAGCAAAGTTTTTGCTGGGTAGTTACAGTTCCTACTAATAAATTCTGTATTAAGTGTTAAAAATAAAAAGTTTTTAAAAATATTCTATTTACCACTTGTAGACTTGAGTAAACTTAAAATATTTCTTTTATCAGGCGCGGATAGAGCTTAAGTTTTTTTTATGAAAACTTTTAAATGAAACATATTGTTTTCCTGGACCGGCGCCTGCTTTTAGTTTTAATGTTAATAATAATTTATTACTTTTCTATTTTATTTTTAAATAAGTGTTTTATTTCTGTAGGTTTGACCCAGTAAAAAACTACTGCTTCGCGATAAGCAGGTTTGTAAACTAGAGTATTGTTGCTGTAGCTTACAAACATGCTTACGTATTGCATGATATTTGTTCGCGATGAGTATATAATAAAATCACACTATTATTTTGTCGTTTTAGGATCGTAACTCATCGTCGTTCTTCGTAAACTGTATATTATTATAGTCTCTACGTTACAGTAAGTGTTGCCATATTTTTTTCTCGAAAATCTGCTAAATGCAAAATAAAAATCTTATTTTGCCATCAAAAATCTTTGTTGAGCCAAAGTTTATATTATTTAAAGCACAACGCGAGAAATATATAAACATGAGCAAGCCTAAACTATTTCCACTGACGAACGAATATATCAAGTTCAGAGACGGTTAGACTGTAAAAGAAGAATTTATGTACCATTTCCCTTGATTTACACGATATATGCATAAGTACGTTCGTGCAACTTAAATATTTTTTGATATTTTTTAATAAAAAATCGAATAACTCAAAAAGGTAGAACACTCAAAAAATTCATTTTGTAAACAAACTATGAACAATCATTTGAGTATATGTATGTAATAGCTTCCGAAAACACGGAGAGACTTTGTCTTAAAAATGTTCTTCGTAGGTCAGATTTAATTTAGCTTATTTTTGAGAATCTGCTGAAATCTCATAAAAATATTTTATGGACAACAAATCACTTGAGCCTAGATTTATTGCATAAGACATTTAGTTAAATTGTTATGCGAAAGAACTCCTGCTACAGTTGCTGTCGCTGCTTAATTAGTAAAAAATTCGACATATTCAATACAATAAACATGTAAACTACATACATAAATGTTGTAAAAGTATGTGCAAACTCTCTGAATGTATCAGCAATAGGCAACATTCAAAACAATCTTATGCAGAACCAGACGAATGGAGAAAACTGACCACTTCACAAATTGCCGGGGACTGATCTAAAGTCTTTCTTTGAAAAAGGACTGGACTCAATCGTACTCATTATATATTTCGATTTATAAAAACACTTATATGTGAATATGTCGATATAATATACAAATACTGCGACTTGTCTACCGCAAAAATTGAGGAATGGATGTATTATCACAGTGCTCTTCTAAAAGTAACTCCAATTAAGATAGAAAAATATCAAAATTTTAAATATTAAAAATCTTTTTTTAATAGTAAATATCTTTTTATCTTTTTGACCCATTAAAAAACTTCAGAAATAAGATAAATCTTCACATATGGTAACACTGCTTACAGTAGCGCTTTCTTGAATGCTCTACTGTAAGTGAATGTGCAAAAATTTGTTTTTGATGAGGGGGAAAAAGGAAAATAAAAGAATCTTAAGTATTTCTTGTCATACAGTATTGCATATATTCAGGCAATACATGTGTCGCTACTATATATACTATATACTACTGTATAACAGGAAAAGTCTGTACTGCTTCCAAATTATCGATTATTTTTTGCTGGGTAGGTAAACTACACCAAATCATATATTTTTAAAATACGTTTTTTTATACTGTTTGAATCGGTTTTTTTTTTCTATCGACAGGTGAAATCCAGTAAGTGCTACGGTTCAAGGGACAGCAGTACTGCTCAAAATCATCTGAAAGGTAAAGAATACCAAGTCCATTTTAAAACGTAACGGTAATATTTAGAAATGTCACAGAATACCATTCCGATCGGAAGAGGTTTCAATTCCGTAAGTTGCTTCTTCAGAAAACGAAAAACGAAAATGTTTTTCGTAAACAAACCACTTTTAAATTTCAAAGTGGAATTGAAAAACACATTTCTACTGACTTAATTTGCAGTAAATACTAAAAAACGTACATACTTTTAGGAGCGTCAAATAAATATTTGGTCATAAGCTTTCCATGTTAATAAAAAGCATAATATGAGCTTTGCATCTAAAACCAAGAGTAAATAAACGCCTCAAGGTATAAAAACTTTGTCATTGTAAAAACGAAATACAAAATAAACGGAGTCTGACGCACCAAAAATGTACTTTTTCGGAATGACAACTACGGAATCCAAATCAATCCGAACGGAATCTGTGACACGGCTGATTATATCACCTTATTTTATTAAAGATATAAAAAAATATTATAAATAAAATATTTGGGGTGTGCCCAGCTGTTAATCCTGCAGATATAAAACCATTTGCGGCTTTAAAAATGTTTTTGCGGTCTCTTGTAAAATGTTCAAAATGTGACTTGGTGTAGTTTACCTCCCATGTACAGATTTATAGAAATAAGAATATATTTTCTTTTCTGCTTTCAGTTTGTTAAGATTGATTTTATATTATTATAATCTTTTTGTGTAAATATTTCATTAGTGACTGTAAAAGTTCAAATGTGTCAATGGCGTTTTATTACAAATTGAAGAAACAATTTTATTTCGCTAAGGAAAAAGGAAACTTTACACTTTGAAATTTTGCTTGTATTCTTTTGACAAATTTTTTGATTGATTGAATGACTGCTATTGTCTTTTTAGTAAATTGGTTTCATAAATAGTTTTTAACCAGAATAATGCATATTTGTATAAATGTTAAGTAGTTTCTTTTATTGATCTTTAAAAAATAAACAACAATAGTCGACAGTAAAAAATTTATTTTCGAAAAAAAAAATTTTTAATTAAAGTTTTTAAAATACGTGTAGAAAGAACTTTTTAGGAGAACAATAGATACAGCAGATACTTTTCGTTTCTCCAGGATTTGACTCTATTAATGTTTACATTCTACAAATTTTTTTTTTAAATTAAGTTATGAATTTTTAGTCGAAATGTCGGGGCTGATATCCAAAGAAATTTAATTATTTTGGTATGATTTCGATTTTAATTTAATTTTTAAATGGAACTATATTTTATTTAGAGAGATATGTGAAGCATGTGGACAAAAAAAAGTTACTGCACGGAGGGTTGAACTTACATGTTTCGAGACCACTCGATCTATTCATTTTTGCCGTTTATATCATTCCACCAATATCGGTAGTTTCCGTACAGTAAAAATTTTCTTTGTATACATTCTTCACATTTCTCTTCAATCGCATAGCAATTAATCGACTGAATACCCTAATAGATAAGCCCTTATTCCGATAAAATACCGACACTGAAGCAACATATCGACGATATCGATTCCGATAGTGAATTTAAATTGAAGGTAAAATAAATTATAAAATAAATTATAAAAAAATTGAGTAGATTTTTTTATTATTATAAAAAATTACAGCGTAAAGCTTAGTACGCAGCTGTATCTGAATTTTTTACAGCCATTAAAAGTACGTGTAAAAATGTATAGCTTAACTTACTTATAACTCACAAACTAAAAGGTTTTAGCGATTAAGTTGCATAAACTTTTTTTCCCGTAGTAAAATGAAAAACATTTTCTTCACACAAGCTTGTGGGTCCCGATTGACCGTTATCAGTTTTTTTACGGATAAAGTCAAAACAGCATTGGTTCTAGAGTGGGTTGAGGAATTTCCCTCCTTGTACACTCTAAAACACTTTTGTTGAAAATTAGGTGGATAATAGTCGGCAACAGTTTACCGATTATTATCGACCTAAAATTAGACACGCATTATTTTTTTTTTGTTTATTTTGGAACAAAATCTTTTTACTAAAAAAGCGATTGGCTGCGTGCGGGTTTGAACCGCGACCTCCTGACTGATAGTCTGACGTATATACCATTCAACCATAGCCGTATTATACTTTATGTTAAATTTTTTCCACTTGTACTAAATTTGTTTAATTTGAAAGTTTTTTTTCTTTAATAAAAATAACTACAAAATCGATGTAATTTTAGACAAGGAGAAATTTTGCAGATGATACTAAATTTGAAGTAATGTTTTAAAGTATACAACTGATAGCAAGACATGTTGACCTCTGCACCTTGCCAGGTGTAGTCAGACAAGTATTCTTGTCCACTGCAAGAGTCGGATCACCGCCGCGTACATCCAATATAGGATATATGGCTTCAGCCCCCATCTTTTTCCAGAAGATTTCAGCATATGCTACTAGCTTTGTGATACTGCAGAGTGCTTCTTGTCACAACCTTCCTTTTCGTACTCATCGCCAGCTTGGAAATTATGGTTCTGCTTTTGGAGATGTTCCCTGCCCGGCCTGTAGTTAAACGGTCCGCCCGAATTTCGCAGAGATCACTGATTATCGACGATATATCTACATTGTTAAAGACGCTTTCTATGTTTAGAAAGGACGCCATTACATATTCCTTCTTGTCCAGGGTACTTTCCAAATCAAAAATTTAAAAACCGACTTTTAAGCTAAAATGCAATGTCGTAGAGCTATCAGCACAATAGCTACATTTGAACCCTTATGAAAAATTTTAAGTAGACATAAAGAAATCAGCCCTGATGTACACAAGGTTAGATTAGGTTAGGTTGAACAGGCTGCCGGTTTCTAACAACCGGCCCCCTTGGGTGCTTTGGTCCCTTTGTGATGCCTGGCATGGATAGTAGGGAAATTCAGAGAGGTGTCCCTCCTATCCCAGAGGTTGGGTCGGTGTTAAACCAACCCGAGTATCCTATGAATGATGTACACAAGTTTTGAAGGGCTTTTGTAAACTACTGCATATTAGTAATTTCGAAAAATTTTACACGCAAAAACGTATTAAATGTTTATGATTGTATTATCTATGAAATAACAAAATGTAATGTTTCACAAAAAAAAGACAAATTTTTTTTGTGAAAGAAAACTCTTGTGAAAATCAAGAGAAGTGCTACTATTTTCATTGACTAGTTTTACGAGTTTTTCAGTAAAATGGCTTTATTATTGAAAGTCGTTGCAAAAATATAAAATATTTCATTACTGTTATAAACTTCATACTTCAAATAATATTCTTAAAGTATTTTAACTGAAATTAGTTTAACCCCTGGAAAAAATTACATATGTATATTTTTTTGCTGCTTTTATTTTAGCCGCAGCTGTACACGCATTTTATAATAAACTTTAACTTAAATGGCTTGTCTATTTTTAGGCGACAACAAAACAGTATAACAAATAACTAAACTTTTGTTTTAAAATACTTTGTAAATACTTTCACCTGTTTGATGGTTATAACAAGTGTTTAACTTGTTCTTTATAATTTATGAGACATTCTGACAGTTAAATAAAATATTTTTCTTCGCTTAAACAATGTCGAACTTTTAAATATTTTTTTAGGATTATCATAACTTTATAATTAGACTAAACAACATCTTATTTGGAAGCCTCTTACATGGAATGGCAAAAATTAATTTTTAAAGAGAAATTAGAGCTATTCAAAATACATGTCAACTAAATATAAATATGTTTAGCACTTAGCGATTGGATCCCATAAATTACAACAAAAGGACATATAGATTTAAGTTTTGAGGCTGACGTTTTAGGAGGCTGCGTTAGATTTATCTTTTATCTACTTTGCGTTACATTTGTTCTCCTTAAAAATGTATGTGAAAACAGATCACTCCTTGAGGTAAAAAGGGTTGACAGTTTGTCATTCGGTGATATGCTAGACTTGTCTTTTCAAAAACAATGTCATTTTCAAATATTTCTTTAAACTATTGCACTAAGAAAAATGTCAAATGAAAACTGAGAGTTTTATATATTTAAACCGTGTATTTAGTTCAGGAACCGGCAAACACATACTAATACATTTTGCTTGTATGGGTTTTATTTTGCAACTCTCGCTCTTACAAAATTTTTGTTAGTGTATATCAAGCAATAGCAAGAAAAAAGCGATAACACAACCCGCTTGTTTGAATGCTCATGCCACTCTGATTGATTTTATTTACTTTTACTTAATACGTGTGAGTACCTACATACGTGTGAGAGTAAAAGAGTAAAAAACCCCATGTGATATGCTTTGCCGGTTCCTGATTTAGTGTGTATCTGTGTGTCTGTCTGCGACATTGTAGAATCAAAATGGCTGGAACAATTTAGATTTGTTTAAAGGTAATTTGAGCGAAAGTGTTTTTAGCTATGTTTAATAGCTGTTTAAATGCTGCAGCGTCAACTGTGTCGAGGGTTTTTAAAATTTTTAATTTAATGTTAATCAGATTTTTTTAAACATATTTTCTATAATATTTTTGTCCTAAATAATTAATAAAATTAGAGTAAAATTAGAGTAGAAGCAGCTAGTAAAATACAAAATATCTATTTAGAATCCCTCTTTAAAATATATATTTTAAAGTATTTTCATTACATAAGTATGTATCGATTCACTTTACAAGTCTTTAACACATTTTAACAACCTTTTTACTCTTTTGCCTTTAAAAGTATAAACAAAATTCTTATTTATTTAATTTTATTTAAGATTTTGTTTTAAATCAATATTCCCAAAAAAAATTCAATTGTTTAGGGTAAGAGCGTCAAATATAAACTGTGTCCTTCGAAAAACCATAAAAAATATGAACATCAAAAAAAAACATTTCTTTAGTTCATTGTCAAAATACTTTCTGTTGTTTAACATCTTTTAATACTTTTTAGCCATAAAAATTCAATCATTTAAATTTAAAAGAAAATAAATATTTGCTGAAATTTTGCAGTTTGTTGGCACGTCTCGGCTGCAAGAATATTTTGCTAAATTTTATTGCTTTTTAATGACTTTTAGAGTATCTAAGACTAAATAAAGGAAAATGAACCTAAAAATTGTAGTACATCAGCAGAGAGATATCATTGTCGATTTTCGTCTATAAAATGATAAAGAAAAATCTTAACACCTAGAACACACACTTGTTACAACAGCCGGCAGTTCTGAAATGTACTATAAAAATGGCATTGAAAGGTTTTTAACTCTGGTTTATCTGGGCAAACAATAATGACGGAGTTAACTTACTTTTCTCTTCAATTTTGGACATACACAGAAAAAAAATAGATAAAAATTCAATAAAATAATGTTGTTGGAAAATATACTTATTTCAATAACATTTGTCATTAAATTAATACAATTTTTATCAATACCATGCATTTTAAAGCTCATACAGCTAAAAGTGTTTGATAAAAAAAGTTATTGAAAAATTGCAAATTTTTAATAAAAATAGCTCTTAAATCAAATACATATCGCTCCTTTATTGCAACGTAGTCATATCTCAATAAACCAAAATTTTCAAGTTACTTGAGAAAAAGTCATCATTAAGACCTTCTTTATATGTTAAAAATTTTTCAGAAACATATCTTAATCTAAACCGAAGATATAACTAAAAACCTAACACCGCCCATATACTTTCTAACAATTTTAAAACTTTAAACGCGATTTGCCAAGTTTCACTTTTTTTGAGATATAAGTACATTGCAATAAATTCCATAAATACATTGACATGCTTTCCAGGGGTAAGTACTATAAAACAACTTTTATCTCATTAAAAAATAACTGGGATGTGGGTCAGCTGTAAATAGTATGCTTTACGTCCGAAGAGCCCGCGTTCGTATCCCAGCCATATCAACATTTTTTTTCTTAATTTATATATTTTTTTTAAGTAAATTTTAAATAATTTTTTTTTATCAAAATTCTCCTAAGTTTTAATAAAAAATTTGCTTAAATTTTAAAAAAATGTTTTTTACAATTTTTGTTATCAATATAGCGGAACTCTTTATCACAGGAAATTTGAAAAAAAAAAAATTAATTGATACCGGGATTTTTGTTATCAAAAACGAATCATATTTTTTTCTGTGTATCGATGGTAGTACATTAACAACACGTAACTGATTTTTACAACTTTTCAATTGAAGATTTCATATTACAAGTGGGCCGAAAGCGTTACTAGTTACGAAATTAAATAACTAAAAATTATTTACGTAGTAGATACTATTATAGGATAAGCATGTTTTTTTTAAAGATTTATATAACGTTTTTTGCCTTACCTCAAAAATAAAAATAAATCTGTTACGTGGTGCAACATATGACCATGAAACATACGATTTTGTAAAATTTCTGAGCAAAAACTTGATAATGTGTTGCAATTACCAAACAACATACTTTGCAATAACAACTACATACCGCCCGTATTACTTTACAGTAGTTAAGTTACACTCTAAAACACTTTTGTTGAAAATAAGTCGATAATAGTCGGCAACACTTTACAGATTATTATCGGCCTAAAATTACACTCGCATTATTTTTGAACAAAATGTTTTTGCTAAAAAAGCGATTGGCCGCGACCTTCTGACTGATAGTCTGACGTATCTACCACTCAATCACAGCCGCATTATAATTTATGTTAAATTTTTTCCACTTGGACTAAATATGTTTAATTTGAAAGGTTTTTTCTTTAATAAAATGACTACAAAATCGATGTAATTTTAGACAAGGAGAAATTTTCAACACAAATTTACACAATATATGATCGTAAATTTTAAGTAATGTTTTAGAGTGTAGTAAGTAAGTTCACTCTAAAACATTACTTCAGGAGGTCGCGGTTCAAACCTGCACGCAGCCAATCGCTTTTTTAGTAAAAACATTTTGTTGAAAAATAATAGGTGTGCAATTTTAGGTCAATAATAATCTGTAAAGTGTTGCCTACTATTATCGACCTAATTTTCAACAAAAGTGTTTTAGAGTGTAGCACCTAAACAAGCCATTTATTATCTTATTGACACAGTAGTAGTGCTTGCGCTTATCATAGAGATGATCAGCAGTTCAACCCCTGGCAAAGCAAAGTGAAATTTTTTTTGTATTGTGTATGTTCTTAAAGAAAAAAGTTTTAAGCCAGCAACAAAATAGTTGGGCAGTAGAAACACAACAATAAAGTTAAATGGCATAAGTTTAATGCTAACTACTGTCATAGCAAAAATCTGCTTTTTTGGAATCAATTTTTTACTGGGTATCTACTTTATCAAACGTAATCCGTGGAATTTCGAAAATCCGTAATAACAATTTTTTTATACGACCTTAAATACAACAATTATGTATTTTGAAAATTTCGATTTTCGCTCACTGATTTCTTTCTATGTTTTACACAAAAGCTTATAAAATCTTATATATTGAAACAGTCACCAGATATACCGGGTACTCATAGAATATAACCACCCAAAAAACAAAATTTTTTAGCTATAAATGATACAAAGTAGTAATGAAAAATATTCGATAAACCAAAGGGGAAACGTGTCACAATCATTAAGTAAACATAAAATGCTTATGGGAAAAAATAGAGGGGAAAAAGTTAACATAAAAAAGAAATATTAAAAAAGTATGACTAACCAGTGCAATATTGCAAATAAAAAAAAACTTCTTGATCTTATTCGATTGCATAAATTGATGGAAAAGTCCTTTGCCTTGCTGCTGTTGTTGATTTTAATCTGCAGGCGGTTTATTATTTATTGCCAGTTTCTCTTCAGGGACTCTGCAGAAAAAAATTTAATAAAAGGATTTTGCGAAAAACTTATTTCTGATTTAAATGGTTTCTGCTACTTTTGTGCTTTTATTTATTTATTTTTTACTTTTTTATTTCGATGCATTTTTTCCATTAAGTTAATAATTTTTACATGTTTTCATTTCTCCTTTTGAATCTTTTACAATTAAACTTTTTTCTTAAATACCCTTATATTTATTTATAAAGTGAAGAAAATTACATTTCAAAAGTTTTTATATATGTACTTTAGTTGCACTTTTGTTTGTCTGAAAGTTGGTAATGAAATCTTGTAACAATACCGATTCTTATGAAATTTTGCATACTCATTGAGTTCCCGTGTATATAATTATAAGGGTGATTCTCATTTCAAATGCTTTTTTCGTGTCCGTTGAAAGTATAGTAAAATATATCATAAATTTAAAAATGAAAACTGCTTTAGCATGATTTAATATATTATAAATAAATGTACATAAGTTGTTTTTTGTAAGGCTGTCCATTATCTGTTAAAAACGAAGAACAAAAACACTGTTTATACTCTCTTCCTACAAAATGACATGTCGGTAATGCATGCTGCTGATTTTCCACATTAAGAAAGTACGACTTTTTCCAAAAACAAGATTAAATTTATAACTGTTTTAGAATATTTGCAATTGCTCATCTTATTTCGCAAATCAGAATTAAAAAAAAAAAGTTGTTGTCCGCAATTTTGAGTAACACTCAGTACTATTGAGCGTTACGCTTTTTTAACAACGCTTCATTTCTCAGTTTAAATATTAAAATTGCATTAACAACATACATTAAAATAACACCGTAGGTTTGTACTTCTAAATATTTAACAGTTTTGTGAACTTTGTTAAATACTATTATTACATATGTTGCAAAACATTTCATCAATCAATCATGGTTTGTATCCAAAAAATGCATTTTTTTAATTTAATAAAAATTTTTACTGCATAATTAAGGAGTTTATTTTAAAACTCATCGAAGATTATACATCTGAATTGCTTTAAACTTAAAATATAGTGTGTGTTCTGAAACAAATATTGAATTGTAAGAAAATGTATTGAGCGTTACGTTAACAAATTTCTTAAATATAATTTATGTATAAATTTTAGGACTTTAAAAAAAGTTAACAGCTGCGAAGGGTAGAAACGATATAGAAATATCTGATTTTCTTTGAAAAAAATGTTGCTTCTACCGCACGGTGGGTTGTTATATTTTCGAAGAAAATTAGGTCGTATTTTAGTACGAATAATTATTTAAGATTTAAATAACTTTTAACATTTTCGGTCAAATTTATTGACACTAGTCTTATTTGAAAAAAGAATTAGCTTACTTTTCGCTCATATATAAATGTTTGTAAAGAATTACTTAAAAGATACATTTTTTTTATTTTTCCATCTGAACCCAAGTCAAAATTTAAAAAGGGATCATAACTTTTAATTTCGTCCTGCGATTATTATATTTTTTTTTTGTTTTTAGAGAGTAGATGCATAGTGCTTTTAAGCCCTATACTCGTTTTTCTGGTGTATTTTGTTTCGCAAAAATCATTCCCACCCAGAACAAATGCGAATGCAAATGTAACGCTCAATACACAAAAATGTTAAAAAATCTATATAATTTTATTTCATGGTCCATTCAATGAGGCGAAAACTATAATATGAATACTATCTTCTCATATTTCTATTAGTTACATTATATATAACATATATGTATAACCCTTTTTATTCTGTTCACATAATTTGCATAAAAGATCGATTTTAAACGAACAACAGGATATCCAAAAGAAAAAAAATTAAAATACCAATATCTCGAAAACTCGAACCAATCTGACAAAACGGTGAACGCCATTCGGTTCCTTGGCCCTAAACTATCTAACATCAACTATCAGAGCTATTGCCCGAAAGAAAAAAAGTTCAAAATCCGAACACAGTGTAATTAAAAATGAAGCTCACACAATAACTACAACTAAAAAATATATTTATGTTCTGCACAATTGACATCAGCGCCATTTATTTAATTTTTGGTTCTCACTATAAATAAATAAATTGTATTGTTCTTTTATTGTTAAATATTGATAAAGTTAATTTGCTTCCAGCACATTCTACTTGGAAACTTAAAATAAATTTATTCAATAGACAATTTGCGCTATCAAGTTAATCAGGATTACGTATTGAGTTTTGATTGTGTTATTGTAAGCGACCTTTCATTCGCCAATACCTTCTAAATTACAAAATCAATAATATTATCTTTTTGAATGACCCATATTCTCATTTCAAATGCTTTTTTCGTGTCCGTTAAAAGTATAGTAAAATATTTCATTAAATAAACGCATAAATATTAAAATGAAAACTGCTTTAGCATGATTTAATAGATTATAAATAAACGTACATACGTTTATTTTGTGTAAGATTGTCCATTATGTGTTAAAAAGGAAGAACGAATATACACTTTTTACTCTCTTCATACAAAATGGCGTGTCCGTAATGCATGCTGTTGATTTTCCACATTAAGAAACTACGAATTTTTTCAAACACGAGATTAAATTTATAACGGTTTTAGAATATATGAATTTGGTTATCTTATTTCATACATAAAATTTTTTAAAAATATTAGATATTAAAATTTTTGGTTTATTGTGTTTGTCCGCAGTTATGTGTATTGAGCGTTAAGAGTTTTTAATACGCTACATTACTCAGTTTAATTATTAAAAAAAAGGAAAAAAAGAACACAAAATGTACGTTTGGTATGAGAATGACCCATATAATAGCCAACAATAATACATTTTGTCTATTGTCTAGTCATTAGGATTTTAATATTTAATCGACTAAGCCAAGGAAATTAGAAATAATGACGCCAATCGAAGGATATATTTCGCAGAGTTTTGAAAATTTGTGCAGCTGCACAGACCAAATTAAACTACATTATGATGAGTTAGGATCTATAAAAAAAGTTATAAATTCAGATAAAACAATTGTCCAAATTTAAAAATTTTTTTATTGAAAAAAAATTTGAAAATTTTCTGTTGTATTCCATTATGAAAAACTCAAATTCAAACAAAATAGTTTACTGAATTATATAATATAATTGTTAAAAATTTTTTTTCATAGTCAGTAAAAAAAATTATAAATTCAGAATTTTTTTTTGTTGAAATAGGAGCTAAACAATTTTTTTTTGTAAAATCTAACAACACGTTTAATAAAAATTTAACTGGTTTTTGTTGTTGCTTTTTAATGTAAATAATAGAAACATTTATTAAATCAGATAAACTATTTATTGAATTTAAAGCAAATTCCAAATAAATGCTTGTTCGAACAGAAAAGTTGAAAAAAACTTTCTCTGTACATTTGACCCGACCAGTTCGTTTCGTACACCCTCCTTAAAGCAACTAAAGAGTAATGGTGTTTTGCGGGCGAGCTAGAAGGAGAAGGTCCCTTTAAGGTGACTTCTTTTAGTTTTTTTGGCTCATAGATCTGAAAATATATAACTTTTAGCAAAAATTTCTGCATAAAGGAGTTAAAGCTGACAAAATTTCCGATAAAAAGGTTTCCAAACATTTCTTATTTAAGACCAACTTTTATGGAGTTTGTTAAGCAAAACAAAACTTGAAAATTCAAAAAATTGATATCCAATCATCCGTGACTCTGCTTTACAAATTTTACTTTTGGAAAAGTAAAAATTTTCTAACGCATTTTTTTAGGGTACGTAGGACGTTTTACAAATGAAAAAAAAAATAATTTCTGCCATTATCCAGATAACAGTACATTTGTGTTTTTCGATGTATACTACTCTTTAAAGCGCCACCCATATTCTGGTTCGATTATATAAATTATATGCAATTATTTTTTATATGTATAAGCATTTCCTGTTTATATGGACCAAAAGTCGTGGAAATTAGTATAACCAATAAGTACTATAAATATTCAAGTAACGAATGCCGAATTCTTAGCAAACTAATGAAGCTAGTCCTATTTTTGTATTGCAATTATTACGCATGGAGTTTTAATTAATTTAGAAGACTCACCATTTTATTGATTTGTTTGATAATAATAATCAATATTAAAAAGAAAAGTCACGAATGACAAACATCTTCTAGACATACTTTTAAAATAAAAAGTCTTTTCTTTTGAATTTGCTTTACTTTTCGGGAATGAGAAATCAAGCTGATATGTTTACTTTTATTTACGTTTACTTATTTGTGCATTTGTTTCTGTTTTTGAAAATAATGCAAAACTATATCCTAAGCAGGAGACAAAAAAAAACTGTAGGCTTAACGAAATTTTTTCTTTGGTTTTTAAAGCTGATGAAACAAAATTTATCAATTTGTTTTAAGTATAACACACTTTTAAAAATCTTATCAGAAATTTTAATACGAGAATTGCGACACTACTAAATTGATAATAACTGCACCCAAGTTCTAGCGTTACCATTGGGGCAAATTGCTCCACAAAAGTGTTCCTCACACACCATATACCTTAAATCGTAAGTATTGCAAGATTTTCTACGCCGATTCTCTATAACAATGTACAAAAGGGCTCCCTTTAACTCCAGATGTCAGCTTTTAAAGCACTGTACTAGAATCAGTCAATAGAACCTTGGTTTTTTTTTTTTCAAAAAGTTTGATATTTTTGTACAGTTTAAATTATTTGCTCTCGTTATATAAAAAAATTGATTTATGTACTTACTTGCTGTAGTAGGGTTGAATTTATTTGGCAGAAATAATCTGAAAAAATTTTAATAAATCAATTTATTAATATCCAAATAAACTCATCAAATTCTTAAGACATTAAACATAGTAAATCAAATCAGTCAATCTATCAATCATTCGAAATATATTAAAATGTCTACCATCTGTTATTCTAATAAACCAACAAAATAATCATTTTATCGTATTGTAAGCCATATGAGTGAAATAACAATCATATGAGGACATCGTAATTTAAATAAATCCGAGGACTATACAACATTTATAGTAAATATATTTTAGTGACTATTAAGAAATCCACAAAACAAAATAATATCATGACAAGCAATGTCAAGTGATTTTCATACAACAGTTATTTTATATGTAAAATATATTCTTACAACCAAAAATATGTAAAATATATTCTTACAACCAAAAAAGAACAATTACAAAATTTTGTTTCACTTAATTAATTTTCAGCCAAATGAAAAGAAAATAATTGGAGTAAAAATCTAATTAAATTCTTTTCAACAAAATATCAACAATATAATAAAATTCTTTGGAGAATAAGTGAAAAGTATTAGAAAGTTTATTTTTTATTCATTAAGACCTTTAAGTTCGTGCAGTTTTATGCAGATTTTGTTCTAATTACAAAGATTCTAAAGAATTTTTACGAACATGTTTGTAAACTATGCGTTATAGCGTGAACAAATAAAAGTAATTAAACGAATGAATCTATTGGAGCACGTACATAAGTGTGTGGGAATGTGGGTTTATCTATGTGTTCGATAGTATTTGCGTGTGTGTGCAAGTGAATTTTGGCATTAAAACTTTTAAGTAACCCACACAACATTTAACACTTTACCACAGACTACAGCAAAATCTGTGGTAAGGACATGACAGGATATCAAATAAAGTGATTAAGTACTTGTTTGTGTAAAAATAGTTGGATTTTTTAATTTTTGTTATCTAAGTGTTCAGAAACAATTAGACATGATCAATATGCCATAGGAGAAAGTAAATATTAATATCAATTTAATTTTCAACCTACACAGCGGAACAAAACAATATTGTTTTCGGAAGCTCCCAAACTCTAATCCTCAGTGTACAAAATGTTCTTGAATCGTGACCAGTGACAAAAATCATATCACAATACATCACAAAGCTAGAAGAAAAATGTTAGCGAAATACTCTCAGTGTACAGCAGAGTTTTTCCAAAATAATAATATTTGCTTGTAGTACACTAAATTATCTAGTATTAAAGAACCCATCACATGACAAGTAGCTTAAGTTTGGGTCTAAAACCTATCACCGACTATCTTAATTATGTCAATTGACCACCTCCAATGACAACGCAATGTAAGAGTTACCGGTCCCTTTCACACAAAGCTCCGGAACTCGAACCGGTTGCTAGTTCTTGCCTTAGAGGGAAAAGAACCAGTCACAAGACAGGTCACGGGACTAGTTCCCAAGGACTATCAACTGGTTCGAGTTCCGGAATTTTATATGAAAGAGACCGGTAACTTTTAGATGGCGTTGTCGTTGGAGGGTGTCAATTGACATAATTAACACTCAGTGATAGGTTCTAGACCCAAACTGTGATGGGTTCTTTAATACTAACTGAATTACTGTACTTTAAACAGGCGTTAAGTATAGTTTATAGCATAAATTTTTAATTGTATTTGTAACTTTTAAGAAATTATTATTTGACATATTGTCATAATTTTATTTTAAATTAAATTTATTTGCTGGTGTTTAAGCATTGTCTATATGCAGCATTTCATCGGTGCTTTACCAAATCGTCTGTAGACTTCAAACACAATTTTGCAAAGTTACAAACCCTTTATCTTATGTACAGACTTTCAAAAACCATTTGAGAATCCAAAAATATATAAATGATTTAAAAAATAAGCATAGTAGGCTTTGAAAATTATACAAAACCAAAAAAATAATTCATATTCGATAGGCATCTATTTTATTTTTCTACACCTTTACACAATTAGAAATCCACTGAATAACAATAAAAGTATTTATAAGGCAAAATGGAAAATAAAATCCAAATTAAACCTTTAAGAAATTTATTATTTGACATATTGTCATAATTTTATTTTAAACGAAATTTAAAAAAAATTAAATAAAATAGATGCATATCGAATATAAATTATTTGCTGGGTTTTGTATAATTTTCAAAGCCTACTATGCTTATTTTTTAAATCATTTATATATTTTTGAATTCTCAAATGGTTTTTGAAAGTCTGTACATAAGATAAAGGGTTTGTAACTTTGCAAAATTGTGTTTGAAGTCTACTGGCGATTTGGTAAAGCACCAATGAAATGCTGCATATAGACAATGCTTAAACACCAGCAAATAAATTTGTATTTGTAACATTTAATAAATAAAGAATATTTAAACTTCATGGTTTAAAAAGCTATTTATAACTAAGCAAAAACCAAAACTTTTCGCAATATATAATCAATGCCACAAATAATATGTATTAAGCAGTATTATATAAAAAAAATCAATTTATGTGATTTTAAAATAAAAATTTGTAATATTTAATATTATAATTTTTTACATCAGACTTGAGTTCATTAAAATGATTAGTTTAACTAATTTTTTTTTAAAGATATTTGCCTTTTTTGAATTATGATCAAATTGCAATTAAGTTTTATTTAATAACTGTCACCCAACTTATTTGGCAGACACACAAGTTAGAGGTTTGGAATTTCTATTTAATTATGTCAGTTTTCATTATTATTTATTAAACAATAAATTAATTATAACTAATTAATTACAAAAAATTGGCAATTAGTATTTTTTCACATATTTTTTTGGAATTAAAAATTCATTAAAAAAATGCCCGTTTAATATATCGTTAAAATTTCTTAAACTTAAGAAGATAGCCAGCTTTTTTAATAAATGGCAAAGATATAAAAACCAAAACATAGTTTAGTACAATATTCAAGGAGTTAAATGAAATACATCCCAAAAAGTGATCATTTTAAAAATCTGAGCACTTAAACACGTTTTTAAGCGGTTGGGTAACAACTATATACCAGAATCAATTCTTTTAATTACATATATCTAATGTAATTTGTAAAGAAATTGGAAAAACTCGATGTGAGTTTTTTTCTTAAGCGATTAATTTAGAATTTTGCAAAAACAAAAGTCACTATTTTCATCAAATGCTGGATGTAGTTTGCATGATTTAATCGATTTAAAATTTCGGCGGCAGTAATTTTCTTTTGAAACATTAAAAAAGAAAAAAATTAATTTATAAATTTTAGTCGAACTGTGTTTGTTAAACCGAAATAAATTTAAGTTTCTTGGCTACAGTTCGGTTTTAATTTAATTAAATTAAAAATGCAAAAATTAATTGTTATAAGCTCTAAAGGCATAGATGTAGCTAAGAATGTACACTGTTCAAATGAATGAGCAAAACAAACATCCACACGCTAGTATTCTTAATTAACGACGGGGAAACAAAGAGAGAGAAACAAGAAGCTTAACACAAGATTTAAAGAAAAATGTTGAATATCAACAACTAGAAAAAAAGTTGAAAAGCAACTCTAACTGACATTGGTCGGGTGGTCTAAGAGGCAAAGAACTCTGATGAGAAGATCGTGTGGTGTCGAAACATGTAAGTTCAACACTCCGTGCAGTAAAATTTTTCTTGTCTATATAGAGTAATTCTGAGTGAATTCAACAAATGGTTGGTACCGCATGGCTTTTAATTTTAATAAATAAAAATGGAGGACAAGCTTGTAGGTACTAGAAACACATAACCGCCATCTTTTTTATTTATTATTGTATAGCTTCTGATTAGTGGACACCCGAAGTAAAAAATTTGGCCAATTTCATACATTTTTATAATTGCTCTATCTTTTTAAGTAGAAAAGATATTGAAACGATTCATGCTTTGTTTTATTGGGCAGTAATGATCATTTAATATTGCTATGCAAAACTGAACTGGAATAATTAAATGGCCTAAAAGTGGCCACTTGAAAATTGCACAGTTTTTTCTCATTTTATCGTTTTTTAAATACACCCTGTGTGAACCCTGTTAAACGTAAAGCATTGAGTTTTTTTTTTTTTTGGAAGTAAAGAAGGAAACCCTATGATACCATGATTCATTGTGCTAAAATAGTATCTTCTGCAAATTTAAAGGTGCGAAAATTTATAAATTTTAAAAAATGCTCAACTTTGAGCTTCAAAAAAGCCATGTGGAGATACAGATAAAAATCTGATATTTTCAGAAAATATAGGCCAGTACTTCGTTATTATGTCCACTTACTGCCGTTTTGATATTTTCGCTCTATTACGAGATATGATTTTTTTTAAAAGTCCACTTTTTATCAAAAATAACGGGCCCAAAAACCAAGGAGGGGATACAGATAAAAATCTGAAATTTTTAGAATATATAGCCTATACTTTGTTCATTATGTGCACTAAGTGACAATCTGTTATTTTCATTTGTTAACGATATATGATTTTTGTAAGTGAAAATAAAATAAAAAATATGTATTTTTGAGCCATTTTTATTTTCCTCATATTTTATTTTCTAATTTTTCTGAAAGTAGCACTTAAAAAATCATATCTCGTGAACAAATGAACATAACAGATTGTAACTTAGGGAACACAATGAACAAAGTATAGGCTATATATAAATAATAATATAATTTAATTCAAAAATTAAATTAAAACCGAACTCAAGCCAAAATAATTAAGTTTCTTTGGAAAAAAGAAAAATTTTTCTCTTGCAAAATTTATGTGAAAAACATCGAACAAATAACATATATTTTTATCATCCTCATTTCTAAATCTTGACTTTGATTTTTTCATGATTACATGAATAGCGATAATTAATTTTTTATTGCATATCAGCAGGATTTGTATCAAAAATCCTGAAATATTCAGCCGTGTCACAGATTCCGTTCGGACTGGTTTTGATTCCGTAGTTGTCATTCCGAAAAAGTAAATTTTTGGTGCTTCAGCTTCCGTTTATTTTATATTTCGTTTTTACAATGATAAAGTTTTTATACCTTGAGGCGTTTGTATACTCTTGTTTTTAGATGCCAAGCTCACATTGAGCTTTTTATTAACATAGAAAGCTCATGACCAAATATTTATTTGACGTTCCTAAGAGTATGCAAGTTTTTTAGTATTTACTGCAAAAGAACTCAGTAGAAAAGTGTTTTTCAATTCCACTTTGAAATTTAAAAGTGGTTTGATTACGAAGAAATTTTTCGATTTTCGTTTACTGAAGAAGCAACTTACGGAATTGAAGCCACTTCCGATCGGAATGGTATTCTGTGACATGACTGTTTATTTTGAGAATTTTCGCAATGCTATTACCGGCGATATTTGCGAAATAAAAACTAAAGTCGTGGCCAACAACAGAAAGCTCAAAACTCAATGGCAACTATCTTTTAAATTATCAAAGATATCTTAGTGAATAAAACTGTAGTTTCCTTATCAACTTGCAAACTTTGCAAAAAATTAAAATTTATTTGAGCAAACAAAATTTTTAAAAGTTATGAGACCAACAAAGTTTTTCATGTTCGTGGTAGCTTGCCGTGTCTTTCAACAGGGTAGTTAAGAGTTTCATTTTCTTAAAGCTTATTTATGTCCTCCTCTCTGATTTTTATCTGCATCGCTTTATAATCGCATCGTAAGTTTCAATGGTGCAGATTTACTACCAAATTTTTTCAGTACAAAAAACTGTGGGACGCCTGACATATGATTCTGACATATGATTAATATTAATATTAAATAATTAAAACAATGCAAATTTAACTTATTGCATATTAAAAATTTTTTGAGTTTGAGTAAACAATTCATAAATGTTCTACAACTTTAAATATAAGTAAAACTATCATTATGCTTTTGCAATTCATACACGTGTAAGCTTATGACAAAAAGAAGAAAAAACTTTTAGTTTGTTCAAATATGTGTATGCATCTACATTGTAAATGTATTTAAAATTTTTATTAAAATATAGGATGAGTTCACAGACCCTAAAACATATTGTATACGTACAACGAAAACACTAACCACAATTTACGACAACTGTTGTATTTGGAACAAATTTTAAAATTAAAATTCAAAATATAAATATAGCATTGTCTTTAGAGAAATTTTCTATTTGAAGTATATTATAACCTTTGCTCCATTCGGAATATACCAAAATTATTGGCTCATACTCATCGTCATAAATAAAGTATACTTTAAAATGAGTTCTAAAGTTTACTTTTGTTCAAGACATACTTTTGGTCTAATATAGAGAAGTAAATATGTAGTCTATTATCTTTTTAAATCATTGCAAAACTGAACACAATAAGATATTTGTTTAATAAATTAAATTGGAATATTATGGCTCCTCAACTTTATGGATTCACAACTAAATTGATAGTTGAGTCATAGTTGTCAAATTCTTATTATGGATTACAACTTTCAACAAAGCGAGACAACTGTTTGGTGTTTATTTCGACTATTGTCTTACTTTTGCTTACTTTTAGGCCTCTATTATGATTAACAACTAAATTGATAGTTGAGTCGTAGTTGTCAAATTCATATTTATCTCTGAAAAGAATATACTTTTTTTGCTTTTTATTGAATTTAAGAAAAATTCAGCTAGAGTATTCTACTGTCTATAATAGAACGGATAGCAAATAATTTAATGTCTTATTATTTTCTTATGAGTTTATCTTTATATTATTTATATTAATTAAATCAATAAAAAGGTTTATTTCTTCGAATTTTTTAAATTTACGTACTATGTCACACCCGTCGGTCACACCCGTCACATTGTAAAAATAGTTTTTTTTATAAGAAAACTGATTTTTTGTCAAACAGTAAATACGTAATACAGCTAAAAACACTTTGAACAGACAGCTATACCAAAACTTATGTCTACACTATAGTAAAAATTTAACAGAATTTATGCTGAAAGCCATAATGCTTTAAAACTAAGATTTCTAAGGTCACACCCGTCGCAGCTTTCTGACGACCATTCTGAGTAAGAGTCGCGTTCTTTCAGTGTCTACCCGTTATTCCACGACTTTAAGCTTAATGGCCTTGCGAGTCGCAACCTTTTTTTAAGTAAAAAATTTTATATTCTTTATTTATAACAAAAAATATGTGTAAGTGGTCACACCCGGTTAAATGGAATTACTCAGCTGTCAATTTCAGTTGCTATTTCTGGCAGCCATTAATTTTCAGTTGCCGACTGGCAACTCAACTGAAGTTCGGTTGCATTAAATAATAGACCCAATTATGGTTGTTTTATGTTTTTTTTTCTCTAATAATAATAAAAAATTGAAAAAATATTTTCATATTATTTTAGTTTCGGTACTTTGTTCGTAGGTAAATGCATATTTTTCATTTTTAGCTGCATGTGTTAAGCGCTTTTTAGATGCATGAAAGTCCGAGCCCTGGTGATGAGTATAATACAGACATGAAACATTAAAAGCCTTATGAAGAGTGCGTGAAACTTCGTTCCAACCAACCTTAGATAGAGGTTGGTAAATGAATTCTAAAGAACTTGAATTATAATTTATTGAACTATGTATATTGAAAAATAGTTCGACTATATATCTTTGCGATAGCTGAGTTTTGCTGTTAATACGTTTTTTTTCAGTTTCTAACTAATTTCAAGAAATTTTATTTGAAAGTTTTGAGAAAAATATTGAACAGAAAGAGTAAGACGACAAAACTCTAAACAACAAATTGCATAAGAAATATGTTTCTATATGTGAGCTGCCCATAACATTTAATGAAACTGTGTATACTCGTGCAAGTGGTAACATAATTTGTAGAAAATTAATATGTAAATATAACTTAAGCCACATAAAGTTGTAAACCACATATTCTCTTTTGTAGTAAAACAGCATGTTACCTTAAAATCACCGTAATAAATAATACAAAAAACTTTGTTTTTAATTAACAAATAATTTGTGTTTCGAAAACATGTAAAAATTGCAAAAACTAATATAACTGAAAAAAACAATGGCGGTATTCAGTGTTTACTGCAAATGGTCTTGCGAAAGAGCAAATGCCAAACAACGTAGCTTTTTTTTGTAAAATCCAACAACAAAATACACAGAATTGCCGGTACGAAATTTTTCGTTCGTTTGTTTAATCACAAAGAAAATTATTTTAACAATTCAAAATTAATTTACACAAACAATACCCGCAAATATTTATCATAAAACAATATTTTTAAAGCATGAGCAAGAGAAACAAATGAATTTTGTGTGTAAATAAAATATTTTAATAATTATCGCATTTGCAATCATAACTGTCATATTTTAAATAAATTATTTTGGTCTTTATGAAGTATTTTCATTATAATTAAAATAATATATGTACAATATAATTGGCCAAGTGAGTTGCTAACAAGTCGATATTATATTTTTATGCAAATGCATATGTTTGTACATCATACTGTACAACAAAATCAAATTGTTTAAAATAACGTGGTTCTAACGACTAATTCTGGTAGAAGCCTCAAAAAAATAAAATAAAATAAAAAATACACGTGTATTGGCGTTTTGAAAGTTTACATCTGGAATTCATTTTTGGGGAAATTTAAGTTCCCAACCCCTTTTTGGACATAGTCACAGTTACTCGGCACAAGCAATTTTGAAAGCCTTACGTTTACGGTATAAGATGTGCTCAGCACTTTTATGTAAAACCTCACGAGAAACATTTTTATGAAACATTTTAAGCCTCTAACACTTCGTACTATCGGTCTTTTTGTCACTTTCCTAAAAAAGGGACAAAAGACTGTCCTTCAGCTGCAATGATCGGGCAAAAATATTCTACAAAAATATTGGCCAATAAATTTTACCATAAGTCTTCAAAGACACCCAAACTCTAGACCCAACTTGAACGCCAGAAATAATTCAAAATTGTTAAATGTTTTTAATGGCTAATTTCATACTTATGCACATTTAGTACCCGGCACAGGATATCTTGTAAGTCTTACGTTTAAGGTATAACATCATGAGAAACATTTTAGTGGAACATTTAACCCTCTAACTCTTCGAAGCCTTTTTGTCCCTTTCCTAAAAAAATGGGCCATATAGACGGTTGCCAGTCAGTATAACTATGAGCAAAATTTAACTCTACCTAAAATGGATCCCAGATGTAAACTTTCAAAACATCGATACACGTAAATATTTCTTTAATGCCATCTACCAGAATCTGTGGTTAGAACTAGGGATGTAACGATACGCCGTTTTGCCGATCCGATACCGATACCGATATTTAAAAATAAATATCGCCGATACCGATTCCGATACCGATACGAATATTGAAATTGAGTTCAAGTTTAGATCAGCAAAACTCAAGTGCAATTTTTTTATTATACAAAATTACATTGTAAGAGAGAATATTTAAATTTAATGTATTTGTGACCAATTATGAAGTAATACTTAGTTTGTCAAGATTTTTATATTTCCATATATTTATATCTTTGGGCTATTTTTGGTCAATGTTAATTTTTTCTGGCGATGTAAATAAAACCAATTATTTAATCTTTATCTCAACGTTTCGTCGATGGTTTGTCGACTTCATCAGGAGATGAATTTTATTAAATTGATTATAATTTTACATCACTGTCTATTTATTCGTTATTAAAATATTTGTGTAAAGTTGGACAACACGTACAAAAATTAATATAATAAATAAATGAGTATTCAGTTGCAATAAACCAATAAAAGTACGTTCTGTGATATAATTTTAGTTCAATTCTGTGATTTAATTTAATTATTTTATTTATTTATTATATTAATTTTTGTACGTGTTGTCCAACTTTACACAAATATTTTAATAACGAATAAATAGACAGTGATGTAAAATTATAATCGTAAGTTGAACTATGTGTTACATTACAAACATTTATATTTTTTAAAAAATGTATACATACATACATATGTGAATATATATTTAAGGGGAAAAAATTTTTCTTCAACAGAATTTAATAAAATTCATCTCCTGATGAAGTCGACAAACCATCGACGAAACGTTGAGATAAAGATTAAATAATTGGTTTTATTTACATCGCCAGAAAAAATTAACATTGACCAAAAATAGCCCAAAGATATAAATATATGGAAATATAAAAATCTTGACAAACTAAGAATATTTAAAATTGATTTTAACCCAGTATAAAAAATTGGAAGTAATTTTTAAGAAGCTACATTTTCTTCGCTTCAAAAAAATCTATATTAAAAATATGCAAATAATTAGTAGAAAAGCAAGAAAAAATTTTTAATTCCTTTGTAATTTTAAAAAATACTCGCCATGCTTTTTAAAAAATCGATTTTTAAAAGAACATTTATCAACTAATATTCTTCTAAATAACTTAATTATTAAAAGTCTTCTAAAAGTTTATATTTAATCACTTAAATTTACATAAAAATAACGTTTTGAGTTTAAATTCGCATAAAAAAAATTGTGAAAATTGGTAATTTTTTATCCTTTTTCCTTGAGGAAAAACCATTATAGAACACCGAAAAAGAAATTTGTCCTAGCATCGCTTCCAATTCGGTGATTGGTAATCGAAAAACAGAACTTCTTGCAATGGCAAGGATATGTAAAAATAATTATAAATTATCCAAATTTGCAATACTTCCGGATCGCGAATCTACATTTTCAGGACTTCTTTGGAGTGTTTTTTTTGCTGGAATAAGATTTAAAAAACAACGACTTGAACTTGAATTCATGGTAAAATTAACAAAAAATAAATAATTTTTTTACAAAATAACAGCATAAAATATTATTAGTTTTTAAAATTGATATTAATAAGAATTAAAAAATAACGAAGTGAATTTAATTCATGGCAAAATTGAACAAAAATAAATTATTTGTTAAAAAAAAACTCTGAAAAAAATTTTAAAAGTATCGTCGTATCGACAGTAAAATATCGCCGATACCGATGTATCGGAAAATCTGAAGTATCGCCGATATATCGGTATCGGTATCGGTATTCGTTACATCCCTAGTTAGAACCTCGTAATTAAAAAAAATTATTTTGTTGTACAGTGTAGTCAGCATTGACAATTTAATTTAAATTACATATTTTGGATTTTACGAATTGATTTGAATCATTTTAACAATTTTCCAGGATTTATTTTTAGATTAGTTTAGAAATAAAAGTATTAATAAAGGGTATTTTGCTAATATGTTTGATCTAGTTAAATTATGTGTTTGTTCTATTTCCACCGCTCCCGACCCGGGAATTTATCGTACCACTCCCATTTTCTCCAGTCATATTACAAGTATATTGAAGACAATTGGTATAAAATTTTCCGCACCAAAATGTCACCCGATACAATAACAATTCAATTATATTTTACTCTTTGTGCCACTTATATAAATTTATAATGACCATTAAACACAAGAAACATCATCACAATCATCCTGTGAATAACATTTTACGATTCATTTCTCAAAAGAAATAGTCAAAAGACATTTTGTTAACCAGTCAACTATAATGAAATAAATTTGAAGTAATAAAAGAAAAAAAAATGCGTTAAATAAAGAACAGGAAAGTTGTTAAAAGTTTCTTTTTATATTAAAAAAATAAACTAAATAAGAAAAGCAACAAATAAAAATCAACATTTTACTACATTTTACAGATTTTACTGCAGTTATAGTAATAGATTGTTATATTTATTGCCATATCGAATCATTCAGTTAATAGTAATAAAAGTACAAAATAATCTTTATCTCGAAGGAAACAAAAATAAGGATATAATAGTTGTAAATTGTAATAAAATGTTGAAGATTTTATAATTTTAATTTTACTGATTTTTAATTTCGATGGCAAATGAAATAAAAATAGGCAAAAGTGCAAAAGAAAAAAGTGCTTTAATTCGCAAACGGCAAAATTTCCAACTTTATTTTTTTATTTCTAATATTTTTGCTTTTTGGTGATATATCAATATTGTGCCGAAATTTAATTATCGTACAGATTTCAGAATTTCTTATTTGTGATATCTAATTTGTAATCTGTTTCTTTGGTAAATTTATAATCTATGTAGACTTTAGACGTAAAAAATAGGCAAAACGATTTTTGGCTACCCCTTTTACACTCATATTGACGAAACATACATCACTGGAAGTTATTTATTTACAGACATGCACAGTACATATTTAGTTGCAATTGGTTCAGTATTTTAGTAGCTATAAATAAGAGTTTAAAATTTGCTACTGATACATGCGAACGTAATACGACGATATACAAACAACAATTTTCTAAAACTTACCTTTTACAATCAATACAATAATTAGCACAATTTGGGAATTCCATAACACAGCCGACAATTCACATGTACACAACACAAACAATCAAAGTAAACAACAACAACAATGGCACAACCGTCAGTTGTACCCATCAACAAAGCAATTAAGCACCAACACACTTAAACAACAAAGATATTCAGCCATGTCACACAATACCATTCCGATCGGAAGTGGTTTCAGTTCCGTAAGTTGCTTCTTCAGAAAACGAAAAACCAAAACTTTCTTCGTAATCAAACAACTTTTAAATTTCAAAGTTGGATTGAAAAACACTTTTCTACTGACTTCATTTGCAGTAAATAATAAAAAACGTGCATACTTTTAGGAGCGTCAAATAAATATTTAGTTATGAGCTTTCTATGCTAATAAAAAGCTTAATGTGAGCTTTGCATCTAAAAAGAAGAATAAAGCAAACGCCTTTCTGGCGTTCAAGTTGAATTTTTTACACTGCTGTCTTTGAAGACCTACAGTATATAATCTAATGGCCAATATTTTTTTAGGTATTTTCAGCTCCCTATATTGCTACTGAAGGCGAGTTTTTTGGGCCTTTTCGAAGAAAGGGGCATAAAAACTTATACAGAAAAGAGTTACAGGGTTAAAATGTTCAAAAAAAAAGTTGTTTGGTGATGTTTTACAGAAAAGTGCTTTACGACCAATTTTACCAATAAAATTCTTAAATCTTCGGAAAACCCATATATTCCAAGCTAATAGTCTGATCTACAAAAATGTATAGATGAGTTATAGGCAAGGATGTAGGTTATAAATTATGTAAAAATTAGGCAGCTATTATCAACACTGTGGACGCTATATTTACTTATATAAGACCAATTTTACCGATAAAATTCTTAGTCGTTGGAAAACTTATATCTTTCAAAGTTTGATACACAAACAACGTATGCCTGGAAAGGATGTAGGCTAGCGATGGGCAAAATATATCGATATATAGATATTTTCTTAAAAATATATCGATATATGTATATCGTCGATATTTTTAATTTCGATATATCGATATTTTTTTCCAAATATATCGACAGTATCAAATTCGATATTTGTTAGCTTGGGATTTGTTTTTTGTGCAATTTTTAAAAACATTTCGGCACAGTCTTCATCAAATAGAATATTACTAACAAAATCTTTTGTTTTATTTATAATGGGCTTTACCGTGGTTGGCGTTTTTCGACTTAAAATTCGACAATTTGTAGTAGATTAAAGAAAATAAGCGACATTTTTCTTTAGTCTAGTACAAAACCCCTGATTTTCGCCACAAAAACGCCAACCAAGATAAGGGGGAATATTTTGTCTACTCGAAAAATTATCATTCTTTGAGTGTAATTTTGTTGATGTATGTTCCATTAAATATTGGTGGAACTGTAAGGATCTTTTAAATTAACTCTTTCTTAATTTAATTAACTCTCTTAATTATTTATAAGAAATGTACTTTCTTTGTTTTATTTTTTAAATTATTGAAAAATATCGATATTTCGATATATCGATATATTTTATTCGATATATATCGAGGCCGATCGTTATTTAAAAATATATCGATATCGATGTATTTATTTCACTTGCCCATCCCTACTGTAGGCTATAAGGTCTGTAAATAAATTACCTTTTTTAGCACAGTGGGCGCTATATGTTCACTCTAAAACATTACTTCAAATTTACGGTCATATATTGTCTAAATTTCTGTTGAAAATTTCTCCTTGTCTAAAATTACATCGATTTTGTAGTTATTTTATTAAAGAAAAAACCTTTCAAATTAAACATATTTAGTCCAAGTGGAAAAAGTTTAACATAAAGTATGATACGGCTATGGCTGAATGGCAGATACGTCAGACTATCAGTCAGCCAATCGCTTTTTTTGTAAAAACATTTTGTTGAAAAACAATGCCTGTGTAATTTTAGGTCGATAATAATCTGTAAAGTGTTGCCGACTATTATCGACGTAATTTTCAACAAAAGTGTTTTAGAGTGTTGCTATATACTGTAATAAGTTTTCTGTTGGCAGGATCGCCATGTAATAAGTTGGGTATTGGCAGGATCGCCATGTAATAAATAAAATGGTGGATGTATGGCAGGATCGCCATGTAATAATGTTGGGTGTAATAAGTGTTGTGTTAAGTTCCCTATAGCCCTTATATTTATTTTATCCAGCTGAAAGGGTTCCAGCTAAAACGTAGGCGTTCACAGGAACTGCCAAAAGAGAGACTGTTCAATGAAAGACAGGCAGATGTTGCCGATTTAGTTATTCAAATTCAAGTCTGGTTTATTCATACAATTTCTTCTGCTTATATACTATTTTACTTGTCTAGTATTGAGTGATTTCTAAATCACTCAATATTCTTAAATTACACTTAAAT
The DNA here is from genome assembly GCA_956483635.1 of Panzeria rudis. NCBI lineage: Eukaryota > Metazoa > Arthropoda > Insecta > Diptera > Tachinidae > Panzeria > Panzeria rudis. The sequence goes on from OY101448.1 coordinate 177,544,150, forward strand.
TACAAACATACATGTGTTTTTACATTGATATGCATTTAAAGAAATTAGGGATGTAACGAATACCGATACCGATACCGATATATCGGCGATACTTCAGATTTTCCGATACATCGGTATCGGCGATATTTTACTGCCGATACGACGATACTTTAAAAAAATTTTTCAGAGTTTTTTTAACAAATAATTTATTTTTGTTCGATTTTAAACACAATTCGTTATATTTTAAATAATAATTAATTAATATTTTATGATGTTATTTTGTAAAAAAATTATTTATTTTTTGTTAATTTTACCATGAATTCAAATTCAAGCCGTTGTTTTTAAATCTTATTCCAGCAAAAAAGAGATACTCCAAAGAAGTCATGAAAATGTAGTATTGCAAATTTGGATAATTTCTAATTAGTTTTACATATCCTTGCCATTGCAGGAAGTTCTGTTTTTCGATTACCAATCACCGAATTGGAAGCGATGCTAGGACAAATTTCTTTTTCGGTATTCTATAATGATTTTTCCTCAAGGAAAAAGGATAAAAAGTACCCATTTTCACAATTTTTTTTATGCGAATTAAACTCAGAACTGTATTTTCATGTAAATTTAAGTGAATAAATATAAACTTAGAAGTTTTTTTAATAATTAAGCTATTAAGTTATTTAGAAGAATATTAGTTGATAAATGTCCTTTAAAAAAAATCGATTTTTTAAAAAGCATGGCGAGTATTTTTTAAAATTATAAGGGAATTAAAAATTTTTTCTTGCTTTTCTACTAATTATCTGCATATTTTTAATATAGATTTTTTGGAAGCAAAGAAAATGTAGCTCCTTAAAAATTACTTCCAACGTTTTATCAATTTTAAATATTCTCTCTTATAATGTAATTTTGTATAATAAAAAATTGCACTTGAGTTTTGTTGATCTAAACTTGAACTCAATTTCAATATTCGTATCGGTATCGGAATCGGTATCGGCGATATTTATTTTTAAATATCGGTATCGGTATCGGATCGGCAAAACGGCGTATCGTTACATCCCTAAAAGAAATATCATATGTCAACAATATGCGAATGGGCAAAAGTCTTTTGACACACTTCAACTTGTGTTATTCAATCGTCTTTTAGTTTGAAGACACTCTACAAGTTGAAGTTGGTCAGTACTCACTTTGCATATTGTATGACTATATGGGTAAGAGATACCCTACAATACGACCAATTTTCAAAATTTAACTTGCAATAAAAAAAATTCAAAGTGCATTCAAATTTCAAAATTAAAATTGACTACTTCATTGGTATTTTAATTTAATAACAAGTGGTTTCTGTAGCAAATTACAACAAAATCGAATAAAAGTACAAACAAGTAGAGAGATTTGAAAATGGTGTATATTTAGAAAAACTGATGAAAAATTCGCACACGCTGGTCTCCCCAGCTTATTTTTGGAACAATATTACTCTATAATATCTATATTAAGATTCCACAATATTTTCAGGTACTCTCGGTTATACTTTTTTTATATCTCTACAAAGATTTAGAAGAGAAAAAAAATTTTTTTTTCTGTATTTACGCTAGTAAACCTTAACTGAAATAGCAAATATATAAAGTAAAACAGTTTAAAATACTTTATCAAAAAAAGTTACTTTGTCCGAAAACGTCCATCATTAGCGATTCAATACGCCAACAAATTTGATATAAAAATCAATAAAGAATTACAACCCAATATTTTCTCAATGTTTAAAAGCGCATATTTTCCGAACCAGGTAACATAGTGATAAATAAATTTGCTTTTAAATAAACTGATTTGTCCGCTTTGTTTGAAAAAAATTGGTACAGCCGTTTTGAGATTATCATCTATTTTCTTCGCAGGTTTTTTAAATATTTAATTTAATGTTATTAATGAATTTAAAAAATAAAATTTTAATTTTGATAAAAGAAATAATTGTATCCGAAATCGTTGAGTTTTGAAAAATAATGTTATAATAACTGAAACGTGATCACAATTTAAATTTGTTGCACATTTTACAACAAAATTGTAAAATCAGTGAAGCAATGAAATTGATCCTATTTAACCAAACAAAATTTTATAAAAACGACACAGCTTTTACAAATGATATCATTTGATATTTTTATAACATTTTCATTTCTTTTCTCAGTTAATTTAAGGTTTCTTTATAATATATTTTGTAATTCATCGCAAGTAATGCCTGACACTTTTTTATTTTAATATGTTTAGGTAATTTGTTCTGCTTTTACACTTTTCGGGATTATCTGTTTTTTTTTGTGCCAACATTCTCTTCAGATGGCACAACCTTATTTTCCCAATTTTTCAACACATTTAAATTATATCTTTATAAAAAGCAGAAAATCTTTTTGATTATAATTTAATATAAATCTCCTTAAAAAAGAATATAAATACATCTACAAAATTGTCTTTATAAATAAAAATATATGTATGTGCAAACATTTCCTTCCGGTTTTGTATTTTTTAAGGTCTTAAATGAGTGATTCCACGTAAAACGGCCCTATGCAAGGAAAAAATAATTTTCTAATTTTTAATAAAAATCTCTCAATTGATGCTTTTTAGAGCATGAGAATTATATAAAAAATACAAAAATACATTATTTAATACTTTTTAAGCAATTTGAGGCACTTTTAAATGATCATCCACGAAACATTTTGCTCTCCCTCTTTGTATATTTAATATTTATTTCAGATTTTCTTTTCTTCCCTTTCTAATTACTAATAAAAATCCTTATCTCTGAAATGAATAAACTTTTTTCGCTTTTTATTGAATTTAAAAAAATACTAAGCTAGAGTATTCTGCTGTCTATAATAGAACGGAAAGCAAATAATTTAATGTGTTATTATTTTCTTATGATTTATTTTGATATTATTTATATTAATGATATCAATAAAAAGCTTTATTTCTTCGAATTTTCTAAACTTTCGTATTAGGTCACACCCGTCGGTCACACCCGTCACATTTTAAAAATAGTTTTTTGTTAAGAAAACTGTTTTTGTCAAACAGTAAATACGTAATACAGCTGAAAACACTTTGAAGAGACAGCTATACCAAAATTATTGTGTACGTTATAGTAAAAATTTTACAGAATTTATGCTGAAAGTCATAATTTTTTAAAACTAAGATTTGTAAGGTCACACCCGTCGCAGCTTTCTGACAACCATTCTGAGCAGGAATCGTGTTCTTTCAGTGTGCACTCGTTATTCAACGACTTTAAGCTTAATGGCCTTGCGAATCGCAACCTTTTTTTAAGTAAAAAATTTTATATTCTTTATTTATAACAAAAAATATGTGTAAAGTGATCACACCCGGCTATATGGAATTACTCAAATGCTAAAATAGAAAAACTCTTAATAGTGATTCTTTTTCATAAATTGTTTTGTTTTCCTAAAAAAAAGTCAAGAAAAGAGAAATAAATCTTAGTTAATGACATCAAAAAGATTTGCACTGTTTTCACTTCTGATAAGGGTCAGTGTGCTGAAAGCTTTAACGATGAAAAACAGATAAGATATTCTTAATGTTTTCAAAAGAAAATAAATTGTTACCTAAAATTGAAATTTTCTTAATTAAACTTAAGAAAAATGTTCACGATTCTTTTTTCAAATTAAATTATTTTTTTTACAAGAAAAAGCAATAAAATATTAACTTTATTATCTTATAAAAACTTTTCTTGAAACAGTCCATTCAGGCGTCCCTTTTTCAAAATATATTTCCTTATTTTTCCTTAAGCACCTTACAGAAAAAGGTGAAGCACATTGGTCATGTTTTTACTGCCCACTAAGATTCAGTTAAATTTAATTAAATTATGTTGGTTAAATTAAATTTTATGTGAATTTTTTTTATTTGTGTTTATTAAACTCTGAAGTAACAATCCGAGAATATTAACAAGAACAAAAAAAAAAAAAAAAGCCAGATGCACGCTGCAAACTAGTGCGACGTAATTTTGCTTTGGATTTTGCACCAGATGCTGTTAGGAGGAAACTTTTTGTTAAAGGAAATAGCCAAGAGAAACACTAGGCAACAAGAAAAATAACAAAAATAACAAATATATTTTTTGTTATGGTCCTCTACTTACAAACAACAGTCGAAATTAAAATGTCTATCAATAATTTTTGAAGGAAAAATACGAATTGATGGAAAATATCACTTAATTTTTTTAGTTAATTAATTTAAAAAAAAAATCAAATCAATCAAAATTTTTGAGTAAAACGTCGACAGTTAAGCGCTATTTTTGGCCGAATCTAACCATTTTTCACTCTCATTTCGAAATCTTGACTTTCATTATTTTTCATGACTACCTGAATTGAGATAACTTAAAATTTTTCTGCATATTATCAAGGATGTGTCAAAAATCAAAAAATCTTTTTTTGAAAATGTTAACAATGTTATTAATTGAGATATTTATGAAATAGGAACCAAAGTCGTGGCCCAAATATCTTTGAAAGTATTAAGATATATAAGAAAATGAAGTGAGTTATCTGTACCTATTCATAAGCTTTACAACAATTTTAAGTTCACTAAAATCGCATAGCATTTGGAAAAGTTATGAGGTCACCAAGGTTTTTCATGTCCGAGGTAGTTAAATTTGATACCCTGTAGCTCACTGTGTGTTTCGACAGGGTGGTCCAAAATTCAATACTCTTAAAGCTTAGGTCCTCCTCTATGCTTCGTACATACTTCGTTTTGTCACCGGATCGCGAGTTTCAAAGATACAGATTTATTGCCATTTTTCCCCGATTGGAACCACAGTCCCTTTTGTCCTTTTCTTTAAAAAGGAGCAAAAACTTCCCTTCAGTGGCGATATAGCAGGCTAAAATGTTTTACAAAAATGTTTGCCATTAAATTCTACTAAAGGTCTTCAAAGACCCCAAAGTTAAAAACTCAACTTGAACGCCATAAATCATTCAAAATTTAAAACGCGTTTAAGGGTTAATTTCGTACTTATTTACAGCTAATACTCGACATAGGAAATATTGGAAGCCTTACGTTTAAGGTATCAGATGTATTCCGCACTTTTATGTAAAACACCATGAAACACATTTTTTTAGAACATTTTATTTAACCTAACCCTCTCTGCTTAACTATTTTTGCTCATTTCTTCAAAAAACGGGGGAAAAAATCCCCTTCGCTGGCGATATACCGGGCTACAATGTTTTACAAAAATATTGGCCATTAAATTCTACTATAGGCCTTCAAAGACACCAGTGTTCTAAATTGAATTTTAGCGCAAGAAATCATTCAAAATTTAAAAACATTTCTGCCTGCGATATTGCCGCTGAAGGGGAGTTTTATTGTCTCTTTCTTAAGAGAGGTACAAAAGGACCCATGCAGCGAAGAGTTAGAGGGTTAAAATGTTGCACAAAAAGTTCTATCGTGCTGTTTTACATAAGTGCTGAACATGTCGTATAGCTTAAACGTAAGGCTTACAGGAATTCCTATCCCAAGTCATCAATATTTAATTTCGGGCGTAGTAAACTGGCAAAGGAAACCTTATAGTCCTTAAATTTTAGGTATACGCCCAGCAAAAACTTTGCTTACTGGTAGGCAAAAAGGTATATGAGGATTTAAGTCATAACTACTCTTACAATTTGACTCGATAATTACATATTTTTGTTTGAGAAGTCCAAAAAATAAGGGGTACCCCTTACAAATGTATTTACATTGTCACAGCAATTACCTAGTTATTATTTGGCTTACTTGAAATTAAAAAATAAGTAGTCAAGTAAACAAATTAAAATTAAAAAAAAAACATTATACAAATTATATTTTATTTATATTTTAACACAATTTTTTTTTGTCCCATATGGGATACGAGCTTGTGCTCGTTTTTATCAACATAGTCTCCTTTTAACTCAATACACTTAGTCCAACATTTCTCCAGTTTTTGTATCCCTTCCAAAAAATAGGATTTTTCGAGGTCCTTAAAATATGCATTTATTTGGTCAATAATTTCATCGTTGGAGCTAAATCTCTTTCCACCGAGCCATTTCTTTTGGTTTGGAAAGAGGAAGTAGTCACTAGGAGCTAAATCTGGAGAATATGCCGGATGAGGTACCAATTCGCAGCCCAATTCATAGAGTTTTGCCATTCAGACTGCACACGTTCTACGTATACGTTTATGGTCAATTGAGAACAAACGCGGCACCCATCTTGCAGACAACTTTCTTAAACCCAGCTGATCACTTAAAATCGAAACCACACTGCCATATGAAATGCCTATGGCATCAACAATCTCACGCTCTTTTACTCTTCGCTCGGCCAACACCATATCGTGGACTTTTTCGACATTTTCGGGTGTGCTGACCTCAATTGGCCATCCAGAACGTTCAGCGTCATTTGTATTTGTGCGACCACAATGAAAGTCAGTAAACCACTTTTTTACCATTGAAATCGATGGTGCAGAGTCCCTATATTATTTATCGAGCTTTTCCTTGGTTTGATTGACGGTTTTTTCTCGCAAAAAATAATTTTTAATGAGCACTCGAAATTCCTTTTTTTTCATTTTGAACAGCTGTTAAACACCAAGTAAATGACGACACTTGCTCAAAATTTGACAGTAGTCTATTAACAGGTGGTACTTGATGGGAACAGTGTTGCATTTCATATAACTACGAGGAAAGTTCGAAAATTCACGGACTTATTAGTCCGCCCTCGCATCAACAAAATGTAACTACTTTCAGATAATGAGAAAAATGCGTACTAATTTTATTAAGAACTAGGTAGTAGTTCTAATTTGAAGCCCAGTAATAAGATAAATAAGTACCACGCCTTACTTTGTAACCCATTAATAATGTACTACCGATTACAAAAATATGAAAAGTTTTTGTAGGGAGGTGTGTAATTTATGTAAAAGGCTACGAGCTACATTTTTGTGGATTAATTCGACCCTCTATCTCTTCAGTATGTTTTTCTTCTTTGTCACTTTCCTACAAGAGCAAAAAATGCCCCTTCAACTACGATATAGAAAGCGTAAAAAAAAGGTAAATTTTTTTTATTGGTCCCCTTTACAAGGATCAGTCGTTAGAACTTTGTTATTTTGAAAAAAAAAACAATTGATTTTGTTGTACAGTGTTATTATTCAAAAATATGCAAATTTCTCTGATAACACTATGCAATGAATTAATTAACATTATCAGAATAAATTTCATATATTTTCCAAAAAAAATTATTAAATAATTCAAATATAATTACTAATGTACTACAGTCCTCTTAAATTTATCTTTAGCAACTCTTTTTTTTTCTCATTGATTTAAAAGAGATATGAAAAACATATTTTCTTACTTTAAAAACAACTTTTGATCTACAAGAATGCTGCTCTACAAATTTCTAAGCCTCTTTCCATAAATTGACCAAAAGCAACACACAGAACCAAAAAAATCCTCCATAACCCCACAGCCAAATTTTACATTTTGAACGATTTTGGTATTGACTTAAATTTAATTCTAGAGAAGACACAGCTGTCTACCATTTGATGCGTCAGTATATATACATATGATTTAAAAAAAAAAGTTATTTTCTCTGAAATCCTTGTTCGCTCTTGTAGGTGTTAACAACAACACATAACACTCACTGTTGCCATTACATAATTATTTAATCCCAAATAATCTTTTACATATTTGTTTTATGCAAATTAAGATACACGAACATTTTATTTTTAGCTTTTTTTTGTGTTCTAATGATATGGGGTGAATATATTTATTAAGACATTTCAACGAAATGTAATTATGAATAACAACAGCTGGGTTAATAATAATAGCATTACAAAAGAAAAATTTAATAGCCCAATTCACAATCTTGTGCAAATGGTCTTGCATCGTAGCATTTGCAGATTGGTATTGTATATTGATACTCACCACTTAACAATTGTTGGTGGTGAGTAACAATATACTATACCATTTCGCAAATGCAACGATGGAAGACCATTTGAACAAGCTTTTGAATTGGCCTAATGATTTGAAAAATAGTAGCCCAATTCACAATCTTGTGCAAATGGTCTTGCATCGTTGCATTTGCAAAATGGTATAGTATATTGATACTCACCACTAACAATTGTTAAGTGGTGAGTATCAATATACTATACCAATTTGCAAATGCTACGATGCAAGACCATTTGCACAAGATTGTGAATAGGGCCAGTATATCTTCTTTTTTGGAAAAGAACAGTGCACAGGATACAGGTGCTGAAGTAAAAAAAAGGCAGTGAAAAAGCTTCTGTATTAAAAAAGCTGTATCTTTAATTTCTTTCTCTAATGGTGATTAGGAAGAGATGCAATCGCGAGCATGTAAAATTTTTCAAGCATTACCACGATTCTCCTCTACGAAAAAAATACAAATCGTTGTTCGCGGATGTAATATGGCATAGTTGTGGTAACCATGCAGTTGTTGCATGGTTACGGCAGCTGTTGTGACAAACAACGCACAGTGGGGAAGGAAAAAATTTTAGTCCTATCGGAATAAAATTTCACGCGGCCATAGCAAAGGAGTATTCTCATTTAAGTTTTAAAAACCATATTTTCCAACTGCTCAGGAGGGGAGCTTTGAAGTCTCAAAGTAGGATACTTCACTTAATTGTGAATAAAATCGATTTTAATAACTTATGGCTTATTTAGGTCCCTATTATGATTTACAACTTAACTAGGTTGAGTTGTCAATGCTACGACCCAACTCAACCATTTTTTTGTATTATGATTGACAACTAATTTTAGTCGTCTTCGAAAAAATGTTCGAAAAAAGGTTCTTATCTATAATCTTTGTTTTTTGAAACCATAATAGCCATCACAATATATTTTAAATATTTTTAATTTTGGCCTTACTATTTTTTCTTGAGATTTTATGTTTTATGGATATGGCAACAATATGGGTTGACAAATGGGATAGATTGGCGCCTAAATGTGCCATTTTAAAAGTAATTAAAAGTAACACAATAGTCGAAATAAAAACCAAAACACAACTGATAAAAAACTGAGACAACTGCTTTGATAAAGTTGTATTCGATGATATGAATTTAACAACTACGACTCAACTATCAATTTAGTTGTGAATCATAATAGGGGCCTTAATTCCTAATATACTTAATTTTCTAAAAAAATATTATATAAATGTAAAATTTTTGCCCTCATGATTTTTTATGAGTTTTTTAAAACAAAACAAAATTTCTTTTTGCATTAAAAAAATTTTTTGCCGCTTATTTCTGAATAACTCCGAAAAGTTTGGAAATATAAACAATTTAGGCCGGCCCCTATTATGATTCACAACTAAATTGATAGTTGAGTGGTAGTTGGCAAATTCTTATTATGGAATACAACTTCATCAAAGCAGTTGTCTCAGTTTTTTATCAGTTGTGTTTTGGTTTTTAATTACTTTTAAAATGGTACTTTTAGGCGCCAATCTATCCCATTTGTCAACCCATATTGTTGCCAGTCCATAATATATAAAATCTCAAGAAAAAATAGTAAGGCCAAAGCTAAAAATATTTAAAACATTTTTTTATGGCTACTATGGTTTCAAAAAACAGAGAGTATAGATAAGAACCTTTTTTCGAACATTTTTTCGAAGGCAACTAAAATTAGTTGTGAATCATAATACAAAAAAAAATGGTTGAGTTGGGTCGTAGCATTGACAACTCAACCTAGTTGAGTTGTGAATCATAATAGGGGCCTTATAATGGATAACTTAGAGGTAATGTTATTCCGCACATTTTCCTGCTTAATTTTTCCAAATTGGTTAAACCGTTCCCGAGCTAAGATGAAATATATTAGCGTGACCGCCCTATTTCTAAATAAGACACAAAAAAGTGAAAACAACAAATAGCATACCATAACTCATTTATTTTTAAACCAATTTCAATATAATTATGGATTTTGGAAAGTTATTTAAGTGGTCTAATTTACAAAAGTTAATATATATAGTATTTTGGTATCTTATAACCAACTTAGAGCCGGGAGAAAATACAATTTTATGGAAAAGTTTGTGTTTTTTTACACTTAAACCACCATAACTTAACTATTTAGCAATTGATTTCCAAAAATCGTGGCTTTTTTGAAAGATAAGATCTATATCTTTCAAATATAAGAAAGTTCGTAGAAATCTGCTTTGAAACAAAGAAGTTATGACTGTATAAAATTCAAACTCTAAGAAACTTGTTGTTTCACTACATTTACTATTATAAAACCACTTTACGAAGTGAAACAGCGTTAGTACATAAGAGCCCCTGAATAATTTTAATGTATAACAATCAAAGCTCAGAGTTCAGAAGAAAATAAAGTTCAAAGAAACCTCCAAAATGTAATTTTGTTTAGTTTTGCCCATAAGTTCCACATCTGGTTTAAGGCCCGTTCAACACTTTGACAAAAAAATTCATAAATATCAGGTTTTTGTTGCAAATGTTATCGAAAACTAAAAATTTTTTTCCATTTCCATTTCCAACTTTAAAATTTAATATTTTTCAACTCAGACAACAGAATTTCATAAAATTTGTTTGAACACTTTTAAATTTAATGTTTAAACTAACAAAGAAAAATGTTTGAAATCGGTTGAATGTTGAATTCGATATCTGGAAAATACTGGACCAAAATTTTTCAAAAATTGAGACATCTGAAGCTTCATATGAGTATAACTCACTAACTGTGCAAGATAAGTGTAAAACCAAAAATGTTTCTTTTAAATCGTAGTAAAGAATTTAGCAATCCAAACACCTCATACCTCCGCTCCTGATCAATTTGGGAAGTTGATATTCAAAACATAAACGGAAATAGTCCTTTGCTATGCCCATTTATTTCCAAAATATTTTGATTCTGCTCCACTGTGCAGTGCTTGATCTTTTATTTCTCCCAAAGTATCCATATTCCTCACACTTATACATAAAAAAAACATTTCAGATTGTATTTATTTATTTAAAAATAAAATTTAAGTTGCCCCCAAAAATATTTAAGGATTTTTTCACTTTTTATTTCCCACAAATTCCTTTTATCACTTACACATATTCATTAAAACAATTTTTTTAATGAAATATATTCTTATTAAAATAAATAATGCAATTCACATAAACTCGAACTTTTTTTTACTTAACAACTTGTTTGTCTCGCTTAAGGTTATGGAACCAAAACCACAGAAATGATGGAAACTAAAATTTTCTACAAAATATACCACAAAAGTTGACATTTACCATAAACAAAATTATGTGAAATATCTCTGTTGCAAATCTTCTGCTAATTAAAACTTACAAATGTTTTGTTATCATGCGTTTATTAGTCTCATGGGTTGGTTATATTTCTGCATAAAACGTCTAAAGTATCATTTTAAATAAACGAATAAAGGGAATTTCAGTTGAAACGTTAAATTTATTTTTAATTACAATTTAACTTTCAAATAATTGCTTCTTTGAAGCCAAATGAGAAAATGTTATTTTCTTACATAGAAATTAAACTAAAGCAACGTGGCGTATGAGTACCTAAGAATTTTAAGTGTTAGTGAAATTTTTGTTCATAAATATATGAAGGTGGGTGTACTTAACATTACGAGTACGAGTATTAAAGTGAAAAGTCGTCTTAAAATAAACCTAAAAAAATTTTGTATAAACAATAAAAAGATGATGTTGCAATTATTATATGAAATTGAGTTATAATGAGAAGTTTAAAGGAATGAGGAAAATAATTAAGCATAATTTTAGAAGCCATAATTGCTGCTGAGTTTAATTTAAAGAAATAAAATTATTTTGGCTTAAGTTCGTTTTTAAGAATTTAATTTTTCAAGTAAATTATTGTTTTATTTAGAAAGAAATTGTAAAACATGTAAGTATTGCAAAGATCAAGAAAAATTTGTCGCTGCTCGGAAGGTTGAACTTACCTTTTTCGTATTTTGTATTTTTACTCACTATTTGTTATGTTAAGTTCTGCTGGGAATCGAAGAAAGCTCGTTCCGGTTTGAAGTCTAACGTACCAAACACTCGGCCAAAGCATATGTAAATTAGCTGCATTTAACATTAAAATATAAAAACAAACGCATGGTCTTGGCTGAAATTGAACATGTGACCTCTCATTTAATAATCTAACGTACTAACCACTACACCACTGATTTTAAATGTGTATTTATATATTTTCATGTATTGTATTTTCAGCTAACTTTTTTTTTAATTTCAGCTAATTTTACGTACAGAATATTTTGAGTATTTGTGTGTGTGTGTGTGTTATTTCTTTGGTACTTATACTATAAACAACGGACAATATTAAAGGCAACCGAAAATCCTTATTAATGTGTACTTAGTTTTTTTTATTGAATGTTAGAATCAGTTAAAAATAAGATTGCTTACAATTTTAAATGTTTACTCTTTTAAAAACGACTGCACGGAATATTACTTGAACAAAATACATTCCGTTACTGTCGTAATATTGTGAGTGTAGATCTCACTGCCAATCACGACAGCTTGGACGTCAAGTAGTTGAATATCATTTACATACTTTTAATCAATTCTTCTAAGACAATATGTAAGCCTTTTTTTAGCTTTCATTTTATGATTTTTGATATTCATGATCGACCTAGACAAAATAAATTAGCAGCAGTAGTTTCGATATCTCTGAAACTATTGCTGAAACAATGTTAACATAGCCTAAAGACAATTTTGTTGTTATATTTTTCTATGGCTGAATAGGACAAACCGTATGCTAATATATGTCGTGCAACTGCCTTCATTGTCGATTGAACGGTATATACGTGGGAAAGTATACTAAAATATTTCATAAAATAAACGCGTAAATTTTAAAATTAAAACTGCTTTAGTATGATTTAGTAGAAAAAAATCATCAAACTGCAATTAAGTTATAAATTTCAATTGTTAATATGTAATTTAAGTTCAAACATATATTTTGTTAATACAACAAATTTAGTTGTTGATACGACAAACAAAGAAATTTTTTCAACAAACTGAACTAACCAAATTTTTTGTTATGTATTGTGAAAAAAATTAGCAATCACTATTGTTGATATAACAAATGAATGCACACACGTAGATGAAACAAAGCAAATCACGTTTTGTGTGTATTCATTATTTTCGTATTTAATAACCAATTGCTCTGTAGCTGAGAGGTAAGAGCGTTAGTCTATTAGTCCAGAGGTCGCCAGTTCGATTCCGCTCAAAGACATTTAGTGTTTTTTGCTTCGAGGATTGTGATTGTATAAAAAAAAATATTGTTAATACAACAATTATGACAGTTAAAATTTGTTCGGAAAATCAACAATTCACATTGTTGATATAACAATAATCTTAATTAAAATAAATTTGAAATCAACAAAAAAATGTTTAAAAAATTTTTTCTGATATTCCTTTTCGTAATTGTATTTTTGTAGATTCAAAATCAATTAATATTTAATTGATATAACAAAAAAATTAATTGTATTTACAAATTTTTTTTCTAGTTAAAATTTGTTCGGAAAATCAACAATTCACATTGTTGATATAACAATAATCTTAATTAAAATAAATTTGAAATCAACAAAAAAAAATGTTTAAAAAATTTTTTTTGATATTCCTTTTCGTAATTGTATTTTTGTAGATTCAAAATCAATTAATATTTAATTGATATAACAAAAAAATTAATTGTATTTACAAATTTTTTTTTTGTGATTGTAAATAAATGTACATGAGTTTTTTTGTGTAAGACTAGACTGTCCACTATGTGCTAAAACCGAAAAATTTTTTATTTTTCTCCTCTTCATACAATTTCAAATATTAGAAATAAAATTTTTTTTCTTTAAATTGTTGGTGTCCACAGTCATGTGTAGGTATTGAGCGTTACGAGTTTTTATTGCGCTTCATTACTCAGTTTAATTATTAAAATTGCATTAGCAACATACACTAAAATAACAACGTACGTTTGTACTTCTAAATGAAATTTCGACTGCTAGTGGAGCAATATAATTAAGCATTGGTATACATAATTAATTTTCTATAATTCTAGTTCAATAAATTAACTTTTCTAATGTAATCTTGTAGACCAATATTTCACGTGCCTTAGTGCTATGTGTCGTTTTAGTTTTTCAAATATTGCTTCAGTTTTCGAATTATCGTGGGGCAAAGCTCGATATTTTTTAATTTTAATAAAATACCTCATATTGAAATTGATATAGCTTTACAGTCGAAAATCCAATTTGAACTAAGTCCTGGAGTTTCAAGAACTAATACTAAAAATATACATTTTCTTTGCAGAAATATTGCAAAAAAGTGTCGTCAATTTTTTTCCTGTTACTTATTGTTAAGGTGAGATGTGTTACGAACAAAATAAGCTATAAATCATGAAGATTGATTGCCAATGCCAATTTTATTCACAATTAAGTGAAGGAACTCAATTGATAAAAATCACAATTTCCATATAACACACAGACACACCCGCGAAAAGTAAAATTTTACTGTTGTATGAAATTGTGATTTTTATCAATTGAGTTCCTTCACTTAATTGTGAATAAAATAGACATTTGTCCATCGATTTTCATGGTTTATGGCTTCTTTTGGCTACAACTTTTAGAAAAAGTTGTTTTTCGATACTAAGTTGTGAATAACTAAGAAACCGCTGATTAGTTTACCTAACTGTATTAAGTTTGAAGGTAATTTTATCATGCATCTGCTGCTGTTTTGTTGATCGAAAGCGGATATACTGGCCTAGAGTTAAGGTGAAATATACTTGGTTTACCCAGTGGAAATATTAGATATGCCCGTAAAAAAAATTGTAAGTACATACACAGAAAGAAATTTGCTTCATAAAACCAATGAAAGATTTTCATTAGATTTTTTCATTAATCCAATGAAAATTTCATAGATCCAATGAAAATTTCTTTAATATTGAGAAAGAGTTTCATTGGTTGAATGACAATTTCATAAATCCAATGAAAAAATATAATTAAAATGCAACCAACGAAAATCTTTCACAATGTTAATGAAACTTTTCATTGAATTTATGAAATTTCATCCAACCAATGAAAGATTTTCTTAATTTTAATGAAGTGTTCATTGGATTTATGAAATAGTCAAAGGATTAATAAAAAGTCTAATGAAATTGTTTGATTGGCTTTATAAAGAAAAATTCTTTCAGTGTAATTGGAAAAAACTGGGGACACAGTATTTTTAAGCGCTTCAAACTGATTAGAAAAATTTTAGTTTTGTTCAAATTGTAAGTCTGTCTAAATTTTAAAACAATTTTTCTTAGAATATAATAATATGAGAACCTTCTAGTAAAGTATGCTTATTTTTTTTATTTCATGGAGTTCCCACTCCAAATGTTGGATATGTTATACACAACACTACGGCCTATAAGCGAAAGCTTTATAAAAAAAATTTAAAATGAGGTTTTTTAATATTTGCAAACTAAATATATTTGTGCATTTTTGCAATATTTCTACAAGGAAACTGTATATTTTTAGTGTTAGTTTTTGAAACCTTACGACTGAAGCTTTTCAGAAATATTTTATTTGTTCAAATCGCATTATCGGCTGTAAGGCTATATTAATTTCAATAAGAGGTATTCTATTAATTTTTTCTAAAAAAATCGAACTTTGACCAACGATAATTCGAAAGCTGCAGTATTCCTATGATAAAAAATATGTCAACGATATATTAAGAGCCATTTTTTACGAATTTTTAATTAAAAAAGAAAAAAAACATGCGGATAAAATGTAAATTTCTAATTTTTTGCGAAAAGTTGTAGACGTATGACTAATATTATGGTATATACATCCTAAAATATTACTCATACGTCCACAATTTTGGTCTAAAAATGGAAAATTAGCATTTTCTTCAGGTTATTTTTTTTTTAATTAAAAATTTTGTAAAAATTTCCAAGAACCAACATTGTATAATTTAAAGTCAAATATCTCTGAAAATATTAAGGATGTCTTAATGATTTTTTTGTTTGTTTATTTATAAGCTTTATTTACAACAACCTCAAATTTATTAAATCTGATTATATTTGTAAAAGTTAGGAGTTCAACATGGCTTTTCATTCCCCATGTGGTCAAATTTGACACCCAGTAGCTGACCGTGTGTTTCAACAGGGTGGTCTGAATTTCAATATCCTTAAGCTTAGGTCCTCCTTCATGATTTTTACATACATCGTTTTGTAATCGGATCGCAAGTTTCAATGATACAGATTTATTACCCTTTTTTCTAATTGGAACCACTGTGCCCCACAACAAGCCATGAACGGCAGCCGAATTTTGAGAAACTAAAAACGACACTTATGACACAAATACGTGGAACGGTCGTCAACAAAGTTTTATTGAGATCCAAAGACATACATCCAATAACTGATTCAAAATTTTTTGCTATCACCATCAAACCATAATTTTTCCAGTTAACATCAACATTAATAAAAATTAAATTTTAGTTTGTTTATATTATTTATTTTATTAAATTATACTTAAGTAATACAAAAAATAAAACACTTACTATAACTTCCATCAATATTAAAATCAATTTACAAACGACAGTTGACATCCATTTGTGTTGCAAGTTATGTTTAACTAAGAATACTAGTAAACAAACATGTCAATTGTTGAAAGTACATTTACATTTTTAACGTTTATTTATATTGACATTTTCTTTTAGCAACGATGTGCATCATCAAATCACATTCATCAAAAAGATTTTATTCAATAAAATGGCAAATTGATAGAAAAAAATAAGTTTCAATATTTAAGTTTTCTTTCTCTTTATATTATCTGTAGTACATAAACACTTTAATAAAAATTTATAAGTTTTTTTTTATAATTTTTATTTAATTTTTTTTTAAGAAACAAATTTGCAGATTTCAATATTTAGCTTCACAATTTCTTGTAACAATTTTTTTTATTTATTGTGGTTTAATATGATTTTGAGTTCAAAATTCCCATTTTCGAAAATTTATATTTTTTGCATTAAAAATTTAAAAAAAATTTCGTTATTTTTTTGTTTCAAATATTACATATATATTTTCTTTAAGACTCTTTTATAAATTTATTAAACATTTTATATTACACTTAAATTTTGTATAAATTATACTCTTTTATTTGGCACAAGCACATCCTTACAGTTCGACTTTTAAGACCGTACTGTCCTGTTATCAATTTGTTCAACACATAAACTGCAGGCAGCACTTAACAAATTCCTGTTGTTTTACAAGAAACAAGCATCAACATGATTTTATTTGCCACAAATCACAACACACACACACACACTTGCAACAAATATCCATTCGATAAAGTGGCTGCTAAACACACCAATAATCAGCTTCAATATATGTGTTTGTGTGCGTTTGTTTACAAAAAATTATTACACATATACGGAGGGGAAATATTGAAGAATATCAAAATGCTTTTGATTTTCATAACAAACGCACACAAGCAAATATATTGAAGCTAAAATATTGATCCGTCTAGCAGCCACTTAGGTATCGTAACCAAAATATCCTTTTTATTTATTTATTTCGACTCCCATACACAGGCGGCAAAAAATAAACAAAACAAAAAAAACCTCGCGCATGGTAAGAGTATAACAGTTTTGTTGCTGTTCTAATTAAACTTGAGTTTGTTATGGGAAATTTTCTTGTTCTAAAATGAAAATACGAGCCACCATGTGCTTTCAATTGTATTGTTTATCAATGGCGAAGTATATTTGAGTACAAAAGAGAAAAAGAAAGAATAAAGAGAAAATTTTTTTGATTTGCAACCATGAACTTGAAATTATGCACATCCTGTGTATTTTAATATGATTGGAATAAAAACAAAGCCTTTGCTTTTATTGCATATGCGGAGTTCTGGAGCAGATTCAAATTACCATATTCTAGGACATCAGATGTCAAAGATTCACAAACACACCATCATAGGTTAGCCTTCACTTTTCATCCTATGAGTCTATGCGTTAAAATAATGAAATATGAAACAGAGAAAGTTTGGTGAGATACCAAAATTTGCAAAACATCTAAAACCATGTGAAGCTCTTATGATTCCTTATAAGGATGCTGTTGGCTGAAGTAGTTAGCGAACTGACTACAAAGTAATGATGACGAGAGTTCGATCCGTGTGCCAGGCAAGTCATCAGCATAATAAATTTTTTCTTATGTGCGTTAGTTTCGTGTTATGTTAGTTATTGTTGGACTGTTGAAGTGATGGAGGCATCGCTCCCCAGTTGGACAGATTACCTTGCACGACATTGTCACCAACGATTCTTATATGAATTGTCCTCTGTCGATTATGCCCGTTTTACACTATTTCACAAACCGTTCGACTTCTGTAGAAAATGCAACCCTGATCTAATGAGTTTATGGAAAGTTTTAAAAAAGCAATAACAACACATTATATCAGGGTTGCATTTTGTGAAGAAGTCGAACAGCTTGTATAATAGTGAAAACACAGCTTTAGGTTTTCTAATCGACAATTTAAAGGAAATTGTCGTTCGCGATAATCTAGCAAACAAATTCGTGCACTTTGTCCGCTATCAAACACTTTTGACGAAAAGATGAGCGACAGTGTCTTACGTTTTGTCGTCAGTCCAACTTTGTTGAGGATCACAATGTCTTACATTTTGTGTTCAGTAACATTGTGAAGAACAAGATGAGCGACAATGTCTTAATTTTTGTCCTCAATCCAACTTTGTTGAGGATAACATGAGCGACAATGTCTTACATTTGGTCTTCAGTAGCATTGTGGAGGACAAGATGAGCGACAGTGTCTTTATTTTTTCCTCAATCCAACTTTGTTGAGGACAATATGAGCGACAATTTACATTTTGTCTTCAGTAACATTTTAAAGGACAAGATCAGCGACAGTGTCTTAATTTTTTCCCCAATCCAACTTTGTTGAAGACAATATGAGAGACAAGGTGTTACATTTTGGCTTCAGTAAAATTCAGGATGACAAGATGAGCGATATTGCCTTATATTTTGTCCTCAATGCAACTTTGTTAAGGACAAAATGAGCGACAACTTATAAACATGCAACTTAAAAAATTTAATTTGTGTGTTAAAAATATTCACCCGTATTATGTATGTCCTAGTCGAATTTGTGACTACCACGAATTGTCCTAGAATAAAAAATAGTTTTAAATGTTTTCTTTAATCTATGACAATTTGTCGTAGTCAAAAATTCGAGTTCGACATACACAATACGGGTGATTAATTGTCGCTATATAATCGTTAACGAGAGGGTAAAGGACATTGTAGCCTATGCAGGCACGGATCCAGCTTGAACCTTGGGGGGAGGGGGGGGGGGAGGGACTTCTAAGTAAAACATACTATTTTTCCAAAGTTCTTTTAGAAACTCTATAGAAATTTACTCGTTTTGGGGCGGGAAATATCCCCTTCGCCCCCTCCCCCCTTGTATTCGCGCCTGAGCCTATGTAATCATTGACGACATAATAGCCGACATTTTTGCTTATGTAATCATTGACAATAAAATAGGAGACGTTGTCGCTTATTTAATCATTGACGACAAAATAGGCGACGGTGGCGCTTATGTAATCATTGAAGACAAAATAGGCGACAATGTCGCCCACATAGTCCCACCATTATTATCTGAACGACAATCTAAGCGATATTGTCGCTCACTGAAACGTACACGATTTTTGCAGCAATTGTTCGAAAACGTCTTTGGTGATTTGTTCCGACATTTGTTGTCGAGGATTTAACATTGTCGTCCACCCGTCATTGATGATGTCGTGGCCAACTGGGACTGGTCACTAAGCAGTACTAGCAGCGATTGATAAAGTTCTATACTAAAGTACCCCACAGCGCGCTCCTTTGTCGTTAATGTTAGCAAAAGTCGTCGACGAAGTAAAACAACTAATAAAATGGCTACAAATAAAGCTCAAGAAAGTTAGTGCGTCTACTTAATATCAGAGGCGCTGCAACACTATGTTGCTGTGTTGCTCGCAATAGCAGAGTTGTAAAAGAATTACACGTTCTATCTATATCTCGCTTTACCATTTGCTCTATCCCATTCCCAAAGAAGGTAACACATTAATTAGAGGATATTGCAGACTTCTAGTTGGAGTATTAGCTGGACAGTTTCGGATGCTGTCAAAATAGGATAAATACTTGATGGTCCCTGCGAAAAATTTAGGGGCTCTCGGGTAAATAAAACGACAGAGTACTACTGTGCCATTTTCCGGCTTTAAGCCACGCAAGATATACGAGTAACTGTCTTTGTGATCACACTTCCGGCGACTTGAACGTATATCCAGAGTGAAACTGTGTAGACTGCTGAGGTTTCTTAAATCCGTGTGTACGTCATTCGAAACTAAGCTGTCATACTTATAGGATTTTGTCAGCTGCTGGTATCGCTAAGGACCCCTTTCGGTCTATGTGAGGTTTATGACCATCTAGAATAACTTAGCATAACCTAGGTTACACTTAACTGGCGCTCAGACACAGAGTAAGTCCCATTGTTATACTCAGATGATCAGGGGTACAATTGATCATCTGAGTATAACAATGGTCACGAAATTGTTGAAGCCATTGCAGGTATGTATATCTGACTATGTGTCTGCGGAGCCGGGAACTCACAGCAAAGGTGTTGAACTGTTCCTTCCTCTTCTCGATTCAAACAAATCCTACAGTCATCAATATATTGAATTCTTGTCGGTAAGACATTAGTGTTGTCAATTATTAGGGTTTTATAATTTTTCGAATAAAGTTTCATATATTTCTTTTTTGTTCGAACAGCCGAATAATTTTAAACTTTTATTCAAATATGCGAACGAATAACAAATAAAAAATGTTATTCAAATAACCACATCAAAATCGCAATTTGTAATATATTCTAAAACTAGTTTCGGCTTTTTAAAAGCGTTAACAGACATTCCATCTTCAGCCAAACTCCTTCCTACATATTATTTCTTTGATTGAATTATAATAATTTGTCTTTACATATTTTCTTCCTGACCCAAAATATTCTTGCCAGATATGTTGCGTTCTTCATTGAAACCATCAATTTGTATATTGTGCACTTTACGCAAATGGTACAAGAGTTGAAAAGTTGTTTATCCGTGACATTTGTAAGCCTAAAACTACGGTCAGGTCACACTTGGCAAATATTTGACGAAAAAACGTGACCAAAAGCCAAGTTAAATCACACCAACCCTGATCAAAAGTAGTGGTTCAGCTTATTTCGTCAAATATTTGCCAAGTGTGACCGTAGCTTAAGAACACTTTTTGCAAACGATTTGGTTTTTCTAATTGTCCCCTCATAATACTTTCAAATTCATTAGAGTTGTGAAGTGATATTCTTTCAGCGTGACAACCTCAGTGGTTTCTTTGTATACTAATGATGTACACTATGGTGTACACTAATGATGTACACTATGATGTACACTATGATGTACACTAATGATGTACACTAATGATGCTCTCTAAGAAAAGCTCTTCTTGCTACTCTCTTAAAAATATTGTAACTTCAACGATCCGTTTCGCCTGGTCAGAAATATTATGCATTCTGCTGCATCCACAACGATGACTAAAAGTTTCCCAAAGATGTTCGCCACATGCATCATGCACGGTGTTCTCCACTAAAGAAATAATGAAATTTTCCAGATTGTTTCCCTAAAGTAAAATACTTTATGCGATTTTTCTTTTCTATAAATAACTATATAAAAAAAGAGCTTTTAATACGGTTATTGAATACTAAATTAATGTTAATGTACAACATTAAGACGAAAGAATATGAAAAACATTTATCATCATATAAATCCATGCTTGGCTTTTCAATGTCCTGCAAAAAAATATTTCAGTTCACAATACATCATCAAATTAAATAAATCTTTGGCCAACTAGAGTATTCTTTACACACTATAAGCAAGTTACTTTAAATGTATAGCAGTGGCAGGCAAAACGAGAAGGGTCATTTTAATATGAAGGCATTGGTAGTGGTTATATTTTTAAAACCTAAACGAATCAGTCGGCTGTTTTGGAATTCACCAAGATAATTCAAGCGAACTGTATTTGTCGTCTAACCATTTAAAATAATTGAACGTTTAACGACCCAGTAAAAAAAATTGCTTCCAATAAAGCAGGTTTCTACTATTATGGAGTAAAAGAAGCGCTGACAAACCTACTGATATCGCTGCTGATTTTTGTATGGGCGAGTTCCCGCACTACATTTTTGTTTACAAAAGCGCTTTTGAAGCGCTGAAAATTATCAACATTTTCAGCACTAAAACTAAAAATATATGAAAAAAATGGTTCGATGTGGATTGGCAGCGTTAACGCCATTTTGAATTTTTATTATTTCGTAACTTTATTTATTTTTATTAATTTCATATTTTTACTCACTGTTTGTTATTTCGACTTGAACTAGTATCGAACTAAGATCCTTCAGGTTTGAAGTCCAACGTACCAACCCCTCGGCAAAAAACACTGTTGTAGAACGGCACCAAGAACTTCAAATAAACTTACTCTTCTTTCTCGCTTAAAAACCTGCATTGGATCAGCGCTATAAAATCAGCTTTTTTATATAGCTTGTGTATGAAGCTTTTATATAAGTAAAAAGCAAATACTTTTTTATTCATACTATGTATTGGATGTGTATACATTTGTTAACTTTCTCGCTTTAAAACCTGCATTGTTGTGGCGCTATAAAATCAGCTCCTGAACAAGCTCATATTTTAAAGCGAATTATGATGCGCTTTATTTCTTTAGTGCTTAAAAAACATGAAAAGTTTTTACTGGGGAAGGTACTATGATTTGGGGTTTCCAAAAATAAATATATATCTGTAACCATGTTCAGTTACATTCCAGCAAATATTATGTTTTCAGAAGCAGTAAAAATATGTCATGCCTTCTACATATGAAGTTTTGAAGCGCTTTTGATGATGCTTAAAAAGAAGGCAGAAATCTCTTCGGGTTCATATTGTTTAAATTACGAAGTTAGTCGGGATTTTACATTTATTCAACGCAAACTTCGAAATAAAGAGTGAGTTTCAAAACATCAAAATACATTGTAGTGATTCGACTTTATTTTGTTTAAAAAAACAAAACAAGTAAAACTTGGCATCACTACAATGCATTTTGATATTTTGGAGCTCAATCAAACAAACTCTTATTCAGTT
Organism: Panzeria rudis; assembly: GCA_956483635.1. Lineage (NCBI taxonomy): Eukaryota > Metazoa > Arthropoda > Insecta > Diptera > Tachinidae > Panzeria > Panzeria rudis. The sequence goes on from OY101448.1 coordinate 177,567,221, forward strand.
GCATAGCAGCTTTCAACAAAGTAGGTTATAAAGAATTGACATTTAAAAACACTAGAGATATTTAAAAACTGCTCTCTTTCTACATTTCTCACATTTATAATAAAACACGATTATACAATTGAATGACTCAATAAGACAAAGGGACATGACTTTAGAGCATTTTTGATGCTTCAAAAGAAGCGCTGTTTTGTGTCAAAAACTAAAGCTCCAAAGTGAGACATCGCGAACGAAAATCATGGCTTTTCGAAGCAGGAGAAACAACAACCATCAGCATATCTCGCCTACAAACATGCTTCAGGCGAAGCAGTAGTTTTTGCTGGGTTGTGACAACTATTCGCATCAAGAAAGACTAAATAATTATTAAGTTTTTTGCCGGGTGGCTTATAAAATAATTAATCTGAATACATTCAAATAATAAAAAAAAATTTCTATGTATTCATCCTGTGTTTCATAGAACGATAACAATTTTCTGCCATTGAAAAGTTTTCACAAGGTCATAGAACATGGATAGTGGATACAATTTTGAAAAGCAATCTTGAAAATATATAATTTTTTAAAAAAACGTGCTATAGATTAATCTGCAAAATTTTGATTAATCTTTAAATATTTTATGCTAACTTACTTTCATCTACATTAAAGTCATTGTTGGATTTTTATTTATTACTTCTTTCTATACATGTATTTCCTTGGACAGTTTAAGAAGATTTATTTCATTTTGAATGTAAATAAAACGAAATTAATAAATAAACTGATGCGGACAACATGGACATTCTTCAAGCACGCACAAAATTAAAGACATTTTAAGTTTAGCATGTGCAAAAAAAGAAACACAATAAGGGCGATTATTACAACTTGGCATTTCTTAAGGTTGAGATTTTATAAGACGGATAAACAGTTTCTCATAACTACAACTTTACTTTAACCTAAAGGTGAGAAATAAGTTGTAGGCAAATTCATTCTAACTATAACTTTTATCGGCAAGCTGTTAGTCCTTTGAAGTTGTCACAATTTGATATGCTGCTACACTTTCTATTTAGCCAGTATATACACCCATCAAAAATATCCGTCTACCGGAAGCAGGTTTGTAAGGGAGAGATTTCGGTGCTTACCAACCTTACCAACCTGCTTCGGTATTACATGATTTTTGTATGGGATGTCCCGCTTGGTACGTCTGGAGGCATGAGCTTCTTTCTCCGCATACTAGATGCATTAACCTCTTTTTTATATGTATACAATTAAAAAATTTTTTCTCTTTATATCACAATTTTACCACACTTGAATTAATTTTTTATTTGCCATTATTTTATGTTGTTTTTATATTTATTTATGTATTAAATGGTACAAATACAATTGGAAATTATATTACACTACAATTTACTTTTATTAAATACTTTTTGTTCGCGTATTGAATCAGGAATCGATCCCACGATCTCCGCATGGTAGACTAGAACACTAACCACTAAGCTATCGAGGCACATTTATTTTCATACGCAATTCATCGGAAGAATAAAAAAATTAAATTAGGAAGCAAAAATCACACTCGCATCCATATTTGTACCCACGTAAGCGAGAGGTGATGCACTATAAAAAAGTTTGAGTTGAATAAAAAACTTTGTGTTTAAAACACATGGAAAAACATAAATAGCCGACCAAATTCATCATGTGTGTGGTAAGTTTCTTCGCTCGCTTACGTTATTGCATCCTCGTAAGGCAGAGGGGATGCACTGTGTGCTTTTCCGCATCTCCGAAGCACTTCTTATTAATCTACCTGCTTCCTTGTACCAAATTTATTTTTGCTGGGCATGCACAGAAAAAATATACAAGAATTATGTTTAATAAAACTACGTTATTGAAAAAAATATAAATTTCAATAACATTTGTCATTAACATAATACAATATTTCGTTGTATGTATTTCTTTCCCATGACTTTTTCTCTTTTCATACATAAGTACTTAAAACAAGTCCGAGAATCACGGGTTCGTATCGCACCCATGTCAACATTTTTATTATATAAATATATATTTTTTCTTTTGAAATAATTTTGTTATCAATATGGCGGAATTCTTTATCACCACAGGAAATTAAAAAAAATATATATTAATTACCGTAATTTTTATCAAAAACGAAACTTATTTTTTTTATATGTATGACGTTCTCGCTCTACTCTTTAACAATTCACAATAGTCGTTAAATGCTTTGGTATAGCCATACTTTGAAAAAGATAACTTTTATTTTGCTGGCAAGTTGTAATAATGAAAAATTTTTAAGTCAGTTTATCGCTAATTTTTGATAAAGATGCCTGTAACTAACTTCTACTTTACTGCCGAGTTGTAATAATGGCCCTAATGGCCCTTTTCACAATGTTTGATTAAGAGTTAACGTCGACTTTAATGACAAGTTTTGTATGACGAACTTGATTTTAAAGTCCATGTTAACTTTTAATCGTTGTGAAACGGGTCGTAAATTGAATTTAAAAAAACAGTTACTAAAAACACCGATTCAACATAGAGAAACGGGCAGGTAGATATCGAATTGCAAATAATAAAAATATAATAGTATCCTTTAAAATAATAATATGTATATGCAATTCCCAATCGGGTTATAAGTAGATGAGTTCTGAACCAAAAACAAAATAAAACAAATATATACAAATGAATTGATATCCTTCTTCTCCTTTTTTAAAAACGGCTAAAAAAAATTTATTACAAATAAGTTATAAACAATCGAACCGTATGAGTTTAATCCAAAGAAATTTAATAATTTTGTTGTAATAATTAAATTGTTCTTTATTTAGGAATAAGTTGTTTAAAAAAAATTTAAAATCAAAGAAAAAATATATATTTTTTTTGCTGCACGGAAGATTGAACTTGCATCATGATGTTACGAGACCAACCATCATCAGGATTCTTTTCCGCCTAGTTGAATATCATTTACTTTTAATAAATTCCTCTGAGTCACTCTGGAAATTGTTTTTCAGCTTTCATTTGATGGTTTCTCATATAGTACATAATTAAACAGGACAAAAGAAAATAGTGAGTATAGGAAAACAACTTACAGAGTGAGTTCAACCTTCCGTGCAGCAAAAATAAAAAGTTTCTTTGTCTTTCCTATTGTTGCATTATTTGCAATTTTTTTCTGCATAAAAAATAATTTAATTAAAAAATTAAATTAAAAACGAACCCCTTTTTTTAAGAAATGGACAAAAAGATCTATACAAAGAAGAGCTAGAGATTTAAAATATTCCACAAAAATTTTCCTCGTGGTGTTATTAAACGTTTTGTTGAAGATACCCGTCACCCATAGTTTTTCGGTATTCATATACAAAATATAAAAAATTCAAATGTAACTCATTTCAAAAAGTTTCAATTACAGTTAAAGTTTCATTTTCATTTATTAGCAATGCAAAAACTTACCTACATTTAAATTATTTACAAGTATACACGAGCGTGTATACACATATCAAGCCTTTGCGCCAAATTTTCGTAAGCGATATTTTCACAAAATTTATTTTATTATTACATAATATGTTCTAAGTTGATCAATAGCAGTGCTTTACAACCAAAAATTATAAACTTTCAAATACATTTCAAACAAGATATAATTTATTTTAATCAAACTAACCTTTGACTCTAGATGGCGCTTTAAAGCGAAGTATATATTCAAAAACACAAATGTGCCGTTACCTGTACAATGACCGAATGGAATTTTTTCTCGTTTATAGTAAGTACTCCCTAATAGCCCAATAAAAAAACGCATTAGAAAATGTATAGATTCCAAAAATAAAATTTTCTAAAGCAGTGTAAAATATTAATATGTTGCAATTTTTTATAACTTTTGAAATACAGCCTGTAAGATTTTATCGTAATCGAGATTCCATGTTTATAAAAAAATATTTAAAAATTTTACTTATTTTGGCGCTTATGATAAAGTAACCCAATGGGGTCGAATGTATTGTTAAGATAGTATACTCACTGAACCGAGAATCGATTAGTTTTATAAATTTAGAGTTGAAAACAGCAGCAATACATATCGCTCCTTTATTGCTACGTAGTCATATCTCAAAAAACTTTAACTTGGCAAAACGCGTTTAAAGTTTTAAAAATTTTAGCAAGCATATGGCCGGTATTAGTGTTTTAGTGGTTATAACTTTGGTTTAGATTTAAATATATGTGTGTTTCTGAAAATAGTTTTACATACAAAGAAGGTATTAAGGAACACTTTTTCTTTAGCAACCTGAAGCTTTTGGTTTTTTGAGACTTGACTAGTAACGTTGCAAGAGAAGGAGCGATATAATGTGAAGAAAAAATCATGAAATATATAGATATAAGTAAACATTTGAATGCGGAACAAATTAGTTACGAGGGTAGTTGCAGAACTGTTCTAACTGGTGTTGTAAAAAAATGAGAACGTAAAAAAGCTAAGTTTAAGGTTTTATAATATAAAGTACCACAGAGGGACCGATCGCAAACGGAACACAGAAAAATTTCATATTAAAATCGTCGTAAACAAGGTTAATTTAGCATTTTTCGGTAGTGAATTTGCTTCATAGGTGTTTCATGCTAAGTGGACATGATTTTACAATAACGTTTAAGGAAAATTTTACTTTCTTAAATAGCTATTGTTCATGTTGATTTAATACTTTGGTACAGTTAAATCAAAATGAAGTTGATACTGAAATAATACGAAGAATCATGTTGAATTATAGTTAATTAAAGTTGAAACAACATGACTTTAATGTAGCTATTTTATTAGTTATTTTACTTACGTGATGTGTATTTGCATTGACATCAGAAAAATTTTTATTGTAATTGGCTGCCCCAGCCAAGATTTGAGCTCGGGCCACTTGCTTGGTTACAAAGTTGTTTTAATAGTGAAAAATATTAAATCAAAGAGATTTTAGGTTAGATCAATCATTTCTGGTTTTAAATTAGTTTTAAATCAGCAGCAGAACGTTTTCGCTGGTAATGCGATGCTTGTCGGCTATTTACATTTATACAACACGAACATCAAAATAAACAACAGCAACAACATGTCACACAACTAAGCATAGCAGTCCATAGTACCAAATAAACAACCCCAGCAAAAAATTTTGTCATTTTTGTAACGGTAGTACTTTATCAATGGGTTACACAGTAACGAGTAATATTTACTTATTTATCTCATAACTATGCTTCAAATTCGAACTACTATCGGAAAGCAGTTACAATTTGTAGATATGTATTATTAAATATGTAGTATTAGTAGACAACCACTTTTTTAATCAACATGTGTCTGTATATGATAACTAATTTTTGTCGCTTCAATTTTGAAGTCAACAATAGCTGAGTTGGTAAATACTTGTCTTAAAATCAGAACAAGCACAGGTTCGTATCCCATCTGGATCAAGAAAACAAAATTTTTTTAAATATAATTCAATATAATGCGTATAAATTTTTTTAAATTTTAATTTGTTTATATGGCTATTTATTTTTTAGCTTTAAGTAAGCCAAATAGTAACTAGTTAAATGCTGTTTTTTATTTGGACTTCTCAAACAAAAATAAGTAGTAATCGAGTCAAATTGTAAGTAGTTACGACTTAAATCCTCATATGTTTTTTTGCCTACCAGTAAGTAAAGTTTTTGCTGGGACGCAAATAAACACCAACATACTTAAACAACAAATTATTTTTCATAAATTGAATATGATTTCCAATCAAAATTGTAACATGTTGATTTAACTTCGCTTCTTTTTCTGTGTGAATGTATAAACTGAAATCTAGAATTTATTTAAAGATTGGAATGTTAATAGAGGAAAAAATGGTCTATCATAAGACGCGAAGGCCCAAAGTTAAAAACACATACAAAATTGCCATATCGTCGCGTTTCTACTTTAACCTCGTTACAAAAATTTAATTTTTGGGATATCAATAAAAACATTACGCTGACTTAATTCGTGTAAATAATATTCATAATAAATGTTAAATAATATAAGAAACATAGCTCTACCCTAGCTTCCCCAAGACAACTCTCGTTATTTTTGGTGATGTAATATAAGTGCTACAAAATGTTTTTCACTAGTAATTTCTATTTTGAAAAAAAAAAATTTGTTACGAGGTTGGCCCAGAAAGGCGGCGATATGTAGTTGAAATGCACTACATATGCCAATTGTGTCGTGACGATATATTCGAAAAATCGGTTTTCAAAATTTTCAAATTTGTTATGGATTAGAGAAGTTTTACTAAACATTTTTTAAAAGCGTTACGGACCTCCGTGGAGGGGTCTTAAAAATCATCGCAAATAGTGTTAGGTGATATGTGAACAGCCCCTTATCAGTTCGTGTCTAGATGATGAATGTCTGTTAACTTCTTCCACGGATCCGAAATTGGTTCGAATTTTTTTTTATTTTAAGTTTACACATGCTGGCTTGGGTTATAATGGTACGTCCCTCGTAACTAGCCTTGTGAAAACTACAATAAAAAAAAAACTTTTGAAATCTAGAAACTAAAACAATACCGCAGAGGTTATACTGATTATTCTAAAACACGACGTTGCTGGAAGGATTTCAATTTAAGTGGTTGAGACTTTTCTCTACTTTAAGTAGAGAAAACTTGAATAAAGAAAATGCTTTCTTCCTAATTGAAATGAAGAATTCATCAAATTGACGTATTAATATGAAATATATACATGCATAGAAATTTATATTGAATAAAATGAACATATTTATGTTAAACAGTGCAAAGGAGACGGAAATATGAAGTGAGCAAATGTACTTTACCGTCAACTAATTATTTGACTTACACACATTTGAGTTTTCAATTACCCGGAAATGATTCGATTTGTTTAAGACGGATGCAAAGGCCTTGAATTACAGTGTGTTATTTTAATGTTATAAGATTCAAAATATACAAAAAGAAAACAGTTATTTGTTAAAGTACCTTTTGAAAACAAATTGGTTGCAAATAAGTATGTTTATAATAAACATTTTATATTTTTAATCACGAGCAAAAATTACAGTGCACAACACAAAAAAATAACAGTGTTCTAACTACTGATTCTAGCAGAGTGCACTAAAAAAATATATACGTACATCGGCGTTTTGAAAGTTAATGGGCCTTATTACGGTTCTCGAGACGACACGAGAGTTCGTAGTAGATTAAAGTGACTCGGCATATGAAATCTTCTAAGCTTTACATTTAAAGTATAAGATGTTTTAAGCACTTTTATGTAAAATGCGTCGAGAAACATTTTTACAACAACTCTTCGTTGTAGGGGTACTTATTCATCGTACTTATTAACCGGCATTGGAAATCTTGTAAGCCTTACGTTTAAGTTATAAGGAGTGTTCAGTACTTTATTTGTAAAACAACACGAGGAACATTTTTGTAGAAAATTTAGTCGCTATATCGCCGCTGAAATGGATTATTTTGCAAAAATGTTCCTGCTGGTGTTTTACATAAAAGTGGTAAACACATCTGATACCCTAAACCTACAGCCATTGACAAGAGACGGGGAAATTTAACTACCCCTAAAATGAGTCCCAGATGCAAGCTTTCAAAACACTGATACAAGTGTATATTTTCTTGGTGTCCTCTACTAGAATCAGTCGTTAGAATCTTGTTACATAAATATTTAAAAAAAAATTGATTTTGTTGTACAGTGTTATGTAACATACATAAAATTGGCTATATTTATAGCCAATGATTGGTTCTGATTTTAAGAATGTGGCCGCGCGGCTTGTGGTCCGTCCGTCCGACTTTCACAAACTTTTCTCTTTCACACTATTTTTTTGAAATGTTTAGGCAGTTTTGTAGGTGAAAATCTTTAGACCACAAACAAATATTTTTATAGCAAAAACATTAAATTAAGAAGAGATCAACACCGCAATGGCAACAACAAAAAATCCAATTTAAGAAATCTTAAATATAAAACAGAAGCCACAAACGTTAACAAACGAGTAAAAATAGGGATATAAAATTACCCGAAACGATAGACCTGTGGCGAAAATAATGCAATTAACTTATTTTATAGTGTTTTAATACATTTTTACTGCATTTTTATTATGCCAGCAGGATTTAGGAATCTATCCTGCCACATTGAGACTACAGTAGAAAAATATTTATATACAAAATAACGTGAAAGAAACAACGAATCTTAAATTTAGTAAAAATTATAAAAACAAACCCTTAAATGTAAAAATATTTCAAAATATAAGTTCAATTATTTTTCTTCTAAGTAAAACTGAAAACCACAATATGAAAAGGCAATGATTGGAAAATTAAATTATTTTTTTTTGCATCCAAATAAGCAAGAAAATCTTCATCAGTATACTTTTATTCTTGAAAATTTATTATATTTATAATAAAATTAGCTTAATTCTCTGAAAAACTGCTTATGAAAATATATTAAACGTTATGATGCTTGCTACTTAGTATTCAGATAGCACTAGTCGACAAATTAAATATTACTATCAAGTTAAGCACCAATATAGTTTATAAAACGGCCTTGGTTTGATTTAACTGGAATAGGTGTTCTTAGACAACGATAATTATATTAGGGCCATGTTAAACATGTCATGGTTACGGCAAACATATTATGGTTGTAATAAACATATTTTGGTTGTTTCATACAAGCTATACAATATATTGTTACCATGTTAGACAGCATTATAATTAATATAAAGTACTTTGTTTATTTAAGTGGGAGCAAAAGTGGTGGTGCTTCGATAACGACAATTATATTATGGTTGTGGCAAAAATATTATGGTTGTGGCAAACATATTATGATTGTAGCAAACAAGCTGCAATTGAAATTTCACAATTAACTTGAATCACCATTATCCTGAAAAAATAAACAAAACTTCAACTTATGGCGAATTTCGTGTTTAGTTTTGACAAAAGACATGGGGGAAAATTACAGCATTCGATATCGTATGAAATTTCCAGTTAATTTCTATTGGAATTTCGTTCGATATCGAATGCCGTAATTTGGTCCCTGCTTCAACTAATAAAATGATTCGTATTATAAAAATTCATTTTATAAAAGTTCAACTGTATATAAAATAGTACGGCCAACTTACACACGAACATAATCTATGAAACTTCCTTGGGTCGATTTAACTGGAATCATACGTTGTTCTTAGATTACGATAATTGTATTATGGTTGTGGCATAAAATATTACTACCAAGCAGACGCGGATCCAGCTTGAGCTTTTTGGGGGGAGGGGGACTTCCAAGTGACACATACTATTTTGCAAAACTTCTGTTAGAATGGCATGGAAAATGTAGAGCCGGTGTGTCCAATTGTTTCTCAGGGAAGGCGATATAGGGCGTAGAATCTTAGAGATATAGAAAATTTACAATTTAAAATAATAAGTCGATAAAAGGGAGACTTGTAGAAGACCTGTGCGGTAGTGAGTGCTATATACTCATAGAAAGCACTTGGCCAATACAATAATAAACTTGAGTCGGTTGGTCCAATTGTTTCTCAGGGATAGAGTCGGTGTCCAATTGTTTCTCAGGGAAGGCGATATAGGGCGTAGAATCTTAGAGATATAGAAAATTTGCAATTTAAAATAATAAGTCGATAAAAGGGACACCTGTGATGCCAACCCAAAATCTGCCTTAGAGGTAGATTCGATGTGAAAAAGAAATTAAAACATAACATGAAACATACTATTTTGCAAAATTTCTTTTAGAAATATCCCGTTTCCCCTCACCCGTTGTGTCAGCGCCTGCTACCAAGTTGGACACCAAGATAATTTATAAAACAGCCGTGGTTTGATTTATCTGAAAGCATGGAATTCTTAAATAACGATAATTAAACTGTGCTTATGCTAAACATATTATGGTTGTGGCAAAGATATTATGATTGCGACAAAGAAGCTATATAAATTATTGCTACCAATTTAGATATGAAATTAATTCATTAAAAAGTGTTGGTGTTGTTTAACTAGAATCATAAGTGGATCTTAAATTACGACAATTATATAATGGTTGTGGTAATTATATTATGGTTACGGCAAATATGTTATGGTTGTGACGAACACTATACATAAAATATTACTAGCGGTCATTGCTAAAACTCAGAAATGTTTGCCAGACCTTAAAAATGCAAAGCAATTTTTAATTTGGAAGATGTTATCGTGTACGTTTGCAGACTTCATACATGGTGAGTCTCTTTTAAGTCCGTAGCTCATTATCAGATTAGTCGTTAAATGTGTCAAGAAATTGTTTATAAAAAGTAGGAATTTTAAAGCAGCGCCAGAGAAATAGTAATTTTGACCATTTGGGAGGTCCTTTGTTCCCCACTCCTGAATCCGCACCTGATGTATATTACATTAGAGTGACCCCTAATTTCAAAAGGTTTGATTTCTCCCAGTCTCACCCACCCACCAGTTTGGTGAATATTGACCAACAAAATTATTCTGCCAAATTTTCAGATCAATCGGTTGCCGCCGACAAAGCTTTTCTTAGTAAATAAAACAGGGACAACATAGAATTCTTCAAAAAAAAAATGTTTTGAAAATTTAACAATATGTAGTCATAAATTCTATAAAACATTAACGAACCAGACTCCACAGTCTGGTGTTAGATAGTTGTTTGTTGTATTTTTCTTTTTTTGCAGATAGCATAATCTTCCCAAGATGCTTTTATTCTAACAAGAAATTAAAGTTTCTTTCAAACATTGTAAAATGTAATAAAACTTTTATTTGTATGTAACAAATTCTTGGAAAAAAACAATATTTACCACATTATAAGTAATTTATGAACGAAATTTATGTTTTACAAACATTTTGTCAGCCTACAGATACACATTCATACATATAGCTTAAAGCGGACTACAAGTTTATTTGGAGATATATTTTTAGGATAAGTACTTGAGGTTGGCCTCAAATAAATTTATTAATTCTTCGAAAATTATTTATATTTTTATTTTTATTTCATTTTTGTTTTTCTATTCTTATTATTGAAGCTGTACTTTTGTGTTACTTGTAGGTTTGTGGCATCAAGATTCCAGTCTGCTAATGTTTCTCTTAAAACATTAAGCATTAGTGACATCAACATCAAGAGAATCATTAAAATAATTTATATGTTAAAAGTTTATATAATCTTTTTATTTAAGCTCAAACATTGACAATGTATGCCCCAAAGGATAATAATTGTCTGTTTATTTAAGAGTGCTTAAAATATTTAAACCATTTTAAATAGAGAAATGCTGGATTAATTCAAAAATTTAATAAAGACTACTTTTCAAGGCTGTTAAGTATACATAAGCAAAAGTTAAATAATTTTTTCAACTACTTACCATTTAAATAAATTACAATCTGCAAAGAAAGTTAGAAAAAAAACAATTAAAGCCATTTTGCGTAAAAGCATTTAAAAGAAACTTTTCAATAAAATCAATTAATTTTAATTTAACGATAAAGAGCGAGCGAACACAAATCAATATTGTTCTATTTTTAGACACAATTCGCAAAAGTAATATTTCCTTAAATTCCTCATAAGCTTTTTCATCTAGGCATTATTTTCTATAAATAGAAAAAAAAGAGAAACAGATTGTTTGTATCGTTATTTGAGGCAATTACTCACTTTCAGTTTCAGAAGTTTATGAAAATATTAGTGAGCTTTTATCACGCACACTTGAATCCTGTTTTCATATGAATTCTATTTGATGGCGGGAGGTAAAAAATTCTTGAAAGGAAATATGTTATACGAGTAGATAAGTAAAGGTGTATGAGTAATGATATCAAGAAATATAGCCTACTTTTAGGATCATAATCAATACGTAGTAGTAGTGATTGACATTGAAAGAAAACATCAATGTTTTTTTCGATGCAGTGCATCGCAAAGAGGCATCGATGTTATATCGATCTCAGCAAGAAGCTCCGTCTACCGGAAGCAGGTTTGTAAGGGAGAGATTTCAGTACTCTCCCTTACCAACCTACTTCGGTATAACATGATTTTTTTATGGGATGTCCCACTTGGTAGGTCTGGAGGTATGAGATTCTTTTTGCGCATCTTAGATGCATAAACCTCATGTCTTCTTTATATGTATATAAATAAAAAAATTTTTGCTCTTTGTATCGCAATTTAACCTACACTTTTTTATTTGAAATTATTTTATGTTGTTTTTATATTTATTTATGTATTAAGTGGAACAAACACAATTGGAAACTATATTACACTACAATTTACTTTTATTAAATACTTTTTGCTCGCGTATTGAATCAGGAATCGATCCCACGATCTCCGCATGGTAGGCTAGAACTAGGGATGTAACGATACGCCGTTTTGCCGATCCGATACCGATACCGATATTTAAAAATAAATATCGCCGATACCGATTCCGATACCGATACGAATATTGAAATTGAGTTCAAGTTTAGATCAACAAAACTCAAGTGCAATTTTTTTATTATACAAAATTACATTGTAAGAGAGAATATTTAAAATTGATTTTAACCCAGTATAAAAAATTGGAATTAATTTTTAAGGAGCTACATTTTCTTTGCTTCAAAAATATCTATATTAAAAATATGCAGATAATTAGTAGAAAAGCAAGAAAAAATGTTTAATTCCTTTATAATTTAAAAAAAAAACCCCGCCATGCTTTTTAAAAAATCGATTTTTTTATAGGACATTTATCAACTAATATTCTTCTAAATAACTTAATAGCTTAATTATTAAAAGACTTCTAAGTTTATATTTATTCACTTAAATTTACATGAAAATACGGTACTGAGTTTAAATTCGCATAAAAAAATTGTGAAAATGGGTAATTTTTTATCCTTTTTCCTTGAGGAAAAATCATTATAGAATACCGAAAAAGGAATTTGTCCTAGCATCGCTTCCAATTCGGTGATTGGTAATCGAAAAACAGAACTTCTTGCAATGGCAAGGATATGTAAAACTAATTAGAAATTATCCGAATTTGCAATATGTACTTCCCGATCGCGAATTCTACATTTTCTTGACTTCTTTGGAGTATCTTTTTTTTAGCTGGAATAAGATTTAAAAAACAACGACTTGAATTTGAATTCATGGTAAAATTAACCAAAAATAAATATTTTTTTACAAAATAACAGCATAATATATTATTAATTTTTAAAATTGGTATTAATAAGATTTACAAAATAACGAAGTGAATTTAATTCATGGTAAAATCGAACAAAAATAAATTATTTGTTAAAGAAACTCTGAAAAAATGTTTAAAAGTATCGTCGTATCGACAATAAAATATCGCCAATACCGATATATCGGAAAATCTGAAGTATCGCCGATATATCGGTATCGGTATCGGTATTCGTTACATCCCTAGCTAGAACACTAACCACTAAGATACTGAGGCACATTTATTTTCATACACAATTCAATGGAAGAATAAAAAATCAAATTACGAAGTAAAAATAATACTCACATCCATATTTGTATCCACATAAGCGAGAGAGGAGGATTTGAGTTGAAAAAAACTTGAAAAAAAAACATAAATAGCCCACCACCTCCGCCGTGTGTGCGTTAAAAACGCTTAAAAATCTTGGTTTTTATGGAATTCATTGGTGCTTTACCAAATCATCAGTAGACTTCAACCATACTTTTGAAAAGTTGCAAACCTCATATTTTATGCAGACTTTCAAAAAATAAAACTTTTTTAAGATAAAATTGGGAGAGTATCTCAAATAATAAATCTAATTGCTTAAATATTTTTTTAAGCACAGTTATAGCATAGTTCTAAAAAATTATTTCTTAAGTTATAGTTAATTTCCTTTTGGGATTTTTAATTTTTGCATTAAAAATGTCATCTATTTTTTTTCAACTGATCTTGTCAATCAAACAATGGAATGCTTGTCACATTCAGCATGTTAATGTTTAATATTTCTTTTATTTTTAAGGTACATTATTACATAAAGCATGAGAAGTGAGAACAAACACACAACAAATATACATATGTTATAATTTTTTATTTGCGAAAGGGAAACTTTTAGCAAAATATGGTCACATTGGGCAGTGGGGGCGATGGAAAATTAGATTTAGTAATAAATTGAATGTTTTCCCTCTTGCACTTGAAGAAATCTTAAATTAGCAAAATAATTTGATTTTATTGTCATAAACACTAAATATTATGGAAACTAATTAAGTATAATTTTTCCTATAATTTGCTGTTCATAATATTGTGTATTGAACGTTAATCTTTTTTTGCATGGTTAATTACTCGTTTTTACTGCTCAAACCGCATTAAAAATATCATAATTCAGCACAATTACTATGATCGAAAATTGAATTATACGATCTTAAAATTGTGAAAAATGAATAGTTTAAATTTTTGTAATATGTACATGATTTAAATATTTTCTAAACGTTACCTTAAATGTAAGTCAACGTTCAGACGATGCAAGTCTTATTGATAAGCTTCTTATTCAGCTCTGAGAAAGACAGAGAAATGAATACAAACTTCTCTGTCTTTCTTTCAGCTGATCAATAAGGCTTACATCGTGTGAACGTAGACTAAGCCTTATAAGATTTCCTATGCCAAACGGTGCACAGTGGTTCCAATTGGCAAAAAGGGTGCTAAATCTGTATCTTTGAAACTTGCGATCCGATTACAAAACGATGTATGTAATAATCATAGAGGAGGACCTCAGCTTTAAGAACGATGAAACTTGGATCACCCTGTTGAAATACACGTTGAGCTACAGGGTGTCAAAGATGACTATATCGGACATGAAAATCATTGTTGGCCTCATAACTTCTACAAATATTCAGCCGTTTAGATTCCGTTTATTTTGTATTTCGTTTTTACAATGATAAAGTTTTTATACCTTGAGGCGTTTGTTTACTCTTGTTTTTGGATGCAAAGCTCACATTGAGCTTTTTATTAACATGGGAAGCTCATGACCAAATATTTAGTTGACGCTCCTAAAAGTGTGCACGTTTTTTTTGTATTTACTGCAAATGAAGTCAGTAGAAAAGTGTTTTCAATTCCACTTTGAAATTTAAAAGTGTTTGATTACGAATAAAATTTTCTTTTTTCGTTTTCTGAAGAACCAACTTACGGAATTGAAACCACTTCCAATCGGAATGGTATTCTGTCACATTGCTGATTATCCGATTTTAATGAATTTAAATTAGTTGTCAAGCTTTATTTCATTCATTGAGATATCTTTAATATTTCTTAAGAATTGTTAATTAAAAAAAACGTATGAAGTAAATGGTAATTTCCAGTTTTTAGGTCGAAATTGTAGACGTATGAGTAATATTTTGGTAGTTCTATAATATTACTTATGCGTCGACCATTTTGGCCTAAAAATAGGAATTTTGCATTTCCTTCACGTTAAAAATTCGAAAAAAGGCCCGTTCAGGTAAATAAAATGCTTCTAAAAAATTTTACTATTTTTAAAAAATCTGCTCTCCCGGCTACATTTTTCAGCGTGCGGGCAACATTTAAAAGCCAGATTAATTATATTAAATGCATGCTTTAATCGATTTAAAATTTCAACTGCAGTAATTTTTGAAGTCTATTACATATTTTGAAATATGGAAAAATAATTTTTAGTTCTGAAAAGTTTTTGAAAAAAACGTCCGACAATTAAGCTCTACTTTTGTCAAAATTAAGCCATTTTTCACACTCATTTCAAAGTCTTGACTTTGATTTTTTTCACGTCTACATGAATTGGGATTACTTAAGAATTGTTTTCTGCATATCATCAATGATTTTGTTGAAAATCATAAATTATTTTTTTTTAATTTTGGCTATGCTATTACCGGAAATATTTACGAAATCAGGAACAAATTCGCTACCAAAAACCAAAATTTTATAATTCATAGCCATATACATATCTCTGAAAATATTACGGATATCTTAATGAAACAAAAAGTCCATTAACAAGCTTTACAACAAGTTTAAATTCATAAAAATCGGATAATATTTGTAAAAGTTATGATGCCAACAAGACCGAGATAGTTAACTTTGACGCTCTGTAGCTCAGCGTATATTTCAACATGGCTGTCCACGCTTCATCATTCTTAAAGTTTATGTCCTCTTCTATGATTTTTACATACATCGTTTTGTAATCGGATCGCAAGTTTCAAAGATAGAGATTTATTGCCCTTTTTCCCATTGGAACCGCTGTGCGCTGGTTACTATTGCAAAAATAAGGGTAATACCAGGGCGGTTCAATAAGTCAACATAATCTCCTTTTAACTCAATACACTTAGTCCAAAGTTTCTCCAGTTTTTGTATCCCTGCAAAAAAAATAGAATTTTTCGAGGTCCTTAAAATAGACATTTGTTTGGTTAACAATTTCATCGTTGGAGCTAAATCTCTTTCCATCGAGCCATTTCTTTAGGTTTGGAAATAGGCAGAAGTCACTAAGGGCCAAATCTGGAGAATATAGCGGATGAGGTACCAATTCGTAGCCCAATTCATAGAATTTTGTCATTGAGACTGCACACGTTTTACGTTTACGTTTATAGTCAATTGAGAGCAAACGCGGCACCCATCTTGCAGACAACTTTATTAAACCCAGCTGATCACTTAAAATCGAAACCACACTGCCATATGAAATGCCTATGACATCAACAATCTCACGCACTTTTACTCTTCGATCGGCCAACACTATATCGTGGATTTTTTTTTGCATTTTCGGGTGTACTGACCTCAATTGGCCGTCCATAACGTTCAGCGTCAGTTGTACTTGTGCGACGACAGCGAATGTCAGTAAACCACATTTTTATCATTGAAATCGATGTTGCAGAGTCCAAATAGTATTTATCGAGCTTTTCGTTGGTTTGATTGACGGTTTTCTTTTCACAAAAAATAATGTTTAATGAGCACTCGAAATTCATTTTTTTCCATTTTTAGAAAAATACGCGAGGTTGTATGTTTTGAACAGCTGCTAAACGCAAAGTAAATGACGACACTTGCTCAAAATTCAACAGTAGTCTATTAACAGGTGGTACTTGATGGGAACAGTGTTGCATTTCATATAACTACGAGGGAAGTTCGAAAAGTCACGGACTTATTGATCCGCCCCCGTATTTAATATCTTAAAATCTGAGAGCAAAGAAAAAAATTAAAAAATAAGTTCCAAGATGTATGCACAAATGAAATAGATACCAAACATTTTAATTTTGCCTCCACTGTATTTTGTTGAATTTATTTAAATAAATATCTTTGACCAAGCTGTCATACCATTGCAAGCTGAGAATTTTTTTGGTAATAGTTTAAAAATACCAGCAGTTATTTTACAAAAATGTCACTCACGTTTTTCATATGAACAAATAATTCATGAAATCAAATTTCAAAGAAAAGAGGATTTGGTATTTCTTGTAATTGAGTTTAAACTATACAAATGATTGGACTGAAGCACCATAAATGTCATAACAAGTTTTTTAATATAAAAGGAAAATAATATTTTTATTAAATATTAAACGAAGTCATAATTTCAAACTTTATTATATCACTGAATCACACTTACACCAAATAAAGAATTTAAACATACAGCACTCTTTTAGAAATTTAAAATACTTTTATTTAACAGCATTAAATTTCAAAAGAAAACTCGAATGTATTATAATATTATTAGAAAAAAAATCGAAAGTATACTTTAAGATGCTAAGGCACAAAAACCAACACTGCCTACTTTATGGTTGATTCTCTTACTTGTTTGACAGCATATTTTAAGGCAGTAAATATTTATTCAAGTATTTTCTATTTTATGCTTTATCGTGCGTATCTTTGACTCCACAAAAACCTTTTTTGTTTGGGAAAATTTCTATAGAAATGTTTATTTATTTAAAGTATTTATTTGAAAATTATATGCGCTTATAAAAAGAAATCTATTAGAGACACACACCAAAGAATTTGTCATTTAAAGTACTTTTAATAAATTATGCTTAAAACTGTGTTCGTTGTTTACTTTACTTATTTATAGAATTTATTTCTTTATTATTATGTGTAGATGTACTTCTTGTCAAGTATTTTATTTAATCTATTTTCTTTATCGCTTAGCATAATAGCAATTGTATGAAGAGAAAAGAAAAAAAAATCAAGGTAAAGCAAGAATTTTTATAAAATTGTAATAAAAATCTTAGCAGCGACGGTAAGAGAAATATGTTACAGAACTATATCACAAGGGCAACTGAAAAAGTAAATGGTTTACGATAATAAAATGTAAGAGCCACATATCACGAATGCATTATATAATAATAGTTCAATCATATTATTATCAAATATATCATAAACATAAATTCGAGTTATTTTATAATGTAAGTAGCAAATTACAATCTGGTTCGAAGGACCAATAACACTGTACAAAAAAAATTCTTTTTTTTTTCAAAATAACAAAATTCTAACAAATGATTCTGGGACAGGGCACCAATGAATATAAACGTGTATCTATTGCCCATAGTTACACTGAAAAAAATCATTTTAAATAATTTCAATGAGTGACATTCAATGAGCTAGATTAATTAATTTTTTGCAAAAATACGCTGAGTCAATGTACGCATACAATGTTTCAATGAAAATATTCATTGAACTTTAATGTAAAATGGTTCATTGAAAGCATTCGTTGTTATTATTTTTAACAAAATTAACGAAACAGTTCATTGATTTAACGTAACAGTACATTAGGCTTAAATTAATAAACAATTCGTTTAATTATGTAGTAAACTTCTTCCGTGAATTTTCGGTTCAGTGTATACTAGGGTATTGATTTAATCGGGCTTTTGCTTTAATCGGTTAATCGCTCAATTAATTAACCGGGGTTTTGGTTTAATCGATTAATAATCGGTTAACATCGTTATTAATCGATTAACCGATTAATACAGTTTTTTGATAAATTATGTAATTTCAATAAATAAAAATGCACAAACTATTTATTATTTTGAGATTATTAGTAGAAAAAAACTATAACATAACAAGCATAACAATTCTTGAACTAAATCAAGAAAAACATCATACATATATATTTTAAATGAAGTTTATTTGCTAATAGTTAAGCATTGTCTATATGCATTTCATTGGCGCTTTACCAAATCGTCAGTAGACTTCAACCACAACTTTGAACAGTTACAAACCTCTTATTTTATGCACAAACTTTCAAAAACCCTTTGAGAATTTACAAATGATAATATTTTTGGAAATCACAAAAGAATAAAATCAGCGTACCAGGATATATAAAATAGACATTTTGTACAGCCTAGGATTGCAGGGGTGGAGCTAGGACTAGTGGATGAGGCTAAATACTGGATGGCATGCTTTCCTGGAAAAGGAACACTCAGGAAAGGCTGAAGGAAGGGCTTAAGTATGCAAGAACTCCATTGGAAGGAACTGGGGTCTGCAACCGAAGGATTTACACATCTGTTGTAAGGCCGGTTGTTTCCTATGGTTGTGTGGTATGGTGGGAGGCATTGAGGAAGGAGAGTCATAGGAGATTACTTGCAAGGTGCAGAGGTGTACCTCGCTGGGCATTACTGATGCCCAGAGCAGCACACCTCAAGCTGTCTTGGACATCATTCTTCACCTGCTTCCCATAGAGGATTTTGTGGTGAGAACGGCAGCAAGGGGTCTCATTAGACTGTTAGAGGCAGGTTTGGTGAGGACAGGATTACCAGGTTACACGGTAATCTCTAATGAGATCCGTTTTAGCGAGGGGTCTCCATAACTCCCGTGTTCACGGACTCTAAGGTCGTTGAAATTGATTTTAGTGCGATACCCTCATTGGTAATACCGGTTAGGGACTTTTGAGTTAAATCTGATAGGCTCTACGAGGTTTGCGCGGTCTTTACGGACTGGTCAAAAATGGCAACAGGGACGGCCGCTAGTGTCATTATTTTGGAGCGGCCATTCATAGGTCTTTTAGATTATCGAACGAATGTAGCGTTTTGCATGCTGAGATCCTGGCGATCCTTAGGGCCGCGGAACTGGTGGCCAGAAATGTGGATGAAGGCGAGGACGTCACCATCTACGTCGACAGTCAGGCGGCGCTAAAAGCTTTGAAGGGACACAGTGTCA
Source organism: Panzeria rudis (assembly GCA_956483635.1). Lineage (NCBI taxonomy): Eukaryota > Metazoa > Arthropoda > Insecta > Diptera > Tachinidae > Panzeria > Panzeria rudis. The sequence continues at coordinate 177,587,214 of OY101448.1, forward strand.
AAGCGAAACTAGTTAGTGACTGTAGGAGAGCCCTCAACTTGCTTATGGACAAATATAGTGTCAGACTATGTTGGGTTCCTGGCCACTGCAATGTTGAGGGAAATGAAACTGCCGATGATCTGGCTAGAAAAGGGCCGGCGCTAGATGAGGAAATGTGTGACAGATCGGTTAAGCTATGGGGAAACTCAGTAATTGAGAGTTAAGCAGGGCCAACTGTTCATGGGGGAGTAAGGAGGACTGTAGGGTCTCGAGGGCAATGTAGCCAAAACTGGACTTAGGTAGATCCGAACTACTACTGGGTATAAATAGGAAGCAGATAGCGGTTTTAGTAGGCGCATTAACTGCTTGGTCAGAGCGAGGACCAGCATTTGGGAGATTGGCACTCCAGATTTCTGTAATATGTGTGAGGATAAAGAGGAACCAGAAACTACTGACCATATAATCTGCCATTACCCGAGGTTGCAACGTCACAGATTTAGGTGGCTAAGCAGACGTTTTTATGAGAGCACTAGTGATATCGCGAAGTGCAAACTGGAAGATATCAGGGGCTTCATCATGGAATTGAGGTGGCTTAATGACATATAGTAGGGTTGTTTCTGGGTACAAAAAGGGTTATTTTCATAGCGGGTATATATAAAGAAGAGTTTCACAATGGATCCAATTGGGTTTCCGCGTGTTTTTCCCATAAATAATTTACCTTACCACTTACCTAAATATTGTAAACATATTATTTGTTTGCATGTAAACTATTTATAAATGTATTTCCACATGTAAAAATATTCACATAAGAATGTATAACTTGGTAAATCAATTATTATTATGGTTATTAAAGAAAAAGCTTAAGATATGCAAATCCGAAAAGCTAAGAAACGCAAATATCAAAACAATTTTATGCGTATGTATCACGTTTTATTTGCGTAAGAACTACTACAATACGCGAGTACTTTGCTGTTTTACAAATAAGAAATGCTTCTTTTTTACATGCAATTAAGTTTAAATCCAACATGACTAAATATATGTAAAAAGATACACATATATTTCGAATTTGAAAAGCTTGAAATGTGTCATTAATAAAAATGACTTTGTACTTTTGTGTGTGCGAATCTCTAATGTGTCTTTTTATATGTGTGTGATAATTTGAATTTCTTATGTCACTTTTAAAGAAAACAACTGCTTGAAATTGAAGAAAACAACTTGCGTGCAGTCACAACTACTCCAAATCCTTTCTTTGCTTGAAACAATTTGAAGGATAAACAAAATTTAGGGTAAAAGGTTAGCAGTTACGATTAAGTTGTTATTTTGCACGCATTGTGACAGGAAATCTCACAACATTTACATTAAATTTTATTTTTTGTTAGAAGCCATACTAGAAATTTAAAAGCACTATAATAAAATAAAAGTACCTATATACGAACGTTTAAAAACACTAGTAAAAACACTTTCTTTAAAGAACATATACATATATGGAGCATTCCATGCCAATTAAGGACGGTTTGAAAAAAAATTTTTTTTGATTCCCCTAGTTTTGTAATATTTTTTAGTACCCCTCAAAAGAACCTTCCTGGTAAATTTGGAGATTTTTTTTTTTGATTACTCGTTTAAAAGACTGCTTGTCTACTATACATTTAATAAAACTGTAATAGGGGCGTGTCTGTACATGAAATATTTTTTGAACAGTAATCGAATTAGAGAACAAAACACCAAATTTTTGAATTTTTGTCTGAATGGATTTTCATAAAATTTGGTAAGGAGCTACTTTAAGGTCCTGATTCAAACTTGGGGTACTTTTTACCGCGATAAAATATATAATTTCAAAGTTAAAATAGAAATAAACGAAAATATACCCATGGACCTCCTCAAATGTTGTTGGAAATTAGAAAGATGTTTTTGTTTTGCTTTTTTTAACGTTGGTAGCACTTTTTATTTTGCATAACGGGAACTTTAAACAATATGTTAGGTTAGGTTAGGTTGAACAGGCTGCCGGTTTCTAACAACTGGCCCACTTGGGTCCTTAGGTCCATTTGTGATGCCTGGGATGGATAGTAGGGAAGAGGAAGATGGATAGTAGGGATGGATAACGGGAATTTCGTACCATTATCAAATAATTGCTGCAAAACAAATTTTGTCCAAGAGCAGTGCCTAATCAGAATAGGTTTCTGATTAACTTTATAGTTTACATTATAACTTCCCCGCGTATTGTTAGTTTTTAATACATTTTCGATCTTTCTAAGCCGATAAAACAATTTGAAATTTAAATGGCTCGAGGAAAATCTTTATCTGAAGCTGAAAGGGTCAAAATTAAGTGTTATGCTAAAGAAGGTCTTATTCATGATCAAATTTGGAAAAAAAAATAATGAAAGTTCAAATTCTGTGAATAGTTTCTTATTAACTGCCAGTTTTTATACCTTATTCAGGTAATTTTGCCATTATCACGGATTAAAAACGCAATTTTACGTAAAGGAAACTCTCTCATAATATATACAAAGTTCTTTCGTAAAACACAAAAAAATATTTAATAATATTCTCTAAATATTACCTTAAACTTTGAAATTATTTCGTAAAATGTAAACCTTTTTCTCTTTTCTACGAAACTCTTTCGTATTATATAAAAAATTATTTCTTAAAACACAAAACATACTTCGTAATATAAACAGAAAAATTTATTTCGTGTATTTCGTGGTGCGAAATTACAAAATATTTCGTAAAACATGCGAACGATTTCGTTCATATGTTGCATAGTTTTTTTTCAGTGTAGTATGTAAACCAGCATCACGAAGTTAACATAATCTTAGTCATTTTTATGCATTTACTATTAAATATAGAAAAAAACACACGCATGGTCTTGGCTGAAATTGAACATGGGACCTCCCCGTTAATAGTCTAACGTACTATCCACTACACTATTGAATGTTAGAATCAGTTAAAAATAAGATTGCTTAGAATTCTAAATGTTAATTGATTTAAAAATTACTGTACGTTCCGTTACTGTAATAAGATTGTGAGTGTAGTCTCCTAAAAATTTTATTAATTAATTTAATTAAAACTTGGAACTTATATCTTCCGTTTGAACGAATATTTCATTTATTGCCACGAGTATTTTCTTTTAAGACCAACGTAACCTTTTTGAGGTCACAATAAAAATTTGCATTTATTTTTAAGAAGATGCCACCACGCACGCATCTTTATCTTTTCACATATAAAACGTGACACTTTTTGCTTAATGAAAAATTATGTATCTTCAAATGTAAGAAAAGGGTACAGAACCCCAAAAAATACTTGTGTAAAATCGTTAAAAGTGTTAAAGCTCCTGGTGATATGCTCTAAAAATATTTATTTAGCATTCTTTTGTACTGAAAAATCTTCGAAAAGAGGTCAAAGTACAGGCTTTTGAACAGCGTTATGCGTGAGTATGCTTCAAATTAAGTAGCGATAGAGCATCTTTTTATTATAAGAGCAACATTGAATGTTTGAAAATGGATTTTGATTTCCATTGTTCAAAAGTACTTTTTGGTAGAAAGAAATATTTAAAATATAGCTTGAGACTTATTTGATTAGAAATAAAAATTTAAATTTTAGCGATATATAAAAAGAGTCGTTTTGATTTACTGATGATTTTATTTGTTAATAGCAGGATCTTACACAGATTTTACGTTGATATGAAGCAAAATTATTGAGATTTTTCTACATGTAATTATCATTTTTGCACTGGCAGGCATTTTGAGTCAGCTGAGTGGACTAAGCGTGGCAAATTCAGCGTTTGATTTTGGTTAAAGTATAACGAACGTTGTACAGTGGGCAGAATCAAAATATTTCATACATAAATCAGGCATTTTACACTGATAATGGCATCGGAATACTGACATGGCAGAGGCGTATTTCCGTTTATGTTTGTTTGTAATGTCAGCTCTCCAAATTGCTCAGGAGCGCAGCCATGAAGTCTCAAATTACGGCACTTTGGCCACGTAAAATTTTTTACCGTTTGCAATTTTTAGGGTTCCCTACACTTAAAGTGTAAAGAAACCTATTGTTTTCGCTACGCTGTACGTCTGTCTGTCTGTCTTCACAGTCTCTTTTCTCGGGCTACGGACCCTAAATTTTCACAGAATATGTAAAACTTTGGCCGCTACAACAACAAATATATGACAGTTAAAAATTAAAGGGTTGTCTAAGGCGAGCAATGAAACATGTGGAAATACTGATATCATATACAGACACTTATAGACACTTGAAATTTCAAAGTTAGTGTTCATTGGTGTAGTCTGTATAATAGACTACACCAATTAACACTGATATTTAAAACAACAAAAACTAAAGGGTTCTCTATTAGTGAATGTAATTTTGTCTATGTAATTAAGACAATTTGCTGTATCTTGGAAACCGTAAAAGGCAAGCTCTTGAAATTTTACAAAGCACTAAAACTAACAAAATTCCAAAATTAAAAAAAATGTCAAAACGAAAAATCGCCTAAATAAAAAAGTGCTTAAATGGAAAAAAGGACAATAAGTAAGAAATCACTAAAACGATCACTAAAATCACTAAAAATTTTGTCAAAAAACTAAAAAGAACGCGAAAAATTGAAAAAAGTCGTTAAAACGAAAAAAAAGCACCAAAACTTAAGAAAATCGCTAAAACTACAAAAATCGTCAAAAAACGAAAAAATAATCGCCAAAAAGGGGAAAAAATCACCGAAGCGAAAAAAGCGCCAAAACAGAAAAATCACCAAAATAAACAAAAAAAAATGGCCAAAAACGAAAAAAGTACCAAAACCAAAAAGAGAAATCGCCAAAAACTAAAAACATTACCGAAAAAATCTTCAAACCGAAAAAAGCGCCATAACTAGAAAAAGTGCCAAAACTAAAATAAATCTCTAAAACTTAAAATATTGTTAAAAAGCGAAAAAACGTTAAAACAAAAAAAGACCCAAAACCAAAAAATGGCCAAAACTAAAAAAACTCGACAAAAAATATATAAAAAAGAAAAAATCGCCAAAAACAAACGAAAAAAAGCACCTAAACTAAAAAAAAATTCAAAAAAAAAAAAACAAAAAAACCTAAATAATAAAAAAAAAGTTTTAAAAATCGTAAAAGCGAAACGAAAAAATTGCCAAAATGAGAAAGGGGGCAAAAACGAAAAGGGATATATGTGTATTCGTACGGAACACTTCCTGTGCGAGCCAAAGTCGCACTTTACTTAATTTTGTTTGCTTCTCATTCGATTTCATGGAATAAGAATTCCATGTGGTGCATGGTCAACACTTATTTTATTGCTCATTTTTTTTCAACAACTAGAATAGAAAGAACTGCTAATGAAGAAATAAACTGCAAAGCCTTGAAAAAGCAATGCTATGCTAAATTAAATTTAAGCCTCAAAAATGACCCCACAAAAAAATACTTCAAGAAATAACTATTTCTGCAACAGAAAAAATAGAATAAACATAAAGACAGGCCATTTCATAAATGAAAAAAAAACGATTACAAAAAAATACAGACACTGTAATTTCTATTGCTCTTTCTTTTTCAATCTAACGTCTAAACGTTTTGTAATCAATTTCGATAAGAAGGGATTTAATGGCCCAAATAATCTTACTTATAAATTGTCTAAGATAACAAAGTAAACATAATCCTACTTTTACACGGTATATACAATCGAGAGAAAACACTAAAAACCTAAAAAGTTTTAAACTTGAAAATACACAAAAAAAGTTTCAGCATAAATATTAGCTCTGTTTCTTTACTTTTCGGGTAAAGTTCGTGCTAATGAGAGTAAAGATAAATTGCTCTCATAAAATTTAAATAATACACAATGTACGGGAACGGCAAAAACCAAATTTCTACCACGAAATAAAACGCCAATCGGTCACGACATTTCAAATTAAACAGTGGAACTAATTGCTACTTTTAAAACAACAAATTAAAGTGTTTTATGTACAATTACTTATTATTTTTGTTATTGTTAATATTTTTATTCAGTTTTTTTTAAAGAAATATAATTTTTTTTAATATAACTTACACCTTTATAAAATTTTTGTTTACGAATTCAACTTTTTTCTTTTTTTTTACCTTTGAAATAGTCAGCCGTTTGACAATTAACAGAATTTGCACGAAGAAAAAGTTTGGGCTGTTTCGTGCAAGAGGAAGTAGAATATTACTCTCTTAGAACCGCTCTCATTTACATAAATTTCAAGTACGCGAACGCTTTTCGTGGAAATTGGGATCCCGCGGGATCCCAAAGTAGAGTAAAGAAACACACTTATTATAAGATTGCGTAAAATCAGTATTAGGTGTACTGAAACAAACAAAATTGAGTGCTAAAAGAAATGTGAATTTGAAGAGTTTAAAACAGTGGTGGCCATACATACACTATCTTATTCTTTGTTTGTGTATGTGATTCGAGGTTAAATAGATAGGCTGTGTCTCACACACAGTGTACGTGTTTTGATTGTAAAAAAAAAACAGCATATACGCGCGAGTCTCGGAAATTGAGAGAATGGCCACCACTGATTGAAAAGTATTCTTTCAACTCTTTAACGACAAATGAATAAAATGCAAGAAAGGTTTGTTGTACAAATTTTCAATACATTCCAAAAAAACTGCTAAACAATTTATGCATTTGAAATGTTAACAATGATAAACAAGTTTCTAGGATAAGTTTAGGAGGGAGAAAAATAAAGATATGAAAGCTAATAGTTACAACAACAAAAAAACAACATCATAATATATATGATTTTTTTAAAAGACTATTATGTTTCCAAAATCTATAGACAATTGGTCATTCATTACATATTTTAAAATTTTAAATAAATAAAGTTCACATTTGAATTGTTTTCCTGTTTTCAACTATAATTAATTAATTATACATAGAAACTTTCCTATAATTATTGAAATTAAAAAACAATAGTAAAATACTAAAACAAAATCTTCTACAACAGCACCAATTCAAAGAAGAGAAAAAATCTTGTATGGTTATTCCCTTTGCAAAAGCAAAATCTACCATGTTTTTTGCTTGTTTATATTTTTACTTTAAGCTAATGCATGCATATTTTCTATGTGCACATGTAATAGTAGAAATTTTAAATACTTATATCTCCCAAAATACTGAACTGATTTTAACAATATATAGATTGTGCACATCTGTCAATAAATATCTTTAAAATGGTTTAAGGTTTGCTAAAATCGGCTTTATAATGTGGGCATAAGCTGCATAACAAAAAAATGGCCTCGCCTATTAATTATGTATATAGATTCGAAATGATTGTATTTAGTTTTCTTATTGATGAGTTAGTATGCATTACAAGAAGTTTAGTATATCTTTTTATTAGGAATAGCAAATCATTGCAAGGAGTTTATATTCTCTACTTTCCTAAATGTTCTTTTTTCCTACTATTATATTTAACTATAAATTAAAGCCATTCATTTTAATACGAAAACCCGCCGCAGAAAAACCAAAGACAGTAAACTCGGCAACATTTTTATTCTGATTTCAGCTTACCAAAAAATATTTAAAAAATACTGGAACTTTATCATGAAAGCCAAAATATCAAATTATATAAAGAAGTTTTCTAAATACCTTAGTTTTACTAAATAGAGTCTTTCATATTAAAATAAATTTATTCTGCGTATATAAACTTGAAGTCACGTACGAAATAGCAAATACCAGAAGAACTAAATAAATTGGGGTTGTCGAAGAACACACAGACAGATAGACAGACAGACAGACAGAAAAACGGCCAGCTTGAACATGAATATTTTGATTGCGCAAAATTTTTACGTTATCCTTATTCAACTAACGTCACATTTTTTCAACTCCCTCCCCCATTTTTTAAGTCATAATGTTTATTTATATTAATGTTGTTTATTTTTATTTGTTAATTTGAAGCTGTTTAAATCTTTAATGAGTTGAGGCTTCTTCTTTCTCCCATTTTATTATGCAAAGTATTCCCAGTGATGGTTTTGACACTGTTTGGTGATGCAAAGTGTAAGAGATGGCGGGTATGGGCATTTATCTGCATGAGAGGACATTCATTCCTGTTATTTGCAAGTAATCGGTCATTTATTATTTTATCGTTATTGTTTATTGATGTTTGTTGTTTTTTGTTTGAGTGTTATTGAATTTAAATTTGAATTATTATTTCGGCGCCGTTTATTATTTATTTATTTTTTTCATTGGACTTGTGGAGGAGGGCAAATTATTACAGGACAATGAACAAAGAACAAAGAAAAAGGTTGTATTTTATTTGGTAAAGGCTGCCTTTTTCTCGGTCATTATTTGTAATGACTGAATTTAGCAACAATTCATTGTGGTAAGAGAGTTAATAATTTGTTTAAGGAAAATAATTAATTTAATACACAAGCAAAAGAAATCTTGTAAAAGGCTTCGCAAAAACGTGGCAAATAAAAAAAAAAAGCTAAAGTAAAAGGAATTTGTCAAAAAAAAGTTTATGAAAAATTTAAATTAATAAGAAAAAGTTTACAAATCTTTGATGTTTAGTTTTAGTCGAACTGTTACGCTGTAAAGTAAAAAAATAAATAAGGCCCCTATTATGATTCACAACTCAACCATTTTTTTGTATTATGATTCACAACTAATTTTAGTTGTCTTTGAAAAAATGTTGGAAAAAAGGTTCTTATCTATACTCTCTGTTTTTTGAAACCATAGTAGCCACCACAAATATTTTAAATATTTTTAGTTTTGGCCTCACTATTTTTTCTTGAGATTTTATATTTTATGGATATGGCAACAATATGGGTTGACAAATGGGATAGTTCTCGCCTAAAAGTACCATTTTAAAAGTAATTAAAAGTAACACAATAGTCGAAATAAAAACCAAAACACAACTGATAAAAAACTGAGACAACCGCTTTGATGAAGTTGTATTCCATGATATGAATTTGACAACTACGACTCAACTATAAATTTAGTTGTGAATCATAATAGGGGCCTAAATAAATAACTTGGTTCTAACGACTGTTTCTGGCAGAAGGCACCAAAAAATATATACGTTTATCAGCATTTTGAAATTTTACATCTGGGATTAATTTTATGGGGACTTAAAGTTCCATCTCTTTTGCACATAGTTATAGTGACTATAGTGACAACGAGAAACATTTTTGTGGAATATTTTAACCCCCTGGCTCTTCGTTGTAGGGGCCATTTTGTTCCGTTCTTAAAAAAGAGCAAAAAAACTGCCCTTCGGCGGTGCTATAGCGGGATAAAGTATTCCACAAAAATATTTGCCATTAAATTCTACTATAGGTCTTCTTCAAAGACACCCAAGCTACACACACAACTTCAACGCCAGAAATCATTCAAAACTTAAAAGGTCTTTAAGGGTTAATTGCATGCTTATTCATAATTAAAATATGGCATAGGAAATCTTTTAAGTCTCACGTTTAAGGTACAACATGTCATCAGCACTTTTATGTAAAACACTACAAGATATATTTTTGTGAAACATTTTAGCCATCTAACTCTTCGTTGCATGCAACAAAATCCCCTTCAGCAGCCATATAGCAGGCAGGAACTTTCTACAAAAATATTTTCCATAAAATTCAAAGTTGCAAACTCAGCTTGATCGCCAGAAATCTTTCAAAACTAAAAATTTCGTACTTATTCACACTTAGTACTCGACATAGAAAATCTTGTAAGCCTTACGTTTAAGGTATGACATGTGTTCAACTTTATGACGTAAAGCACCACGAGGATAATTTTTGTAAAACATTCCAGTACGCTACATCGCCTTTGAAACGGAGTTTTTAGCTTCTTTTTTAAGAAGGGGTCAGAAAGACCTATACAACGAAGAGTTATAGGGCTAAAATATTCCCAAAAAAAAAAATGTTTCTCGTCCTGTTTTACATAAATGTGCTGAGCACATCTTATACCTTAAACGTGAGGCTTGCTTACAAGAGTTGTTATGCCGAATCACTCACTATAACTATGTTCACAAGGAGGGAAATTTAGCTCCACCTAATATGAATTTTTGAGTTCGTAAGAAATGTATTAAACGTTACGTAAAGGAATTGTTTATATATAATTTATTTACAAATTTTAGGACGCTAAAAAAAGTTAACAGCAGCTGAAGGGTATAAACGAAATAAAGAACATTATCTGTTAACGAATTCGGGTTTTCCCGAATTCATTACCCTTTTTTCCAATTGGAACCACTGTGCGATCCTCTGTCAATGTTCTTTCTGATAACTTTAAAATCAGCTATGTTAACAAATTTGGTTTGTGTCTCTGCTACTTAAATACGGTCTTATCTTCATACACACACACACAGACATTAGTTGATATTGTACTAAAATCTTTTTGTTTAAAACTCTATAAGTATATCGACTTAGACATGATATAGAATAGCGAATAAATAGAGCGAAATGCGTTACAGCTAACGATAAGTAGACATGGCATATACAAACACCCTGTATAGAACTTCGAATTGAAATAAAACACAAGAAAATCGTTTTAATGTCCATCAATTTGGCTTTATTGGAAGGATAATTTTATGCCATTAATGTTTAAATATGATTTCGGGCATGTGGCCGCCGCGGCTGGCTCGAATAAAGCCAATTCTACAGGTCCAATTTTCAACCACTTTTTCGAGCATATGGGGCCGTATGTTGGCAATAATGCCACGAATGTTGGCTTCCAAGTCCCCTAACGTTTCTGGTTTGTTGGCGTAGACGAGCGACTTCACATATCCCCAAAGAAAATAATCCAATGGTGTCAAATCACACGATCTTGGTGGCCAATTGACAGGTCCATTCCGCGAAATTATGCGCTCATCGAATGTTTCCTTCAATAAATCGATTGTGACGTGCGCTGTGTGGCATGTAGCGCCGTCTTGTTGGAACCACAACTCATCCACATTCATGCCATCCAATTCGGGAACAAAATAGTCGGTTATCATGGCTCTATACTGGTCTCCATTAACGGTAACTGACTCTCCAGCATTATTTCGGAAGAAGTATGGCCCAATGACTCCACCAGCCCATAGAGCACACCAAACAGTCAGTTTTTGTGGATGTAATGGCGTCTCAAGGGTCTCATGTGGATTCTCTTCACTCCAAATGCGGCAATTTTGCTTGTTGACGTAGCCATTCAACCAAAAATGAGCCTCATCACTGAACAAAATTTTTCGATGAAAATCAGCATCGAGATCAATCTCATTTTCGGCCCATACACCAAAAGCACGACGCATTGCATGGTCTCGCGGCTTTAATTCTTGCACAAGCTGGATCTTGTAAGGTCGCAAGCCAAGATCTTTGCGCAAAATCTTCCATAAAGTTGATGGACAAAGCTCCAAATGCTGTGCACGGTGGCGAATCGATTCATTCGGGTCCTCTTCAACACTTTGCTCTACAGCGGCAATTGTTTCTTCGGTGCGCACTGTTCGACGTCTCTGCGGATGCGTATTATCACATAGAGTAAACGTAGTGCGAAAACGATCCATGGTTAACCGAATTAATTGCTCTGATGGACGATTATGTCGACCATAAAATGGACGGAGCTTGCGGTAAACTTCGCGAACTGAACCATTATTTTCGAAATAAATTTGCACGATTTGCAAGCGTTGTTCTTTTGTCAACCTGTTCATGATGAAATGGCAAACCAAACTAAATATTAATCACTTGACAGCTGACAAAATGGCCGCCAGTTAAAAAAGTGAAGCCAACTTAAAGTTCTATACCTCAATAAAAAACACCCAATATTAATGAACACAAAAATTTCACTTTTTTTTAATTTTGACAAAAATGTTATAAAAAACTTTAAATTACACAAATATATTTACGTTGCTAAAAGGAAGGTAACAAACATATCCTTCCCATTGATATGCAGCATGTTTACTTTTTTTATTAGTATTAATCAACGTCAAAGCAACATCGCATCGAAAAAGTTTTTAGAATACAAGTAAATATGTTGCAAAATGAGTTAAATATGTTGTGAGTTGAGAAGCAATTGACAAAGTAAATATGTACATACATGAAGTTAAAATTATGCCAATTAACTATTTGGCATAATTCTCCATGGTATGTTACTGTAGCAACCATTATTTAATATTATAAAACGAAAATAAAAAGAAAACATGTTGCAATAATCGTAAGGAAATTATGTCTTCTTTTAGTAATGCAAAAGAATTAAAAAAAAACTTTAAAATTTTTAAAATACTTTTGTTCTAATAAAAAGGAAAAAGGAAAAGTGTACTGTCTATAGTAAATGAACTCTTCTTTGGCAGTGCTAAGCAAAGCAAACAAGTACAATTAACGAATGCGCACTTGTTTATGGTCCTTCGAGCTTTGTCGAGTTTATGTTGTTTTCTCTACAACTTAAATAATGATCTTTACATTTCCATTTCCTTAATGTGGTATTTGTTATTTATTTTCTCAATGAAAAAAAAAAACACAGCAAAACAAAAAAAAAAAATTTTTAAATAAATAAATTGGGCGCCTGACTGTGGTCCTGAATGTACGTGCAAGAATGTGAAATCTTAAAATCTTTCGATTGTCAAAAATGAAAGAGAAACTTTATAAATGAATTTAATATTTCACTATTATTGAGATATGAAATGGCTTAAGATATTTTATTTTAGAAATGATGGGTAAAAGGAAGAGAAAATGTATAAAATAAAAAAAAATATTGTTAATGGCTTAACTAGTGGAAAAATTTGTTGCTAGACTGAATTATAATAAACATTTGACAGCTGTTATCACGCATTAAATTTATGAAATTCATAGTATATTTTATGAAACATAATACAAGTATGCATTGTAGCCGAACATAAATTATAAAGTTGTTCCGCTTCTATTAGTATTAAAAAAATGGACTGGTATTAATATTTCAGTTATAAACTGAAGCTTTTTAAAGGCTGGAATAAAATAAAAATTACATGAACGTAAAAATAAAGTTTAAGTTTTCTTAAGATAGTAAAATAGAAGTTTACTCGCAACTAAAAATTTTATATCTTAAGAAATTATAATTTAATTTCCACACATAAAGCAAAAGGGACAATATAATTTCTTCTTATTTTATTTCCACTAAATTGAGTTACTCGATAGTTTAGTTACGTAGATCGATTGAAAATTCATTGAATACTATTTTAGTTATCGCACAGAAAAAACTAGAATGCGATTTCAATTACGCAAACTACAGATTCAATTAATTTTGTTGTTGAAGTTCAACCTACGACGAAAATTGTATATTCAATCACTGAAATTCATATTTTCAATTACTCTAAAATTGATAGCAAATTTATTTTTTCTACAAAAATATTTGCCATAAAATTCGACTATAAGTCTTCGTGTACATTCAATCTCCAGATTCAACTTGAACGATAGAAATCATTCAAAGCTTAAAATGTGTTAAGGGTTAATTTCGTACTAATTCACACTAAGTACTCGGCATAGGAAATCTTGTACACTTTACGTTTAAGGTAGAAGATGCATTCACCGCTTTTATGTAAAACACCACGAGGAATATTTTCGTAGAATATTTCAGCCCGCTATATCACCGCTGGAGGGGAGTTTTTCGTACCTTTTTTATTTTTATTGAACTCTTACTAAAAGGAGTCCCAGATGAAAACTTTTAAAACGTAGATTTACGTATATATTTATTTTTTGCCATCTACCAGAATCAGTCGTTAAAATTTTGTTTTTTATTATTATTATTATTTAGTTGTACAGTGTTAGTGTTATTTATTCTAAATATTCCGTTGCTGTTTTTTTTGTTTGTTATCTTCAGAATACTCTGGTCTGATATCTAGCTATTTTGTTATTCTATTATTTCATTATCCAACTGGATATGACAAAGTAAACATGTAACAATCAGCGTGTGCCTGCGCACACAGGAAAAACTATCACCAAAAAATTTCCAAATAAAAGTTTGTCTAAAAATAAATTTAATTTTCAATAAATGTTCTGTACTTAATCTATGAATTGTTTGTTTGACTCTTATTTAGGACGCAAGCACTAAAAACAACAAGAAAACATAAAAAAAACAACCCCGATGACGACATACACACAAATAACAACAACAACAATGATAGCAAGAGGAATGTGATTGTACCAAGTTTGTTTACTGATGATTTTTGAGTGAATCAATTCGTTAATGTCGTTGCACTAATTCTCATTCATTTTTCTTAGAGTCTTTAGATACACATTCAGACTTGAACACATTTAACAAAGTGAAATTTCATAAATGCTTAATGAATGATGATGATGGCGACCGAGACAAAAATTTGGTTTGATATATTACAAAAAGTCCAGTAAATATTTTTGACTGATTGAGTAAACTATTTTGTTTAATATTTGTTAGTATTTTTAGACTAATTGTTTTATAAATTCAGACAAAAATATTGTTTGATATTTTTTCAGAAAATCCAGTAAATCTTTTTGTTTGAATTAGTAAATTGTTTTGTTTATAATTTGTAAATATTTTTAGACAAATTGTTTTATAGATTTACACAATTTGTTCACTGAAAACCCCCGTTTTTTTTCAATGAAATTGTTGAGATATTTTTGTCTATATATACAAATTTGTTTGTAGGTCCGTTCCTAGACAAAATATTTACTATTTCATTGAATTCCTTTACAGAAAATGAAATTTAGTTTTTTCTGTGCGTAATACACATGAGCACTGACAGCGGGAGCGTAGCGGCTTCCGAAAACAACGTTGTTATGTTCTGTTGTATATGTTGAAAATTAAATTGATGGTGATTTTTCCCTTGTTCCTTAGAATATTGATCAGATCTGGTTCTTTCTGAATATAACGTTACGAACCTTAGCCTAATAATCGCTTTGGATTAAAAAGCAAATAACTTTGAAATAATTATGGACATTAAAATAATATTTCTACCCCGTTCGATCGAACATCAACTCTAAAAAAGTCAAGCTAAAAAGTCTTCGAGTAAATCACGTATTAGTTATAATGCATTAACTAAAATTATTTTGCGCTTGTTTATTTTGGGTGCTCTCATAGACTGTCGCTGGTTCGATTCATTTCTAGACATTTGGTGTTTCTGACTACACAGCATATGTCTCCCCAAAAAAAAAATATTTCTAAAAAACTTCCGCTTGTGGGCGATTGTATAACATCTAACCAATGGGAACCATCGAGATGGCAACCACAAAAGCAATTATAATTTTATTGTTATTTATTAATGTAAATCTGTGCTCTACTTCTAATTTGTTGAACTAATTTTGTTTATAAGTATTTTTCATTAAAATATCAATATTGTTTATTTACTATTTTATTTACTATTTTATTTATGAATGTTTTTCTTTTTATTGCTTTGACTATCATCAACTATTTCGTTTAAGAGTATTATTTATTAGTTTGCCTCTTTGCCATTATTCATTAAGCACCAATGTTCGCTTTAGTCTAGTTACAATGTTAAACAACATAATTTGTTTAAGATACTAAAACTATTACAGTATTTAATTTGAGAGTACATTTTAATTACTTTGTTCATTGTGAATTTTCATTTAGAATTAATCTTCAACTTTATTGGAATATTTGCATTATGATAATTTTTTCTTGCTAAAAGTTGTTTTCGCTATCAAACTACTCATAGGACTTTTTGTATTCATGATACTCAACATATATGTACACTGAAAGAGTTTCACTTCATAAATTCTATGAAACGTTTTTTCGAAGTTTTTTTTACAATCACCCACCCGTATTATGTCAAAGTCGAATTTGCGACTACGACAATTTGTTCTAGATTACATGTTTTACATGTTTTGTTATTCTAGGACAATTTGTCTAGTCGCAAATTCGACTTTTACATACATAATACCTGTGATTATATATGAAAATTCACGAATATCGGGAAGGAATTTCATTGGAATTACTTCATTACCTTTCATATTTACATTAAAAAGTCTTATTGGATACTTAAAAAGCTTGAAATATATACTCTTAAAAATTATAATGAATTTAAAAATTTAATTTTTTGAAAGTCGAAATTTCAATGAAGTGCATTTCAAGTTTTGATGAAAAATTTTATTGCATTTGGGAAAGACCAATGAAATAAATATCGTAAATAACACACCCTTATTTATTTAAACAGCTGTCAACCAGAACCGAACAACAAAAATATATTTGTATGAATTTTGTTGGTGTACACTGAAAGAATTCCGCTTTACAAATCCAATGAAACAACTTCGCTAGATTTCACATTTCTAATTTCATTGGAATAGCTTCATTAACTTTCATAGTTTCGCTAGAAAATTTCATTGGACTTATGACAACAACATTTTGTCATTTGACCGATACTTAAAATTCTTGAAATGCAACAAAAAATTTTAAAAAATTACAACTTTTATGTCCTTGAATGTTATAATTTCAATGAAATATATTTCATTGTTTTGATGAAAAGTTTCATTGCATTTATGAAATAAAAAAATCACATACATATTTTCTTTTTCAAAAAACATACCCTTATTTATTTCAACAGTTGGCAACCAAAATCGAAGAACAAAAATAGTTTTGTATTAAAGTTGTTCATTTCACCAAACAATTGTTTGTACTCTTTATTTCATTTCTTTTTATACTCTCTATTTAGTCGTTAATGCGACAGCGACGAGTGTACATACATAATAGCTTTGTTGGTATTTTGCCACATACAGTGTGTAAAATAAATGATAATGATGAAAATAAAGTGCTTTTTATTAGAAATAAAAATATATTTTTGAAAAAATTAGGGTATTGGGGCAATATGTATTGAAAATTTCTCCATTTTACCAAGTAAAGAAATACTAAATTCAGTGTGAACCGCATTATTATACATTTTTACGACCAATATAATTTCTTGTGATAACATTATAATGAAAATCTTTGCGTTTAATTTATCGTATTACTGTAGTTCACAATTTTCACAGCAATACAGCTGCAAAATGTTTTTGAACACCAATATTTTATATGTTTTTGTTGTTGTAGGTACTCTTTATTATTATTATACACTCATACAACAAATGTTTTGACAGTGCTGTTTTCTGAAGTGGTTAAGCCGTCGAGGCTACTAAGTCATGTAATAATTTCATTATAATAATGTATTAATGTCATTATAATAATGAAATAATTTCATTAAAATAATGACCGAATATCATTAAAGTAATTCCAGAATTTTATTAAAATAATGAAATAATTTCATTAAAAGAATGAAATAATTTCATTGAAATTATGAAATAATTTCACCAATATAATGAAATATGTTCATTAGCTTAGTGAAATTATTACATTGGAACAATGAATTATGTTCATGTATTTAATGAAATTTTCATTAAAATAATTTTAACGAAACTTGTTTCGTTAATCCAACGAAGCGTGACGTTGGTTGAGTTTTAATGAAATTTTTCATTGGATATGTAATAATTTCATTATAATAATGAAATAATTTCATTAAAATAATGACCGAATTTCATTAAAACAACGACTGAATTTTATTAAAATTATGAAATAATTTCATTAAAAGAATGAAATTTCATTAAAATTAAGAAACATTTTCATTAAAATGATGAAATATGTTCACAAATACAATGAAATATGTTTATTAGCTTAGTGAAATTATTACATTGGAGCAATGAAATAATTTCGTATATTTAATGAAATTTTCATTAAAATAAATTTAACGAAACTTGTTTCATTAATCCAACGAAGCGTGACGTTGGATCAGTTTTAATGAAATTTTCATTGGATTATTATCAAAATTCACAGAATTTATGAACAAAATTCTTTCAGTGTACTTTTTCGTACTATTATACACTGATAGACCACATTGTTTTGAGAGCGCTATTGGCTGAAGTAGCTGCTAAGACATTACCTGTAATGCAAGTGATGTAAAATTGTGAACATTACAATTTTTTCTGATGTACTTAGTGTCTATCGTAGGTGTTTATAGCATGGAATTGTCAATAAATTAAAGTAGTCAATAAAACAGTGTAAGTTAATGAAGCCTACTCAATTATGTAAGAATTTCATTAAATCAATGAAATAATTTCATTATAATAGTGATATATTTTCATTAAAATCTTGAACCAATTTCGTCAAAATAATTAAATATTTTTGTTAGCTTAGCGTAATTATTACATCAAATCAATGAGTTATATTGAAGTTTTTCATTGGATTAACCACTAAAAACTTAACACCGCCCATATACTTGCTTTTTAGTTTTAAAACTTTAAACGCGATTTGCCCAGTATCATTTTTTTTGAAACATGGCTACGTTGCAATAAAGGAGCGATATATGAACGAAAAGTTTCATTTTAATTATGAAATTTTTATACTTAATGAAGCAATTTTCATACCAGGAATGAAACGTTACGTTGGTTGAAAAACAATGACAAAATCATTGCTGTAACGTAAAAAAGCATTATATATATGAAGGTTTTCCTTTCAGTGTAGTATTTTTTGTTCACAAACATATGAATACTGTAGCTAACTATGGCAACACTTGGAAGAGTGGAATTACAAAAATTAGAACTTTAAAAACGCAATGAAATTAATATAAATTATAATTTCATGCTGATTCAATGAAGTAAAATAGAGAAATCCAACCGCATCCGTGAGGTTGTATTTCTGCTCTGCATTAAGAAGTTGCTTGAAAAAAATTTCCTCACTAGCATTGGAAACAGTTTCGCAATATGTAAGTTTAAGCTTTTAAGTTTATATGAATGTAGCCCTCTTACTTGTTATACTTGTTATCATAAGCATTTGTTCAATGGCAGTCATTATACTTTACAGCTTAAGACATTAGTAAGTTTTGGCCTCTATACAATATTGACCTATTTAAACTTTAGAAAAATAATGTTAAAAGTTTTAGTTTAAGAAAAACCAAAAAAAAAACTTGACATTATGTATAGCATACTTATGAATAATTTAAAGAATATAATTAGCAAGCATACATTGGGGCATATAAAAAAAATTTATTTAAATAAAAAACAGCTGTTTTTATAAAAAACGCAAAGATATGAATAATGAATAACTAACTTCCGTAATAAAATATAAAAAAATTTTAAAGTTTTGGACATTTCGAACAGGAGCATAAGGGAGGAAAATATTATGACATTGATTTTTTTTCATTTTCTTTTCCCTTGAATACAAAGGAAACATATTTTAACATGAAGTTTCGTTAAAGTATTTACACAGTAATAAAATATTATAATAAAATTTCAAGCCATTATGAACAGCCCAAACTTTTTTCGCTTATTTTTTCATATAAATAATGTTATTTTCTGTAAAAAAGAAAATATAATATTGTTATTAAATAAATATTTATATAAAGAAAAATAATCGGACCTTAAGCAAAATTAAACTTAACAAGCTTTTTACCTTCCTTTAAATTTTTTACTTTAACCAATTCCATACAAATTTGGAAGCCTCAAAGAAAACGGCGTTTATTGTTAAAAAAAACAGTAACGAAATAAAAAAAAATTTAAGAAGCTCTTGTATTTCATACAATACAAGCGAATATTATTTCAATTTGAAAGCAGAGTTTTTATGGCTTTAAAACTTGTTTGTAACAATAAAACAAATCAAAAATGTTGTGAAATAACGGAATAGTCTTTACACTTATAAAATTCTGTGAGTAAAATAGTTGTTTTTTAACGCAGAGATCATGATATATATTCCGATCTGAAGGTTTTATGCACCACTTTTTTACTCGTAAAGATCACAGCATGATTTTGATTAACATGCTATGGACAACTGTTTATTTTACGCACTTAAAAGAATGCAAAGCTAATAGAAAAATATGCCAATTCTTTTGTGCAATATATTTATGTGTTTTTCTCGTGCAATGTCATATAAAAATCTTGGTTTGAACTGTGATTGGTTCTTTTATTAAGAATGTGTTGCATTTATATAGTCGTCATGTCAAAGTAGCACATTTTAACTGTCAGACACCTTTTTGAGGGTGCTGTTGGCCGAAGTGGTTAGCTCGTCGACTACAAAATAAAATGATGCCTGAGTTCTTGGGTTCGATGCAAGTCATGAACATCATTAATTTCTCTGATGTGCATTGCTGTGTCACTGTGATAGTTGTTGTTGGACTGTACAAATGAGGAAGATATAGAACTGGTCACTAAACAGTATCTTCAGAATTTATTTCTCTTCTATGCTAATAAACATCACAGCGCCCTCCTTCGTCGGTAATGTTAACAAAATCATCATGTCTACTTAACACCAGAGGCGCTGCAACAGTGGTCTAAAATTAACAAATTTATTAAAATCGGTAACATTTATTAAAGGTTTTTCAAGCCCAAGGTAGTCAACTTTCACACCCTGTAGCTTAACGTGTGTTGCAACAGGGTGTTCCAAATTTCAGCATTCTCAAAGCTCTGGTCCTCCTCTATGATTTTTGCATACATCGTTTTGTAATCGGATCGTAAGTTTCAAAGATACAGATTTATCACCCTTTTTTCAAGTGGAACGACTCTGCGTGGTTTCGATACCTGTGCGAGCAAGATATCTCTTGAACCATTCAACCAATTTCAATAAAATTTGCAGCAATCGACGTTGTTTTATCATCTTAAGCGCTGATTGTGGAGTAGTTTAGAATTTATTTGAAAAAGAAAACTTTTTTTCGAAAGTTCTAAGAATCTACCGAGCCAGATCGGTTCATTATATCACGGAATCTAAAGTGGCTGCTACACGGATCGTTATTTTAGCTTCAATATATGTGCTTGTGTGCGTTTGTTATAAAAATCAAAAGCATTTTGATATTCTTCAAATATTTCCCCTCCGTATATGTGTAACAATTTTTTGTAAACAAACGCACACAAAACACATATATTGAAGCTGAATATTGATGTTTTTCGCAGGCACTTAAGTGAGACCGTAAATTTGGTGTTAAGCCGTTTTTAAGTTATGAGAGGTTTACATACATACATACATACACACACACACAAACACACACACTCTCACACACACACACATACATCCATACGGACATCATCGTAAAAATACTCAGAATATATTCCTATAACTTCAAGACATCGAGATCTGATGAAAGCTCGATATTCAAAAATCGAGGTAAAATCAGTAACTTTCTATCATTAATTCCAGGAAGTTCAAAATTTGTCCATACATATATAAAAACGAAAAAATTACAAAATCTGGCCTATCGTATGTATGGGAATCCCTCAAGAAAACTGAGTGCCTTTTATGCAAATTGTATATTCAAATCAATTGTCTGTATTGAGGAAACCGCACTTAAATAATGATTTTGCTTTTAAGAATTTTATGAATATTTCAGTGTTGAGTGTAAGGTGCTAGAAAACCAAACTTCTAATTAAAATTTCAATTAAATTGTTTGTGTTAACAAAGGATATCTTTTAGCCAATTATGTACTATGTATAAATTATGGTCATACATTAATAAACAATAAGTTTGTACTACAAATGGCTTCAAGTAATTAGTTTTAAATTAAATATTCAAAAAAGCAACAAAAAAAAACACTTAAAATATATAATTAAATGTTTTCGCATTGTGTTGGATAATACTCTAGAACATTAGATCCTCTTTCAGTATTTACCATTAAAGCTCGGCCAGAAGATATTAAATGAGGCTTACCTGATATGGGAATTGTGTACGTACTAAGCCCTTTATTGATTTTATAAATATGAACATCAAGCAATAAACAATGCATGTATTCTCCATCATTAAGGTCATATTAGAATATTTCCATCACCACTTTTTTAAGTATTCGAAATTTTGTCGTGTGACTAACAAAGAAACAATTATGACAATCGGCTGTTATTTGGATCCGATATCTTTAAAATACTGGACCAAAGATTTGAAAAATTGAGAAATTTCAATATTAAAAGGAGTATACCTCACTAACTATACAAGATAATTGTTTAACCAAAGACATTTTTTTAACTTTATAAGGTCTATAAGAACAAAAGAAATTTTTGGAATCGAGTGAGAAACAGAGAAATGACAAGTGTTGAAAAATTTTACATGACCGAACATGACTTTGCACTTAAACTGCTGCTCCTGAGCAATATGTGAAGCTCATCTTTCTAATATAAATAAGAATACTTCTTTTTTTTTAAAGAGAAGTAACACAATCAGGCAATTACTGCCTACCAGTTAATTAATCAATGTGTTACCTTCTTTGGGAAAGGGATAGTGTAGAGAGAACAGATGCTGAAGTGGGAGAGAGATAGAAAGCATACTTCATTTACAACTCTGCTATTGCGCGTTTTTTGTAGAGCAGTGTTGCAAGCCTATCTGGTGTCAAGTACAGGCATCGTGTTGTTTAAGCTGAGTAGCCATTTTATTAGTTATTTTACTTCGCCGACGGTTCTGCTACAATACCGACGAAGGAGGGTGCTGTGCAGTTCATTAGGATATGTTAGTATTAATCGTTGCCGGTACTGCCAAAGTGATCAGTGCTATGCCTTCATCACTTTAACAGTCCAACAGCAACCAACACAATAACACACCAATACACATGAGAAAAATGCATGATGTTGTTGGCTTGCCTGAAAGTAATCTTGAACTCAAGACCTCAGGGTTTGTAGTCAAAAGCGCTAACTACTCAGCCAACAGCACCCTCAATATCCCTTTGATATCTCCATGTGTAATTTTATACTGATCGGACAATAGTTAGAAATATCCGATATATTTAAAAATATATTTAATTCTGCTCCACTGACATTTTTCTTATACTCATACTCCATACAAAAAAATTTTTTTTTTTAAAATTCAAATTCTAATGTTTTCACTTAATCTGCTGTAAATTTCTAACTTTTAGCACGATGTGAATAATTTTACTTTTTGTACGTTAGGAACAAAATTTTATTTAAGATAAGGGTCAAAAATAAAATTTAGAATTTTTGTTTGCTTTAATGTAGCATTTTTTTTTCAAATTAATTTCTATCTGATCAACACAGTATAAATATGAACTGAAAGAGGAAATATATATCTATGCAACAGTGCAAAACTTGCTTAATTTGAGTAAAAAGTACTCAAGATTTTTGGAAAGAGCTTTATAAGCACGTTTTTCGCGAATATCTCGAAAATGCTTCTCAAGACAAATAAATTAATGTCATTATGTCTCGTGTTCAGCAGCCTCAATTTAGCTTAAAAACAACAAACTTTTGAGGTGCATTTTTTTGTGGTATAGTGTAATAGGCGCCTAAATTCATTTATTTTATTTAGTGTTATTTAAAGTCAGTAGCCTTCAATCAATATCAGGGATGCCAATTTAGCCCTTTTGGGATATATGTAGCCCGTTTTTAGTTACTCAAAACGCATAAAAAAATTCTAGCCCCAAACAAAATAGCGCGCAAATTTAGCACTTTTTACAATTATCTTTTAGCCCTTTTAACTTTTTGGTCAATATGAGTAATAAAAAGAAGAAGAGCCTAGAATATTCTTCTATTTCCTTAAAAATTGGTTGTGGTTTTAGGTTGGTCCCAAAATTTACACGTGTTTTATAAGTTAGCCCTTTTTTGCGGTTTTTCGAACAATTTTACTGGATATTGCTTTCTTTATACGGGTTTTTTTATTAGTTTTTTCAAAAATGTTTGCTTGTTTTGGGTTCCAAAAGTTGGCATCACTGATCAAAATCATTTGTTAAACAGTTAAGGAAGAATAAACCATCTCTCTTTTACAGCACATTTAAAAAACAAAAATCCCTAAAAGTATGTGAAACACTTGTACATTTTTAACGCATAAAAAATGTTTGTGTGTGTGAGTAACAGTTTGAAAAAAGCCAGAAGAAGCCATCAATAAAAATCAACTTCGAAACATAAATCACCTAAATCAACACATTTCCATTCTTTTTAATTTCTTATTTAAAATCTTTGTGTGTGTGTGTGTGTGTGGATTTTTTATTTTTTTTTGAAAACACAATCATTTCTTCTAATCCAGCATTTATTTGGTGGCTTAATTTTTTGATTTAGCAATTAATTTTTTAATGACATTGTTTTTGTTGTCTTCATTAAGTGAGTGTTGAATTGTTTGTTGAAGTCGAAACTCATTAAGGTATGGGCACATAACCAAAAAGTGGCTTATTCTATTAATGAATAAATCGATAAATGAATGCGAGTATAACGAGACATTACAAATTTTGTAGATAGGCAAAAGTTTTGCTATAGGATTGAAAGAAAGAAATATCAACTGATAGAAAGAAACAACTATACAAAATGTAAACAAAACGTAATGGCTTCTTTAAGTGCTGCCTACTTTTTATTTATAATAAAACGACAAAAGAAACAAAAAGTTGAAAAAAGAGGTGCTAAATCGCTGAATTCGTGAATAAACCACTAACTTGGCAGCACTTTAATGTTTCAAGCTTGAAATGTCAATTTTAAGTTGAACATTTTTAAATTTTTTTTGACAGGCCCCCATTTTTTATCGATAACATTAGTAAAAGCTTTGACAATGTGGTATTTATCTTAATATAGCTGAACTCTTTGCACGTGGTAAAATTTTCCATTATATTCTATTTGCACTGTTCTCCAAAACTTGAAAAATGAAGAAACAATGTAGTGTCATAAGGGCTTTAGTGCAATAACTCGGTAAGCCACATTAAATACAAAATTGGTTTTATGTGATTATTCCCTTGCTAGCTACCATAGCTTTGTATCCTAGAGAGATTTTTGGATAAATTCTACTATTTTTCTATTAATTCTTATGTTGCATATTTACAGTAGAAAATTCCAAAAACTATACAATTTGAAATTATGTTCAAACTTAAAAGTCGATTTATTCAATATTTTAATATTGTGGCTTACATAGTTATTGCACTGAACCTCTCAATTATAAGCCAGTGCTCACGTAAATATACATGTTGACATCACTACTCATTACTGTTTGCGAGAACAATATGTAGCTGTTGCTGTTCAAAAATTCCTGTTGTTCGATAACACGCTCTATGCAACCCTTTAATGACAACCATCTAGTTATGACAGCTGATAAAATTTTATCAACAGAAAATATTGTTGAAACTCTTTGAGCTTACATTAACGTAAAGAGATACAATTAAAATAAGATCCAAGCATTCTCAACAAATCTTCTAAATAAGCTGGAATATATTTGGAAGCTACTGGATGTACTAAGTGACCAGAGCACTTTGCCAACACAACAAAAAATGTAAGTAAGTGAAAATAAATATGCTGATTTAAATATGTTTTGACCTAAGCCCTTAAGTCATTACATATTTGAGCATATTTTCCAAATATGTTTTCGCTTTCCAAATATGTTTTCGCTTTCAAATATGTTTTCGCTTTTCAAATACATATCTTTTTGTCCTCAATATGCTTTCGCTTTCTGAATATGTCTTCGCTTTTCAAACATGTTTTCGTTTCTTAATATGTTTTCGCCTCTCAAATATGTTTTCGCTTTTCAAATATGTTTTCGTTTTCTAAATATGTTTCTGTTTCCTAAATATGTTTTTTTTAATATTTGGCAACAGCACTGCTTTTGTATCAATTTTTTATCAACTTAGTAATATTTCTCTGGAGGAATTTCCGATTTCTGGAAAAACTAATGCTTCGTACACATTGGACATTTCTTTTGTAGTCATTTTGTGGTGTCATATTTAAAATTTACAGCTCAATGCGACAAAATGACAACATGACATTTGTCATTTGTTTTTGTGACTGCAATATTGTCGCACTGTTGTGACAACCGTACACATTAGACGCGCAAACAGTTTGCCACTCACCGAAAGCTATCGGAAGTAGCAAATGTTGCCGCTAATACATACTATCTTGTTTGCTTCCGATGTCATAAAATGGCACAGTGTGTACGTACCATAAGATAGATGACAGGATGAGACATAACGCGTTTTAAAACTATATCATCCTGTTATTCTACGATATTAATAGGAATTCTGAAAAATAATTTTATCTATTTTTAAAAAAATTTTTAATTTTTTATTAACTTAGTACTACATCTCTGGAGGACTTTTCGATTTCTGGAACAACAAAGATATATGACAGGATGAAACATACCGCGTTTTGAAGCTACAAGTAAGGATGTGCCCAAACATGGCCAAAATCTTTTAGAGATAGTCCAAAATTTACTTAAGTTCAATTTTCAAAGCTTTGTAAAAAAATTCACAAATACAATTAAACAAAGCGACTTATATTTTTGAATAGTGTGGATTCTAAGCTTCAATTTTGATATGGTCCATATGAGTTGCAAGTAAAGATGTGCCCAAACATAGCAAAGTCTCTCAGAGATAGTCAAAAATTTATATAAATTCAATTTTCAAAGTTTTGTAAAAAAATTCACAAATACAATTGAACAATGCGACTTATATTTTGGAATAGTGTGGATCCTAAGCTTCAATTATTATATGGTCCATATGAGTTACAAGTAAAGATGTGCCCAAACATGGCCAAAATCTCTCAGAGATAGTCAAAAATTTACTTAAGTTCAATTTTCAAAGATTTGTAAAAAAATTCACAAATACAATTGAACAATGCGACTTATATTTTCGAATAGTGTGGATCCTAAGCTTCAATTATTATATGGTCCATATGAGCTACAAGTACAGATGTGCCCAAACATGGCCAAAATTTCTCAGAGATAGTCAAAAATTTACTTAAGTTCAATTTTCAAAGATTTGTAAAAAAAATCACAAATACAATTGA
This sequence comes from Panzeria rudis, assembly GCA_956483635.1. Taxonomy (NCBI): domain Eukaryota; kingdom Metazoa; phylum Arthropoda; class Insecta; order Diptera; family Tachinidae; genus Panzeria; species Panzeria rudis. The sequence continues at coordinate 177,613,817 of OY101448.1, forward strand.
ACAACGCGACTTATATTTTAAAATAGTGTGGATTCTAAGCTTCAATTTTCACATGGTCCATATGAGCTACATGGCCAAAATCTCTCAGAGATAGTCAAAAATTTACTTAAATTCAATTTTCAAAGTTTTGTAAAAAAAATTCATAAATACAATTGAAAAATGCGACTTATATTCTCGAATAGTATGGATCCTTGGCTAAAATTTTCCTATGGTCCAAATGAGCCACAAGTAACGATGTGCCCAAACGTGGCCAAAATCTCTCAGGGATAGTCAACAATTTACTTAAGTTCAATTTTCAAAGATTTGTAAAAATAAATCTCAAATACAATTGAACAACGCGACTTATATTTTAAAATAGTGTGGATTCTAAGCTTCAATTTTCACATGGTCCATATGAGTTACATGGCCAAAATCTCTCAGAGATAGTCAAAAATTTACTTAAGTTCAATTTTCAAAGATTTGTAAGCAAATTCACAAATACAATTGCAAAATACGACTTATATTTTCGAATAGTGTGGATCCCAGGCTACAATTTGCATATGGTCTAAATTAGCTACAAGTAAAGATGTGCCCAAACATGGCCAAAATCTCTCAGAGATAGTCAAAAATTTACTTAAGTTCAATTTTCAAAGATTTGTAAAAAAATTCACAAATACAATTGAACAATGCGACTTATATTTTCGAATAGTGTGGATCCTAAGCTTCAATTATTATATGGTCCATATGAGCTACAAGTAAAGATGTGCCCAAACATGGCCAAAATTTCTCAGAGATAGTCAAAAATTTACTTAAGTTCAATTTTCAAAGATTTGTAAAAAAAATCACAAATACAATTGAACAACGCGACTTATATTTTAAAATAGTGTGGATTCTAAGCTTCAATTTTCACATGGTCCATATGAGCTACATGGCCAAAATCTCTCAGAGATAGTCAAAAATTAACTTAACTTCAATTTTCAAAGATTTGTAAAAAAAATTCATAAATACAATTGAAAAATGCGACTTATATTCTCGAATAGTATAGATCCTTGGCTACAATTTTCCTATGGTCCAAATGCGCCACAAGTAACGATGTGCCGAAACGTGGCCAAAATCTCTCAGGGATAGTCAAAAATTTACTTAAGTTCAATTTTCAAAGATTTGTAAAAAAAATCACAAATACAATTGAACAACGCGACTTATATTTTAAAATAGTGTGGATTCTAAGCTTCAATTTTCGTAGGGTCCATATAAGCTACAAGTAAAGATATGCCCAAACATGGCCAAAATCTCTCAAAGATAGTCAAAAATTTACTTACATCGAGAGCAAAAATCATGTCTTCTCGAAGCGCTTTTCGAAGCAAGTGAGATAACAACAACAAGCATCTCTCGCTGACAAGCCTACTTCGGCCGAAGTAATAGTTTTTGCTGCGTATATACAACTATCAATTCGTGTATATGAAGTCTAGCATTTCTGAACCGATTTTAAAATTTTTTTAAGAATTTGCTTTTGCAGCTTGGTCCCATAATTTTGTTTCCGAAAATCGCACAGGACATTAGCACCCAATTTTCAAACTTTATTTGAAAGGTTTTGTTTGTAGTTTGCTCCCATAATTTTTCTATCGGACGGGCAATTCGTCCGCCCGAAATATTGGTTAGCGTATAACTCATCCATTTACGGAACGATTTCCAAGAATTTTTTTTTAGGTTTGATTGCAGTTTGGTCCCACAATATTTTTCCAAAATGCTGATGGTCGCGTTACTCCTTCATTTATATACCGATTCCACGAATTAAATTTTTTTTGTTTGAAAAGGTTTGTCTGCCGTTTGATTCAACAATTTTTTTTTAACTTCGCATTTTTTTAACTTTTAACGGCATAACTTCTCCATTTATGGACGGATAAATTTTTTTTTTTTTGAAAGGCTATGTTTGCAGTTTGGTCCCCTAATTTTTTCCCCGAAAATCGAACGCGTACGAAATTTTGCTTTTCGAAAAAAGGAAGGGCATTTCTCCCATCGGAAATAATGAGTATGGCATGACTCCTCCAATTATGGGCCGATTTTGAAATTTTATTTTTTATTATTTTGTTTTCAAGAGAAGTAACACAATCAGCCAATTAATGCCTACCAGTTAATTAATTAATGTGTTACCTTCTTTGGGAAAGGGATAGCGTAGAGAGAACAGCAGGTGAAATGGGAGAGAGATAGCAAGCTTAATTCATTTACTACTCTGCTATTGCGCGTTTTCTTTACAGCAGCGTTGCAGCCCCTCTGGTGCCTAGTATAGGCATTAATTTGTTTAAGCTGTGTAGCCATTTCATTAGTTCTTTTACTTCGCTGACGGTTCTGCTACAGTACCGACGAAGGAGCGTGCTGTGAAGTTCATTAGGATATGTTAGTATTAATCGCTGACGGTACTGCGAAAGTAATCAGTGCTATGCCTTCATCACTTTAAGAGTCCAACAGCAATCAACACAATAACACTCCAATGCACATCAGAAAATGAATGATTTTGTTGGCTTGCCTTAAACTAGTCTTGAACTCAAGACCTCAGGGTTTGTAATCAAACTCGCTAACTATTCAGCCAACAGTTGGAAACGGTATTTTTTCAATTTGAGCTTAAATCTTTCTCGGGACGCTCGCGCGAAATATTGATTATCACATAACTCCACCAAAATTTTTTGTTTAAGAGGGCATGAAAGATTTGGTACTATGAAAAAGTTCGGCCGGACACTTTTGTAATCTTTTCAGTTGGCTGTTTGTATTGAAGTCAGTTTTTTTTTGCAACAATTATTTGCACTTAAGTTCCTTTTCGCCAAAACTTTACAACTTAATATGAAGGCTGATAGCTTAAAGAAGTTCTTAAGACTATAACGTAATTTTAAGCAAAATAGTTTATTCGTTTTGCTTTCGTTTAATGACTTATTAAACTAATATTTTCTATTATTTTGACAGCTAGGAAATGTCAAATCAATTTAAAATTGATTTGTTTTCAAAACGTTCCATTCAGAGAAATAACCGCAAATTGCGTTTCCATTACAAATTTAATAAATCATCAATCTCATGTGGTTAAAAAAGGTTAAATAAATGACTGCTCATGAATTTCAAACGATAAAACGTACGTTTAGAGTATTAAAATTCATAATTGTTCTTTTGTGGCTTAAGTGGCGAAAAAGAAAAATGAATCATTACAATTGGCAGAAAGGCATTTTTGGGATGTTTTCTTTATTTAATTTTATAATTGAGATATAAATGCAAAAGGATTTTATATATAAGATGATGCACAGATATGTATATAAATATGTGTATTAATATATGGCTGATTCTCATTCTAAACGGAATTTTTTTTTAAGTAATATATGTATATATGAGAAGGCAGGATTCATATTATAGCTTTTGCCTCATTTAATGGATCCTGAAATAAAATTATATTTTTCGATAACATGTTTGTGTCTTCCTTTCGCAGTTGTTCCAGGAATGATTTTTGCAAAAAAAATACGCCACAAAACATGAGTATAGGGTTTGAAAGCACTATACTCTCTGCACATTGTCTGAAATATTATCCGATTAATATCAGAGTAGACTGTCCATTATCCTAAGCCAATTTAATTTCCTTTAAGGCATTTAACAGATTAGTCTGCACATTTTCTGATCTACATCTTACGACTTTTACCAGTCACTTCTGCACATTGTCTGATTTTAGTTTTCGTTACAATTCTCATTTATCTCTTGAGTTTATACGCACAAACATTTGAGTTTTTAAACTTATAAAATATGGGTAAATGTTTTCTGATGAGCTGCCATAAGCAGCACAACAATGCATGGAGAATTTCAAACGACATTTCTGATAAATTTCTAATTTTAGCTCCGAATTTTCTCTGATATTAATACGCCTGGACTTAAAACGTATCAAATAAATCGGAAAATTTTCTGATGTTTTGTCAGACATTTTCCCGACATTTATAAGACATGCCGAAAACTCTTTTAGAATTTCGTCGGAATTCGAACAGAATTCTGTTAGACCTTTCGGTATAGTTTTTAGAATTTCCTCAGACAAAGAGATCCGGTTTCTTGTCAACCACTCATATGATTTTCGGTACGTTTTCTGACAGACATCGGATACGAATTCGGCCTCTTGTGCAAACATTATGACCGACTTCGGACCGAAATCGGCAAAAATTGTTTGCTGGGAACCCACAGTGCGAAAGAAGCAAAATTTGTCCAAAGAAAACCAGAAATTTGTAAACAGATAACGTTTCTTATATCGTTTCTATCCTTCAGCTGCTCTTAAATTTTTTTCAACGTCCTAAAATTTATAGATAAATTATATTAAAAAAAAATTCAAGTAACGCCCAATACATTTTAATACGAATTTAATATTTTTTTCAGAATACGCACTTTATTTTGAATTCAATACGATTCAGATGTATAATCTTCGATGTATTTTAACATAACCTCCTTAGGTATTTACTCAAAAATGTCAATTATATTTAAAAAAATATGAATAACGCGCAATACATTTTTTTAATACAAACGATGATTGATTGATGACACGTTTTGCAATATAATAGTATTTAACGAAGTTCACAAAACTTTGAAATATTTAGAAGTACACACTAGGGATGTAACGAATACCGATACCGATACCGATATATCGGCGATACTTCAGATTTCCCGATACATCGGTATCGGCGATAATTTACTGTCGATACGACGATACTTTGAAAAAAAAATTTCAGTTTTTTTCTGACAAATTATTCTTTTGGCTCAATGAGACTTGTCTTTTGTTAATTTTACCATGAACTAAATTCATTTCGTTATTTTTTAAATCTTATTAATATCACTTTTAAAAATTAATAATATTTTATGCTGTTATTTTGTAAAAAAAATTATTTATTTTTGTTAATTTTACCAGGAATTCAAATTCAATTCGTTGTTTTTTAAATCTTATTCCATCAAAAAAAACACTCCAAAGAAGTCATGAAAATGTAGCATTCGCGATCCGGAAGTTTTGCGAATTTGGACAATTTCTAATTAGTTGTACATATCCTTGCCATTGCGAACTTCTGTTTTTCGATTACCAATCACCCAATTGGAAGCGATGCTAGGACAAATTTCTTTTTCCGTGTTCTATAATGATTTTTCCTCAAGGAAAAAGGATAAAAAATTACCCATTTTCACAATTTTTTTTTAATGCGAATTTAAATTGAAAACTGTATTTTCATGTAAATTTAAGTGAATAAATATAAACTTTTAGAATACTTTTAATAATTAAGCCATTACGTTATTTAGAAGACTACTAGTTGATAAATGTCCTTTAAAAATCGATTTTTTAAAAAGCATGGAGATTATTTTTTAAAATTATAAAGGAATTAAAATTTTTTTCTTGCTTTTTTTACTAATTATCTGCATATTTTTAATACAGATTTTTTGGAGGCAAAGAAAATGTAGCTCCTTAAAAATTACTTCCAATTTTTTATACTGGGTTAATATCAATTTTAAATATTAATAATCTCTTACACTGTAAGAAAAAAAATTGCACTTGAGTTTTGTTAATCCAAACTTGAACTCAATTTCAATATTCGTATCGTTATCGGAATCGGTATCGGCGATATTTATTTTTATATATCGGTATCGGTATCGGATCGGCAAAACGGCGTATCGTTACGTCCCTAGTGTATGTTGCTATGCAATTTTAATAGTTAAACTGAGTAACGAAGCGTACTAATAAACGTAACGCTCAATACACAAGCCTGCGGACAACAATTTAAAAAAATCCAAAAATTTTAAACCGTTATAAATTTAATATCGTTTTTTTGGAAAAATTCATGGTTTCTTAATGTGGAAAATCAACAGTATGGTTACATAAACTTTACTTTTTCATAGATAATAGTTCAGCCCAAAGTGACCAGAAAGGAAAGCAGTAACCAGCCGTAAATCATTCCTGTTGAAGTTCAGGATGCCACTGTATGAAAATGGCTGCATCAATGATTTAGCCAGTATTAAGCCCGAAGAAGCCACATCCTTTGCGGTCGAAATATCATGTCCCCTGATTACAGCTCTGGCCACATAAGAGAAGCAGCCGAGGCCTTCCTGGACAATTCATCTGCTTCCTCGTTATCCCGATAAGTTCTGTGGTCCAGTAACCAGTCAATGGAAACCATGTTCCGTATTGATATCTTCTGTAGTGAGTCACAGCACTTTAAAATAAGTTTGGAACGGAGTTCCCATGAAAGGGGGAACTTAAAAGCTTTTAATGTCCCTACTTAAATTAATATAACACTCTTGGTGATCGCCTGTATTTCCGCCTGAAATATCGTAGGCCATTTATCCACAGACTATTGCGCCAACTCCATCTTCCGTTTCGGATCCATCCGTATACCAACACAAGCTCCTGAAATCCACAGTGGGACCGTTTTCTTCCCACGTGCCCTTAAGCGGAATTGTGACTTTGAATCTCCTGTCGCACCTCAGTTCACAATTTATCCTTTCACTAGGCATTCCTAGCAGCCCTCTGCAGGGCATTGTAAGCAACATCGATAGGTGACGGTTGTCGACACGACGGGCAGGGTTCCCGAGACCCCTCCTATATGCAGCCATTGCCGCAGAGGATCTTATAAAGATTTGTATGAGTGTTAATCTAAGCACCGCCTCAATGGCCAAGGATGGACCTCATGACCTGATTGAGTCTGTTGTAAGAAGACACACCAGTCTCTGAACTTTGCAGAGTTTGGTTGTAGCCGCAACGTGTCAAGTTTTCTGCCCCCATACAATCGCGCCACCATACAATTCGTGATCATATATTAAAGGGATCTGTAAAAATATCTCATTCTATAACCCATAGATTGAGAATTTATTCATTTAAAAAGTTTAGAATGTCACGACCATAAAAAGTAAGGTTTTTCATCTACTAAGACAAATCGTATGAAAGTTTGCACACGCCGAGTACCTCTTACAGTCCAACCTAAATCAGAGCGTTGAGAGTCGCGTAAGCAACAGGGTACGTATTTACAGTACATTTTACCATAAAATATTTACTGTGAATGTACTGGTTTAGGTTGTGCAGTTAATTTAAATACATATAACAATTATATAACAACAGAAAAAACTTATTCAATGTTCTAATAATATCATTTAACTCATATTTACACCCCGTCTTCACGAGACATAATTTTGTTCTAACAGTTGTCAAACTTCATACATAAAAACATCAGAAAAATGTTAGTGCTATTTTTTCATATCGACTTTGACTTTTGTCAAGACAAATCAATCGCTCGTGAAGACGCTATGTTATTATAAGGAAAAACTTTTTCGCTCAAATGAAAATTTTCAAATGTTATTTTTTTAATCATATTCAAAAATAATAAATAAAGAATACATAAAAATAAATAAAAAAATACAACACAAAGAATTAAAGATAATTAAAAAATTTTTTTTTAAGAATTTAACAAGGCGAAAGAAGGTATAAACATTTTGAGGGGGGTAGTCGGGGTAAGATGCTTACGAAAATGAAAGCAATTATGGAAAATAATTTAATACAAATTATGCCAGTTAAGTCATTTATATTACTCAACTGTTTGTTATTTATGAAAATGTCGTCAGTCCACCACAACGTAAAATAAAAAGCCTGAAAGTATGCAATGCGATAATACTCGTAAATTCACTGCGACTACATGAGGTAATGAACATTTTTATAGAGGTTGACTAATTTAATTAAAATTGTAAGATATTAATGATTCTCTTAAATTACGACAGATAATGCAATAATTTTATATTAAAATAATAAGACCATTAACAGTTCAGAAAGTGATAAAGGAAAGAAAAAAGATAAATAGATTATACTAACAGGCATAATTAGGGGAACAAGGAAGAAAATAGGTTAACATTATTATACATATTTGTGCTTCTCGGTCAACAAAGGCTTTAAGAGGCTGTTCATATATTACGTAACGCTATTTTCGGAGTTTTTATACCCTACCACCCTCGTAAGGCTTTTTTCAAAATTTCCAGTATAAATTAATTAAACCGTAACAAGTCTTTAACCCCCCTTCCGGAGCGTTATGTAATATGTGAATAGCCCCTAAATAGCGAATTTAAAAAAATCAAGAACAGGGACTGTTCTGAAATCACTTGAAGAATGTAGTTGAATATTTGGTATCAGCCACCAGAGTTATATTCACGCTTATATATTTAAATCCCATGAATAAACAAAATAATTTAATATTTAAATTGTGTTTCTTTGAATTTTGTTTGGAAGTTAATAATTTCATCACTGTATACAGTAAAAAAATTGTTTCCAATAAAGCATGTTTCTACTATTATGGAATAAAAGTAGCGCTGATATCGCTGCTGATTTTTGTATGACGGGTTCCCGAATTAGAATACTACATTTTTGCTCACAAAAGCGCTTTTGAAGCGCTGAAAATCATCAAAATTTTCAGCACTAGAACTGAAAATATATGAATAAAATGGTTCGATGTGGATTGGCGTCGTTAACGCCATTTTGAATTTTTTTATTTCGTTTCATTGTTTATTTTTATTAATTTCATATTTTTACTTAATGTTTGTTATTTTAACTTCAACTAGTATCGAACTAAGAACCTTCAGGTTTGAAGTCCAACGTACCAATCACTCGACCAAAAACACTGTTGCAAAACGGCACCAAGAAAATCAAATAAACTTACTCTTCATTCTCGCTTAAAAACCTGCTTTGGATCGGCACTATAAAATTGTATAGCTTGTGTACGAAGCTTTTGTTAAGTAAAAAGCAAATACTTTTCTCGCTTCAAAACCTACATTGTTGTGACGCTTTGAAATCAGCTTCTGAACAAGCTCATATTTTAAAGCGAATTATGAAGCGCTTTATTTCTTTAGTGCTTCAAAAAACATGAAAATGTTTTACTGGGTATATACATTTGCCCACATAGATTCATTAATATTTTAGCTTCGTTTGCTTTAGTACAAAAATTATAAATACTTTTGTTCTAATTATTAGTTTATTTTCATATGTATATCATTGCCACAATGTGGTTGGTCGTGGTCAAAATTGCTTGTTAAATGTAGTATAAACAGTCTATTTAATAATAGATACATTTTCCAGGATATTTCAATAAAACAACACATTTGAAGCAATAGTTCATAACACAAGGAAATTATTTAAATAAAATTCAAAAATCGCCTGTGAAAAGACTCTAAAACCACTAAAAATATAAAAATATTTTACAAATTATATATTTTTAGGTTTTATTACAAGCAACAACTTTTTACAAATATTTAGCAAACAGAAAATTGTAAGTCTGTGGTTTATTTATAATTACCCAGTTAGCATTTTTTAAAACTTTGAATCAAATTCGAGTCTTTTTCGACTCATCGGCGCGATTAAAAAAAAAAACAGAATATGCCTTCATTTTCTGATCATATATGATACTTTTGTCGGGAGAAAATGCTATCCTACCCGCGACTCTTCTGGAAGAGTCATTTATGACGCGTTCTTTAATCAGTTGCGAGTCTTCTTCAGGTCATATTTAATCCCTTTTGTAATCATTTTTTAGTAATTTTTGAATCATATTTAAGTCATATTTTTAATCATTACGAGTACAAATGTATCCAATGTGGATTGAGAGGATGATAGATGGATGTATTACAAATGAGCTTACGCCATGTTGAATATTTATTATTTTGGCATTTTTAATGACTGATTTTATATGTTCACTTACTGTTTTTTTGTTTTAAATCTACTGGGAATCGAACCAAGCTCCCTTCTGTTTGCAGTCCCACACACCAACCACTAAGCTCAATCACTGTATATAAACAAATGATGTGGGGAAATCTTGGCTGGTTTAGGGTTAGAATTATTTAGGGCAGAGTTCAGCACCTAAATTAGAGAGACAAGAAGCCAAATTGTTTTTCCCACTTGCATCTCTTAAAATGCTTTACAATTTCTTAGCAATTGAAGGAATCATAAAGGAGTTAGAGTTGGCAAAATAAATGAAGAGATTTGGTAGTAGAATTCAAGTATTTATTCTATGTATACGATGTTTACTACTCGCCAGTTTAAATTTAAGAACTTGCTAGTTTTAGTACAAATTATAGCAAATATTTAAAGCAGTTTTCATTAGCAGAAAGGCAAGAGTTCACAATTGTTAATTGTTACAATTCATGTTTTAACATAAAGTTGTTAGGAAATATAAAAAGGATGTAAAAATATATAAATTGTAAAATAAAATATTGTGTACAATAAATGATTTTTTATGAAACAAAAATACAAATAGTTTGGAAAATCGAAAAGTGCACGCCTCATAATCTCATTTTGATCGTGAAATTAAATAGGCGTCTATTCCTAATTATACTGAAGCGTAAAAGAAGGACTCGATTAGTGAAGTCTTTCGGTCGTTATCGTGACCACATACAGGATCCGTACATACAGACAAACGGACGTCCAACACAGAACTTTTTTAAACAGTTTTTAATTAGTTTAAATAATAAAAATTAAGTAAAGTGCGACTTTGGTTCGCACACGAAGGGTTCCATACGAATACACATACATATGTATATCCCTCTTTGTTTTTGCCCCTTTCGTCATTTTGGCAGGTTTTTCGTTGTACTTTCTTGTTTAATTTTAGTTTTTTAATTTTTAAGTATTTTTCGTTGTTTTTGGGTTTTTTGGTTTTTGCGCTTTTTCAATTTTCGTGATTTTTTAATTTTTTTCTGGCGATTTTTCTGTTTTTGAAATTTTTTTTGTTTTTTGTCGATTAGTTTAGTTTTGCCGATTTTTTTGGTTATGGTATTTTTGTAACGTTTTCACTTTCCTACAGTATTTTTAGATTTAGCGATTTATTTTAGTTGTGGCGATTTTTTTCAGTTTTGGCGGTTTTTTCGTTTTTGGGGATTTTTGTCGGTTTTTTGTGGTTTTTTTATTTTAGCGATTTTCTTTTTGTTTTGGCGATTTTTTTAGTTATGGCGCTTTATTTGGTTTTTGCGCTTTTTTCGTTTTTGTGATTTTTTTTTATTTATGGCGATTTTTTAATTTTTTAAGATATATTTAGTTTTAGCGATTTTGTAGTGCTATTTTCATTGTGACGAATTTTTTCGATTTTTGAAGTTTTTTTAGTTTTTTTGGCGATCTTTTTAGTTTTGGTGATATATTGCGTTTTAGCGATTTTTTTTAATTTTGGTGCTTTTTTCCTTTAAGCGTTTTTTTCATTTTTGCGTTTTTTTCGTTTTGAAATTTTTAAAGATACAGTATATTGTCTAAATTACATAGTCAAAATTACATTAACTGATAGAATACCCTTTAATTTTTATTGCTTTAAATATCGGTGTTAATTGGTGTAGTCTATTATACAGACTACACCAATTAGCACTTACTTTGAAAATTTAAAGTGTCTATATATAAGTGTCTTCATATTACATTAGTATTTGAACATTTTTCGTTGCTCGCTTTAGAACACCCTTTAATTTTTAGTTGCCATATATTTGTTGTTATAGCGGTCAAAGTTTTACATATTCTGTGAAAATTTCAGGTCCGTAGCTCTTACGGTTCCCGAGAAAACAGCCTGTGTCAGACAGACGGACAGACAGACGGACAGCGTAGCGAAAACAATAGGGTTCCTTTACACTTTTGGTGTATCGGAACCCTAAAAATTACATTAAAAATGTCACGAGTGTTAAAAGTAGTATTTTTTCTTGATATGTGTGTGTATATATTTTTTACAAGTGCAATATATGATAATAATAGAGCCATTTTAAGTCTGAAAAATCAGTAGTTTCGCGTGAAGTGAGAGTAGTACCCACCTCAACGCTTCGCTTATGAGGCGTGCAATATGTATATATGTATCTCTAAGATACAAAAGATTAAAAAGAATATTGTTTAAAAGAAATGTATTTTAAACAGTATAAAATAAAGATAGCTAACCTAACCAGTCAGTAATTTATGATATTATTGATCATTTTCGAGTCTTTTATGACTCTTTTGTTAGCCTAGCCGCGACTCTTCTGAAAGAGTCTTTTTTGATACCGCGTTTCTAATCAATTACGACTCATTTTCGAGACTTAAATGAGACATTCTGTAAATTGTTTGTTGTTGCTTTTTAAACAAGTCGATTTCTAATCAATTGTGGAAGTCATTTTTGAGTCTTTTTTTAGGCGCACAACTGAATAATCAGTTTTTGATCATCTATAGGTAATATAATCTTAAGACTTAGTTTGGTACAATCGCATTAGAATACACATACATTTTTTGTTGAGGTAAACAAATTATGGTTTTGGCAAACATATTATGGTTGAGGTAAAAATATTACTGTCTTACTACCGCATATACCAGAAATAAAATATACGTTAAAATAATTTGTAAAATATTTTGCCAAAATAAAATACAGTCGGCTTCCATAACTGGAACTTCTATAACTCGAATCTTCCCTACCTCGAACTAATTCGATTGAGAGTAGCGTTAAGATAGTTATAATAGAGAGTTGCAAAGAGTACTCAAATGTATTCGTAGAATGTACTCGTTTGAATTTCGTGTGTGCATATATGTATGTTCTTACCTGTGAACGAATGTACATATGCATGTACATGTGTGTACATACATAGCCACGACCAAATATACATACATATACACACATACATACAAAAAAACATACATGCATACACACGCAAACATACATGCGAGTACTTTCGAGTATACTTGTGCAGCCCTCTAGTATATACGTTACAATTTTCCTTACTGAAAATAGTGGGACGATTATGGATGGCAACCGAACTTCAGTTGGGTTGGCAGTTGCTAAAAATCATATTACGGAAGACAACTGGCAACTGAGATCTGTAAATTTCAGTTGCATTTTAGTGTTTTTCTGGCAACCACAAATTTTCAGTTGCCGCCTGGTAACGCAACTGAAGTTCGGTTACCATCAATAATCGACCCATAACAAACAAAAATGTAAAATTCAGTCACTAATTTCAGAATACTTTACTTCACTGTAACTCACTTATTATATGTAATTTTTAGTAAGTGCTAGTTTTAAGTAACAAAAAAACACATATCCATAATTTAATATACAACAATGCCCATGGTTGCAATAACTTGAACTTTTTTTTTGGATAATGGTGATTCGAGTCATTAATGAAACTCGAATGTTGTCACTTCATATGACAAATTTTGATTTTACGACCAAACAACAGACCACCACATTAAAATATTACGACTAAATAATTTCTTTTAATGTCCCTTAAAACTTTGCCACAACTGTATACGACTACGCTTTAACAGTAAAGCACATGTCTTCTACGATGATGAGTATGTATTGACTTGTTCATTAAATAATCATTGTTGTACAATAAAAAGCAATTTTAGAAACATAATGCAAATCTACTTATAAAAGAATAAATATAACAATTCTCAAATTATAATAAAATTTCATTATGTATGATTTGACATCTGTCATGTTTTACAAAGAGGTGTTAAATTGAAAATTTTCACACATTCAAAAACAAACAGCAAGCATGCATCACAAAATTTTTAGAATATTTTCATATTAAATATGTATTTATTTTTAAACAGGTTATATTGTGTGTAGACATTTATTTGATTACTTATGTCTTTAAAATATTAATTATATTTTCTACAATGGTTGTATATATTGGCATGCATCATTCATGTTAAGGAAATTGAATTAAATTTTATTATTGTGCGAATAAATTTTAATACAAAAGTTAAATATTAAATACCACAATCTTGCTAATTAAGTTTTGGGCCCTACAATTGAATTTAAAAAAATTAAAACAAAAAAAAAAAGAAGGTGTAAGTTCAACTTGTCGTTGTGTTTATAAAAGACACCCAGGATTTGTTGGCCAATACTGATATGGGTGATTCTCATTCTAAACGTATATTTTGTAATGTTTTTTTTAGAAATATGAAAAGGTAGGATTCATATTATAGTTTTTGTCCCATTCAATGGATCCTGATATTAAATTATATTTTTCGATTTTTTTTCATTTTCGTGTATTGAGCGTTACATTTGCTTGCGAAAAAATATACCACAAAAATTAGTATAGGGTTTGAAAGCACTATAGATATCGTCACCTAAAATTCAAAACAACGTATCACAAAAAATTTTAAAACGCGTTTTTGATTGATTATTAGTGTCCGACCGAACGCACTTTTTTCAGACCGAACCCGAACCCTAACTTCGGTAAAAATTTTAGAACCGAACCCGAACGCAAACCGAACGTGAAACCGAACTTTTTTATTGAAAAGAAAAGTTTCAACTTAACTTTTTTTAGCTACGACTTATTTATTTAATAAATACATAATTAACAAATTGATAGTGCGTAGTACTTTTTGATAATATTTTGTGGGACTACATTTTTGTATATTTATGATGATGTATAACTATAAAAAAAAAACAATTTTACAAAGTTCGGTGTTCGATGAAAATTTTACCGAACGCCAAACATCAACCGAACACAACTTTTTGCCGAACTCTGACACCGAATCCGAACGTTCGGTCGGACACTACTGATTATGATTCTTTTGATGAAACTACATGTCTCTACAAAGTTTTATCCGCAGAAAAACATATATGTGAAAATAAGGACAAGTTCCTGTTCAAAAATTTCGGCCGTAAAAAGTGCTGAGATCAAAATAAGGACCAAATTCTTGATAGGTAAAATACCCTTTCATTTCCAGGCAACCGGTAAGCTTGGCAATATTTTTTTTTGCCTTAATATGGGAAAGAATTATGGGAAAAATAGGTTGCATAGAAATAAGATGGTATTGTACCTATCAAGAACTTGTTCCTTATTTTGATCTCAGTACTTTTTACGGCCGAAATTTTTGGACATTTTCGAAATTGTTTTCGTTTTTTGTGATTTTTTGTATTTTGAATTTTTTTTATTTTTGCAGATCTTTTTAGTTTTGGTTTTTTTAAACATTTTTTTTCGCTTTTTCGCGATATTTTTAGTTTTAGCAATTATTTTAGTTTTGACGCCTTTTTTCAGTTTTGGTGCTTTTTTCGTTTTGGTTTTTTTTTTGCTTTTTGGCGATATTTTTAGTTTTAGCGATTATTTTAGTTTTGACGCCTTTTTTCAGTTTTGTGCTTTTTTCGCTTTGGGGTTTTTTTTTTGGTTTTTGGTGATTTTTTTAATTTATTCCATTTTTTCACACTTTTTTTTCGTTTTCCCGATTTTTTCGGTTTTTGCCGATTTTTTTTTAGTTTTTGCTTTTTTTTCGTTTTTGTGATTTTTTTCCATTTTTGACGATTTTTTCTTTTTTTGACGATGTTTTAGTTTTAGCTATTAAGTTTTAGTAATTTTTTGTATTTTGACGACTTTGTTCGGTTTTTGGTTTTCTTTAGTTTTTTTTTGACGATCTGTTTAGTTTTGATGACGTTTTGCGTTTTTGTGTTTCTTTTTTACGTTTTCTGCTTTTTTTCCTCTTTAAGCGCTTTTTTCATTTTGGCGATTTTTCGTTTTGACATTTTTTTAATTATGGAGTTTTTTAGTTTTAGATTTTGCGTCTTACGGTTTCCAAGATACAGCAAATTGTCTAAATTACATAGACAAAATTACATTAACTGATAGAACACCCCTTAATGTTTATTGTTTCAAATATCAGTGATAATGTGTGAGTCTATTATACAGACTACAGCAATTCTGTATATTACATTAGTATTTCAACATGTTTCGTTGCTCGCTTTAGAACACCCTTTAATTTTTAACTGTCATATATTTGTTGTTGTAGCTGCCCAAGTTTTACATATTCTGTGAAAATTTCAGGTCTGTAGATCTTACGGTTCTCGAAAAAAGAGCCTGTGACGGACACACAGACAGACAGACGGACAGCGTAGCGAAAACAATAGGGTTCCTTTACACTTTTGGTATACGGAACCCTAAAAAACAGATTGAATTATAAATACAAAGGTGGTTGTTTACCATTTGGAAAAAATTTCTCGAAGAAAAACAGGATTTGATTAACAAACCTGATTGAATTCTGCTCGATTTTAAAACGAATAAAACAATGTGAATTCGGTTTAGAGAACACCAACAATTTTAATTCGTTTTGAAAACGGGCAATTTACTCGGATTCCGTATACAGAACCGGGCCGATAATTTATTTATATTTTTTTTTTGATTTTACCATGATTTCAAATTCAAGTCGTTGTTTTTTAAATGTTCCGCTATTCTCCAACTGGGGAGCAAACGGTCTCAATTAACTACTTCTAACGAACTCTGCTTTTTAACTGTCCATAAATCCAATGAAATTTTCTGATGAAACTATGAAAGCTAATTAAGCAATTCCAATGAATTGAAATTTCACATATACATATTATGAAATCCTTTCACCGAATTTATGAAGCGAAATTCTTTCTGTGTACGCACTAAACATACCGCAGTGTTGAAAGTCATACAACAAAAATAAGTTCGCTGTTGTCACACACTTCGTGATAGCCAAGTATTACTGTAATAAATAACTGAAATATTTTAACAAAAAACTAAAAATAAAATACCTTTTACTCCTACTACTGCTCTGTATGTTACATTTACTCGCCTTTTTATTTAATTTAGATTTATTGTAAAAAATAAAAAACTTAAACGAAAAATAATGTGGCCATTAATCAACAGATACGTTAATTAATGTCTAAACTTAAACGCCTACAAAAAAGAGAAGAAAAAATAAATAAATTTTCAGCAGAATAGTGTGTTGAAAAACACTTAATTATTGTATTCAATTTAAACAAAAGTTGAAAGTTTGTGCTTTAAGCCGTGGAACTGATTTAAGCAAATTTCCCAAAAGAAAAATGCTAACAAAATATTATCATTGCAAGAATTTAGTAAAAAAAAAACTTTTAACACACCATAGTGGAGCTGGAAAAAACGAACAAATATAGTTGATAACATTTTTTATAGCTAATCAGAATATATATATTTTTTTAGAATTTTCGCAACATTGTTACTGAAAATGTTTGCGTAATACAAAATAAAGTCAAGGTAGCTTTTCAAAACGGAAAGCGAAATATTTACAAAACAGTCTATATTTGTAACTAAAATGTTTCTGATACCGGGTATAGTCGACTTTAAAATCATGAACTTCATCATCGTGTACTACAATAGGGTTTCAATATTCTGAAGACTTAAAATCGCTGGCCAAAAAAAATGGACTTTTGGTTTTATTAAAAAAAATACAGTGAAACTTCGATATAACGTGTTCCATGAGGATCCGAAAATACTTCGTTATAGCTCTTGCTTCGCTGTAAATATAATCAGCAAAGCCTTGATATAATGAAATTTGAAGAAATATGAAAAAAAAATTTTATAACCAGGGCTCGGACTTTCATGCATCTAAGAACTGATTTTAAGCGCTTAATAAATGCACCTAAAAATTAAAAATATGCGCAAAAATATGCATTTACCTACGAGCAAAGTACCGAAACTAAAGTAATGTGAAAATATTTTTTTTTTAGCTTTTTATTATTTTAGAGAAAAAAAGCATAAAACAAACATCATTGGGTCTATTATTTAATGCAACCGAACTTTAGTTGCGCTATGAGTCGGCAACTGAAAATTAATGGTTGCCAGAAAGGCACTAAATAGCATTTGAAATTTACAGCTCTCAGTTGCCAGTTGCCGTCATTACCCTGCGGAAAATTTGGTGACAATTGATCCAAAAGTATTCGTCATATGACTTGAGAAAATGAGACTGGTACCAAAAATAAGGAGTAGTGAATGGTGAAAAAAAGACATATTGTGTAAATGGTCACATATTAACCATTTTGAGTAAATTTAGTTGGTACTCCGGCTAGTATTATAGTAAACGGCACTGAACAAATTTGATGCACCTGGATCTAAGGCCTATCACATAGTATCTATATAATATTAATTGTCTCCCTTCAATGAGACTGACATGCCACTCAGGAGCCTGTTCCGTAATTATATTCAGATATTAACTCCAACTTAACTAGTATTTATAACATTGAAATATTAGTTCCCCTGTGGTGGAGTGGGTAGTGTACTAGCCTGTCATGACGGAGGTTGTCGGTTCGAATCCTATCAAAAACACCGCTTAAAAATAAAGTGGCTGGTCCGCTTCATAGGAAGTGTTAGAACTCGGACTGGTCCCTATCACCTGGAGATCGGTCACGTGACTTGTTTTGTGTCAGTTCCATTTACCGTAGGGTAGTATCATTCTCAGTAACTGGCGACCCAACTGATGAGGCTCGGTTGCCATCATTAATCGGCCTATTAATTTTTTTTTTTTTAAATTGAGAAATATGCATTAAAAATATTTTTATAACTCCAAAAATATGCATTTATTGCTAAAATATGCAAAAATATGCACTTACTACCAAAATATGCAACTAAAAAATCGATGCCAAACTACTTAATATTTGATGATTCGCATAGATAATTAGCCAATACCTTTTTATCTATCACCACAAAAAACATGCATTTCCATGAAAGTCCGAGCCCTGGTTATAACTATAGTTTTCTTTGCTTTAAATTTTATTCTTACTTTGTTGTATAGAGGCTTTTGTACGAGTACTTCGTTGTATAGAGGCTTTACAAATGCGCTTGTAAATACATTTAGACTTCGTTGTTTTTATAACGGGATATTATCATTTAGGATTTGTTCTGATTTCGTTATATTGAGGCATTTGAATGAATATTTCTCACAAATTGTTCGTTATAGTTATAGTGTATTTTTGTATGAAACACTTTGCAACAAAGAGGTTTTCTCAAGGGGCATTGTTATAAGAAAACGGTTCCGGTAGAGCATTTAATTTCCTTCAAGATATATACAGGTCAATTGCGTTTGGGTCGACGGTTTGGGAGTTAAAAGCCAAAAACCTGCATAAACAAAAAAATCTAAAATTGCGATGGTAGACCTCTTAATATTGATATTCAGGGCTCAAATTCTGACAATAATTCTTTTTTTTTGTTATCCCAAATAATATTTTCGATGTACTTTTAAGAAAAACCAAAAGTCGATTTTTTGCCTACTCTAATACATTATGTGTTTTAAACCCGAAGTTTTTTTATTCAACTCACATTTTTTATAGTGCATCCTCTCTCGCTTACGTGGATGCAACAATGGATGCGAGTATGATTTTTACTTCGTAATTTAAATTTTTATTCTTCCATTGAATGGAGTATGAAAATAAATATGTAGTTCTCGTTGGGTTAGTGTTTAGTGTTCTAGGCTACCATGCGGAGATCGTGCGATCGGTGCCTGATTCAATACGCGAACAAAAAGTATTTAATAAAAGTAAATTGTAGTGTAATATAATTTCCAATTGTATTTGTACCATTTAATACATAAATAAATATAAAAACAACATAAACTAATGGCCAATAAAAAATGTATTCAAGTGTATGTAAAATTGTGATATAAAGAGCAAAATTTTTTTTAATTAAATACATCCCGAAGCAGGTTGGTAAGGGAGAGTACCGATCTATCACCCTTACAAACCTGTGTGGATTTTACATTCAAAATCCATTATAAAACTGTTACTCATTATCAAAATGTTTAAAATTGTATTTAAGGACTAAAATTGTCCCACTGTGTTGTTTTTTCTACATATTCTTTGTATCCATTTCACTGGAATAATGTAGAACATGTTAGGGTTTTGTTTTCTGTTATTTGTTTTTTATATTGCAGCAGCTTTAGTCTAGTTGATACGTGCTCTGCCGCACAGTTTACACTCTCGCACTCCGATTTTGCTATTATTTTATTAGCATTGTATGATATGTTTTATGATGGGGTTTCCTCACATCAACTTGAGGAATTATACTTTAACTTGGTTTTAGGAACGTGCAAGTGTTTGCTAATATATGTAAGTGTATCTATAGCAAAGATCTCATGCTTTTAGTATATAGTATATAATTTTATTAAGAAATCCAAAATACTATATACTCGTAGTTAGGGTATTGTAACATTTTGCACAAGCTTTAGTGTTAAAAGATTAAAATACTACAAACATTTGATTTATTGAATTGAAACAATAATTTTGGATAATAAATAAAACATATTTTCTGTAATTCTTCTTTTCATATAAGTTAATTTTATGTGTAAACACTTAAAAGTTTTTGCAGTACTATTTGTAATCCTAGTGAGCAAATCGTCTAGAAAATTTGTAAAGAAATCACTAAAAAAAGGGAAATAAAAATGCTTATCATAACAACATCACTTAGATTTTAACACAAAAATTTTGTAAAGGCGTTTCTGAATTGTACCTCGCCATAAAAAATGCTGACTTTAAAAGTATGTATTGCTAAATAAATTTGGGATATTTTAAGAGGTTGTTGCACCGATTTCATCCAAACTTGGAAAGCGGTTTCCAGTTTTAGTACAAAAAACACTTAAGACCTCAAAATAAAATTAGCAAAATTTTTTTTATATATTCAACGGTTTTCAAATTATTCAGACCACAATGATGAAAAATATTTTTTTAAAACAGTTTTGGAAAATTCCCAGCAAAAAATTTTCATGTTTCTGGAAGCAGTAAAAAACTTTCATGCCTCCCACATGCGATGCTTTGACGCGCTTCCGAGGATGCTCAAAACGAAGGCAGAGATCACATAGTGTTCATAATGTTTAAATTACGAAGTTAATCAGCATTTTACATTTAATCAACACGAACTCCAAAATAAACAAAATCATATTCAGTAGCATTGCAGCTTTCAACAATATAGGTTCTAAGGGAGAAACCGGCAAAGCATATCACATGGGGGGTTTTTACTCTTTTACTCTCATACGTATTTACTCACACGTATTAACTAAAAGTAAATAAAATCAATCAGTGTGGCATGAACATTCAAACAAGCAGGTTGCGTTATCGCTTGTTTCTTGCTTTGGCTTGATATACACTAACAAACATTTTTTAAGAGCGATAGTCGCAAAATAAAACCGATACAAGCAATATGTATTAGTATGTGTTTGCCGGTTCCTGTTCTAAAGAATTGTCGCACGCATTGTTTCAAATAAACACTAACACATTTAAAAAATCAAAGCTCATTTAAGGAATGCTCTCTTTCCACATTTCTCACCTTTTGCATGGAAGGTAGAATTGTGTCTGTAGCAATAAGACGAAGAGACATGATTTTAGAGCATTTTTGATGCTTCGAAAGAAGCGCTATTTTATATAAAAAACAAGAGCTCCAAAGTGGGACATCGCGAACAAAAATCATGCTTTTCGAAGAAAGAGAAACAACAAAACGAGCTTCTCCCGCTTATAAACCTGCTTCGGCCGAAGCAGTAGTTTTTGCTGGGTTGTTATGCTTAAAAATTTACGTCATCTTAAATCTATATATACTACAAATAAACTCCTGACTCGGCATAGGTTATCTTGTACGCCTTACATTTAAGGTATATAATGTTTTTTTCTTTTTATGTAAGACACCACGATAAAACATTTTAACACTCTAACTCCTGGCGTTATAGGTCATTTCTCCTTTTCTTAAACAAGGAACAAAAAAGCTCTTCTTCAGTGGCGCTATAGTGGGCAAAATTGTTCTACAAAAATCTTTCTCGTGGTGTTTTATATAAAAGTGGTAAACCCATGTTACACCTTAAATGTAAGGCACAAAAGATATGCTGTTCCCACTCAGTATACAAATTATAACTATTTCCAGATAATGAGAAAAATACGTACTAATTTTATTAAAACTAAGCAGTAGTTCTAATTTGAAGCATAGTAATAAGATAAATAAGTACTACTCATTACTTTGTAACCCATTAACAAAGTACTACCGATTACAAAAATGACAAAAGTTTTTGCTGGGAGTTTTTTTTAGTGGTTTTTGTAATAAAATTGGACAATCTCTTTCCAAATCAAGCCTATTCAAAAATCCCAAATTTTAGAAAGAAAAAAAAAATATATTACCCATAGAATTAAAAATTGCGTCTGTTTTTGTAGTTAGGAGACAGACCATAATAATCAAAAAAATATAGTGGTACTCTTTGACATTTTTCTTGTTGCATACTGCTATTTATGACATCAATATTAAATTAAAAACTATTACAATTCCTTCTGATTAACATAAAGAAAATTAAAGCAAATTGTTATGATTTTTATTAGTAAGCATTTTTCAAAAGTTTGTGGTGTTGTGATTAGAGTAACAAAAAAGTTGGCAGTATTTTGCGACGGCATAAATACTTTTTTTTTCAGGAAAAACTTTTGAAAGTTTATTGTTCATTAACGACATGTAACAAAGTAGTTAAGGAATCAGTTTTAACAATTTCGGTACATACGTATGTACTAGTGATGAACAAAAATATCGATACATCGATATTTTCTTTAAAATATATTAATATATGTATATCGTCGATATTTTTAATTCCGATATATCGATATTTTTTCAATTATATCGACAGTATCCAATTCGATATTTTTTTAGCTTTCGTTTTGTTTTTCGACCAATTTTTAAAAACATTTCGGCACAGTCTTCATCAAATAGAATATTACTAACAAAATCTTTTGTTTTATTTAAAATATTTTGTCTATTCGAAAAATTATCATTCTTTAAGTGTAATTTTGTTGATGTATATTGCATGAAATATTGTTGGAACAGTAAGGATCTTGGAAATTAACTCTTTCCAGCTTAATTATTTATAAGAAAGGTACTTTTTAGGGTTCCGTTACACCAAAAGTGTAAAGGAACCCTATTGCTTTCGCTACGCTGTCCGTCTGTCTATCTGTCTGTCTGTCACAGGCTGTTTTCTCGGGAGCCGTAAGAGCTACGGACCTGAATTTTCACAGGATATGGAGAACTTTGGCCGATACAACAACAATTATATGACAGTTAAAAATTAAAGGGTGTTCTAAAGCGAACAACGAAAAATGTTGAAATACTAATGTAATGTTTTCTCGGGAACCGTAAGAGCCACGGACCTAAAATTTTCACAGAATATGTAAAACTTTGACCGCTACAACAATATATGACAGCTAAAAATTAATGGGTGTTCTAAAGCGAGAACGAAAAATTTTGAAATGCTAATGTAATATGCAGACACTTATAAATATATGGACATTTTAAATTTTCAAAGTTATGTTTAATTGCTTTAGTCTGTAGAATAGACTACACCAATTAACACCGATATTTAAAACACAAAAAATTAAAGGATATTCTATCAGTTAATGTAATTTTGACTATGTAATTTAGACAATTTGCTGTATCTTGGAAGCCGTGAGAGGTAAAATCTTGAAATTAAAAAAAAACGCTTAAACTAAAAAAATCCAAAATAAAAAAAAATGTGAAAACGAAAAAAACACTCAAATGAAAAAAGCGCTTAAGCAAAAAAGCACCCACATTAAAAATCGTTAAAACGTAAAATATCACCGAAACTAAAGAGATCGCCAAAAAAACTAAAAAAAGCGCCAAAAACCGAAAAAGTCGTTAAAACGAAAAAAAGGACTACAACATAAAAAAATCACTACAACTAAATATATCATCAAAATACGAAAAAATCACTGAAACGAAAAAAATAACCAAAACGAAAAAAAAACGCACAAAAACAAAAAAAAACGCCAAAAACTAAAAAATCGCCAAAAACCAAAAAATCGCCAAAACGAAAAAAGTGTCAAAACAAAAAAAATCGATAAAACTAAAAAATATCGCAAAAAACCGAAAAAATCGCCAAAAACCGAAAAAAGAGCCAAACTGAAAATAGCGCCAGAATTAAAAAAATCGCTAAAACTAAAAATATCGTCAAAAAGCGAACGTTAAAACAAAAAAAACTAAAAAATCGGCAAAAAACAAACAAAATTTTCAAAAAACGGAATAATCGCCAGAACGTAAAAAAGTGTCATAACTAACCAAAAAATCGCTAAAACTAAAAAAATCACTAAGAACCGAAAAAAGAGCCAAAACTGAAAAAAGCGCCAAAACTGAAAAAATCGTCACAACTAAAAACATCGTCAAAAAAACTTTAAAAAACGTTGAAAAAACACCATAACCTAAAAATCGCCAAAACTAAAAAAAAATCGGGAAAAAAACAAAAAATAAAAAAAACGAAAAATAGCCAGAAAAAAACGAAAAAATCACGAAAATTAAATAAACCCCAAAACCAAAAAAATTGCCGAAAACAACGAAAAATACTTAAAAAATATAAAAAATTAAATTAAACAAAAAGCACAACGAAAAAACTGCAAAAATGAAAAAAGGGGCAAAAACGAAAAGGGAAATACATATGTGTAAGTCGCACTTTACTTAATTTTTTATTTGGTTTTATTTAAAAAAAAAAATTGGGGACTACGTATGAATTGTCATTGTTGAAAAAATATCGATATTTCGATATATCGATATTTTTTATTAGATATATATCGATGCCGATCGATATTTAAAAATATATCGATATATGTTTTTTACTTCCCCATCCCTAGTATGTATGTACGTATGCATACGTGTGTATGTTTGTATATAGTTTTTCGTCTTAAAGGTTTACAATTTCATTAAGGTTTGTTTATTTATTGAGATTATATGCACCTTATATGACATTACTATTTCTGAAGTTCTTAAGAAAATGGTAAGCGCTATTTAAAAAAATCTATTCAATCAATCAAAAATGATTTCTAAAAAACTTTCAGGAATATTTGCGCCCAGGAATTACATACTAAAAAATTAATGAATTTTTATGAGATTTAAGGAAATTTTTAAGTCGTTTATATCGTAGTATAACAGTTTTTATTTCTTTGCTTAAAAATGAACAACCAGTACGAAAATTCTCTCTTTTTAATATTTTTTATAGGTCGCCATGCGCACTAAAATTTCTCTTAAGACAAAGTTTTGGCGCCAAAAAATATACAATCCATAAACAAACATTCACTAAAATTATATACAATAGATGTATGTATGTATGCATGTTTGTGGTATCTAAATTACAACAGCACAAATATTACACACATAAGTAAAAATCTTATAATAAAAAAAGGATAACAAATACATTGTAACAAAATAAACAAAAAAACAATAGCCTTGTTAAATGGCCTTTAATTGACTTGCCGAAGGATCCAGAAGAAACCAAAGTATTGTAGTTTTCTCTTAACAAAACAATAAATGTTTTTTATATACCTACATATAGTACATATAATTTTTTTGCTATTTTTGTCAAGCTTTCATAAACTGAATGATATTTATCTGGTTGTATGTACACTGGTATCTAAACAATTGTACTTTTTGCAATATTTTATACATGCTGGGCCAGATTTTTATTAACTGCATAGAATTGTCCTCACTAGGATACACGAATGACTTGAATGTATGGATATAATTTTGTGTGTTTTCATATCAATCATTATCTCTTTTGTATTGTTAGTTTTTGCTTTAATAAAGCTAAAAAGCATCAAATTTACCTCCCTCTGTGTGTTGGTTGTTATAGCAAATCTAATAGGATTTATTTACTTCTTGTAGAGACATTAAAATGTTAGAAGTGTATAAGAGGTTGGCACACAAACTGGCCAATGAATTGCCTCATATTAAGAAAATATTTATTGTGACGTTTGACCTTTTTGCCTCTTCCTTTAATAGTTACTTACAACAACAAAACATTTTTGCAAATCGTCTGTATATAACTGAAATTTTTCGCACTTAGAACGTAAGAGTACAGTGGGCACCATAAAATAAATTAATAATTATTTAAAAACATGGAAAATAATTTTAAAACTAAGCATTAAAGTAATGCTATATTTAGCATATTAACTGGAATAATGTTTGCTCGATTAATCGAATAATTAAAGTCACATAATGTTCGATCAAACAAAAAATTTTCATTTCGAGTAAAACTTTATTCGATTAATTTAGGTCGATTATTCGAATAATTCGATTAAAAAATTTTATTTTTTTAATGAGTTTTTGTAGATTTCTTAATGAAAAGTGGAAAAATTTTTTAATTTATATGAAATTTGCCATTCAATTCGAACATTATTTCATACTAATTAATAGTCTGCATGATCAAAAAATTAAGTAAATAATGTAGTAACAATAATAGGGAGAAAGAAACGAACTTCAAAAATGTTTTTAAAAAAATTTGGAAATACATATAAACATCAAGCAAAAATTATTTGAATTAAAGAAGATATTTCGAGAGCAACTAGTTAATAGTTCGTATTAAAATATCGAATGTAATGTTCGGAATTATCACACTTGGCAAATATTTGCCGAAAAAAAGTAACCCACAGACAAGTTAAAATTGTAATTCCTTTAAATACAATATTTTTTTAAATATGGGTTCACATTTATTAAAAATAATATAAAAATAGCTTTTTGCAGCATATTAACCTCATTTTGTGATATAAAAAACAAGTTAAATCAAACTAACTCTGAGAAAAAGTAGTGGTTACGTTTTTTTTTTGCAAATATTTCCTAAGTGTAACCGTACCTTTATTGTTACAAGTTCATATTTAAAAGAACAATAATGCTATACCAAATCCGAATATTTTTATTCTGCATTGAATACAGGAGAGGTCGGAATGTTATTAAATATTTCCTGGCGGAAAATTTTCTTAAAGCGCAACATATGCATAGTGAAAAAGCTATTTTAAAGGATCAGTTTATGATGTTGTGTTTTCTTTTGTTTTTATTATTAAAATGTATAAAAACGCAAAAAACTTGTTTTGTTTCTCTCCACAAAAATGTACAAAAAACCGATATAATTCAAACATTATCCGATTAACCCGAATATTTTTTTAGCAGTAAAGCTTACTCGAACGAAATAAAAGTTTTACTCGATTGTTCGAGTAATTTAAAAATCTCAATTTCGATTAATTGATTAATCGATCAATTCAAAAGCCGATTAAAATGAATACCCTACTATATATAAAAGAGTAACGTTATTGAGTGACTGACTGACTGACTGATTCATTATCGACCAGCCCAAAGGACTAAAGCTAGACTCTTGAAATTTTGACGTCGGCTCCCCTCCCGATGTATAGATCTACTAAGGAAGGATTTTTTGGAAATTAAAATGCTAAGGGGTTAAATTTGGTAGCCTTATATCACCGGATCTAACCAAGGTAAACATAAAATTCCGAAAGCAACAAAATAAGATTAAAAAAATAAGTGGACAGGTATTTCGTACTTTTTTGATATTTGTTACTTTTTTTATATTTAGCGGCCGAAAAAGGGTAAAAATATAACTTTGGTACTTTTTTGTTAGCCTGTTTATCTCCTAAAGTAATAAAGATAGAAATCAAATTTAAACTTATTTTTCTTTTCTTAAGAAGCCTTCAAATGTACTCTGATACTTTTTGGAAATTCGAATATATAAAGGGTGAAACTGTATATATAAGGCTTCTCTTCCGATGTATGGATCCATTAAGAAGGGATTTTAGGAAATTGAAATGCTAAGGGGCCAAAAAGGTGTAAAAACTGGGAAATTCGGTACCTTATATCTTCGGATCTAACTAAGATAGACTCAAAATTCCAAAAGAATCATAATAAGACCGAAAAATAAGCAGGCAGGTACTTGGTACTTTTGGAAATTTGTACATTTAGGGGCCGAAACAGGGTAAAAATATAACTTCGGTACTCTTATCTTAACCCGTTTATCTCCTAAGCTAATAAAGATAGAAATGAAATTTAAATGTATTCTTGTCTCCTTCAGAAGCCCTCGAAAGCACTTCGTTAATTTTTGGAAATTCGAATATATAAAGGGTAAAATATGGAGCGCATTTTCTTCCTTTTTTCTGTACAATGTTCAGGTGGCAAAAAGGGGGTAAAAACGGGTAAATTCAGTAACCTTATAACACCGGATCTAATTAAGGTAGACACAAAATTCCAAAAGCATCATAATAAGATCAAAAAATAAACGGAAGGGTATTCCGGCCTTTTTTAAATGTGTACATGTAGGGCCAAAATAGGGGAAAAAATATAATTTTAGTACTTTTTTGTTAACCCGTTCATTTCCTAAAGTAATAAAGATAGAAATGAAAATTAAAATGCGTTCTTATCCGCTTTAGAAGCCCTCAAATGACCTTTGGTACTTTGGAAAATGTATAATATATAAAGAATAAAACTTGAGAGTTCCTTTTGGTAATTTTTGGGGGTTCGTACACCAAAAGTGTAAAAGAAGCTGTGTGTCCGTCTGTCTGTCGCCAGGCTATTTTCTCGAGAACCGTTAGCGGTACGGACTTGAAAATTTTCAAATCATATGTATTATTATATTTATTATTAATTAATTTTTTTTTTACTTTAGACCCGATGTCGGTCTACACGTCGGTTTCTTATTACACTGTAGAACATAAAAAAATTACAAGTTTCTAACGACTGATTTTGATAGCGGGCACCAACGTCCATCGGCGTTTTGAAAGATTTCACCTGTGACTCAAAAATTAGCATCAATTTAATTTCCAACATACACAGCATAACACAGAATGAAAGTGACGTTGCTCTGTTCTGCTGAGTATGTTGAAAATTAAATTGAAGTTAATTTTTCCTTGGTTCCTTGGAATATTAACCCTGCTTGACTCTTTCTGAATATAACGTTACGAACCTTAGCCTAATAATCAATTTGACTGCATAATATTTTTGTCATTCGTTACTACACTTAGGACGATATAATTTCTTTACTATTTTACTTCGGTTTTAATTGCAAAAGAATAAATAAAATAAGCCTTTTTAAGCATAATTTCCTCTATTTTCCCTTCATTTTTCCTTATATTCTGCATACCGTTTTTTAAATAGTTTTAATTTTTCTCACTAACGTTTTTGGATTTATGCTCTGATTAATTTAGTTTTCTTCTCCTTTAGAAGCCAAAACAATAATAAATAAAAATACCGAAATTAGTTATTAAAAACTACCACAACGAAATTCATATAAATAGACAAGTCACGAATTACAATTTTTTTACAAGACTCTTTTTTTCACAAATTGTCATATATAATTGAATTATTAACGACCCAAATCACTACGATTGAAACACAATTTGTTCTTTTCGAAAAATGTTGGCTTTTACTAAGCAGTCCCCTGAATTTTTGGGAATAAATATTCAAGTTACGAATGACGAAATCTTAGCAAATTGGTGAAGCTAATGCTACAAATTTTTTAATAAACACATTTTATTACTCATAAAAGTTTTAATTAATTTATACGACTCAACATCCCGACTAGAAATTTTCCCAATACTCATATTGGGGTCCGATTGGGAATTCATGTGGCACACCCAAAAGGGTTATCCCATTTGTGATTTAATCGGGAACTTGTTGGGACAGCCCATCTACAAATTAATGCCTTAACATAAGTTCTTCCCAAATGGGAAACTATTGGGAACTTGTTGGGAAAATCTAACACAGATCTTTAATCGTATATTTTGCTCATCTTCAAAAAAAATGATTGCCACATACTTTTATCCCTTGGATAGCTTCAGCAATTTTAATTCAATATTAGAGTTTGATATTTTCCCGATTTGAGCAAATTTTTGCAAGGTTTTGATATTTCCCCACAGGAAACCAATCGGGTCCCAAATACGTTTCTGCGTTACATCGGAATTGGGATCCCAGTTAGATCCCAAATGTGTTTGCATGAAAATTTCTAGTCGGGATTTTATTGATTTATTTGATAGATATGTTTAACACTAAAAAGAAAAGTCACGAATAACAAACAACTTGTAGACATAATTTTCATTTAAAAAACGAAGCCCTTTCTTTTGAATTTGCTGTACTTTGTGGGAATCAGAATCTAAACTGATATGTTATTTATTTTTGCAATTGTTTTTTGTTTTTTTCGTAAATAGTGCAATGCTTAAAAAAAACTGCATATTAAAGCAGAGACAAACATATTTCTATGAAATGACGGTAAAATATCACATAGTGGTTCCAATTAGAAAAAAATGGTAATAAATCTGTATTTATCTGGATATAGTATTCAATAGAACACTGAAGATGGCACACAGCCGAAACCGGTCTGTTTACAAACCAAATTTGACGTGGGATGGCGGAAATTCGTTCCTAATAAATCTGTATCTTTGAAACTTGCTATCCGATTAAAAACGATGTATGTAAAAATCATAGAGGAGTATCTAAGCTTTAAGACTGTTGAAACTTGGACTACCTAGGCCATGAAAAACCCTGTTGGACTCATAACTTTTACAAATATTAACCGATTTTAATAAATTCAAACTTTTTGTAAAGCTTGTATATAGACAAATGATAGTATTTGCTATCATATTTCTCATACATATAGAATTTTGCCCTAAAAAATGCAAAATTTGCTTCACATGTTTTTTGTTTGGAATTATAAATTCATAAAAAAAATTCCGTACAATATATCGCTAAAATTTTTACGCATACGAGGAGTGGTATGTTTTTTAATAAATAGTAAAGAAATAGAAATTAAAAAATGAAGTTTAGTGCAATTTTCATGCAGGTAAATAAAATGCTTTTGAAAATTTAGTCCATTTTTAGAAAGTCTGCTCTCCTGAACCCCTTTTTTGAGCGGAGAGCTAGCAATTAAAAGCCATACTAATATAAATTTGTATAGAAATTTAAAAAAAATTCAACTGCAGTCATTTTTGAAGGCTATAATTTTGAAATATGGAAAAAGAACATTTTTGAGTTCAGAAACATTTTTGAGAAAAAGCTCCAACAATTAATCTCTATTTTTGTCAAAATGTAGCTGTTTTTCAGCCTAATTTCAAAGTATTAACTTTGATTTTTTCACGACTACATGAAATGAGGTAACTTAAAAATTACTTTTGCATATTATCAAGGATCTTGTTAAAAACATTAAAATATTTTTTTGACATTCTTGGCTATGGTATTAATGGAAATATTTCCGAAATCGATAACAAAGTCGAGGACAAAAACCAAAATTTTAAAATTCAAAGCCAAATATCTCTGATGATATTAAAGATATCTAAATGAAATAATATGTATTTTCTCTATCTATTTATAAGCTTTATAACAAGTTCATTAAAAATCGGATAATATTTGTGAAAGTTATGACGACAACAAAGTTTTTCATGCCCATAGGCGGAAAAAGTAAATAAAAAAAATAACTTTCTTTCGTATAAAATGATGTACATATATTGCCTACAATAAATGTTTTAATAATTTGTATCCATTACTGTTACAGAACTATTATTAAATACTGATGAAATTAAAATATATTAATTTGTTTTGAATCTAACCCATTTATTAATGTTAAAGATTTTTATATTTTTTACCCACTGTAATATACCATACCACAGAAAATATAGTTTGACTATGAAAAACAAAACACAGCACTAAATATTATCCATCCTTTCAACCAGAAAATATAGGTCAACATGTGGAAAAACCGTCATCTCAGACAATTTCGTAAATGAATACAAATTTAAAACTTACTGAAGAAATATATAAAAATAAGCAAAACAAAAATAAAACAAACAAATAATGTAACGAAATTAAACTGAAATCATCATTAAACTGTCCAAAACATTCACTCACATACAGGACATAAAACAACAAGTACTAGAACAATAACAATGAACAGTTGTTACATTAAAATAGAGGCAAAAGGAAATGATATGATATAATGAGAACATAAACATTTATATGGCTGAATGTGTATGCGTGTGTGTGTGTGTGTGTGTGTGTGTGTGTGTGTGTGTGTGTAAAACTACCCTGCAGACAAAGTAACTGGTATGTAGTTGGAACTATACTAGTTGCTTTTTGTTTCAGACTAGTTGCCTATTTATCCTTTTTTCATACATCGAACTATCGATTTTAACATTAGGTTGTTATAGGAGACCAACTAGTTCATTTGTATACAGTTATATCCCAGTTGGAATCCTAGTTATAGTAAACTAGTACGCTTACTAGTTTTTTTTATTAATTGTTTTTTAACTCTTAAAAAAACGTTGGCTCAACCGGGGTACGAACACACATTCCTCATACTTTAAGGCAAGTACTCTACCCACTGAGCCACATTCTACTTATTATTTTAAGAGCTAAAAAAATGTTTTATATAAAATCGTATAACTGAAAATTTTGTCCCTTTTTGGCTAGTATCGTTACTAGTCGCGATACAACTAGTAATATAATTGTCCTTTTTTGACTAGTATAGTTACTAGTCTCGATACAACTAATAAAATGATTGTTCTTTTTTGCCAGTAAAGTTACTAGTATTGTTACAACTAGTAATATGACTGTCGTTTTTTGACTACTATCATTACAACTAGTAATATGACTGTCCCAAAGCGTTACTAGTTGTAACTTTAGCTGCTGGGTAAAAGGACGATGGAAGAAAGACAGCCACACTCTTTCCTCTCACTTAAATTTTGTAGCTTTATATTTTAGATTTTGCAACAAGTTTTTTTTATGGTTATTATACACACACACATACATACACATTTGCTTTCACAGAAAAAAATAAGTTTCGTTTTGGATAACAAAAATCCCGGTATTCAATAATTTTTTTTCGAATTTCCTGTGATAAAGAATTCCGCTATATTGATAACAAAATTATGTCAAAAGAAAAAATATATATAAATTAAAAAAAATTTTTTTTGAAATGCCTGGGATACGAACCCGGGCTTCCCAAACGTAAAGCTTGCTCTCTACAGCCGAGCGAGCCATGTCCCAGTTATTTTTTATGAGATAAAACTTGTTTTAAGTTATTATGTATGAAAAGAAAAAAAACCGGCATGGGAAAGATATACATACAACGAAATATTGTATTAAGTTAATGACAAATGTGATTGAAATTCATATTTTTTTCAATAACAGAGTGTTATTGAACATAATTTTTTGCACCAAAATTTTCGTCAAAGCCGACCATTTTACTACTAGCCCAGTCATTTTGGGGTTTCACTGCGGAATGAGAGATAATAAGCTGAAAACTCGTATACGCCTTCTTTTTGGTGTTGTAAACGTTGTCTCTAGTCTCATAAAATCTCGTGTCTGCGCCGTAAGTTATTCAAGGTCAAAGGTCACAGAAATCAGTTTTTCACAATTATATCGGTTTCTATAGCTCCAATGATGTTAACAGTTATTATGAAAATTGTAGAGCATAAAATTTGCGACAATTTTTTTCATACGCCCAACCGTTTCTGAGATAGAGAGCAGAGAGCCCGCAGCGCTCAGCCAAATCACTGTAAAGCAAGGTCAACCGTGAAATTTGTCAAGTACGCTACAAAACAATTAAGGGTACTGTTGGCTGAGTAGTTAGTTAGAGCGTTTGACTACAAACCCTGAAGTCTCGAGTTCAAGACTACTTTCAGGCAAGCGAACAATATCATGCATGTTTCTCATGTGCGTTGGTGTGTTATTGTGTTGGTTGTTGTTGGACTGTTAAAGTGATTACATTGGCAGTACCGGCAGCGGCTAATACTAACATATCCTAATGCACTTCACAGCGCCCTTCTTCGTCGGTATTGTAGCGGAACCGTCGGCGAAGTAAAATAACTAGCAAAATGACTACACAGCTTAAAATAACTCAATGCCTCTACTTGACACCAGAGGGGCTTGCAGCACTACAAAAAAAGCGCAATAAAGGAGTTGTTAATGAATTAAACTTTCTATCTCTCTCCCACTTCACCGTCTGTTCTCCCTACACTATCCCTTTCCCAAAGAAGGTAACGCGTTAATTAATTAATTAACTAGTATGCACTAAATGCCTGATTGTGTTACTTCTTTTTATCAAAAAAAAAATTAAGCTTTATTTTACTTAAGTTTTCTTTACTGCTTTAGATATGTATTTGTGTAGAACGTAAGAAGCTCTAATTTACTAAAAGATAAGGAAAAATCGGATTACATGGTTCTGAAATACCAGCTTAATTTCTTGGTATAGAATTGCGACGTAATGTTCAAAATTTAAATAATATTGAGAGATATATGAAATTGTGAATAAAGTCTGTTCATATAGGCGCTCAAAGAATACTTAAATCCAAGATCTTCAAGTATTTTAGCGTGTTATTTCTATTTTAATAATTTTACAAAGAGTTTTTGCTGAAAATATTCAAATTCAAGGTATAATATTTAAAAATTTGTTTTTGCACCAAAAAACGGTAAAAACGCAACAGACCGACCAAGCTACCAATTTATCTAAAAATAAAATAAATCGACCAGTTTTGGTCTGATTAGACCAAAGCTCTGATAAGACTACAATTATTATAATAGAACTTAAAAAACATATTTTTTTAATTTTGTGTTTCAAATCAATTTTAAATAACTGGTGGTTACCCTCGTATACTACACAAATAAATTTCCATAGTTTTGTGTCTACTTTCTCTTCAATTCTTTTCGTAATGTTATTTCAACGAAAACACATCTTTAATAAAAGTTTATATGATACGAGTAGTTAAGGATTTTCAAAAGTTTTTTAGCCAAAATAAATAGAAAGAACTTTTACAGACACAGAAAGTATTAAACAGTGATTAAAAGAATTTTGAAGGGACTAAATTTAAGTAAAGATAAGATTCGTTTATTAAGCTAACAATTATGTGGATATATGATGATATACATATAAACAATGATAAATTGCGAAAAATAAATTATGTATTAATCGCAAATAAATACTAAGATGTGAAGTCATTAAAGGAAATAAATAATGGCAGTTAATGAAGATTATAGTTATAAGAAAATACAAAAACTTATCATACCATTAGATGTTTGCGTATGTGTTTATGTTACCAATTTCTTAGTTTACTTTTCTGAGAACACACAAGGGTAATGAAGTTCATTAAATTTTGATAGATCTTAATTTGTAATTCTTATATTTTACGTAATTTTTCAAAATTTATTGGTTTAATGGAATGTTACTACTACAAAAAATTCAAGTTTATTAATACTTTAATTAAATCAATGTTTATTTTAATTGATTTTACTATTCCCTTAAAACAGTGTGTAAACAAGTTACAATCGGTAATTGCAATTGTCTGTTTTTGGTGGTGCCAAAGCAAAGTTTGTAGACTATCCCAGCAAAAACTTTTGTCATTTTTGTCATAATCGATAGTACCTTATTAATGGGTTGCAAAGTAATGAGTGGTATTTATTTATCTTATTACTATGATTCAAATTAGATCTAGTACCAAGTTTTTAATAAAATTAGTACGTATTTTTCTCATTATCTGAAAGTAGTTACAATTTGTTGAAGTCAACATCTGTTTGTATGTATATGAAAATTAATTTTTGTCGTTTAAACTTATAAGTAGGGATTTAACGAATACCGATACCGATACCGATATATCGGCGATACTTCAGATTTTCCGATACATCGGTATCGGCGATATTTTACTGTCGATACGACGATACTTTTAAAAATTTTTTTCAGAGTTTTTTTTTTAACAAATAATTTATTTTTGTTCGATTTTACCATGATTTTGTTCACTTCGTTATTTTTTAAATCTTATTAATATCAATTTTAAAAATTAATAATATTTTATGCTGTTATTTTGTAAAAAAATTATTTTTTTTTTAATTTTACCATGAATTCAAATTCAAGTCGTTGTTTTTTAAATCTTATTCCAGCAAAAAAAAAGAGATACTCCAAAGAAGACATGAAAATGTAGAATTCGCGATCTGGAAGTATTGCAAATTTGGATAATTTCTCACTAGTTTTACATATCCTTGCCATTGCAAGAAGTTCTGTTTTTCGATTACCAATCATCGAATTGAAAGCGATGGTAGGACAAATTTCTTTTTCGGTATTCTATAATGATTTTTCCTCAAGGATATATAAACTTAGAAGTCTTTTAATTTAATGAATTAAAAATTTGTTCTTGCTTTTCTACTAATTATCTGCATATTTTTAATATAGATTTTTTGGATGCAAAGAAAATGTAGCTCCTTAAAAATGACTTCCAATGTTTTATCAATTTTAAATATTCTTTCTTATAATGTAATTTTGTATAATAAAAAATTGCACTTGAGTTTTGTTAATCTAAACTTGAACTCAATTTCAATATTCGTATCGGTATCGGAATCGGTATCGGCGATATTTAATTTTAAATATCGGTATCGGTATCGGATCGGCAAAACGGCGTATCGTTACATCCCTACTTATAAGTTAACAATCAAATCTGGGTCAAAAAAATAAAAAATATTAAAAATATAAATAAAATAAATAAACAAAAAAATAAGTAGTTATCGAGTCAAATTGTAAGTAGTTACGACTTAAAACCTCATGTACTTTTTTGCCTACTAGTAGACAAAGTTGTTGCTGGGATAATATACCACTACACCAGCATAAAAGTATGGCACGAAGGTTGAATACATAAACTAAAGAAAAACCTACCCGCAAACACCCTTAAGCTTTTAGAAAGCTACTTAACTAATCGAAAATTTGTTGTTAAGGAAGGTAATTTGGCCCTCCGCAACCAATTGAAGCCGGAGTTAATCAAGGCACCATCCTCGGTCCTGTATGACATCTGATAAATGCATCTGACTTGCCGGTAAGCAGTAACATACATACACATATCAACATTCGCTGATGATACAGCTTTTCTAAGTGTTCACAAAAGCTATCAAGAAGCTTCCCGCAAACTGCAAGAGTATATACTCCAATTGGAAAAATGGCTAAAACAATGGTGAATAAAAATTAACGAACAAAAATGTCTACATATTACTTTTACATTGTGCACAGAAACCTGCTCACCTTTACAAATAAATAACCAAACGATACCTCAACACACTGAAGTAAAATATCTCGGTGTTCATCTTGATTGTCGTCTAACATGGAAGTTCCCCAAAGGTGACCCAAATGAAATTAAAAGCAGCTCAAATGAATTGACTCATTGGAAGGAACTCTACACTCTATACAACTCCATTCTAAAACCAATATGGTCCTACGGCATCCAGTTATGGGGCGCTGCCTCGGGATCAAGTATAGAAAAAATTCAAAGGCGACAAAATAATACTCCGTACGATTACAGCAGACCCATGGTATGTCATGGTGCTGCTGGTTAAGACTGTGTTTTCTAAACACGTGACAAGATACATAAGAAACTTGAGTTACACCCAAATCCCCTAGTGCACAACATCATTAACTTTAGAGGCCACACTCGGCTGAGAAGAGGGGACACTCTTGCTCTCAGCGGAACACGAGAGGCATAAGACAACCTAAATTCCTCTCTACCGTTGAAATTTACATACAATTCACACCCAGTAATAAATGTTAATGTTTTTTGAAGCACTAATGCAATAATGCGCATAATAATACGCTTTAAAAGAAGAGCTTATTGCAGAGCAGTGAATGTATATGAAAGAAACTATACAAAAAAAGCAGATTTTTCACTGCTGATACAATCCAGGTTTTTAAGCGAAAGAGTTCCATATACTTAAAGTTTTAGTGCTGAAAATTGTGATGATTTTTAGCGCTTCAAAAAGCGCTTTTGGCATCAAAAATGTAGTACTCTAAGCCAGGAACTCACCATACAAAAATCAGCAGCGATATCAGCAGATTTGTAAGCACTACTTTTATTCTCTCATAGTAAAAACCTGCTTCATTTGAAGCATTTTTTTTTACTGGGCACCAGCTAAAAAGTTTCGAAACATACGAGTTTGTGGCATACGCCGAAAACAACGTTGTTATGTTCTGTTGTATGTATTGAAATTAATGAAATTTTTCTCATTGCCTAGAAATTATTTCATGTCTAATTATTTCTTAAAAAGTTTCGATTGTTTGCGCTTGTATAAAATATATACAACAAATATGCATATTCAACGGCAATAGGCACCCTAAATCATTTAAAAGAAAATCGTTAAATTAATATGTTTCCAGTAAGATTTGTTTGTTGAACAATACATTTTTATTACATCAATATCCCGTAGATAAGCCTTATTGATATAATTAATTAAATCTTTTCTTTTTTTTAAATAGATTATTTAAATTAGACCAAAAAGTTGTGCGAACAGATTCGATATAAATATATAATCGTTTGATATAATTTCGTCAGCTCTTTTTACAATAGATGTTTTGGATTTGAAATATGTTGAGCCTACTGATTGATGAAGGTCAAAATGACTGGAAAAATTAGATTTAGTGTTAATAAATATGTTTTATAGTGCTTTTAGTGTTTTTTATGTTTAGTAATAATTTTATTGTTATTATAATGGTACAACAATAGTGATTGCTTATTTTTAAAATTGATAAATGTAAGCGTATGAATTTTTATTGTATTCAGAGTTTTGTGCAACAAATATGGAATTTAAATAACAACGAAAAGATTGTGCGATTTGCCTTGGCAAACAAGTTGCACTAAATAATTGCAGTCGTTATCTCTGTGTGGCGGTACTAAAAATTAATTTATGGGCTATAATACGACACCAGCAGAATGGAGTCCTTGGTCACCACTCGCAGTGTATTTTCTAATTTTATTTCGTCATTTTTACAACATTAACAATGTCAGTCGGTTTTGCTGTATCTTTTAAAAAACGAGGAATAAAAAACTAATGAACGCTGATGGGACAACATTTATCTATTTTTATTATCGTTCGTAACATTTATGTAATTCAGAGAGAATTGAAAATGACACAATATTCCAAGAAATAAGAGCAAAATTAACGTAAATTATTTCTGATTTAGACAGCAGAACATAACAGCGTTATTGTCAGAAGCAGCAATATCGCGGATTATTGTTCATGTGTGCTAATAATTAGTAATTATTCTAGCGCAAAAAAAGTCTCAAAATTAAAGATAAGTTCAAATCTGACATCATTAATTTATACGCTTTAATTTCACCTCATGCGCCGTTTTCTTCCTTATTTTGTTTTTACTTAAGTCGAACTCTTTTTGATTTGATTGGGGGCTATTCACATATTACGTAACGCTGTTTTCGGCGTTGCCAAAAAGGATATATACATCACCAAACAGAAAAATATCGTCAGAACGGAAAAAAATCGCTAGCACGAAAAAGATCGCCAAAACGGGAAAAAGTTGATAAAACGGAAAAAGTCCCTAGAACAAAAAACAAATCGACAAAATGGAAGCAAATCAACGGAACGGAAAAAACGCCATTACGGAAACAGACTATAAAACGTAAAAATTCGCCAAAAAAGAAAAGATCTCCAGAACGAAAAAAAATCTAAAAAGCCGAAAAAATCCCTCAAACGAAAAATAAATCGCAAACCGCGGAAAAAATCGTTAAACCGAAAAAAATTCGCCTAAGAGAAAAAAATCGCCAAAACGAAAAATATAATTATCAAAAGATTATAAAAGGTTGTTTATAAAGCAAATTTACATTAAAAATTTTTTTTCACAAACAAATATTTGACAAATATTACGAGTTTCACGCGAAGATTTCTTAGCTTGACTTTCTTAAAGTTCATGGACGAACGGGGCAAAAAGGTATTCAAGGGGGGTGCCAACTTCAAAAAAAAAATCAACTTTTTTTAGCCAACCTCTTTTCTCAACAAATCAATTTAAAAAGTCTTCGTGCAAATCCCGTAATATTTGTCAAAGGTTTATTAGATTGTACACATGAGCGCCGCAAAGAAAAAACTAAATTTCATTTTCTGTAAAGGAATTCAATGAAATAGTAAATATTTTGTCTATTAACGGACCTACAAACAAATCTCTAAATTTAGACAAAAATATTTCAACAATTTCATTGAAAAAAACGTGTTTTTTTTTCAGTGAACAGATTGTTTAACTCTATAAAACAATTTTTCTAAAAATATTTACAAATTGTAAACAAAACAATTTACTAAATCAAACAAAGTGATTTACTGGACTTTTTGAAAAATATTAATAAATATTTTTGTCTCAATTTATAAAACAATTAGTCTAAAAATATTAACAAATATTAAACAAAATAGTTTTCTTAATCAAACAAAAATATTTACTGGATATTTTGTAATATATCAAACAAAACTTTTTCTGGGTCATTATCATCATTATCCATTAGGCATTTATGAAATTTCACTTTGTTAAATGTGTTCAAGTTTGAATGTTTATCTAAAGACTTAAAAAAATGAATGAGAATTAATGCAACGACATTAACTAATTAATGCACTCAAAAATCTTCAGTAAACAAACTTGGTACAATCGCATTCATTTTGCTATTATTGTTGTTGTTGTTGTTATTTGTGTGTATGTCGTCATCGGGGTTGTTTTTTTACGACACAGTTTTTCTTATTTTTTTTTTGGTGTTTGCGTGCTAAATTAAATAACAGTAAAACAAACAGTTCATTGATTATGTAAAGAATATTTAGTGAAAATAAAATTTATTTTTAGACAAACTTTTGTTTGAAAATTTTTTATGATAATTTTTTCTGTGCGAGGATGAAAGTGTTGCAACTTCCGAAAACAAGGTTGTTCCGTTCAGTCGGGGTAATTTCCCTTTGTTCCTTGGAATATTAATCATGTCGAATGCTTTATCAATAGGTATAACATTATGAACAATCAATCAATCACCCTTATCGAGAATAAGAGGCGAACATTTTGTTCACGTGAAATATTTCCCATGAACAAAAAATGGTGATCAAATTCAGCAAAATAGTACAGTAACAAAACAACAACACAAAATTGGTGATCACAGTTTTACGGATAGGGAACACATTTCACGTTTTGAGCCACTCAAAAACATCGTACACAGAAAAAACTAAATTTCATTTTCTGTAAAGGAGTTCAATGAAATAGTAAATATTTTGTCTATGAACGGACCTACAAACGAATTTGTAAATGTAGACAAAAATACCTCAAAAATTTCATTGAAAAAAACGCGGTTTTTTTTCAGTGAACAATTTGTTTAAATCTATAAAAGAATTTGTGTAAAAATATTTACAAATTGTAGACAAAACAATTTACTAAATCAAACAAAAATATTTACTGAATTTTCTGAAAAATATCAAACAATATTTCTGTCTGAATTTAATAAACAATTAGTCTAAAAATGCTAAGAATTATTAAGCAAAATAATTTGCTTAATCAAACAAAAATACAAAAAAAATTTTTGTCTGTGTCAGCATCATCATCATCCATTAAGCATTTAGGAGATTTCACTATGTTAAATGTGTTCAAGTCTGAATGTTTATCTAAATACTCTAAAAAAAATGAATGAGAATTAATGCAACGACATTAACTAATTGATTCACTCAAAAATCTTTTGTAAACAAACTTATTACAATTGCATTCCTCTTGCTATTATTGTTGTTGTTGTTATTTGTGTGTATGTCGCCATCGGGGTGGTTTTTTACGACACAGTTTTTATTGTTGTTTTTGGTGTTTGCGTTCTAAATAAAAGTCAAACAAACAATTCATAGATTATGCACATAAATAACATTTACTGAAAATTAAATGTATTTTTAGACAAACTTTTGTTTGAAAGTTTTTTGGTGATAGTTTTTTCTGTGTAGTTATATTCCAATTTCCTTTCCTTTCTGTAATGCATGGAAATTTGTTCATGTTCAATTCTCTTTTCAAATAAAGTTACAAACTTTAGCTTATTATAAAAATTGCTTTGCATTAACTCATTAGATGATTTCGACCATAAAAATCGAATATTTTTCAAAATTACCGTACATTTAATGAAACGGTAATTTTCGTATGATTAAAAACTAAAAACAAACTCTTAAGAGCAGCCAAAGATATTGTAGTTCTTTTGAATGCTTTTAATATAATAAAAATATTAATCAATATGATAAATACCAAACAAAATTAATAATATGTAAACTCCGAAAACCAATATAAAATCGTTTACCAGCAATTTAAATATTTGTTTAATTAATCGGTTAACTGTGCTTTTGAGAAGGGGAAACAAATGGTATAAACCATTTAAATGTTAATGATGGGTTTTTTTCTTATTCTAATGGGTGTTTTTTATTGAGGTATAGAACTTTAAGTTGGCATCACTTTTTTAACTGGCGGCCATTTTGTCAGCTGTCAAGTGATTAATATTTAGTTTGGTTTGCCATTTCATCATGAACAGGTTGACAAAAGAACAACGCTTGCAAATCGTGCAAATTTATTTCGAAAATAATGGTTCAGTTCGCGAAGTTTACCGCAAGCTCCGTCCATTTTATGGTCGACATAATCGTCCATCAGAGCAATTATTTCGGTTAACCATGGATCGTTTTCGCACTACGTTTACTCTATGTGATAATACGCATCCGCAGAGACGTCGAACAGTGCGCACCGAAGAAACAATTGCCGCTGTAGAGCAAAGTGTTGAAGAGGACCCGAATGAATCGATTCGCCACCGTGCACAGCAATTGGAGCTTTGTCCATCAACTTTATGGAAGATTTTGCGCAAAGATCTTGGCTTGCGACCTTACAAGATCCAGCAAAGTGTTGAAGAGGACCCGAATGAATCGATTCGCCACCGTGCACAGCAATTGGAGCTTTGTCCATCAACTTTATGGAAGATTTTGCGCAAAGATCTTGGCTTGCGACCTTACAAGATCCAGCTTGTGCAAGAATTAAAGCCACGAGACCATGCAATGCGTCGTGATTTTGGTGTATGGGCCGAAAATGAGATTGATCTCGATGCTGATTTTCATCGCAAAATTTTGTTCAGTGATGAGGCTCATTTTTGGTTGAATGGCTACGTC
The DNA here is from genome assembly GCA_956483635.1 of Panzeria rudis. Lineage (NCBI taxonomy): Eukaryota > Metazoa > Arthropoda > Insecta > Diptera > Tachinidae > Panzeria > Panzeria rudis. The sequence goes on from OY101448.1 coordinate 177,656,255, forward strand.
AACAAGCAAAATTGCCGCATTTGGAGTGAAGAGAATCCACATGAGACCCTTGAGACGCCATTACATCCACAAAAACTGACTGTTTGGTGTGCTCTATGGGCTGGTGGAGTCATTGGGCCATACTTCTTCCGAAATAATGCTGGAGAGTCAGTTACCGTTAATGGAGACCGGTATAGAGCCATGATAACCGACTATTTTGTTCCCGAATTGGATGGCATGAATGTAGATGAGTTGTGGTTCCAACAAGACGACGCTACATGCCACACAGCGCACGTCACAATCGATTTATTGAAGGAAACATTCGATGAGCGCATAATTTCGCGGAATGGACCTGTCAATTGGCCACCAAGATCGTGTGATTTGACACCATTGGATTATTTTCTTTGGAGATATGTGAAGTCGCTCGTCTACGCCAACAAACCAGAAACGTTGGGGGACTTGGAAGCCAACATTCGTGGCGTTATTGCCAACATACGGCCCCATATGCTCGAAAAAGTGGTTGAAAATTGGACCTGTAGAATTGGCTTTATTCGAGCCAGCCGCGCCGGCCACATGCCCGAAATCATATTTAAACATTAATGGCATAAAATTATCCTTCCAATAAAGCCAAATTAATGGACATTAAAAAGATTTTCTTGTGTTTTATTTCAATTCGAAGTTCTATACCTCTAAAAAAAACACCCGTTATTTTAAATATTTGAAACAAAAATAAAAACATAATTTAAATCCCTAAACAATAAACTAATTAAATTGATATTTTCACTTTCATTTTATAACAAAATATTTCGTCTATAAAATCTAAATTATAATGATATTCGAAAGAGTAAAAAGCAAACAAATAAAAAACTTTTTGTCTTTAAAATTATTTCTATGCGTATCAAAGGAATTCCCTAAAGATTTTATCTTTTGAATTCTTTTGAGGTTTTTTTTACCAATAGGCCTAAAAATATTATGCTTTTATTTTTTTTGTAATTTCATCTATTGACCTGCACAGAAGTAGACAGAAGTTAACACAAGAAATTGAATAAATTCCAATAAAACTGGTTTAGAATTTGGCCAACATCTGTTTTAACTGTTTATATTTCTTGTTTCATTTGTGGGAATAGTTTTCATTTCATTTAACTTTCAACTCACACAGCTACACACACTTATTGCAACCACATAAAATAAGTCATTAACTCTTCTGCAGTTTATAAAATTCAAATGTAAAAAAAAACTAATAATAATAAAATGCTATTAAACTTTGATTTCAAAGACGTTGTATTAAGAAGGGGCACTTTTGCGGTGGGGGATTTTGTGTCAATAGTTATGAACGTACATTGATAGAAAAATCGTTGTAACTTGCTATCAGTGCGATGCCAACCTTTATATCAATAAGACATTTTAAGAAATTTATTATTTGACATATTGTCATAATTATATTTTAAATGAAATTTATTTGTGGATGGTTATTAAGCAATTGTCTATATGCATTTCATTGGCGCTTTTACCAAATCCTCAGTAGACTTCAACCACAACTTTGAACAGTTACAAACCTCTTATTTTATGCACAGACTTTCAAAAACCATTTGAGAATTTACAAACGATAATATTTTTTAAAATCACAAAAGAATAAAATATGTGTAGTAGGTTTAGAAACTTATACAAAACCCAACAAATATTTTCTATTCGATATGAATCTATTTTATTTTTCTAAATTTGTATACAATTAGAAATCCATTGCATAACAATAAAAGTATTATAAGGCAAAATGAAAAATAAAAACCAAATTAAACCTTTAAGAAATTTATTATTTAACATATTGTCCTAATTATATTTTAAATCAAATTTATATATTATCGTTTGTAAATTCTCAAATGGTCTTTGAAAGTCTGTGCATAAAATAAGAGGTTTGTAACTGTTCAAAGTTGTGGTTGAAGGCTACTAACGATTTGGTAAAAGCGCCAATGAAATGCATATAGACAATTGCTTAATAACCATCCACAAATAAATTTCATTTAAAATAAGATATTTTATTACAAATGACAATGTTGACAATTCTATCATTAATGGAATTATTAACCGATATTCATAAACGATTAGCAAAGTTAATGTATACATTAAACCAGTTTCCCATACTAAATTCGAACATTAAGCCAACATTAACTTTAATAAATTTTTATGAATATGGGGGTAACTATATCAATTGATCTTCTCTAATGCAAACAAGTTGTTAAAGTGACAAGTCCTCTTCATATTTTATTTTAGAATACGAAACGGTTGCTACTACTTGGGAACAGGCCTCGTTACTACGTTTGTGACAGGTTCTTTCCCTTTTAGGGAGTTTATCGCTACCTTAATATAGGAAGGCCCCAACTAATTTTTTGTTTCAAATCCAGTTTTTTGCATATTTCAATATATTAGAGGTTCATCTATCGAAATTGCAAAAAAAACTCAATTTGAACAAAAATGAGTTAAGACGTTTTATATTAACGTCATCATATTTTATTAGACTGGTATAAAATTAAGTTATAACTAACAGTCGAACTGTACGGGTTTAATCCAAAGAAATTTAATTATCTTAGCTTGGGTTCGGTTTTTAGCCGACTTCAAAAAAGTAAAAGGGTTATCATTCGTCATGTATTTTTTTAATGTATGTTACCTCAAAACTCCGCCATTTATAAACAGATTTTGGATTTTGTTCTTTATTTAAAAGGATGTACTTCCAGATTGGTCCTATTGAAAAGTGGGCAGGGTCACGCCCATACAAAGTAAATGCATATTCATTTTCAACGACTTCTACTCAACCGATTCTTATGAAACTTTGCACAAACATTAAGCATCTGTTTGAATACTACATCAGGACTAAAAAAAGTGGGCAGTGACACGCCCATGAAAAGTAAATACAATTTTTCAAGAAATTCTACTAAACCGATTATTATGAAACTTTGCATACACATTTAGTTATCGCTAAAATACAACATTCTGGTTAGAAAAGTGGACAGCGCCACGCCCATTAAATAAAATATTAAGTTTAACTACGTCTACTTAACCGACTCTTAAGCAACATCGCACACACTATTATTTCTCGTGAAAGTGCAACATGATTATCAAAAATGTGGGCAGTACCACGCCTGTTTTGTAATCGGTTTTTTTCAAGAATTATTAATAAAAGTTTTCAGCATGAATTGGTTGAAAGTAAATTATATTCAACTACTTAAATGCAAATTACCGACTTTAGCAATGTTCTCTAAGTGGTAGAGAACTCGGATGAGTGGATCGGGTGGTCTCAAAACATATGATAAGTTCAACCTTCCGCGCAGTCAAAATTTTCTTTACCTACATGCTTCACAATTTTCGCTAAAATTAAAATATAGTTTAATTAGAAAATTAAAAACTAAGCTCAAGCCAAAATAATTAAATTTCTTTGGATTTAGCCCAAACAGATCCACTAAAATGCATACATAACTTAATTGTTGTAAACTCTAAAGGCACATAGCCAAGAATGCACATTGTTCAAATAAATAAATGAGCAAAACAAAAATTCCCACGCTAGCATTTCGATGGCAAACATACTAGAATAGAGAAAAACAAAGAGCTTAACACTAGACATAAAGAAATATAGTAAATATCAAATGTAAAGCTAAAAAACAACTCTAAAGTAGATTACACATCATCCAACATGAGTGTGACCAATTAATTTTTGTCAGTCAATAGTCAACCACAAATAGTTTTGCGGTTGAGTGACACTCATTTGGCCATTGGTTTTTGACTGATAGTGTGTATTAAAAAGTGTCAATCAAGAGTTGTTTTTTTTAGTATAAACTTCACAACTTGGATGCGGAAAATGATTATTTTGAAGAATTCATATATTTTTACCTCCCCACCAAACAAAGGAAGCCAGGGGCCAAGTGTCTCCAAGTCACAACTTTTGTCGCCAAGTTTGGTGACTTTTTGGTGACATTGTCAAAGAATCGCCTACACCATTTATTTTGCCTTTAATGGAAAGAGAAGTTTTTGACAGCTACAAAATGATTTTTTATTGTCTCATTTTGTTGTGTTCAAAATAAATGCGGCTGCACGCAAAAATAAGAACCACCTAGTCTATAGTAAGTCAATAGTTCCTAGGTTACTAGCGGAATCTCAATGACAAGCACATCCTAAGTGTCTATAGCACAGAACATTGCATGGCGTACAATTAGTCAGTAGTACTGGGGACAAAGTCAATAGTGAATCAGTCCAGTTTTACTATCGACATTTCCTCAGAGGGAAGTTTGTAGTGTGTCTGCGTATCTGTGAATCAGTATGCCTGTACGAGTCCACGTACAGACCAAACGGCTGGACAGATTTTTATTTAGTTTTTTCTGTTTGAAAGGTGACTTGATCGAGAGTTTCCTAGCTATATTTGAAGAAAATAGGTCCATCCGTTTAGAAGATATCACATCTGTTTTAGATGTATATTACTGAATCTGTGCGTCTTTGACGCCGTAGCTCCCAAACGGCTAGATCGATTTTAACTTAGTAAATTTTGTTTGAAAGGTGACTTGATCCAAAATGTTCTAACCTATGTTTGAAGAAAATCGGTCGAGCCGTTTCGATGTTATCATCTATTTTCTTCAGAGGTTTTTACAATTTTTAATTTAATGTTATTATGAAATGCAAGATAATGTGAGATGTTAAGATAAAATCGTACGAGGAATTGTTAAATAATAAGAAAAAATTAATAAAATTCATTATGAAAAATTTTTATTATCATTAAAGCGCATCCAATTTTCATATTTCGCACGTTTGTGCGTTAAATTTTTTTTTGTTGAATGACGGTTTGAGTGTCAAACATGATCGATAATCTAGTCAGTCGAAAGAATCCTGCAAAGCTGATGCATTTTTGAATGTCAATCAGGTTCGATAATGTGTATTCTACTTAAGAGTGATTCATCATGAATTGATTAAAAGTAAATGATATTCAACTACTTTAATGCAAACTACCGACTTTGGCCGTGTGGTCTAAACAGCAAATAACTCTGATGGGTATCCCGGGTGGTCCCGAAACATGTAAGTTCAACCTTCCGTGCAGTCAAATTTTTCTTTATCTATTAAAACCAAACTTAAGCTAAAATAACTACAACTTGTAATGTCATCATCAAGAATACCACGCAATACTATTTAATTAATAAAAAAAACTAGAACAAAGAAAACAGAATAGTTTTCTGCAAAAAATTCTTTTATTTCTTTTGTGTCAAGAGTATGTTTTTATGGTTTATTGGCACTTAACTCTCTTCGATCTCATCATTTTAGACGTTGAAAGCACATGTGATGACTATGTGTCATCAATATGATGAAATTGTGTAATATTATAGTTGGCGACAATGTTTTGTCTGTGCATGTATGCTGTACTGGTTTAGTTTCTAAAAAGGGTTGTAGATTTTATTATTAGCTGCGAGTACATCAATGCAGTGTCAAGTTTTTCAACTCTTTTAAAAATGCGTTTAAATAGAAAAATAATAATATAATTTGTATTAAAGTGCAAATTATAAACATTATAACATTGTTTACTTTTTTCTTTTATACATATTTTACACTTTAATAATCCCTCCTATTATGAATGGTGACGTCGATGTCACATCAACAGGACAGCAAAAGATTGTCACTGGTCTACTCTTTGTTGCAAACAATTGAATAGCATTAACATGTTCAGCTAATTTCATAAGCCTCAGAAAATTGTAAGACTGTCAGTAGTATTCAATTATTGTCGACAACGAAGAGACTAGTGACAATTTTTTGCTGTCGTGTTGATGTGACGTCGACGACGATATGCATAATGGGGGGTATATATAATATCTGGCAGTCATAGCAAATGTCACACTTAAACTATGGCCAAATTCAATTATGACGCTTGTCATCAGATTGATGTCTGTTTTCGTGTTATTGATGACATTTGTCATAGCATTGTGTTAGAATTCTGATGCCAGGGCGTCATCAATGCGAAGATACATTTTTCTACGAGTGTAGTATCTAATTTAAAAAAATCACTCACCAATTTAAAAAGTCAAGTCATACAGCTATCTAAAACGATATTAGAAAGAATAAATGAATGAATAAAATTAAAAAGCAGTAGTATTTTAACTAAAATTACATATTATATCATAAAAATTTCATTTGAATTCCACAATGTTTCCATTATCTTTCTTAGAAAAATAAATATGTATTCTCTTAAAGTCCCCCTTTACAGCTACGTTTTTGTAGCATTTCGCGCTTAACTGTATGAATATGAATATGAATAGACATTTAAGCTAATTTAATAAAAAAAAACTAATTTTAAATAATCACAACGTGTTTTATTTTTTATGTTAAAAGGGAAAAACGTTTTACCCATTAGCCAAGGTCCAACCACACCAAAACAAAATAATACAACAAACTTTGGTTTAATGTTTATGTTGGTTGAATGTTGGGTTGGATGGGCAGTGGTGTTGTTGGTTTAATGCCAAAATGAAAGTGATAACACTGACATTCATTCAGGCAGCTTGCATTTGTTGCACCATAACCGTTGCTAGTTGTAAGTTCATTCGTAACATGCAGTCATGAATTATCATATTTAGATGGGTGTGTTTACTTATATGTTAGAGACGGTAAATGAAATTTGCAAAATGTTCCAAAGTGTACTTTTAAGCTGTAAACGTTTAAAAGTTTTTTCAATAGCAAGAACTTAAAAAAAATAGTATTTTTATTTAACGTGACTTCACCCTGCGACAGAAAAAGATACCTGAGATGTGATAGTATTTTTCTGGTAGTTATTGTCGAGTACAACAAGAATCTGCTTTTGAAATTTGCCAAACACCCCAAAACCTTAAGTAACGGGTAAAACCCCCTTTTTTGGTACTTTATGCACTTAAAAGCCAGTAACTTATTGCAATATCACCCGATTTCAAATTTTGGAGTTAGAAAGACGAAACGGAGACCTATCGAATGACGTATACCTTTTTCAAGTTACTGTGAGAAATCTTGTGTATTTTGCTAGCAAGCACATTTTTTTAAGTCAAAGAAATTCAATTATTTTCGCTTGAGTTCGGTTTTATGTTCAATTAAATTATATTTTTATTTAGAGAGAAATGTGAAACATATAGACAAAGAAAATTTTTGACTGCACGGAGGGTTGAACTTACGTTTCGATAGCTCCCGCTAATCTCTTCAGAATTCTTTTCCGCTTGGCCACTCGACCAAAGGCGGTGGTTTGCAGACAAGAGTTGAATATCTTCTACTTTTAATCAATTCATACTGTCAGTCTTAGAGATGTATTTTATTTAATAGTTATTAGGGTTCCGTACACCAAAAGTGTAAAGGAACCCTATTGTTTTCGTTACGCTGTCCGTCCGTTTGTCAGTCTGTCACAGGCTGTGTTCTCGAGAACCGTAAGAGCTAAGGACCTGAAATTTTCACAGAACATGTAAAACTTATATAAATTAAAGGGTGTTCTAAGGCGAGCAACGAAAAATATTGAAATACTAATGTAATATACAGACACTTATATATAGACACTTAAAATTTTCAAAGTTTGTGTTAATTGGCGTAGTCTGTAGAATAGACAAAACCAATTAACACTGATATTTAAAACAAACAAAAAAATAAAGGGTGTTCCATCGGTTAATGTAATTTTGACAATTCGCTGTATCTTGGAAACCGTAAGAGCCAAGCTCTTGAAATTAAAAAAAAAACAGTAAAACATAAAAATTCCAAAATTAAAAAAAATGTCAGAACAAAAAATCGCCAAAATGAAAAAAGTGCTTAAAGGAAAAAAGCACCAAAATTAAATAAAATCGCTAAAACGCAAAAAATCATCAAAGCTAAAAGGATCGTCAAAAAACTTAAAAAGCACCAAAAACCGAAAAAAGTCGTTAAAACGAAAAAAAAAGAAAAGACCAAAGAAACTGATCGTTGATCTTTCCATTTTTTAATGCCGCACAGGATTATTCAGAAACAAATTCCGGGTCATACCAGTGAATTTATTAGAGCGATTTAAGAATTTATTGTATACATCCACCACTCCAATATTGTTTTTAAAATCACGCATATGAATGATATCCGCAAATAAGCCACAAAAATTATAACAAAACTTTTTACGTTTGTTACTCATTTTTATTTAATTGCAAAATCAATTTTAAGAAACATTTTTATTTACCGGAATGTAAAGAGTGGCTCTCGAGCAAAAAAGTTTGACGATCACTGTTGCACCAATTTTCTATTATCTTCTGATTTTTGTCTATTAAATTGTAGTTGCGTCATGCTAGAAGCTTCACTAAACAGATAGCGCAAAAAAACAAAGAACACCAAAAACATTGTAAATGCATTTTTGTAAGAATGTTCTTTTAATATAACTCAGTCCATATCTACCAGATATTTGAAAGCAAAGTTTCGTTTTACTCATAAGTAAACATATACCTAGTATATAAGCTTATAAATAGTACGGTTCCTTTATAAAATAATGCGTAAAACATATATAAACTTAAAAAAATTTCGAAAATTTTTTTTCAAAAAATTTTTTGCTGGAGAAATGCTTGAACACCTCAGCTTGAAGCTCTCAGCTTCGTCCACCTTTGGAAAGGTCTCAGCTTCATCCTTTTAAATCCCCTGCGAAACTTAAAATCGGTTGATATTTAACTCAGTTACTGGCTTGTAAGTGCATTAAGGTACCAAAAACCGGTTTTTTATCCATAACTTCAGATTTTGGAGGTGTTTGGCAAATTTCAAAAACAGTTTGTTGTTGTACTCGACAATACCTACCAGAGTATCATTTTCCAGGAATTTCTACTTCATTCTTTTTTTTTTTGGATATCTCTGTGTTATTTTTCGAAGTAAATGGGTTTTTTTTATAAAAAGTGATTGTTATTAGGCTATATTTCGTAAATTGTTGATTTAAAAAATTTGAAAATTAGACAATATTCCAAGTATAAAGATTTAAAATCAAATTAATTAATTCCTCAACCTACACTCTCTAATCAGTGATCATTATTGTTTCATGTCTTTCGCCACTGTTCAGGTGGTTCTGTTGTAAGGGATACAATTCATGCCTGGAACTCAACTCCACGCTGAAGAAAATAATTTTGTTACGTACACACGTAGTACTTTTTATTTCAAAATCGTACTGACATTAGTACCACAATGTCAGTGCATCTACTGAAAATATTTGCGTCACTTTGGGTGTTTTCATGAGCTTGCAGCAATTGCGGTATGTAGTGTGTGTCCATTGTGTGTACGTGCTAAACAATGATGACCCTGCCTGAACTTTAAAAACACTTTTTACTATTTACTTACATGTCTAAATGTTTAATTTTGTTTTTGTCTTGGCTCAGCAGCATTTGAGGTAATTATTTTTATTTTCTTTTTTTTAATGAAAACCTCTGAAAATGTGAGGAAAATTTAGGCGTTAGTTTTCAGACATTTATAATTGGAAGTGAGAGTAATTTAACGTAACACAGGTCTGCGATGAAAAATTGTTTTACATAACTACATATATGTATATGTTGGGCTTTATATTGGAACTGTAAACTGCGTTTAAATGTACCACGTCACATTTACGAGATAACGGTACGTTTGTGTTTTTCGATGTATACTTCTTTTTCAAGCGACATCCAGAGTCAACAGCTGCCTCGATAAAAGCACTTGATACCTTGTTTGAAAGACTAGCGTTTGTGTCCTTTCAGACTCAGATCTAAAAATGTTTTAAATTTTGCGAAAATTGGTTGTATAGTTTCAGAGAGGCGGAAATTGCCCCCTATCCCCCCCCCCCCAACATCGTGATCTCATTTTTTGAAAAAATATATATAGCCTATGTGTCCTTTCAGACTGAGATTTATCCATATTTTAAATTTCATTAAAATTGGTTAGACAGTTGTGGTCTTATTATTGAAAAAATAGATCACCTATCTATTCTTCTAGACTCAGATCTATGCATGTTTTAAATTTCAAGAGAATTGGTGAGATATTTTAGAGAGGCAGAAATAGCCTATGTTTCCTTCCAGACTCAGATCTATACATGTTTTAAATTACATTAAAATAGGTGAGATAGTTTTGGAAGGGCAGAAATTGCCCTCCTACTCTTCCTCGCGGTCGTAGTTTTTAAAAAACATATAAGCTATGACTTAGATCTGTCTATGTTCTAAATATCATCAAAATCGATTCTGTAGTTTAGCCAGTAAAGCGCAACAAACAAACTTACTTTCGCATTTATAATATTAGTAAGGATAGTTAGCAAAGACACCTTCAGCTATGACTGCCACGAAACACTTAGCCAAGTCACATACCATTTAACAAAGACACAAAGCATATTGCAGCATCCCAAAAACTAGGCAAAAATCCCCAGAATCCCAGGAGTTCCCCGGAAGGTTACGGCAACACTGAAAATCTAAAAATCCGCACCGGCAGCACCTTTATGTTATGTTATGTTGTGACATTTCAAAAAATTTCATATCATTTACAAGAATTTATATAATTAGCAGCCACATCTCCAACTAGCACAGACACGAACTAGTTAGCCAAGCCACTAACCATGTAGTAAATACACCAACCATGTAAGATATTCCCAAAAACTAGGCAAAAATCGCCAAAATCCCAGGAGTTCCCCAGCACTTCCCCGGAATATTACGGCAGCACTGAAAATCTAAAAAATTCACAGCGGCAGCACCATTATGCTATGTAGTTGTTACCAGTATTTGCGGCCAGTATTTTTTTCATTTTCAAAAAATGTTTGGTTTTATCCCATGGCACGCCATAAGGAGCTAAAGGCGAAGGTACATAGCATGCTTTCAATGCGCTAATGCGTTACAGACATCTGTCAAAAAAGTTGAAATAGTGTGTTTCCATAAGGCAAGTTACAAAGCGAAGTTTGCGACGCGCATACCTCGCAAAAAGTTGAACATTCTTCAACTTTCACGCGTTGTATACAAAATGACTGGTAGTGTTGCCAGATTCATATGATAAAATGTTTGTTCAATGGAAATAAATTAGTATAAATTAATGTTTTTATTAAACAATGAATGAAAAATGCATTAAATATATAAAGAAAAATAAAACGTAAAGGCAAGACAAAAATAGCCGGCAAAGGCTTGAAATTTGATAAGCAAAAAATTATCAAAAGCGTGGTATGTAACATGCCATTTTTAAAACGTTAAAAGTTCAAAAAGCAAGAAAAGCGTTGCCGCGTATCGCGTGGTATGTACCTCCACCTTAAAGTTCTAATAATCACTTTGAAATATTCGACTGTTTTCTCAGCTGAATTGTTGAGATATTTTTTTATTTTTGAGATTACAAATTTCTTTATGGGTCCGTTTTTCGACAATATATTTACTAATCCATTGAATCTCTTTACAGAATATTTGATTTAATTTTTATGTGTAAAACTGAAAGAATTTTCGCAAATCTTCAAGCTCATAAGCATTCATATTCCATACATTTATATAAATGTAATAGTTATGAAAATTATTCAAAATGCATTTAAATATTTTCATGTTTTCAAAGCACCAGCTTTGTAGCAATATCATTAGGAATTCTTTTTCTTTTCAATTGATATATCGTCGGCTTAAGAGTGCAAACCTACTAACCGCCATTAAAAATTGAAGACTTCATACAAGAAAATTGTATATATTTCTTATTGGCGATTTCAAAAGTAACAAATTATTTTATTGGTTCAATAAACAACAGTGTTCTGAAATAAATAGAATATATAATGGGCCATTTTAAACTAGCAAACAGAAATTAAAGTTAATTTTCAACAAGGACATTAAGATTTTCTGAAATGGAGTTAGCAGCTTTGCACTCTAAGTGGACGATATGTAAGTAAATAACAAAAAAATCTTTTTAAACTTTCGAGTTTCAAACACTTTGTTTGCACACAATCCAGCCCTTTTTGCTACATATTTCTTCTGTATGTATTTTATTCAAACATAAATATTATAAAGTTTCCTTTTATACTTCATTATAAATATTTTTTTAGAGCTTTCACTTCTTAAGGCAATAAAAATAAACTGTGAACTTATGTACTTGATATGGAAGCACAAAGTGCTTGGATGTAAGTTTCAGTTTTTTATGGAAAAATATTCAGTTGCCAGTAGGAATTATGTTGCAAGTCTTAGTAGTTTTTGACACAACAAAGTGTATGAATTATGTATGATATACATACATACATATTTTACACAAATAAACAATAATTATATTTTCAAAAAAGACATAAATTTTAATGGTCATGTCAACAGTTTTTAAAGGTCATAAACTGATGATAAGCTGTAAAACTACAAAAGTGTGATTTAATGACAATTTTTACTTAAATAACAATTATTTTTGAAAACAATTAAATTTAAATAATAAAAAAAATAGATTAAGAGAAGCAGAGTTGCGAGGAATGAGTAATAAGTTTATAGATTGGAGAAAGCAGTTTTACATCGGTTGGCATAAGGGTCAGACGATCACCTATACTTGTTAAATATTAAATTTATTTTATCAACGAGTCCTCCTGATACCAGCTTAACTTAAAATATAAAGACGAAGCTTTATAAAATACTACCCGTCAAGTAGGGAAATATTAATAAGAAACTTTTATTACAAATTTAATTTTAAATTACACGATGACTTATCAGGGTGAGATTTTCTGGGAGAATGCATATTATTATTCTCGGGATGTGATGTCCAGAGAGAGGACCACTTACAGCGTGAACATTTTAATGAAATTCTAAACATTTCAGCAGCTGAAAACTAACTATAGCTTTTCGAAAAGCCTAACAGCCCAGGTCCCGAAAAAGCGATTGTGCTATACATGTATGTCAAAGCTTGCGTTCTTCGAATCATGTTAGTGCCCACCGTGGGTAAACCTAGATGTTTCGACACGTGACCGATTGTATATTGTCCACGCTGAAAGAGTTGCGCTTTCTAAATCCAATGAAACGATTTCGCTAGGATTTCTTCACAGTTCCAATGAAATATTACACAATATATGTGAATTTTCACGAATACTTTGAAAGTTTCATTGTAGTTGCTTCATTAGCTTTTACAGTTTCGTTAGAAAATTTCATTGGACTTTTTAGGTTTGGAATGTTTTAATGGATATGCTTTTAAGTTTGGATAAAACGTTTGAATTAATAGTTAAAAAGCTTGAAATCAATATTATTAAAAATTAAAAAAGTTAAGTTTTTGAATGTCGAAATTTTAATGAAACGTATTTCATAGTTTTAATGAAAATGTTCATTGCATTTACGAAAGACCGATGAAATAAATTATGTAAAAATATATAAATCTATAAAGTAGATGATGATTGTCTATGAAGTAGTCTGAGTTCAATACTGTGAATGGTCATCAACATTACAAATTTTTCTGATGTGCATTAGTGCCTACCATAAGTATTTGTAGCATGGAATTGTAAATAAATTGAAAGCCTCAATAAAATAGTTGGAATTATGCGCTTATTTAGTAATATAATGATTTCATTAAAACAATGAAATAATTTCATTAAAATAATTACATAAATTTCATTGAAATAAAGAATTGTTTCATAAGAATTATGCAATAATTTCGTCAAAATCATAAAACATTCTCAATAGTTTAGCGAAATCAATACATTAGATCAATGAAATTAATTCAATTTCATGTTAATGAAATTTTCATTAAAATAATTCCCAGTGAAGAAAATGTTAGGTCATTTTTGCGGAACTACTTTGTCTCTACTTCCAAAGTATCAACAGGTTTATATTTTTGACTTCTCAGGAAGTGCTTCCTAACAACATCCAGATAATTAATTAACAATTATTTTACTTATACAAAATTGAGGCTCATTTGAAATTTTTACAAATAATTACGATATTTTTTGATTTGTTTAAGAAATGAAATAAATTATATAAATTGTCATATTTTTATTAATAAAAATAATAACTCTGTAGAAGTAATTAAAAACAAGTGCCTTTGTACTTACTAAAAAGAACATACGAAAAATCAAGTTTTCTTAACATCGTGAACAACACTTCGGATCCAATGAATAGGCATTAAAAAAAAAAAGAAAACTTCATGCAATGAAATGATCCGAATTTGCACCACTTCCAGATCTCAACTCCGGATCTAATTGATTTTCATGGAAGCTCTTTTTTATTTTGATTTTAATGAAACTGGCCTCATTTATCCAACGGAGCATGATGTTGGTTGAATTCAAATGAAGTTTTTCACTGGGTTAATGTAGAAATTCACAGAATTTATGATGATAATTCTTTTAGTGCAGTAATAATGCCAACCTGAGGTGCATACGACTTTCTTCTAAAGCGTATGGGTTACTAACTCCTATTTCTCATAAGTGAGAGCGAAAGAGTCCTGGATATCCACTTTTAGTCATTGCGTACCTCCAATTGACGTCTGCTTCAGCACTTACTCCTTAATTTCATTCCCCACAAATGGTGATAGTACTGGTCTCTGAGATGAGCCTCTGAATTCTTTTCACAGTTTCGGCGATGGCATAGATCCCCTACAATCTCCTACCTATGTAAGACCGAAATGTCAAGATCTTCAGGGTATGGCCCCTTTTTAGTTTCAGCGTCCATTTTGGAAGCGTCAATAAAGGCCGAATCTCTACTATGGCTTCGGCTCCAAAATGGATGCTGGTACTGAATCGGCGGCATTTACTGATAATGTCGACCTAATCCACTAAAAACGCTTTTCATTAAACAGTACAAACTTCGACCCGATTTCTTGTTCTAACAACCGGCTCTGAACTCTGCAGCCCTGAATGGTATCCGGCATCGGGAGGAGTTATTTGATATATACAGACATGAACTAGAGATAAGAACAGGAGTGGGCTTTAGCTTATTTCTCCCTCTTTTCCTACTTAAGCAATGCAGGGTACCTCAGGCTCAGCCTAGTCAATATTTGATCAATGCCATTCATTAGCTTATCTAGCATCCAAAATGGGTCCAGTTTTACAAGAGAAAGCCCTGAATGTAGAACAAGGTCGATAACATAACATTCCCTCTATCCTGATGGTCACAAAAAACCAAGTTAAAGTAGTCACGAAGCTTTCTAAATTCAAATCCATTTTTTTACATCACTTTAAACTTATAGCACATCCCTCGCAAATAACAAGTTGTTCAAACACATAAAATAACTTTAATAGCGAATTTAAAGAAAAAAGCAAAAAACACTTGGGGGATTCACAAGGTAGTCATAAAGTCATATGTTTTAAAATAATAGCACGGAAATATATGACTGTTGTGAGCAGCCCCTCATAAGTTAGTGTGCTATTTCAAATTTGTATCAGCTGATAAAAAAAAAAGCAATTATAAATGCTTGAAATCAGAATGCTAAGAACAAGTGACACAATTTAAATAATCGCCAGTTTGTTTTTAAATTATTCAACTTGTTAATAAAGTAAATAAAACCCAGCTGAATATCGTTTAAACTCTTACAGCCATATTCATAAATATTTAAAACAGGGCAATAAACTACTTTTATGCAAAATTTCATAAAATTGCATTCATAAATGTATATTACATGAAAATTTTAAAATAGGTTTAAAGATGGTATGCACCTACTATAAACCTTCAATAAATTCATTTCATCGATATATCAATTTTAACTTCAAATATCTTTGCAAATTTAGCACACAGGAATACATGATATGCTCTAAATTAAAGCTTGAAGTCTTGGCTATAAGCGTTTAAGTATGTTTTTTTTAATTTAATAGAATATGCTACTAAATTATTTAAGTTAAACAAAATTCGCAACAAAATTAGCAAAAAAGCACCATCAAAACACATAAAAGCAAAAAGAAATGATAGTGATGTAGAAACAATCAACACAAATGCAAATAGGCTCGTTATTCGAGTACCTTTTTCATATTTGATTTAAAGAGTACTGTGAATTCTTTTGTAATCATTTCTCTTTTTTGCTTTTACTTCATAGAAAACTTGTGTTAAATAAGTTGAGAAATATATTATAGAGTTAAAAAAATCTTAACTTACACGAAAGCAATACGAGTAAAAAGCTATTCGTTTATTTCATTATCCGGATGAAATCATATTCTTTTTATTGCAACACTAACTACAAAACATGGTGGTGTTGCCAGTATTGAAATCTAAAATTCCTTAAAACACACAACGTCTATTGTAGTATTTATGAATGCAATTTTATATTAAACAGTTTTTAGCGTGAAACTGTTCAATAACAATTGTGAGTCTTAAACCGAAAATAAGAATTTTTTATGAATGTGGCTGTTAGTTTTTAATTAAAGTAAAAACAAATTTCAACGCACACAGAAAGTGAAATACATACACATAAACGAAACCATCTGTTGCCGGCGACTGAGCCGACTAATTTTCCACGCGGCTGCTAGTAGAAAAACGTTAGTTGGCTGCCAGCCAGCTAAAGTATACAAACAAAATTTTCTCACTTGCATATTTTTAAATGTCTCGATTTTTTATTTTTACTTGTCACACAGCTATAAAAATATAATTAAATGTGAAGTTATAAAACTGTGAACAGTTTTAGGACATACTTTTCTGCATATTACATACATTCATTTATATCAACGGCGGCGGTTTGTAAATATTATCGACGGCTCGACGAAAGAGTTTCGGCCGTTCGGCTAAGATTTTTACTGTGTAGTTATGACAAAATAATAAACACAGCACAAAAAGTCGTATTATTTTAGGACTTTTTTGTTTGAAGCACAACAACAATGTTTTTAAACTATCTTAAACTATAAGCACTTTATGACATTATGACATGATAAGACACCTTGTGAATACCCCAACTGTTTAATGGTACTCGTATTCAATTGTTTTAATTTTGTAGTTTCTGTTGCTTATAACTAATAACTTAATTTCTCTTTACGATAAAAATCATCTTATTTCTTCTGTAAGAAATTATTTAATTTCGCTACAATTTCTTTAATTTGTATTATTTACAAAGTATATGATATTATATGTAAAAACAAAATACTCTTTCTTTACAGTATCATAATAGAAAATCCAAAAATTAAAACTCAAAATTGGGTTAAAATTCTCTAATCGTTTGGTTTTTTTTTATTTATACTTATGTTTAGTTGAAATTTAAAAAAAAACTTGAAATTTTTAACATTTTTATTCCAAAGATTAATCAAATGATTGCTGTGTGTTTGATCCATTAAAAAGTAATCATGAGAAATATTTGGAGATTTAAGTGTTGAGATTTAGGATTTGGTATGAATGAATACGACAAAAAGTGTGTAATTTTTAAACAGGTCTTTTTTTTTTGTCAACTTTTGGCCAATTCTTTTATTTCGTTTGGAATAACAACAATGTCAATAGTTTTCGATAACGTTTAAAGAAGAAAGTATTTAACGGAATATTGTTGAACAAATCATATGTTAAGTGCACAGTGGGATATGGGCGAAAATATAATGGTAAAATATTGTACTTAAAAAACTGACTATTTTCCACACACATTTTTTACGCAAGTTGAGATTGTGCAAACAACACTTAAGTTTTGTTACTTACAATGAGAACAAATGTAAAATTAGAGTCAGAAGAACCCAAACAAATCCATACACACACACAAGTGCAGCGATGGATCCAGGGGAGACAAAAAGAGATATTTCCACAATTTCATGATTTATGGCTTATTTTGCTCGTAACACATCTGCCCTTAAGAATATTATTTAAAAGTTTAAGTTCTTGCAGTTTTAAATCTGTTTAAAGCTTTTAGAAAAAGTTGTTTTTTCTAATTTTTCATAAAAACCCGCTATTTTTCGATACTAATTTATGAATAACTAAAAAACACTGACTTGTTTATCTAATTGTATTAAGATAGCTTGCAGGTAATTTTATCATGCATCTGCTGCTGTGTTTGTTGGTCGAAAGCGGACATACATCAGATGTTTCGAGACCACCACCGTCTTCTCATCAGAGCCCTTTTACCTACTATTTCTTTAGTAAACCCAATTAACATATGTGTGGCTATCTCTGACGAATAGCACCTATTACTGAATTTTTGTAAAGGTTCGGAGCTTCACTAACTGTTTTTTTGACATTAATTTATTTCTCAATTCTGTAAGAGAGTGAGCAAAGTGTCTCTCATTGTATGGTAAAAGGGAGTTCCATACCAGCGTTGCCAGAAGCTTTTCGAAGAAAATCATCATTTGACGAATTAAAAATCATATTTTGATATAAAAAATCATCACAAATTCGTATTCCTAAGTTGAAGTTTATAGCAAACTAAAACAAAAACAGTTCTTTAACATGATAAGATATCCTTCATGTCATCTTCTAGATGGGAGGGTTATTACTTTCTTGGCAACCAATATTAAAGAGATTCTTGTACATTTTAAAATTGTATGTAATAGCAAAAATTTTTGAAAAAGTTTGAAGTCGGGAGCAATCAGCGAAGTATATAAAATATCGCCATGACTGTAAGAACATATATAAATGAGACAAAATAACTTCCACCAAGAAATAAAATCGGACCAGTGCATGTATGAAAAAAAATATTTTTCGTCCTTGAAATAAAAATCTGTGGAATATACAAACTTTAATTCACAAATCCGTGCTAATGACTAATATTTTCACTAGGTACATCAGTATATTTTACCATAACTCGAGAATGGCTTGTCCAAGTCGAATAAATAATGCACCAAAATATACAGAATAAATTACCTTTAAGTCATTCATATTTATTTATTTTTATTTCTTACTGTTTCGGAGTTATTCAGAAATTTTTCGTTTTGAAAAAGTCATGAAAAAATTAAGAGGGAAGCTAAGTATATTAGGAATATTATAAGCCAAAAACCTTTAAAATCGACAGACAAATGTTGATTTTATTTACAATTAGGTGAGAGAACTAATGCACACACACACAAATTGAAATTTTTCTGTTGTGTGGAAATTGTGATTTTTATCACTTAATTGTGAATAAAATCAACATTTGTCCATCGATTTTCATGATTCATGGCTTATTTTATGTCTAGTTAGCTGTCAGACTAATGATAAAAATTGTAAATGTCTGCAGTTTTAATTTCTTTTATGAGTTTTTGAAAACAATAAAATTAATTGTTCCAAAAAAAACGTCGCCGGTAATCTCTGAATAACTCCGAAATAGTTGGAAATATAAAACAATAATATGTATGACTTAAGGGAATTTGAATACGCATCTTTTGGTGTCTTATTTATTCTAATCGGATAGTCCGTTCTCGAGTTAGGGTGCTATTGGAAATATTAGTCATGCCCATTTAAGAAATCAGCACATGATAGAAAAAGACTGAAAACAGAGTTGAATTTGGCGCATTAAACTTTGAATATCCCACAACATTTTTTAACATACAACATGATTGACAGTTTTGTCATTCAAAACTATCTTTCAAAGCTGATTAGTTTCCGACTGTCATTCAAGTTCGATAGCTGTACCCCGCTTTATACATTAAAATTCCCTAAAACCGAAAACGAACTAACCAAAGTCTAAAACGGGGAAATATAGTCGAAAATTCAAAATACTTTATTAAGAGAAAGTACCACCCAGTTAATACAATGCACTACCATAAGCTTTTATGTTAAAGACTTTTATTAATTGATCCACACAACTTTTATTAATTGATCCAAACAACTACAAAACGTAATGAATGATATATTTCAATAACTATTTATATATTATCACAGAATATCCAGAAAGCCCTATTTAACATTTTATAAACATTTATAAAACTTATTTAAATAAAAAAAATGTTGACACTTGGTGCAAAATTTCACAATAAATGTACAAATTTGTTGGGTCCTTTTTTACTTATATGTACTGTAAAATTTTGCACTATTTATAAATATTTTTTTCATTTAAATAAGATTCATCCTTCTCCTGTAATATTTTTAAGATGTGAAATGGGGCCTTTGCGTTTTCTGTGACGATATACATATGAAAAGTTCAAAAAAATCATAATTTGCGAGAAAATAAATCATAATTTCGGGAAAAAAAAATCATCATATCATATTCTGGTTTAAAAATCATCAAATCATCATTCTGCCAAGCTACATATATCAATTTCAATATGATGTATTTTATTCAATATTTCTAAAAAATCGAACTTTGACCCACGAGAATTGGAAAACTGTAGCGAAATTGGAGCAACTAAAAACGACATATAGCACGCAGGTACGTGAAATATTGGTGTACAAAGTCTTATTCAGATCCGTTGACATGCATGCGACAACCGATTCGAAAATTGTTGGAATTAGTCTATTGAGTTTCTAACAGAAGTTTTGAAAATGGTATGCTTTATTTAAGAGTTTTCTCTTAAGGGTGAATTATAGCACAAGCTTCATTCATGAAGCCTGAGAGAACATAGCCGAATTTTCCAGTTACCATAATCGGCGTATCCATTCAGTTCATGCCCACTTTCAATACGAACGTGGAGAAGTTCGTCTATCACCACCAGGCGCGGATACAAGGGGAAACGGGATATTCCCCCCCCCCCCCAAACGAGTAAATTTCTATAGAGTTTCTAAAAGAAGTTTGGAAAAATAGTATGTTTCACTTAGAATTCCCACCCCACCCCCCAAAAAAAGCTCAAGCTGGATCCGCGCCTGATCACCACCGACCAGCGGAGTGATGATGGAGGATAACCTTTGACAATCACAATACATTTAAATTCATAGTTTAGTGTTACAATTGTCACTTTTCATTACGAGTTTTTAGTATAAGAATTTTACTTAAAAAGCGTAATTTAAATATTTCGGGTTTCCCGGGATTTTTTTGACAAGTCCCGGGATTCGGGATTTATCAATCCCGAAAAATCCCGGGATCTGGATTTCGGGATTGGCATCACTAGCTGGCACTTTAAAAGATTAACGAAGCTTCTGCCAATATACATACATAATTGTATAATCTCAATTTACCATCTCTGCTTAACTGTGCAAGAATAATTGGCGGAGACGCAAACATTCAATTAAATCTAAATAGTAGAATAATCCAACAAATAAATAAATAAAATTTTATTTTAAATACCGCAAAAAACCCCGGTCAAAGCAAAAGTTGTAGAAAAAGTGAAATTTTATTATTTCCATACCAAAAATATTTAAATAGCCGCCACAACAACTGTAAATATATAATATTAATAATAAATTGACAGCATAATGGTATGAAATGAAAAATGTATTTTATGAATGTTATGAATTTCTTATCCATTTAATTTGCTTTTTTTCAATTAAAAGCAACAATAAAGACACACCAGAGCGCGATGAAATAAACGCACAGATACAAAACAGAGGAAGAGAAGAAGACAATGAAATTTCGTTTATTAAAGTTTATTATTAAATAAAATATATGAGAAAAACTTTCGTTTTTTTATGTTTATAGTAAATTTGCATAAGAAAAGATTCTTTGGCAAAAACTAAAAACAAATAAATGTGTGAGGAATAACATAAAAATAAATATTTATTTTCGAGATTACATAAAATTAAATAATGTTGCTTTTATGTTTCTTTTGCTCCAGTTAATTTTTGATTTAGTATTGCAGGATGAAAGGAGTAGGTAGGGCGGAGGCTTTTTAAATTTTATTGCAAATAGAAAACGTTTATCAAAAAATTTATTGATGAAAACTAAAAGTGTAGCCAACTTTTTCCGTATGTATGATGTGGAATTAGCGTTCATCGTTAATGCTGGCAACTAAAATCCGACTCGAAGGACCATAGATAAGTATTTAATCGGTAATTGTACTTAATGTTTTATTTGGCATCATCAAATTCGTGACTGTGGACCTTAGACAACAACTAGCGGAATCGAATGCATTTACTGTGAATCTACACTATTTGTCTTTGTGTCATATAATGTGGTTTTCTTTATGTAAAAAAAAACGGAAAAGAAAAAAATGTTTACAACATTTTAAAAATACTTAAAGTATTTCGAAATCATAATTAAGCTAAAGTAATTTCTCACTTGCACAACAAGTTACAATTTTGTTATATAATAAATGAAATAATGAAATATCAACGGTCATCAAAAACACGAACACTTTATGAAAGTAACGCATAGCATATTAAAAACACATTCACAAATAATTTCATACGAGTTGCTTAACATATTCATAATGAATTATTTTTAATTAATCGTTTGTTTTTAAAACATATCACTCATTTACTAAAAGAGTGGCGTAACTCAAAAAAATCTATTTTCAGAAAACAGATTTAAACTTTTTCTTTTACTATTCAGGCTTAAGTTCGTTGAATTTAATTTTACAATTAAACTATTTTTATTCAGAAAGAATTTTTCAAAGCATGTAAGAATTGAAAAGATAAAGACAAATGTTCGACTTTTGTCAATAAAACATTTTTGCACTAAAACTGAAAATATATGGAACTTTCTCGCTTAAAATCCTGCATTGTGACAGCAGTGAGAAATCAGTTGTTTGTATAGTTTCTTTCATATACGTTCACTGCTCCGAAATAAAATCTTCTTTTAAAGCGTATTATTATGCGCTTTATTGCCTTAGTGCTTCAAAATATTATGAAAAATTTTTACTGGGATAGTTCAACTAAACACGTAATTTTAATTGTTTTCTATTTCATTCGCTCCTAGAGCCAGGTCATTAGAATCGTTTAGCAAATGTTTTCTTTTTTAGAGTTCCTCACGCAAAGGGTAAGAAAGGAACTCTAATAATGTTTTCTACTCGCTATCCGTCTGTCACAAGCTTCTATGTCAAGAAACGTAAGAGGGTAGAGATCGGATATGTTCGTAGAATATGTGTAACTCTGGCCGCTACAATAAAAATTTACGAAAGTTAAAAATTAAAGGGTGTACTAAAGCGAGCTACGTAATACATATGTTGAAATTTTACTATATATTTAGAACATATAGACGCACGACATTTTCACAATTACTGTGACTTTTAAATAAGTCGGCAACGAAATTTTTGTGTAATTCACTGACGAGCTACTATTAATATAGAGCAAAATTAATCGAACACCGGACATACTACAGATGTTTGTGAATTGGTACCACTGGTCGCTGCTGATTGCCACTGAAACTGAGCTAACAAGACACTGATGTATGTAAATAGACCTTTGGAGTATTATTTTGGAAGCTGCAACATCAAACAATAATAATAATAATTAGAGGGTTATTCTTCGAATGTTTTTAACAAATTACTTATCTGTACAGAAATATTTGTCATTTGAGTATAATAACGCAGGTGCTTTTAGCATTAGACTTTAGTGGTATTTTAAGGATATTTAGTGCTTAATTTGGTTTTGTTTTATGCTTATTTCAAGAACTTTTAAATATGTTCGAAATTTTTTCATAAAATTGTGTGTACGTGCTTGGTAAAATTATGTAAAAATTTTAATCAAATGTAAGATCTATAAGGATAAAACTGAAAATAGTTATCATTCAATATCAATGCAGTTTCAACAAAATATTCTGGAACATACATAAACTATATTATACTTAGAAGAAATATAGTTTTGTGTAGATTAATAATCTAAAAAGTCGTATTGAATTTTGAAGTCCAGTTTGGAAGAATTGGGCGAAGAAGCAAATAAATTAAGTAAAGTGCGACTATGGCTCGCACACGAAGGGTTCCGTACGAATACACATATGTATATCAGAGTAACAAGCCGATGGGCTCAAAATCGGCGGCTAGCCGCCGCCGGTCCTTTTCATCCAAGCCGCGCCGCCGCCGATTGACTTTTGCTATACAAAACAACTATTTTTCATTAAATATTAAAATTTTTTAGCTAGATAAAAATTTTTTTCCCAATTTTTTTATTTTAAAAAATTTTTTCTGTATATTTTCGTTCAAGCCGACATTTAAGCCGCCGCCGAGTCATTGTTGTAAACGCCGCCGCCGCCGACCAATATTGTCC
Source organism: Panzeria rudis (assembly GCA_956483635.1). Taxonomy (NCBI): domain Eukaryota; kingdom Metazoa; phylum Arthropoda; class Insecta; order Diptera; family Tachinidae; genus Panzeria; species Panzeria rudis. The sequence continues at coordinate 177,680,074 of OY101448.1, forward strand.
GCGCCGCCGCCGCCGCCGCCGCCGCCGATGAAAAGGCCTCGGCTTGGAACTCTGATGTATATCCCTTTTCGTTTTTGCCCCTTTTTTCATATTGACAGTTTTTCGTTGTGTTTTTTTGTTTGATTTTAGTTTTTTTTATTTTTTAAGTGTTTTTCGTTGTTTTTGGCGAATTTTTTGGTTTTGGCAGTTTTTTTAATTTTCGTTTTTTTCTATCGATTTTTCCTTTTTGCAATTTTTTTGTTTTTTTTTGCCATTTTTTTTTAGTTTTGACGATTTTTTTGTTTTGGCGTTTTTTAATGCTTTTTTTTGCTTTTTTGCGATATTTTTAGTTTAAGCGATTTATTTTAATTGTGGCGATTTTTTTCAGTTTTGGCCCTTTTTTCGGTTTTGGGGATTTTTTCCGGTTTTTTGTGATTTTTTTAGTTTTAGCGATATTTTTTTGTAATGACACTTTTTTCGTTCTGGAGATTCTTTTCGTTTTTTGACGATTTTTGGTTTTGCATTTTTTTGCGATTTTTTTAGTTTTGGGTTTTTTGTATTAGGGTTTTTTGTTTTGTTTTAACCTTTTTTTTGCTTTTTGACGATATTTTTAGTTTTAGCGGTTTGCTTTAGTTTTGGCACTTTTTTCAGTTTTGGCGTTTTTTCAGTTTTAGGGATTTTTTCGGATTTTTGTGATTTTTTTTTAATTTTTAGCGATTTTTTTCTTGTTTTTACACTTTTTTGTTTTGGCGATTTTTTTTTTTGATTTTTGGCGATTTTTTTAGTTTTGGTACTTTTTTTGGTTTTAGCGCTTTTTTTCGTTTTGGTGATTTTTTTCATTTTTGACGATTTTTTAATTTTTTCATGATATTTTTAGTTTAAGCGATTTTTTTATTTGGTAGTGCTTTTTTCGCTTTGACGACCTTTTTTGGTTTTTTTGGCGTTTTTTTTAGTTTGGGTGATATTTTGGGTTTTACCGATTTTTTAATTTTTGTGCTTTTTCCTTAAGCGCTTTTTTCATTTTGGCGATTTTTCGTTTTGACTTTTTTTAAATTTGGAATTTTGTATTTATAGCGTTTTTTTAAATATCATAAGTTTGTCTCTTACGGTTTCCAAGATACTGAAAATTGTCTAAATTGCATAGTTAACATTACATAACTGATAGAACACCCTTTAATTTTTATTGTTTTAAATATCAGTGTAAATTGGTGTAATCTATTCTACAGACTACACCATTAACACTTACTTTGAAAAATTTAAGTGTCTATATATAAGTGTCTGTATATAACATTAGTATTCAACATGTTTCGTTACTCGCGTTAGAACACCCTTTAATTTTTAACTGTGATATATAGCGGCAAAAGTTTTACATATTCTGTGCAAATTTCAGGTCCGTAATTCTTATGGTTCCCGAGAAAACAGCCTGTAATAGACAGACAGACGGACAGCGTAGCGAAAACAATAGGGTTCCTTTACACTTTTGGTGTACGGAACCCTAAAAAGAGATTGAATGACTATATGTTCCATGAAATGTTGCTGAAGTTGTAAGGATGTTGGAAATTAACTCTTTTAAGATTAATTATTAATAAGAAAACTACTTTTTTTTGTTTTATCTTTAAACAATTTTAGGATTATATATCGAGATATCGATATTTTTATTCGATATATATCGATTCTGATCGATATTAAAACATTAATCGATATATATTTCTCACTTGCCCATGCCTAGTGAACATCTCCTTAGATGTAACGTTTAAAAATATCAATCTGTTGTTTATGGAAACTTTTCAATCTTTCGCGTGCAAACATTTACTTGACAAACTGCATGCTTGCAATACCCACAGTTATAATTTAAATTTCTCCACTGAACACTTGAAAAGAGTTATTTATCTGGCTTAAAACTCAAATATCATCAGATCATAAATATTCCAGCCACAACAACAATCATGAAAAGAACATTGCCGTTATAATATTCGGGCAAAACTCACACTTAAAACACTTAAACAATGGAACACAAAAATCATTACCAAATAAATCAGATGCAAAATTGTTGGAATGAAAACGAAAACATTAAAACAACTGAACGAACATTAATGTTTAAAATATTTGTATGCCTACAATATGCATATTTGGTTTGTGGTGCATGCAGACACTTACAATTAGTTAACAAGAGATAAAGGGATACACATTCAAATATCTTCAGCACCCCAAAATTGCCTACAAATACTGCACATACAAAAACCACTATTGGGTTGGTAAGAAATTAAACTGCAGAAGGTTATAGTCAATCTCAATCGGAGCTGCCAGATCCTTTTCAACGCGCTCCCCAAATTTGAAAAAATATTTCGCCTAAAAAATCCCCTGTTAAAAGGAAAATCCGCAAAGAAAATCTTCAGGAAAAAAACGTATTTTTTTTAAATTCTAAGTTTACACGATGAAATATTTCATGAAATTTCCTGCACGAAATTTTTTTACGGTCAGGGAAGAAATTTGGTAGAAAAAGTGGAATGAAATGAATGTTTAGATGATTCTTGTCAAGTTTCTTTACCCCATTTGCATCTCCACAGTTGCAAGCAGCAAATAAAAATGTTTCATGAAATATTTCAACACATAAATTTAGTCTATATTATTGACGGACTTATATATTATGTATCAGGAGATAATTGTTATCACATACAAAGTGTTACGAAAGTTTACATACGGCTGAAAATGTTAAAGTTGTTTAATAAATTAATGATGCTTTGGTAAAGCACTAATAAAATGTTAACGATAATGTTAAACTTTCAGATAAAACTTAAGTTCAGGCAAACTGAGAGTTAGTAAAGTTTTAAGTAAAATTGATATGACTGAACCTTGTGTTAATAGGGATCAGTAAATTATATGTGGTCTAAGTCTCTCAATATACTCGTGTGTATGTATGCTAAAAATATTTTAGAAGAAGTAGTTTTAATTATAGATCAAAGGAAAAAAACTTTTAAGGAATTTCCCAAAAAAAAACCCAATGTATTTTTTAAATAACCCCAATGAAAACCCCAAGCCCCAAATGAAAATTTTCATCCTTTTTTGTTGATGACAATTCCCATAATTTGGGGTCAGAACCCCTAAACTGGCAGCCCTGATCTGAATGTCGAATAAATGTTTTCGAATGCATGAAAAATATTTCAAATTACGTACATATTAATATTCAAATTATATCCAGGCTAATGATATTCTATGAAAAAATGCGGAGTAGGACAGATCGGAAAATAAATAATTTCCCCTTATCGTGTTTAGCGATTTTCGCCTTCGACTACCACATTTCTACATTTTTCTACATTATTCTTTAATCTATTACAAAAATGTCGTAGTCGAAGGCGAAAATTGCCAAACACGATAAAGGCCATTATATATGCGCTGCGCCAATTCAAACTGCATGTCATATTATTTATTTTGTAAAGTCATAAAAATTTTCCATAAATTTTTCTGTTCTAAAATCTCAAAACTTTAAATTTTGAAAGGAGAAAATGTATGGAAAATGAATGAATATGATTTTGCAAGACAAACAATATGACATTAAGTTTGAATTGGCTTAATATGTATATAAAACTTCCAAATCTATAACTTCAATTGTATATAAAAGTTTTAAACCTAAATCGGAACTATAGACAAGGACGTTCGACTTTCAGAATATTCTGGTATGTGATGGAAATCGATCGATTTCAAATCACGCTGACTCCAAAAAAAAAAAAAACAAAGATGACTTATTGATGCATTTTTGTTGTTTCCGAGGCTTAGAATATATTATTCGAACTTACACTCGAATCGAAATCGCGCGATTTGAAATTGGTCGATTTGCATAACATTCCAGATTATCTACAAAGATAAACAATTAATGCACAGTTTAAAAATACAGTTTTTGAGACCAATTTCAAAATGTAGACTTCAGGGATTTTTAGGAGTGAGTTAGATGGGAAATTTGTATATTTTTCTATTTTGGAACTTAATTTTCCACGCACCCAATTTTGCATACAGACAAAATGTATTTTGCTCATGCAGCCAGAATACGTTATACTTCGTGGTGAGTTAATGGTTTCGTTGGGTTCGTTGCACTCAAAGCTTTTCAAATGGAGTGTTGTGGTAATTGTTTCAATACAAATATATTAAACTATAACAGAACAAATATGTTGCGATGCTTTTGCGTACATTATTATACCCTTCATTATTTGTGAAAAGGTTATATACGTGTGTATATAACTTTGTAACGTGCGGAAAATTGACGTCAGTTGTTCTAAGCGGGCACATGTTGTGAGTAGTGAAAGGAATATATATCACCTAACTGGTTTAAAATTGCATCTGTGTCAAAACATTTAACTCTATAGCTAAGATCCTACTAATCATAATTTTCTTTTTTTAGTTCGGTCGAAAAGTCCACACAAGTTGCCAAGTTCCTACACGAAGCCGATCAGAAAGCTTACCGAAAATTCTAAAATTGACTGACTGGAAATCGTACCTGTTTGTCAGTAGAAATTCTGAAAACGTTCCTAAAATTTCTGAGAGAATTCTGAAGGAATTTTGTGGGGAAATTCTAAAGGAATTTTCGACATGTCTGATCTGAACAATTTTGAGAAAATGTCTGACAAAACATTAGAAAATTTCCCAGGTTTTTTGGCTGTAAGACATGAAGGCATTCTGGAAAATGAAATGGCTGATGCGGTGGTCCGCAATACGATTTGCAGAATATCTAAAAATCTTTCGCCTGCTACCATTTGGAAGGTCGCTTGCACTCCTGCTGAGAAGCATTACGAGCACTGCAAAATTGGCTTTTCATATGATGGTCACTACTGGAGCTGCTTCGACGAAGAAGAAGAGGAGTCAGTTTAACATCTTCTCTATGACTGGCCAGCTCTGCAGGCACGCATGTTCAGTCATATAGGCAATCAATTCCTGCATGACCTGGATGGACTGTCTGAAGGATACACCAATGGCTGGCCTATTAAGCTTTATGAAAAAAAATTCTGGATAGTTTTCAGGTGGTGGAATTCCACAGCTTCATAGGAGTGTGTTGGCTGTAGAGAGTCCTTTGGCCATTACAATAGACCTACAGATTTCGAGTTAACTCTGTAGTATGCAGGCTGCCCATTTAACCTAGCCTACTCTTTTACGACCTGTCGTATTAAATTCGGAGAAAATTCCGACATACATCAAAAATCGTAAGCCTTCCATGAGTTATCATGTGTCATAGGCTTTTCTGCTGTTTATGGCGGCTCATTATAAAACATTTAACCATATTTTATAAGCTTCACAGAAAAAATTATCACCAAAATATTTTCAAACAAAAGTTTGTCTAAAAATAAATATCATTTTCAGTCAATGAATTGTTTGTTTGACTTTTATTTAGGAAACAAACACCAAAAACAACAAGAAAAACTGTGTAGCAAAAAAACAACCCCAATACACACATACACACAAATAACAAAAACAATGATAGCAAAAGGAATGCGATTGTACCAAGTTTGTTTATTGAAGATTTTTGAGTGAATCAATTCGTTAATGTCGTTGCGTTAATTTTCATTAATTTTTTTAGTCTTTAGATAAAAATTCAGACTTGAACACAATTAACAAAGTGAAATTTCATAAATGCTTAATGGATGATGATGATGATGAACCAGACAAAAACTTTGTTTGATATATTACAGAAAATCCAGTAAATATTTTTGTTTGATTAAGTAAACTATTTATTTTTTAACATTTGTTAGTATTATTAGACTAATTGTTTTATAAATTCATACAAAAATATTGTTTGATAATTTTCCGAAAATCCAGTAAATCTTTTTCTTTGATTTAGTATATTGTATTGTTTACAATTTGTAACTATTTTTAGACAAACTGTTTTATAGATTTAAACAGTTTGTTCACTGAAAAAACACGTTTTTTTTAAATTAAATTGTTGAAATATTTTTATCTACTTATATTTGTTTGTAGGTCCGTTCCTAGAAAATATATTTACTATTTCATTGAATTTCTTTACAGAAAATGAAATTTAGTTTTTTCTGTGTTGAAACTTTACACATTTTTGCAAAAATTCTCAGGAAATAAATAAGATCTATCACGAAATCTAATGTCGGACAATATGCAGAAGTGACAGACATCCTAAGACGTAGCTCAGAAAATGTACAAAGTATTTTGTTAAATGTTTTAAGCGAATTAAATCTCCAGCCCAGAAGGTGCGGACTAGTCTAATATTAATCGGGTAATGTTTCGGAAAATGTGCAGAAGCAGCGTTCTAGAATTATTGACAACCGAGCTGCTAAATGTCCAGGAAAGTATTAGACAACTCAATTGATTTGATTGTCTGCTAAATTTTCAGATTTTTTCTGACGTCAGATATGTCGGCAAAAAATATTCACTGGATTGTTAAAAATAAGCATACAACACACGCGAATTATAGTAATCGCTACTGAGCAAGCACGCTAAGGTTAGATCTGGGTCCTATCACAGAGAATCATAGTTATGCCAGCAGCACGCAGCACGGAGTTGAGTGTTACTACAAGGATCACTCCTAACCACTTAGCAATCAGTCACGTGAATAGTTTGATGTAAGTTATTTTTCACGAGAAAAAAAAACTTGCATTTCCATAAAATTCCGTGATCTGTTAGGGTATATAATATTCGTCTTAGCTGATCAAACGATTTATACATAAATTTGCAGCTTTAGCACAACTGAAGTTAATCTGAATAAATTCTGCACTGCAGACAGAACCATACAAATATTCATACAGATTTACTTCCACATGACATTAATTGGAACACGCAAAAACCACTGTGGTTAGAAGATCACAATCCAAAGACAACAGTCAGTGCACAAAAAGAAAGTTATGCATATGTCCATCTAATTTCTAGTGTTTATATAGACTGATTCGTTAAGAGGTACTTTTTTAACAAATAAACTCAAATAGTAACTGAAAAAATTATTTCACATAACTTTAATGAATGGCATTCATTGACTTAAATTCATTAATTTTTTGCAAAATTACGTTGATTCAATGTACGCATACGTTGTTTCAATGAAAATATTAATTGAAGTTCAATGTAAAACGGTTCATTGAAAGCACTCGTTATTGTTAAGCGACCCATCCATGGCACAATATTATTGCATTTGTTATTATTTTACATATTATATTCGTTTTAACCTATACTATACAATAAATGGCACAATACTTTGAAACAAAATATTCCTGACAATTTTCTTGACAGTGAAAAAGTAAACATCACACTGAACAATGTTGCCAACACATTGCACAATTTTCTTGATAGTGCAATGAAAATCAAAATCCTATTGTATTTGGCGAATATATTGTGTCACCCTGAATTTTTCTATTGAATTTTTGGTTCAGTGTTTAGTATTATTTTACAACAAAATCGGACGATAAAACTAGTGGAGCGGAGTGGGCGTCTGCAAAAATCCAAAGTTTTATAAAAAAAAAATGGTGTAGTTGGAGAACCATAACACTATGCAACGAAATGAAACTTTTGTCATGAGTCATGACCTTTGATCACCACTATATTTTTTGATGTATTATGGGTCCCCTAACTACAAAAACAGTCGAAAATTTTTTTCGTTTTTTTTTTAATTTCTTTCTAAAATATGGGATTTTTCAAGAGGCGGAGCTACACCGATTTCTTCATAACTTGGGAAGGGGTAGTCCAATTTAATTAAAGAACAAACACTAAAAAACTTAGAAGAAAATTACTTTTAAGCCGTTCTAACATTATTTTTTAACCGACTTCAAAGTTTACATCTAGAATTTATTTTAGGGGGGAGTCAAATTCCCAGCTGTTGGAATATTGTTATTTAAATGTTTGCAAAAATCAGGTAATTTCACTTTATTATGAATAAAATCAATATTTATGCATCGATTTCTATGAAATAAAGCTTATTTTATTTATAATATAAGTGGCTTTATGATATGTTAATAAAAATGGTTAAGTTTTAGCCATTTTCGATTTTTCGTATGTTTTTAAAAAATTTAAATTTTCCAATTTTGCTCAAAAAAAAATATTTTTCATTATTGCGGTCTGAATAATTCCGAAACTATTGAGTTTGTAAAAAAAAGATTTCAAGCGGTTTGAAGGTAGTTTTGTTTTAAGTTTTTTGCGGGTTTTGTAATAACCATTTTCTAAGTTATGATAAAATCGGTGGAACAGTGTCTCCAAAACTCGATTTTTTGCTAAAATCAGGTAATTTCACTTTATTGTGAATAAAACCAATATTTTATCCATCGATTTTCGTGAAATAAAACTTATTTTGTTTGTGGTATATGTGGCTTTTTGGTCAGTGAATAAAAATTTTAGCATTTTGCAATTTTCAATTTTTTATAAATTTTCAAACTATAAAAATATTTGAATTTTGCATAAAAAAAATTTATATCTTTCATCATTGCGGTCTGAATAATTCCAAAACCATTGAGTATATAAAAAAAATTATAAAAATTCATAACTCAATTATTAAAAAAAATTATGTTAAAACGGCCTAAAGGTAATTTTATTTCAAGTTTTTAGAGGTTTTTGTAATAAAATTGGACAACCCCCTCGCAAGTTATAATAAAATCAGAGGAGCGGCCTCGTCAAAAATCCAAAATTTTAGAAAAATATTAATAAAAAAAAGTGTATCCATAGAATTTTAAATTTCGCCTGTATTTAAGTGCTACTTCTTGGCATTTTTCTTGTTGTATAATGTAATATTTACATCACATAGAAATAGTGGTTGTCTTTCTTATTTCTTTTATTGCATACACAGAGAATAAAAATCAATCCATCTGTACTTAAATTAGTTCCAAGCGGTGTCAAAAGTACGGTAATCTCGGTTTTTCTGATTCAAGTCGGAATATTCAAGTGCGAAATTCTTAATTTTAGCCTGATTAGCTTTTATTCATGCAAAAAAAATTATTATTTTAAGTACGAATATGTTTATAAACTTTATACACTGTCGTACTCGTACTGTGTTGGTGTTTGTTTGCTTGAAGATAGTCACAAATGACTGTTGTGCTCTTGTTGTTGTTTATTTGCATTGCTCGCGCATAGCCGACAAGTAGCTGATAAACGTCATATTACACGCTTGATTCGAGCCCGCTTTATACTTGAATCAATCCCGCCGCGTACCTGAACCAATCCCGCCGAGTACTTGAGAGTTGACAATTTATATTTTTACTACTTATATAAATTTAATATTTTTACTTACTTGTTTTAATTTAAAATTGATTTTTGTTTATTCCTAGTATTGAACTTAGCTCATCATGTTTGTAAACCAATGCCTTAAACCACTCAGCTAAATCAGTATAGAAAGAACGACAGGTAAAATCCAGTATAAGCCAACAGCATGTAATACGACCTTTTTAAGCTATAAGTCGGCACGAACAAATAGAGTATTCAACAACAAAACAAAAACATAGGCACAACATGAGATTAAAGCTATCAACAAGAAAACAAATACCAAAACACAATGACTGTGTAAAAAGTTTATACTAATAGTAGTACTTAAAATAAGAAGTTTTGTACACAATTTAAGAATTTTGTTATTGATTCAAGATTTTTTACATGCTTATCCCGTTTTCGGCTTGATTTAAGTATTTTTTAGTGTTATTCGTACTTAAATATTTGAGTACGACTCATAGTCAAAGTAAGTAGAAAATACTTGAATTTATTACGGCGTTTTTCTTTCTGTGTAGTGCTATTAAAGTGCATATTTTTTTGTAAACCGTACAAAAGCCGTTTCAATAAAATTCAATGAATAATTTTTTAAAAGAATTTCTCATCACCCTGCTTCATAAAAATTTAATAACCACTAATTCTCATCTCTACACATAAATTAGTCTCAATTACAACTCAGTCTTTACATAAGGCGAAAAAATTGCTGTAATAAAAGTGTAACAACAAATTACTGCAATTATTTAAAACAAATTTGCAAAAGAAAAATCATAACATACATTCTATGCGAGCATCTTAAAATTGCAAAAGTAAAATTCTTCATGTTAAATAGACAGAGAATTTCTTATCACATTCTTATACGAGTAACTGCCACCAACCATTCAGCTCGCTGTTGAATGTCAGATAAAGTTGGAAAATTTATAGATAAATCGACCACAGCAACGTAAGGAGCTCATTAAAAGCGATTAAGTTATAATTATTATGCTTATTTATACTTATTAGTTCTTTGGATTGTTTGTTCATTCGAACAAACATGTGTCTATAGTTAGAAGAGCAAGGCAATTACAGAAATATTTTCACTGCCTTAGAAACTACGGTCATTAGATTGATTTGAAATTAGAGATGGGCAAAGCTCACGGATATTGGTGTGAAGTAGGTGTTATATATTTATTTATGAGGTCAATATCCTATCTTACGGATAAACTTGCATTGTATCTCCAAAAAAAAAAAAAAAACGAAAAGAAAATGAAAAATTATTGCTCATTGAGCTCTTTTACCAGACTGCGCAACGCAAAGAAGGGTATTGTGTTTATCAGCCAGCGTTGCCATTTGTCAAGTTTTCCCTTTTTTGCAACTTTTTTGAGATGCCAAAAAGTTTTAATTTTATATAAAGGTTTTTCAAGTTTTTTTATAAATATGTACATAATTTAAATTTTGCAGTATAGTATATCGGATGAAAATATTAAGTGATTGTTTATGTAATGATACGATCAAATATTTTCTCATTCCCTTATTACTGCAACACTGTTTAATTGTGTTTACTCCCTCTACAACTTTGCCGTTTTCATACCTTCCTGAAAATGAGTTCTTATACACTTTTTTGTATTTTCTTTTAAAATTTTAGCACTTTTGTAGAAAAAAGTTTTTTTTTCAGAAATAAGCAGTTAAAAAAATATATGGCAACGCTGTTATCAGGCTATGTATGTATGTATGTGTGTTCCTTTGCGGCACTATATAAACCGAACGCGTAGACCGATTTTGACGATTCTTACGTCAATCGATTCGTCTTAATTCGGGGAGTGTCACTAAAATTATGAAGTAGTCAAAATTCAATATGGCGGCCAACAGACGCCATTTAGTTTATACGAAAAAAATAAAAAGTCGGCGAACTATATATAAATGGGTATCAATCGACAGCTATTTGAAAATCATCTTTAGGTTTCTCTTATGATTTTTAATTCCGAATGACTATTTAGGATCTGTGATTTAATCACTGTCATACAGAATGTTCTAGGCGCTAACCAAATAGCCCTATGCGATTTTGTAGATACTCAAAGATCCTTCGACAAACATCGTGCCGCGTGATCAGTACCGCTTTTGATAGAAAAGCAGTTCCGAAAATTATAAAAAGTTTTCTTTAGAAATGTCCTCCACGGTTGTTAAGTCGAAAACCTGTGTGGGACATCGAGGATCATAGCAGCAACTAGAGACTTTCCGCAATTTGGCGTCTTATTGTAGAAGTTGGTCATCGATGAGCTGTTTGAATAACTCAATAACCTGGGCTTCCGAAAATATTGTTACGTGGTATGGTGGGAGGATGGAACCATATCGAAAAGAAGGCAGCAACCCCAAAACTTAACTGACAAATGGTGCAAAGATATATTGTTGTCCATTTGCACCGAGAAGACAATCGTTGTACCTTTTATCAGACGTGGAAAAATTAGACACATAGAACCTACCTTTGGTTCAATTATCAGGTTTACCAATGAAGTTAAATACCTTAGGATCATTCTTGACAAGTCACTCACTTGAAATCCACATGTTTCCTATATGGCAATCAAAGCTATCAGGGCACTTCATGTCTACCACTTAATGCCTACCAACGGCTATTTGGTATAAGGTTGAAACGCAAATCAAAAATGTTATATTGGTCATTTACTACCATAATAAAACCAATGACAACCTACCCTGCTCTATTTCGGCAAGTCACTACAAGTTATACCGTCTAGTATATATTTCGATCACAGGGACAATGAGAACCTATACTGCATACGCCCTGGGTGCCAATCTGCGCATTATACTATAGTGAAGGAGGATTCCTGCATTAGAGCGATTCGGTTACTAGATATTACTATTATAATAACCAGAGATGTGGAGGGGCACATGACAGTTTTATGAACGACCCGTATATTAGGATAAATGATCGAATATAACTAACATTAGTCTTGAACAAAAACTTTGATGTTCTGATTACTACAAGGAGCCAATAGCTGAACCAAACGCCATCGCAGGAGGATGCTGGCCATATTTGGATCACTGACGGCTCCAAACAGGAAAATGGAGATACATGGTGAGAGATATACAGCCCAAACTTTCAAAGGGATATTCCCATGGATAAATACCCTACGATTTTTTTTGGGGCAAGTCTACGCCATTCTCATTGGTTCTAGAGAATACTTGAGGAGAATTTTTGAATCTGCTTAATGTCAGATAGTCTCTTAATAAACTTGGCGCTCAAAGTAAAGTGACGTTATGTTGGGTGTCTGGCAATGCTGGAAATGAACGGGCTGACTGTCTCATGTGAATATGTCAAAGAGAAGAATAGTTCCTCAGATGGAATTCGCTCACCATTTGGGAGTCCATTCACGGTCTAAGACAACCAAAATGGTTCTTTACGTTATCGCAAAGCAAATCACAAAATTTACTGCTAACAGGCAAAAACGACCTTAGATTTCTAACAGGGGGTCACAGAACGCTGCCGTCTCAAACAACACTAAGTTATAATTGTTAACCTGGGATCAAACTGTGTAGACTCTCCAAAACAGGAGAAGATATTGCGGAATACACTCTCTTTGATTTTCTGACGGTAATGGTGCGCAGACTGAAGTTTCTTTGGAGAATCCTGATGACTCCAAGTGAAGTATATAATCACTTACAGAGTCGAATAATTGGCTTTATGTGTTGCTTTAATCTGTTTCAGAGAACATTTGGGCTGCATAAAGCATCCTTTGGGCCGCCGCTGTGCTTATCTATATACATATATAAAAATTGAGAAATCGAATGGACCAAATTGGAAGGTTTAGGAAAAAAGAAAAGTCGAAAAATTCTTAACAGGTGACGCTGTAGGCGGTTTGTTTTTCCTTATAGGAAGCCAATCTGTAAGATTGATCGTGTTGAAATTTTGAAACTGTCTCACTGGCGATTGAGAGCTCCAAATACGCCAATTTATTTTTTAAACTTTTCGGGGAAATGGGTACTCCCCATACAAATCTATTTTTAATTTTCCTATATCTGAACAACTACATTAGTGAGAGTGTCTAAATTTGATGTGGCTCACTCTTAGAATAAAGCGCAAAATCGACCAAAATCTTGACGGTATAGGAGGAGGAGACGGGTGCCCCCCACCAAAGGAATATTAATTTTTCTATATCCACAGATTTAAAATTAGCTTAATCTAATTTGCCTGATTTCAGTCAACAATTTAAAACTTAAAAATGCTCTGTTTTTCTACGATATTTTTGTGTTAAGGTTCCCTGATGATATTTATTACCCCCACTGAAATGCGCATAGGAACTCGCTAATGACCCTCAATAATCAATTTCAATATACATATTTTTAACAAAACAGATATTTTACTGAATAGTAATATGTATATTAATTTGAGAAAACAGCACGTTACAAATTAAAATTAATTGTTCAAGTAGGCGTGCGCATAAATTTTCGATATCGTGAACAATTATTTATAACCTATAGTCCATACACGTGAGCAAAGTAGCTAAATAGTACATAAAAATTAGCTTTTTTAGCTCTGCTTGAAATCACCACCATAGAAATGGTAACTCTAAATTATTCCAGTTTCAAACAAATCGATACTCATCTAAACTGGATATTTTTTTATGTGACACAAAATGTATAGAAGAAAACTGTATTCAATAAAAATAAATATATTCAGGAAATTGTTGAATGATAGATAATAGCTGGGATATTGAAGTTGGCACACTTAGAAAAATGTGTATTATATTCCAATACATAAAACAAATTTCCTGTCATGTATTGCTTTCAAGAGGTTTCATGACATTCGCTATTGATTTATTTGAAAAAAGTTTTTGGGGAAATTAAATATTAGAGCAAATACTTTTTGGTGAAAAAAAACATTCATACGTTGTGATGGATATCTTCACATGAATTAATCCACTGTAGACCAGAAGTGGGTTCAAGTGCTGATAGTCTTGGCTACGTGATAGTCTTAGCTACGTCTGATGGGAGATTTAATTCTGGTACCGCGGCAGTCAGGAGTCCCTTGAGGAGCATCGTGGAGGTTGTGGTTTAAACCTAAATCGTGGGTAGAGTGCAATATCATCTACAGAAAGCAAAAATATAAATAAAATATAATGTGCGTAATATATATTTTAATTTTAATTTACTTAATTGACAACTTATTTTTTAGCTTCAAGTAAGTCAAATAATAACTAGTTAATTGCTGTGACAATGTAAATACCTTTGTAAGGGGTACAATAACATTAACTTAAAAATTTTAAAAACCACCGAAGAAAATAGATGTTAGCTTCTAAACAAAGCGCTGGACCAATTTTCTTTAAACATAGGTTAGAAGATTTTGGATCAAGTCACCTTTCAAACAAAATTTACTAAATGAAAATCGATGTAGTTGTTTGGGAGCTACGGTGCCAAAGAACCACAGCTTCAACGGGATACATCTAGAAAAGATGTGATATCTCCTAAACGGCTAAGAACACTCTCGATCAAGTCACCTTTCAAACAGAAAAAACTAAATCAAAATCGGTCAAGCCGTTTGGGCTGCACTATGACTTGTAGACACACACAGATAGACAGAAACTCACTAAAAACTTATAACACCACTCTTTTTTGGTCGCGGGTTAAAAATAAGTAGTTATCTAGTCAAATTGCAAGAAGTTACGACTTAAATCCTTATATACTTTTTTGGCTACCAGTAAGCAAAGTTTTTGCTGCGTATGTATCTCTGTTTTAGAATCGGTTTTCTTTCTGCAAGAACTATTTATTTTTTTTTCACTCAGCACTCCGGAATTTTTAGCCGATTTGGAAAATATTTAGTGCGTATGAAAGGTAATACTTTCAGATGATTGTTGTCCGTCATTCCGTCCGTGTATATGTCTCTTTGTTTTGGACTCGGTTTTTTTTTGCAAGAATCATTTATATTTCTTCTCTCAGAACTCCGCCATTTATGAACCGAATTTGAAAATGTTTATTTAATATTATTTGTTGTCCGTCTCCCTGTTTTGAAGTCAGTTTTTCCTTTAGTTCTCTAAAAGTTGTTGAATTTAATAGAATTTTATCAGCCTTTAGATTTGGGTATGCATTTTTCTTACTGCACAGATATTTTATATTTTGAAAAGAAAACCAATTTCATTTCTAGCCATAAAATAACACAATTTAAGCACCGGATTGTTTAATAGAAATAATCATCGCCATCATCTAGCTTAGATTTGTGGTTAAATTTAGACAACGAAGAAAGAAAGAAAGAAAGAACGTAAATAACTGGTCACAACAGTGTTTCGTATTTAAAATATACTACTCTAAGAGAAGTCATATATGCTCAGACCAGATTTAAACACAATGTTACATACATTCAACCAAACCTTTCTTCGCGGCTCAAATGTAAACAACACAATGGTAACAAAACAACAAAATCAAGAAATGCAAAAGACCAAAACTGGAAAAATAAGAAGCAACAAACAGCCGACACAAATCAACACTCATATGTAAGCGCAGGCGCAGCAGCACAATTCAAACAAGAAAAGAAAAGTTTAAAAATAAAATTAATATAAAAAAAACACTTAAGAGTCAGTCAGTCCGTCTTTTGTTGTCATGACCATGGTCTTGTGTCTTTTGGGTAAAAGTTTAAGAAGTTGCAAGCAAGCTACGCTTAGAGTCGCCAAGCCAACGGTATATTAAATGTAAGCCAGACGTTGGCAAAAGAAGACGTTAAGAAGAAACCAAACGGAATAAATAAAAAAAATATATATAAAAATTTGCTACACATAAAAATTATCAAATGTTTTTGATTTTTAAAGTGTTAAAAGTGGAGTTAAAGATATGAAGTTGTTTTAAATCTTATTGAATATAGTTTCTGTTTTTAATTTAAATCAATTCGTTACATACCATTCACCAAAAAAAAAAAAGTAAAAGTGTTAACAGATAAATAGCAAAAAAAAAAAATAAAAAATAAAAATATAAATTATATCGAAACAAAAGAAAAATGATTTATTTAAAACTATCGCTTACTGGATTATTAGTTGTGACCTTTTATGGTTTGATATCGTGCAGTGATGATGATAATATTAATAAGCAATTAACACCGCATGAAAATAATGACCAATTAAATAAAACTCTTGAAGAGTTCGTGAAAAATGTTACGAATTCAAGATCGGCACGTACTTTATTGCCACATAATAGAAAGCCCTCGTTTACGCTAAGACGTAGACAACCGACTCAAATACGTGCGAGAGCGGATCATTTTCCCATACGTACCCAAATCCGACGGGTTCATAATGGTCTGCAAAATGGCCACCAACAGCAACAAAATATGCGTCATGGCTATGAGTCCTTGAAAAGTTCCAAATATATGCCCCCTTCTAAAGGCGCTAATCTACCATATCCAAATAATGGCAAAGGTTCTCCCTATAGACCACAGCTGTTGGGAGGACATCCCAACTCTATAAATGTACCGGCATTGTCACAACAATACATTCACAATTTTAAGGCCTCGCCAGCATTTAATGGTCAGGTGGTGGTACATCCTGTAACTCAAACGCAAAAACAGCAGGCAGCTGCAGCACAACAGGATAATTCTTACCCCAAATATATCAAGCCTCCACAACAACAGCAATCAGCAACAGGTGGAGTATCGCCACAATTACAGTCGCAACAGCAACAAACACCAGCGTTGACAAAATATCCTGAATTCAAACAATATCCTATACCAGACCAAGAAAAAATGCAAAAACATAATGACCAGCATGAAAAATATTTGCAACAGCAAAAATTTCTAACACCCAAAAACCCCATAGCCTACTATCAACATCAAGAATTAACTGGTCAACCACCACAGCAGCAAAATTATGCGGTTCAACAACCTGTTCAATATTTGCCGCAACCACAGCAACATCAGCCTTCTATACCCATACACGAAAGTACACAAATCAAGAAGATAAATAATATTGCTTTTCCTGCTGTAGCTTCAGTGCCACCAAAAATGTACTCGGTGTATGAGGAAAGCGACATGACGGAATTGCAAACAAACCATTATCAAACTGACGCACATCAAGGACTGGACAAAGAAGCCCAAGAATATTTACGATTTATGAACACAGATGAATATTTCTTGCCAAAAAAAGAGCCCAATTACAAAAGAATAGATGATGAGACCGATAAACGGCAATACAGTGTTCTAAAAGCGCATGCATTACAGCAGTCACAGGCACCAACACCGTACCAACAGTCACAACCGCAACAAATGGCATATCATCAACAAAATTACAATAAACCATCTGCTGTCGTACAAGGCACACAGTATTCAAATAGTCTCTACTCCGATCCATCTGAAGCATCTGTATACAAGCAAGGACAACCTGTTTCCAGACTCTTTTATCAGCAAGATCCTTCAGCAGCAGCATTGTCCTCTGGCTCTGGCCCTGCCTCTTCAACAGTTGTACACACTAGTTATCAAACGGGTTACAATCAAAATCAATTTGTTGTAAATTCCCAAGATAATCGAATTGGTAAATACACAATACCTGCTGTTACCTCTACAACTAATTCTATTGTGATCCCAACACAATCGCCTGTTGTATATCCACAACTGAGATATAACACAGCGAGTAGTCGTACTCCCGAGCCATTACGTTTTGAATTTACTGAACGCGATGCGATGATTGGTGGATTCCCTTATACTAATGCGCCGCAAGGACAACTGCGATACAAAGAACATTCATCAAATGGTTTAACACCAATTGTGCCCAATGTTGAAAGTTCAACACTGAGTTCATTGCAAATACAAAATTATGTAAATGGTAAACATACGGTTAAGCCAGTAGTGGAGGATACTGAAGATGATCCTGAGGAAGGCGATGATATGGATGAAGCTGGAAATGTAAGTTGATTTTTGTTGGAATTTCGAACTTGAGGAAAAACGTTAAGTAATAACACTGGTCTGCAAAAAAATACTTCAGTCCTCTAAATAAAAATATGTGGAATATAAAGAGTTTAATGCGCTAAATTAAAATCGGTTTTCAGTTCTTTTGATGGTCATGACCAGGGAAACGGCAAATATGCAATTGCATGTTTTTTCTTGCGCGATGTATGTAGGCACATGTAAGATTTTTATACGTTTCAGAACTTTTTAAGAATTCTGGCATCTATTTATTTGGTAGTGCATATTTTTGCATATTTTAACCTTTACAGCATGTTTTTGCATATTTCCGACTTAGTCGTATTTTAATGGAATACTTAGATCTTTTCCTGCATATTTTGGCATTTTTAAATTTTAATATGCATATTTAAAGAAAACAATGCTGTTTTGTCCAAATTGATTTTTAGGCTAAGGTTCGTGACGTTCAATTCAGAAAGAATCGGACATAATTAATATTCCCAGGAACTAGGGAAAAATTAACATCAACTTAATTTTTCAATGTACACATCAGAACACAGTAGCGCCACTTTCGGAAGACGCTACTTTTTTGTACTTTTTTGATTTTATTCCTATAATTATTTGCATCAAACTAGACATTCCAATAAACATATTTTTTACAAGAAATGTACCGTAAAAAAGAAAAAATACTGTAAAAATTTTTTTAAATATTTGGAAAAGAACTTCAAGTTTCGTTCAGAGAAACAAGCCGAGGCAAAATTTTCGGTAGCGACGGCTGGGCAGATTTTTGGTCGGCGGCTCAACTTTTTATAGACATTTTACGAAAAAAAAGGTAGTAAAAAAAGTTGCTAAAAAGTACGAAAATTTACAACTCTGTCGCGAATAAATTTAAACGAACTCGGCGGCTGGTTTGGAGCCAATGCGAGCCGATGTAATCGGCGGCGACGCGATAGTTAAAAAAGCAACCGGCGGCGCGCAGTCAGCTCAAATCGACTGGCTTGTTTCTCTAGTTTCATATGTTTCAAATACGATATGCAAGACCGCATTAAAAAACAAACTCCAACATATTGATTTGTATGTATGTATATCGTATTATTCTATAGGTGTGCACTAGAGGATTGCATAAGATATCTTGAAGATGTGTTTAAGCCATTCGTTTTTAGGGTTCCCTACACCCAAAAGTTTAAAGGAACCCTATTGTTTTAGCTACGCTGTCCGTCTGCCTGTCTGTCCGTCTGTCTGTCTATCTGTCTGTCACAGGCTGTTTTCTCGGGAACCGTAAGAGATACGGACCTGAAATTTTCACAGAATATGTAGATCTTTGGCCGCTACAACAACAAATATATGACAGTTAAAAATTAAAGGGTGTTCTAAAGCGAGCAACGAAAATTTTTGAAATACTAATGTAATATGCAGACACTTATATATGACACTTTAATTTTCAAAGTTAGTGTTAATTGGTGTAGTCTGTAGAATAGACTACACCAATTAACACCGATATTTAAAACAATAAAAATTAAAGGGTATTCTATCAGTTAATGTAATTTTGACTATATAATTAAGAAAATATGATATATCTTGGAAACCGTAAGAGGTAAAATCTTGAAATTGTAAAAAACGCTAAAACTAAAAAAATCCAAAATTAAAAAAATTTCAAAACGAAAAAAACCCTAAAATAAAAGAGCGCTTAGAGAAAATAAAGCACCAAAACTAAAAAAATCGATAAAACGCAAAATATCACCAAAACTAAAAAGATCGCCAAAATACTAAAAAAAACGCCAAAAACCGAAATAAGTCGTCAAAACGAAAAAAGCACTACAACATAAAAAATCGCTAAAACTCATCAAAAAAGGAAAAAAATCGCCAAAAATGAAAAAATCAACAAAACGAAAAAAACGCCAAACTAAAAAAAAAAACGCCGAAACTAAAAATCGCCATAACGAAAAAAAGTGTCAAAACAAAAATAAATCGCTTAAATTAAAAAAAAAAATTACAAGAAACCGAAAAGAATCCCCAAAACCAAAAAAGCGCCAAAACTGAAAAAAGCGCCAAAACTAAAATCAATTGCTTAAACTAAAAATATCGTCAAAAAGCGAAAAAACGTTAAAACAAAAAAAGCGCCAGAACCAAAAAAAGACAAAAAAATTGGCAAAAAAACAAAGAAAAGAAATTGCAAAAACCAAAAATCGTCAAAAAACGAAAAATCGCCAGAACGAAAAAAAGTGTCATAACCAAAAAAAAAACGCTAAAACTAAAAAATTACCAAAAACGAAAAAAATCCCTTAAGCCGAAAAATGCGCCAAAACTGAAAAAAATCGCCACAACTAAAATAAATCGCTAAAACTAAAAAAATCGTCAAAAAGTGAAAAAAAACTTTAAAAACTTCAAAAACCAAAAAATCGCCAAAACTAAAAAAAAAAAACGGGGAAAAAACTAAAAAATTGCAAAAAACGAAAAATCGCCAGAAAAAAGCACGAAAATTAAAAAAGGGCCAAAAAGAAAAAAAATCGCCAAAAACAACGAAAAATACTTAAAAATAAAAATAATAAAATTAAAAAAAAAACACTGATTATATGCCAGTTTAAATGAAAAAGGGGCAAAACAAAAAGGGATACACAGATGTGTATTCGTACGGAACCCTTCGTGTGCGAGTCAAAGTCGCACTTTACTTAATTTATTTATTATTATTATTATTACTATTTTTTTTTTGTAAATACTTGCAGAACCTTGATTTTGTGACGAGCATGTATTGCAAAGGATATTTTAAAACAAATTTTTAATGAACTTGTACGGTGCGAAGATAGCTTTCATACATTATACAAGTTCAAAAAATATTTCTATGCAATTGCGCTTTCTAGTACATATTGCTCGCAACATTTTTGTTGCAAAAGTGTTTGAACTAAACCAAATGTCTTGAACACACCTTCAAGACATATTGTGGGAAATAATGTCAATCGACTTTATT
Source organism: Panzeria rudis (assembly GCA_956483635.1). Taxonomy (NCBI): domain Eukaryota; kingdom Metazoa; phylum Arthropoda; class Insecta; order Diptera; family Tachinidae; genus Panzeria; species Panzeria rudis. The sequence continues at coordinate 177,701,067 of OY101448.1, forward strand.
TCCATTGACCTTATTATCTGTCACCGGTGAGCACAAAACGTTTTGTAAGCATGTTTAAGACATTTATTACTTTCGCAACGAAAATGGTACGAAAGTTGTACATTGTACAAATATATGTTTTTGTGTTTGTTTGTTGCGAAAGTATGTGAAAGAAAACGAATGTCTTAAACATGCCTACAAAACGTTTTGTGCACACCGGTGACAGGTAATAAGGTCAATAGAAATAAGGTCAATTGACATAATTTCCCACCATATGCAAAAATCTTTACTCAGCAAAGCCGCTTTTCAATATACTGAGAGGAAAAACCCTGAAGCCCTGCCGAAGGCTTGCTACGTAGAGAATCTTTAGTAATAATAATAAAATTTCTTAAAATTCTTAATTATAAGGGAAGAAACTAATAAAATATAACTTTTAATTGATAGTAACATTGACTTAGTACATTCAGATTAAATAAGAAATAAAACATCTTCACTGAGTAAAGTTTCTTATTTAGCCGGCCTTCAGCCGGGCTTAAGAATTGTTTTCCTGTCAGTATATCAAATACCGGTTTCGCTGAGTAAAGATTCTTGCATAGCCGGCCTTTGGCAAGGCTTAACAACGATTTCCCCTTTTGGTTAAGCGAGTTAAGATTTTCTCTTTTGGCGGGCTTATGGGTTTTCTTCTCCGCATTTGTCGAATAGAGTATTCCACGGTTAATTACCCCACTCTTAAATGCCTTTCACGCTTATTTACCTTGAGTTTTAAATCCCCGCTTTTTTCCTCCATTTTTCAAACAAAAGTCCACGTTTAATTGCCTACGCTTAATTACCCAATTCGGGTAATTGCCTTAAAGATTTAATTGCCAAAATAAAATGTCCCCTAAATTTTATTCGTTTAATTGCCTCAGTACTATTTGACAATAACACTACAAGTAATGCAGCCAAGTTTACATGATAATCAAAAGTATGTAAGTATGTCATCTCAAAAAGCAGTAGCGATAAAATTTAAGACAGCAAAATCCATTGTTTTTTATTGCTATTTCTTTTAGATTTTATATTTAACGTTTACAAAACTTTTTTCGTTTTTGTGGCGATTTTCATTCATAATCGATATGGAATCGTAATGGAATCACATACCTAAAGCTTTTAAGTTAGTTTAATAACCAACGGTGGACTATATATGAAGGTTGTAAAGACAAATCAATAGATTCTAGCCGAACTTAATTTAGTAACAGTGTTTTCTTAATTATTTTCTATATATACACATATTCGTATAATTGCTTCACTGAGATATTTACACGTATTCGTTCAATTACCTCAATGAGGTAGTTAAGCGTATTCGTATTGAAATTTTTGTCGAGGTAATTAACCATGGAATACTGTAAATATCTTGCACTAGTGAAGCCTGGCGAGACAGAAAATCTCAGCTCAACGAAGTCGGTTTTCGATATACTGAGAAGAAAAAGCTCTTAAACACGGTCGAAGGCCGTCCATGCATGAATCTTTACTCAGCAAAGCCGCTTTTCGATATACTGAGAGGAACACAGAGAGCACTTTTAAAAATTCAAGAAATTTATTCCTCTTGTAGCTAAAGTTGACAGCGCGTTCCTCGTTTATTTTAGTTTAGGAATACATGATTCTACCTTCTATAACAAATTTTATATTCTTGCTACACCGTCTACTTGTGCTGTAATACATTTTAACAGAACTATACTCAAAAGAAAGGTAATTTTCTATAGATTACGAATTTTATGAATTTATAATCACATTATAGAAAATATAGCGAATAATAAAAAAAAACCGATGCAAATAACATAAAAATACAAACCGTGATGGAACAAGAGACAACAAATTATCAAAGTGTTTAAAGGGAAAATTTATATTAAAAGTTCCAGTTCGCAGGCATGTGTAGTTTTCGAATTAACAGTCGGTCACAAAGAGATGCCAGATAAGTTTTTTCATTATTTTTTTCAGCGAAGTCTTAAGCCCCTTTGAACAGAGCGCTTCATAACAGGGTACACAACAAATTTTCATTGAAATTCCTATATTTTGTTAACGTTCGTTACAATTATTTGTTCTTTTGTATTTAAAACAAAAAAATTATTAAAGTTTGATTTTCAATATTAAATTGTGAATATTTCTTTTCTTTTAAAAAAAAAATTAAAATTTGCACACTAGTACTAAAGCCATGTATTTTAAACAAAAGTAGAGATGAAATTGTAACTTTTCATTGAATATTATGTATGCTACCCACGCTTGCACACGCTCAGTCTGTTAATGTAAAGTGCATACACTTTTATTGATTGCAAATTTTTTATAGTTCTTTAACCCCGATTGTAGTTGGAGGCGTAGCTGTCTCCGAAAACAGAACGTTGTTCCAGTCTCTGTATTGTTAGAATAATTAGCTTTACTTTATTATCACATCTTAAATTAAGGAAATAAATCGTGATTTGGTGAAAAAGGCTGTAAAAACCACTATAGTACGAAGAACCTTGAAATCGTAACAGTATATTACGTACCTAATGCATCACTGCGCTGCATCAGAAAGGCAAACTTTTTTACGATGCCGAACCAAGTCAAATAAACGATGCTCTATTATTGTGACTTTTATTTTTATTGCGGTTTTGACTTCTTATTCCATCATCGGCATTTAAGTTAGTTAACTGATGCGTTGCAGTAATGCATTTACGATCATAACCTATACTGCTACATTACCCACATTTTGATATACATATATTTTTTAGGATCTATTTGGCCGCCAACCAATATCCAGCAGTGATTCGAAAGCTAACAAGGTATCGAGCACCACAGAAAGTCCACCCAGTGAACAAAAGGACACAGAAGAGTATTGCGAACGCATCTGTGCAATTGTTGAGGATGAAAATGAAGAAATTGTTTGTGGTTCCGATGGTTACATGTACACGAGCGATGCCCAAATGGAATGTTATGCATCTTGTTTGCATATTGGTAAGTCGGTTGTTTGAAATATTTGGAAGAAAGTAAATGTAATGTGTATTTATAATTCATTAATTAATTTGTATTGTTTTGTGTCACTTTCAGATATAACGATACAAGGAAAAGGTTCTTGTTCAAAGTGATAATCCATCCTGCGCATATTTAATATTGAAACTCAATTAGCAAAATAATTATTATTGTTTTAGTTTTAAATCAATGAAAACTGTTCGATATTAAGACATTTGAAAAAAAGAAAATAAATCAAAGAAATTGTATATTTGTGAATGTTTGAATGTTTCTTTTTACTTATTATTATTAATTTTCTTGTTATTATAGCGAAACCGCAAACGGATCGAACCGCCCAGAATTTATACTTTTTTTTAATATAATTGAAGGGCTCAGTGCAATAAGTCGGTAAGCCACATGATATCAAAAATCTGTTTTATTACCTCATTCCCTGGCTAAGTAGCATAGCTTTGCATCCTAGAGACATTTTGCGATAAATTCTAGTATCTTTCAAATAATTATGCTGCGTATTTAAAGTAGAACATTCCAAAATCCATACCATTTTAAATTTAGTTTAAACTTAAAAGTCGATTTATTCGATATTTTGCTTTTGTGACTTACCGAGTTATAGCACTAAGCCTCTCAATTATAGATGAGACCATTTTTTGTGTTGCAGCTTATGCTCACATTATACATCCGATTCTGACAAAACTTATACCATTTTAAAGATATTTATTGACATATTTATGTGCACAATCTATAATTTGTAAAGTCCGACCGAAATCAGTTTTTTGACGCCGAACCCGAATCGAACCTAACATTCGGAGTCCAAAACTTAGCGAAACTTTTTTAGCATTAACTAATATTGTAATTTTTAAAAGCTCATAAAAATCAAAAACGAAAACAATAATACGAGGTCACACGAAAACGTATTATTGTTTTCATTATAATTAAAAAAGGCCGAACAATAAACTAATTAAATATTATAAGAATTGAAAATTCATTTATTTTATTAAGAGTATTTTTACATATTACATACAGTGTCTGTCAAAATAATAGCACAAATTGCATATATTTTATTCCATCGGACAAAAATTAAACTGAAACATTTACTTTAAATGAAATAAATTTGTTTGTGGTTAAGCATTGTCTATATGCATTTCATTGGTGCTTTACCAAATCGTCAGTAGAAATGCATATAGACGATAACTAATCACCAAAACATAAATTTCATTTAAATTAAAATTATGACAAAATGCCAAATAATGATGAATAGATCTGGAATGTTGGGTTCGCTACACATACATTTAGAAATGTGTTATCAGTCTATTGATGACGTTACTTTCTGCTAAACAAGAGCACTAATCAAAAAATAAAGTCAGAATAACTAAAAAGATTAAGTGGAATATTTACTTAATTTGGGGCCGCGTTTCATCGATGCTATACACAATAAAAAATTCTCCTCGACAGTTGAAAATTGAAAATGCGCTTTCTTCATAATTTTTATATTATTTAAAAAAAAAATCTATTTTAAAAGACAAATAATCAATTTCAGAGCAAAATCGCAGACGTAAATTCGATTGAGAAAAATCGATTTATTATAACACAAAATCGATCTAACTTGGATATACTTATAACCTGGAGAACAACGCTTTTAATATTGTGTTTCGATTGATACTGGTGGAGACCATGTAATTATACTCAAGCGGGTATATAAACTGTTCTTGCTTCCTGTACGAAGGCTTGGCTCGCATATGATGGCTTCATGTTTTTGATATACTGGCACTATAAGTGAAAGTTAGCCATTTTATTTAAAAAGCCCAAAATAAATTTATTTTGAGATTTATTTCTGTGAACTATTAAAAATTTGTTTATACGCGTTCAGAAAAAGATTTTTATATACGGCTGAAATAAAAAAAATCCACAACTACATACATATTCGTGATGATACGAATATAGATTTTTAATATTCGCGAATAACGAATACGAATACGACGTCGACAAACTGACATAATGGAAAGTAAATAGGGAAAAAATACGAGCTTCTTTTACCTATAGCCAGGCAAAATTTAGTTACACTGCCATCGAGTGTTCCAAACAAGCGAATGTTTAGTAGTGCGGGGCTTATTCACACACCGAATCGCAATAGGCTTGAAGACTTCAAAACTTTTATTTTTTAAGTTCAACATTCCTCTACTAAGTTTTGATTATTAATTTAACATGATATGTAGAAACAAGACTCTGCTTTTTAAATACTATGTCGTTGTAAAATATATTTTGTTTGTTTTTTCTTTACTAAAAGAATATTATTATTTTGCGTTAGATACAAAGGTTTTTTGAGTAAAAATTATTAAAAATTAATATATATTTTTTTAATTTTCTGTATATTTTTACGATTTATTTTGTGGAACGTATGCGCAAAATATTCGTGAAATATTCGCTTGAATTTGGCGAAGACGAATGTCATCAAAGAGGCGAATATTCGGCGATTCGAATACGAATATTCGTAACATCACTAATGCATATGTATGTATATACATACATACATATGTACATTGTACATATGTTACACACAACCACCGCATCGGCAAATTTTGTTGGTTCTAAAATACATTTGTTTATAAAGCAAACCAGCAACATACTTATAAAAACTGGTAAGACAAAATTAAAATTATCATTTGTGTTAAAAATTTTAAAGCGTGCACAACTATGACCTTTAGATATTTTTTGCATTTTTTAGTTGTTATATTTTTATTAAGTGATATAAAAAGTGAAGAAAATAATGAGTTAATAGTGGAACTAAATAATGGCAAAGTTAGGGGTAAAGATAATGGTAATTACTACAGTTATGAGTCCATACCTTATGCCAAGGCACCCATAGCTGAATTAAGATTTGAGCCACCTGAACCATATAACGATAAATGGGAAGACGTGTTTGATGCCACCAAAAAGCCAGTAAAATGCATGCAATGGAATCAATTTAAAGAAGGCGAAAACAAACTAGAGGGATTCGAAGATTGTCTATTTGTCAATGTCTATAAGCCCAAGTCAGGTAAAGAGAAATATCCAGTTATAGCTTTTATACATGGAGGATGTTTTATGTTTGGTGCTTCCGAACTGTTTGGAGAAGGTTATCTGATGAACAGTGGCAATGTTATTTTGGTGAAAATATCTTATCGCTTGGGTCCTTTGGGTTTCTTGAGTACAGAAGATGAGGTCATTAGCGGCAATTATGGCTTGAAAGATCAACAATTGGCTTTAAAATGGATTAAAGAAAATATTGGACAATTTGGAGGGGACGCTGATAAAATCTTGCTTATGGGATTTTCAGCTGGAGGAGCGTCATCTCATTTACAAATGTTACATCCATCTTTAAAGGGCATAGCAAAGGGTGTGGTATCATTTAGTGGTGTGGCCTTGAATCCTTGGATTATAATTAGGAATCCTTATAAGAGAGCTTTGTCATTAGCCAAACACTTGAAGTGCCCTAATCTAAATAGTACACGAGCTATAAAAAATTGTCTCAAATTAAAGCAACCTGAAGATATTGTTGCAAGTGTTAAAAACTTTCTAAATTTTGGCTATAATCCATTTACCACATTTGGACCTGTAGTAGAACATAAAAATGCGGAGCAACCATTTATGACACAACATCCCAGGGATATTATTCTATCAGGGAATTATTCTCATTTACCCTGGTTAGCTGCATGGACTGCTCAAGATGGTGGCTACAATGCAGCTGAATTGTTGCAAATAAATTCTAAAACAGGAATGCCATTTATTAATGATCTAAATGACAGATGGTTAGAATTGGCACCTCAAAATCTATTTTTAGAAAATATTCACCCAGAACCGGTTAAATATGCTCAAGAATTGAGAAATTATTACATGGGGAGTCTTAATTTTTCCGAGAATAACTATTGGTTGGTACAGAAAATGTACACAGATGTTTTATTTAGGAATGGCATAGAAGAAGCTTTAAAACTACACAGTGAAAGTAATAAGGCTCCTGTTTATGCTTATATTTATGATAATCCTCCAGATTTTGGTGTAGCAAATCTGTTGTCTCGAAGAAATGATATAAAGTTTGGTAAGGATATACTAAAACTAGTACTATTACCTATATAAACAGTTGTAACAGATACGTACAACGTTTTTATTGGATCCTTGAAAAATGGCGCCAATGAAAAATGGACCAAACTGAAAAATGAAAAATGGCCCTAAACTGAAAAATTAAAAATTGTCCCAACCCAAAAATGAAAAATTGCCCCAAAAATTTTTTGTTAATTGCAATAGAAAATATTTGGCCCCAAACTGAAAAATGAAAAATGGCCCCAATATTTTTCCATTCAAAACAATAACAAAATTTTTTATTTATTTATTTGGGGCCATTTTTCCTATTTTGGGGCGATTTTCCCTATTTTGGGGAATTTTTTCATTTTTTTTATTTAGGGCCATTTTTCTTATTTTGGGACCATTATTCATAAAACGAGCTGAGGAAATATTCCTGCATAGCTTAGCCGGCCTTTGGCCGGGCTTAAGGGGTTTCACCTCTCAGTAACGATTTTTTGCATAGCCGGCCTTCGGACGTGCTTAAGGGTTTTTTCCTCTAAGTATATGGGCATTTCCAGCGAAAAGTAACTTAACGCCATATTAAAATTAAGCTTATATTTCAGAACCATGTGGTTCGATTTTTTCTAAAATTTTACTAAATGTAGAGCTACTTATGACCTACACAAATTGTACAAAGAAGCAAAAAAAATTGGGTTTTCTTTGAAATACAGCTTAATTGCTTGTAGGCGTTACGTTACGAAAAGTGGAGTGTTCCCTGGAAATGCCCATATAGAAAAGCGGCTTCGGAGAATAAAGATTTTTGCATGCCGGCCTTCGGCCTTAAGGGTTTTTTTCATTTTATGAAAAATGAAAAATGGCCCCAATTAAGAAATAAAGAATGAAAAATGGCCCCAAAAAATAGGAAAATGGCCCCAAAATTCAAGTTGTTGTTTTCAATACAAAATTTTGGGGCTATTTTTCATTTTTGGTTTGGCGCCATTTTTCATGGAGACGTTTTTATTATTTGTATTATGTCTACTTTTAGGTACTGTTCATGCTGATGATTTTAATTTGATTAATTTCTCCGCACGGCCTTTAAGACCAGATGAAACGATAATATCACAGAAATTTATAAATATGTTGGAGAACTTTATATCCGAGGGGTAAGATGCATTGAAGATATGTACAAATACATTTTTCTTTTATGTACATTAAATTACATAGGCCGACAGTGAAGTTGCTTTTTGAACAAAACTAAAATTGTTCTAAGCAGTTTAACGTGCTAAAAAAACACTCATGTCTTTCCTGTCGTCTTCAGATTTTTTATGGGCATGTCTAATATTTCCACTAAGAACATCAGTATGCACGATTTTGATCAACAAAAAACATCAAAAGATGCATGATGACACAGTTACCTTCAAACTGTTTCATAAAAATGTAAAACTGCAAAAAAATGGGGGGTTACTCCGTAGTTCGAAGCGAAAGAAATGCTTTCGCATTGCAATGTAAATAACATACAAATGCGAACAGTTTTCCTTTCGCATCGCATTACAAAGTAACCCCCATGATTTTCATGGAACATTAAAAAAAGAATTCTGAAAACTCATAAGAAATTTAAAACTGCAAAAACTGTACCTTTTCACTATTGTTCTTAACGACGGGTATCTTAAGAACAAAATAAGCCATATACCATGAAAAGCCATGGATAAATATTGATTTTATTAGCAAATACGTGAATGCAGCTGGACCCTTAAAAGGTACGAGTACTTTCGTTCTAAATTTTTTTCAAACAAAAAAAGTTTATTACCGATTGATTGATCGAAATCGGACAAACCGTTCTAGAGTTAGGGTGAAATATACTGAAGTATCTAGTGAATCACTAGATACTTCTTTCACAGCTCTGCTGCTAGTGATGTGCTCATAAAAACCTGGAGGTGATAGGAAAAGAACTGAGGAGACAGTTTTTTTTTTGCGCGTCAAACTGATTAGAAAAATTGTAGTTTTGTTCAAAAAGAAAAAAAGAACAAATCTAGTTAAGCCAAGCTTGTCCAAATGTAATAAAAAAATAGCCTCTGTGATAGAAAATTGAAAAATGAGAAGAAAATATCAAACAAAAAAAAAAGTTGGTGGGAGCCTTAGTTTCAGAGTTATTAGCCTCTGAAGTTCCAGTACAAAATTGTGATATGGTATATTTTTCATCGAATGCGGTTAATATTGGCATCATTTAAAAGCTTTTGAGATCTTTACTGTCAGGTGGACATTGTTTCCTGTTTCAAAAGAAAAATACTGGCATTGCAGAGTAAAATTTTTTGCTATGTATGTATGTCGAATAGTGGTTTCGCTGAGTAGAGATTTTGCGTCTAGCCAGCCCTCGGCCGTTTAAGTCTAATGCCTAGGCGCCCTTTGGTCAGACTTAAGGGTTTTCTCTTCTATTTATGTCGAATAGTGGCTTCGCTGAATAAAGACTTTCTGCCTAGCCGGCCTTCGGACGGGCTTAAAAATTTCTTCCTCTACGTATGTCGAATAGTAACCATATTCGTTGGAAAATATTCCATACACAGAGGAAAAAAATTCGCTTTCTAAAATTGTTAACGGATGGTATCAAATTGAGAACGAATGGTGAACAATATTTGGTTAACTTTGTTAACTTGTTAATAAATCAAGAACGGTCTGTAGTAAAATCGTGAACAAATTGTACAAAAATACCACAAGTTAATAAATTAAGAACAACCTGTTATTACATTAAGAACGGCCCGTTATCAAATCAAGAACAACATGGCATCAAATTAGGAACAAAATTTACAGAAATACCATATGTTATCAAATCAAGAACGAGGCGGTATTACATCAATAACTATGTTATCACATCAAGAAGGTGGAGGTATCAAATTGAGAACAAATCGGTATCTGGCATCTTTAATCAACCTCCTGTATCGTCTATTAGTTTGGCTATAAAATTTTTGTGTGAAAGTTGGGAAGATGGGAGTTTTTTGCAGGAAAACTCTGCTGTAAATACGGAGGATATAAGCTCGCCAGAGCTGTATGTTGATGACGACAAGAACCTTAAAAGTGTTCTTTCTCCAATCTATTTATATGGAATGTATTTTTGATTTGTTGAAAGGTAAGTTATAAAAAATGTAATAAGAACGCACTAAGAACATAAAATAATTTATTGACTCTTTTAAGCTGCCAAAGATACCTTTAGGTGTTTGCGGTACCTAAGCAAAGAAGACTTGAAAGAAGCAGTTCCTATACTAGGGCTCCGAGTAGAAATCGTTATGGAAAAAAAGGAAGTAATACTTTGTATATTGTTTTATAATTACGATGTATATTGTCAGAACCATCTATGGTAGAGGAATGACTAGGGTATTCATTCGAATAATGTTTGCTCGATTAATCGAATAATTAAAGTCAAATAATGTTCGATCAAACAAAACATTTTAATTTCGAGTAAAAATTTATTCGAGTAATTTAGGTCGATTAATCGAATAAATCGATTAAAAAATTTTATGTAAAGTTTATTTTTTTTAATGAGTTTTTGTAGATTTCTTAATAAAAAGTGGAAAATTTTTTAATTTATATGAAATTTGCCATCCAATTCGACCGTTATTTCATACTAATAGTCCGCATGATCAAAAAATTAAGTAAATAATGTAGCAACAATAATAGGGAGAAAGAAACCAACTTCAAATGTCTTTTAAAAAAATTCGAAAGTATAAACATCTAACAAAAATTATTTGAAATAAAGAAGATATTTCGAGAGCAACTAGTTAACTAGATGTTTCGTAAAATATCGAATGTAATGTTCGGAATTATAAAAGCCTTATGGTACGGTCACACTTGGCAAATATTTGCCGAAAAAACGTAACCTACAGACAAGTTAAAATTGTATTTCCTTTAATTACAACATTTTTTTTAAATATGGGCTTGCATTTATTAAAAATAATATAAAAATAGTTTTTTGCAGCATAACTTCTTTTGTGATTTAAAAAACAAGTTAAATCATACTAGCTCTGAGCAAAAGTAGTGGCTACGTTTTTTTGGGAAATATTTCCTAAGTGTAACCGTATTTATATTTATAACAACAATAATGTTATGCCAATTCCGTTTATTTTTATTCTGCATTGAATACATAACAGCGCGGAATGGTATTAAATATTTCCTGGCGCAAAACTTTATCAAAGCGCGACATTTGAATAGTGAAAAATAAACTATTTTAAAGGATCAGTTTATGATCCGATTTATGTAGAAATGTTGTGTTTTCTTTTGTTTTCATTATTAAAATATATAAGAACGCGAAAAAACTTTTTTGTTTTATTTTTGTCCACAAAACTGTACAAAAAACCGATTAAATTCAAACATTTTCCGATTAACTCGAATAATTTTTAGCAGTAAAGCTTACTCGAATAACTCGAACGAAATAAAAGTTTTACTCGATTGCTCGAGTAATTTAAAAACCTCAATTTCGATTAATTGATCAATCGAACAATCGAAAAGTCGATTAAAATGAATACCCTAGGAATGACTCAGCCAGAGTACCAACCAAAAAGATACCACGACGTCTCCAACTTGCTCCATCAGAAGTAAAAAAGGTAAGGAAACTTGAGAAGTAACTGAAGTGTATATGTTAAATTTATTTTAAGTGTAATTTAATAAATAGTATAATGAAAATACAAATTTGTTAATGTTTAAATGGTAGTTGGAATTTAATGGGTTATTTATTTGTGGATAAAATGATAACAAGACGTTCACAAAATATTAATAATGGGTATCAAAATAAGAACGGTGCGTTATCAAAATAAGAACATTTAATATCACAATGAGAACGATGCATTATCCAAATAAGAACGGTCCGGTATCAAAATAAGAACGATCGGTAACAAACTTGTAAGTCGGGTATGGTATCATTATAAGAACAGTGGGTTATTAAAATAAGAACGATTGGTAATAAAATAAGAACAGTTTGTTATCAAATTTTGTACTAGAACTTCAGAGGCCCATAACTCGGAAACTAAGGCTCGTCGCCAATTTATTTTTTCATTTTTGTTCCTTATTTTTAATTTTCTATCGGATAGCGCATTTTTCTTTTTAATTTTTTTGAGAAATGTGACCCATTACACTGCCTGACAGCATTTTTTTTTTTTTGCCAGACACCACTATATATCAATTAATCTAGAGACAAAACATAGTCAAACTGGGTACTTGGTTTTTCATTTCCTCATCTTTTGTCCTTTTTAAAGGACTAACATTTTTCAAGAATGCTTATTTTAAAAAATTTTATGATTTTTTCTCTCTTATATATTCTCACAGATTATTTTGAAACTAGGTTTTGCTAAAAATAAACTTACATATTAATATAAAAAAAAGTATTAAAATAGGCATCCTCAAAATATGTAAAGTCTTTAAAAAGGGACAAAAGATGAGGAAATGAAAAATCAAGTACGCATTTTGACTATATTTTGTGTCTAGATTAATGAATATGTAGTGGTGTTTCTGAAAGAGACCCATACCTCGGAAAATATATACCGCCGGCAAATTTTTCCATTTTTATATTTTCTTCTTTTTTCAATTTTCTACAACTTTGGCTATTTTTTCTGTTCGACCAGCTTGACTAAAACTAGATTTAAGCAAAAAAAAACAAATTTACAAGTCTGTGTTATTTTTACTTTTAGTGAACTTTGTTTTGGAGACTGTAAATTTTTTGATAATGCAGGTAATACGTATAGTATGATCGTCTTATTAATCGCTGAAGATCTATGCGAATTTAATTATCTATAATTGCTGTAAAAGAATACAATTTTGGAAATAGATTTATATACTTAATAGTTGAATTTGTAACGACAAGCAAGAAGCAGATATTAAATAATTAAAGTTTTACGGTCATATGCATAACCAAAACTTGGCAGGAGCTTAGCAAAAGTGACGAAATTTTCCATACTATTTGACATTAAAAACTAGCGAATCTTGCAATCGTGACTCATCACTACATTGTTCGCAGATTTTTTATGTCATTAAGACCCGGTTCGATGTCATCAGTTATCCTAACTTCATGCTAATTTTTCGTTATGCATATGACCCTTAAAATCGAACTAAAGAATGTTTTTTACCTTTCTGAACGGTCTTTTAAGGTCACAAAATAAAGTACAAAAATTATTATTTATATACTTTTAAGATCAGACGTTTCGTTGGATAATCCCAACTTCATCAGGGAATTTTATTTATTAAGTCTGGTAACACGAAAATAATATGCAGAGAAATTAAATTTTTGCTTTGTTTTATTTTGTTTGTTTTATTTTTTAAATGCTTTTATTAGTTTCACTTGTAACAAATTAACAATGTAATCGAATCTCGTAACGTAATTTTCACCATTTTCAAAAGGTCCGATCAACTTGAAACTTTTCACATACTTTAGGTTACCATGATAATACAATCTGATGGATATAAAAGTGGGCAGTGCCGCACCCATATTAAGAAAATGTTATTTTTCAGCTACTTCTTCTTAATCGATTCTGCTGCAACTTTGCATACTCATTGAGTTGGCCTGACAATAAAATTTAATGATAAAAAAGTGGATAGTGACACGCCCAGCAATATAAATATCGTTTTTCAACTACTTCTACTAAACCGATTCTTATGAAACTTTGCGCACACATTAAACTCCTCTAACAATACAATTTAATGATAAGTAAATTGGGCAGTGCCACGCCTATGCAAGGAAAATACTCCTTTTTAGCTAGTTCTACCAAACCGATCCTTATGAAGTTTTGCACCCACGCTGAATTTTTGTACTACATTCTTACATACTTGTACTTTACACACAGAAAAAAAAGGAATGTAAAATCCAGATGCCGCAATTTTGATTGGAAATCATATTAAATTTACAAGAAATAATTTGTCGTTTGAGTGTGTTAGTGTTTACTTGCTTTGTTCATTGCTACAATTCACTGTTCTGCTTAGTTATGTGACTTGTTGTTGTTTATTCTTACATGTGTCGTCTATGTATACGACAAAAAACGAATTACCAGCGAATATTCACTGCTGCTGGTTTAAAATTACCATTGTTTCATATTAATTTTAAACGGAAAATAATTAATCTAACCTTAAATCACCGTTAAAACAATTTTGTTATAAACGTTAAGTTTCATTTTCAATCGACATGACTATAACTTTAATTTCAAATAAGTTTTATGTTAAATAATAATTTAAATCATGTTGAATTAAAATGAAATGCATTTTACATACGATGGTATTTATTTAGTGTATAAGTAAAGAAAAGCTTGAAGCTGTTGTGGCTGCAGTGGTTAGCGTGTGGACTATCATGCAGGTGGCACGAGTTCAAATCTTGGCTGGGGCAGTCAGCTACAACGAAAAGTTTTCTGATGACATCACGTAAGTAAAATAATTAATAAAATAGGTACATTAAAGTCATGTTGTTTCACCTTGATATAACTTTAATTCAACATGATTCTTCGTGTTGTTCCAATATCAAATTCACGTTGTTTCAACTTGAAATAACTTTGATTCAACATGATTGATTCTTCGTGTTGTTCCAATATCAAATTCACGTTGTTTCAACTTGAAATAACTTTGATTCAACATGATTCTTCGTGTTGTTCCAATATCAAATTCACGTTGTTTCAACTTGAAATAACTTTGATTCAACATGATTCTTCGTGTTGTTCCAATATCAAATTCAACTCGAAATTACTTTGATTCAGTATGATTTTTCGTATTATTTCAGTATCAACTTCATTTTGATTTAACTGTAATGGAATATTAAATCAACATGAAATATAGTTAATTCAAAAGGAAAAATTTTCTTTCAAGATTATTGTAAATCATGTTGATTTAACATGAAACACCTATGAAGCAAAATCACTACCGAAAAATGTTAAGTTAACCTGGTTTTCGACGATTTTACATGGAAATTTTTCTGTGTGTATGGATTCATACGAAACTTTCTTCAAATACTTCTCCAACATAAAACAATAATTTAAATTTTGTTTTAATTTTTTGGATTGTTCTTATTGTTGACTCATTTCAATCAAGAGATTTTGATAGAGTTTTCTTCATTTTTGAAGTGGTCCAAAATTTTAACTTTATCGTATAATGATATTACATTATGTTTTAAATTATATTTTTGCTGGAGCCATTTCTAAAACATTTTATAAAAACACTACAAATCTTTTTAGTTGTATTAATTATGTACTAGTACAATGTCTTTTACCAGGCAGTTAATGGTTACCATAATTTTTTAAGCGTGTAATATTAAATTCGCGTAGTTGACAAAATGGTTACTATTATTGATCCGTGCTATATTGAAATCGCGTAAATGAAGTACCGCGTAAATCGAGGTTTACCTGTATTTGTACGGGGGCCCCAAGGGTATGGAATTCATATTGATGGTTGATGCCGAATTACAATGTATATATATGTACATATTTATTTACGTATATTTGATTTTAAAAAATCTTATTATTTTGTCTATACACGAATATTTTTATGCAGATAGCACTTTTTGTTTACTAACAAAACAACGGGTTGTTAGATAGCACAATAAAAAAATTATGAAAAAACATCTTAAAGAAATATTTTTTTATTTTTTTAAATAAACGACAGATGACAGCTGACAATTTAATCAGAGAACACGTTGCTATAATGAACTAATTTTCGAGAAAGGTGCAGATAGCACTATTTGAATATAAGCCCTCGATATAGATAAAGGTGTTTCAAACAAAACAAGCCATATTTAATATTTCTAAGCCGAATGGCATTTGTGGCCCTAGTTGTATATAATACACTGTTGCTCACGATCAAACGGTTACACGAAAAGTTTTAAACACAACTTACTATCAAAAGTTATAAACAACTTTCACATTTTGTAAATTTTAAACTATGGGCCGATATCTGTTGACCCAAGCAATTAGCCGATTTAATGAAATTTGAGTTGCACGAAGTTTTTGAAGCCCCAAAAATGTACACACCCTAATCACGCATAATCTCCAGAAATTTCTTTTCCACGAGAAAAAATGTTTCTCGAGAGAAAAAATTCATCCAATTATACATTCCGCGAGAACAAAAGAAATGAAAAAGTGGGGTCATTGAATTGTAATACCAGCTGTTTTGCGTATTGATATTTATTTATTCTTTTGTTATGTGTGCAAACATAAAGCGTCTCATACATTATACAATATTATTGAAT
Source organism: Panzeria rudis (assembly GCA_956483635.1). Taxonomy (NCBI): domain Eukaryota; kingdom Metazoa; phylum Arthropoda; class Insecta; order Diptera; family Tachinidae; genus Panzeria; species Panzeria rudis. Next base: position 177,717,262 of record OY101448.1, read on the forward strand.
ATGTTATTGTTCATATTATTGTATTTTTGATCTACATACATATACAATATGTATGTATACAAAGCAATAAGTTGCACGTACCAATACAATACTTTCAAATGAAATACGACACAATTTTTCTCAGAGTGAAAAAGTAATCATAGCATCGAACAATGTTGCATATGCATTACATCATTGGTTGTGCCATAAAAATCAAAACACTTTTGATTTTCGCCAATATATTGTGTGTGCCGTGCCACCTTCTAATATGACATACACATTGGCGATATTAATGTACAATATGAAATATTGCACAATTGTATTACAATTATATCATCCTCTCCAATCCTCATCGTCCATATATTTTCAATTTTAGTGCTGAAAATGTTGATGATTTTCACCACTTCAAAAAGCACATTTTGTATAAATTAGTACTCAAAGCCGGTAACTCGCCATACGAAAATCAGCAGCGATATCGACAGGTTTGTAAGCGCTAAATTTACTCAATAGTAGTAAAAACGTGCTTTTCTTGAATCAGTTTTTTCAACGGGATAGTGGTGGGAAATAAAGTGAATTGAATTTATTGCCGTTAAAAAAAAGGAAACATAATCAAATGACTTTATTCCACTTCCAAATATTTAATTTGCATAGCATCGCGTCCGTTTCCAATGAATAATAAATAGTCTGAATGTAACGGGTCAATATTTGTACCTATTAATCCATATTTTATTAGCTCTTTCCATTATAATCCGCCTTCGGGCAGTCTTTAGGAAGGTTTTTATAGTCTGGGTTTCCCACCACTATGGGAAATCAAGTCAATTGAGATTATTGTCTGTCACTAAAAAACAACGGTAAAATACAAAAACAAAATCCATTCATATAAGATAATTCGATTTACCTAAGTCTTTCCCTCTTAGCCTTATGGCTTTCCACAACAACACCAAAGAAGAGAAAAAAATTTGTATTATCTTGCAAAAGGAAAATCGACAAACACAAGTGCATGTTTTGGGTGTTTTTTTTTTGCTTTTAGCCAATACATACATGTATACTATTTGCATATGGATTAGCAACAACTTTAAACGCTTATAGCTCAAAAAATTCTGAAATAATTTAAAAAAAATTTATTTTTCAAATGGTATAAGTTTTTTCAAAATCTGAAGTATAATGAGAGCATAAGCTGCAGCACAAAAATGGTATCGCCTATTAATTATATAGTTATTAGGGTATTCATTTTAATCGACTTTTCAATTGTTCGATTAATCAATCAATCGAAATTGATGTTTTTAAATTACTCGAGCAATCGAGTAAAACTTTAATTTCGTTCGAGTTATTCGAGTAAGCTTTACTGGTAAAAATTATTCGAGTTAATGGGAAAATGTTTGAATTTAATTGGTTTTTTGTACATTTTGTGGACAAAAATAAAACAAAACAAGTTTTTCGTGTTTTTATATATTTTAATAATAAAACCAAAAGAAAACACAAAATTTTTACATAAATTAGATTATAAACTGATCCTTTAAAATAGCTTGTTTTTAACTATTCAAATGTTGCGCTTTGAGAAAATTTTGCGCCAGGAAATATTTAATAACATTCCGACCTGTCCTGTATTCAATGAAGAATAAAAATAATCGGAATTGGCATAGCATTATTGTTGTTATAAATATTAATTTGTAACAAAAAAGGTACGATTACACTTAGGAAATATTTCCTTAAAAACACATAACCACTACTTCTGCCCAGAGTTAGTTTGATTTAACTTGTTTTTTTATATCACAAAATAAGGTTAATTATGATGCAAAAAGCTATTTTTTATATTATTTTTAATAAATGCGAACCAATATTTAAAAAAATATTGTAATTAAAGTAAGTACAATTTTAACTTGTCTGTGTGCTACGTTTTTTTCGGCAAATATTTGCCAAGTGTGACCGTACTTAAGGCTTTTATAATTCCGAACATTACATTCGATATTTTAATACGAAACATCTAGTTAACTAGTTGCTCTCGAAATATCTTCTTTATTTCAAATAATTTTTGTTTGATGTTTCCCAGTAAAAAACTTGCTTCCAATAAAGCAGGTTTCTACTATTATGGAATAAAAGTAGCGCTGACAAACCTGCTGGTATCGCTGCTGATTTTGAAAAGCGCTTTTGAAGCGCTGAAAATTATCAACATTTTCAGCACTAGAACTGAAAATATATGAAAAAAATAGATCGATGTGGATTGGCGTCGTTAACGCCATTTTGAAATTTTCTTATTTCGTTACTTTATTTATTTTTATTAATTTCATATTTTTACTCAATGTTTGTTATATTAAATTCAACTAGTATCGAACTAAGAACCTTCAGGTTTGAAGTCTAACGTACCAATCACTCGACCAAAAACACTGTTGCAAAACGGCACCCAGAAACTCAGATAAACTTACTCTTCATTCTCGCTTAAAAACCTGCTTTGGATCAGCTCTATAAAATCAGTTTATGAAGCGCTTTATTTCTTTAGTGCTTCAAAAAACATGACAATTTTTTACTGGGTTATATTTCCGAATTTTTTTTAAAGACATTTGAAGTTGGTTTCTTCCTCCCTATTATTGTTACTATATTATTTACTTAATTTTTTGATCATGCTGACTATTAGTATGAAATAACGTTCGAATTGAATGGAAAATTTCATATAAATTAAACAAATTTTCCACTTTTCGTTAAGAAATCTACAAAAACTCATTAAAAAAAAGAAAATTTACATAACATTTTTTAATCGAGTTATTCGATTAATCGACAAAGTTACTCGAATAAATTTTTACTCGAAATTGATTTTTTTTGTCTGATCGACCATTATTTGACTTTAGTTATTCGATTAATCGAGCAAACATTATTCGAGTAAATACCCTAATAGTTATGTAATTGAAGAAGTTGTGGTTGTGACATGTTGAAAGACCATTTAAAACTCATTGGACTTTGGCGAAGACCACAAACACTCTGGGAAGCGATTTCAGAAGCTGTTTCTTCCTATATGAAGGTATTAGTCGTTTAGAGCTCTTGTAGAAGAGTCCTACAGTACTCATTTTATACCATTTACTATATATTGGATGTTATAACCAGGTGAACATTTTTAATATTATTTTTAGGTTGATATACCATACATACATATGTTTATACTCTAGCGGTTGTATCAACTGTTCTTGCTTCCTGTACGAAGGGTTGGGTCGCATGCAGCTTCATGTTTTTGATATGCTGGCAGTACAACAGAAAGTTAACCATTTTATTTTCAAAGGCCAAACGAAAATTTTAAGATTAGCTTCTGTGAATTATCAACATTTTGTTAACAGGCGTTCAGAAAGTTTTTTATATACGGATGAAATAAAAACCTCATCACGACTACATACATACATATGTTACATACACCCAACGCACCGGGAAATTTTGTTCGTTCTAAAATACATTTGTTTATGAAGCAAACCGGCAATATACTTATAAAAACTGGTAAGACAAGATTAACATTTTCATTTGTGTTGAACATTTCAAAGCGTGCACAACTATGAGCTTTAGATATTTTTTTCATGTTTTAGTTGTTGTATTTTTATTAAGTGATGTAAAAAGTGAAGAAACTAATGATTTAATAGTGGAACTAAATAATGGCAAACTTAGGGGTAAAGATAATGGTAATTACTACAGTTATGAATCCATACCTTATGCCAAGGCACCCGTAGCTGAATTGAGATTTGAGCCACCTCGACCGTATAACGATAAATGGGAAGATGTGTTTGATGCCACCAAAAAGCCTGTAAAATGCATGCAATGGAATCAATTTAAAGAAGGTGAAAACAAACTAGAGGGATTCGAAGATTGTCTATTTGTCAATGTCTATAAGCCCAAGTCAGGTAAAGAGAAATATCCAGTTATAGCTTTTATACATGGAGGTTGTTTTATGTTTGGTGCTGGCGAACTGTTTGGAGAAGGTTATCTGATGAACAGTGGAAATGTTATTTTGGTGAAAATATCTTATCGCTTGGGTCCTTTGGGTTTCTTGAGTACAGAAGATGAGGTCATTAGCGGCAATTATGGCTTGAAAGATCAACAATTGGCTTTAAAATGGATTAAGGATAATATTGGAGCTTTTGGAGGGGATGCTGATAAAATCTTGCTAATGGGACTTTCAGCTGGAGGAGCATCAAGTCATTTACAAATGTTACATCCATCTTTAAAGGGCATAGCCAAGGCTGTGATATCATTTAGTGGTGTGGCCTTGAATCCTTGGGTTATAACTAAGAATCCTTATAAGAGAGCATTGTCATTAGCCAAACACTTGAACTGCCCTAATGTAAATAGTACACGAGCTATAAAAAATTGTCTGAAATTAAAGCAGCCTGAAGATATTGTTGCAAGTGTAAAAAAGTTTCTAAATTTTGGCTATAATCCCTTTACCACATTTGGACCTGTAGTAGAACATAAAAATGCGGAGCAACCATTTATGACACAACATCCCAGGGATATTATTCTATTAGGGAATTATTCTCATTTACCCTGGTTAGCTGCATGGACTGCTCAAGATGGTGGCTACAATGCAGCTGAATTGTTGCAAATAAATTCTACAACAGGAAAGTCATTTATTAGTGATCTAAATGACAGATGGTTAGAATTGGCGCCTCAAAATCTATTTTTAGAAAATATTCACGCAGAACCGGTTAAATATGCTCAAGAATTGAGAAATGATTACATGGGGAGTCTTAATTTTTCCGAGAAAAACTATTGGTGGGTACAAAAAATCTACACAGACGTTTTATTTAAGAATGGTATAGAAGAAGCTTTAAAACTACACAGTGAAAGTAATAAGGCTCCTGTTTATGCTTATATTTATGATAATCCTCCGGATTTTAGTGTAGGACATCTGTTATCTCGAAGAAATGATATAAAGTTTGGTAAGGATATATCAAAACTAGTACTATAAACAGTTTTAAACAGATACATATGTTTTTATTCTTTGTATTATCTGTACTTTTAGGTACTGTTCACGCTGATGATTTTGATTTGATTAATTTCAACACACGGCCTTTAAGACCAGACGAAAAGATAATATCACAGAAATTTATAAAAATGTTGGAAAACTTTATAAGCGAGGGGTAAGATGCATTGAATATATGTACAAATAATAACGTTTTCTTTTATGTACATTAAATTACATAGGCCGAGAGTAAAGTTCCTTTTTGAACAAAACTAAAATTTTTCTAAGAAGTTTAGCGCGCTAAAAAATAATGTGTCCTTCAGATTTTTTTGTGGGCATTTCTAATATTTTCACTAGGAACATCAGTATGCACGATTTTGATCAGCAAAAAACATCAAAAGATGCATGACACAATTACCATCAAACTGTGTTAATACATTTTTTATTGGATCAGTGATTTCGGAGTTATTCACAAATTAGTATCGAAAAAAGTGTTTTTCATGAAAAATTACAAAAATTGCTTCTTTCTGAAAACTCATAAAAAGTTTTAAGCTGCGAAAAAAATGATTTTCATGCAAAATTAAAAAATTTCTTTCTTTCTGAACACTCATAAAAAATTTAAAACTGCAAAAAATTTACTTTTTAACTTTTGTTATTAACGATGGGTATCTTCAGAACAAAATAAACCATATACCATGAAAAGCGATAGATAAAATATTGATTTTATTAGCAAGTAAGTGAATGCAGCCAGACCCTTAAAAGGCACTTTCGTTCTAAATTTTTTTCAAACAAAAAATTAATTTTAAGTAATTTTTATTTCTGAACTGAATAGGTCATACAGAAAATAATAAGCTTCATATGTGTTTCATGTTGATTCGACATGATCTTAAAGAACAGTTTTTTCGTTCGAAATAATTATATTTTATGTTGATTTAATATTCCAGTAAAGTTAAATCAACGAACTTGCCACTGCAGCCACAAGAGCCTCTATCTAATATACTTTAGATATACACAAAAAATTGTGATTTTGTTTCACATGCACGCAAAGAAAAGATATGGTTTTGGCATGGTTGCGTCAGCAATGACATGTTTCCCGATACAGTTTTTGAATGTGACAAATCAGTTATTATTGTATTAAATGACTGTGAACCTTAAATAGTTTAAGGCAAAAAAACTAACGTTTACATTTAATCATGAAATTATTAGATTTCATGAAAATTGACACATGGTTGGCTTGAACAATATATATTGTTGAAAAAATTCCTGACTATAATCATGGTTTATTTACAAATTCAACAACAGAATGGTTCTATAATAATAAAATACCGTTCTTATCTATACTATTTTGTTTGCAATAAAGCTATGGTTGTAAAACAGACATGGCTCTCTGCTTCCAAAAAAGTTTTTGTTCTATGCCTTTGTTAAAGCTTTTTGTTAGTATTGTGTTTTACTTGACAGCGTTTGGGTTATTTTTGTGAGCGGTTGGTGTGAAAAAATAAAAAAATAAAAATTAAAATAACAAAAAGTGATATATTCCGGCAATTAAAGACCATTTAGTTTTGAAATATCAAAATTACAAAAGCGAAGAAAAGTGTTCTTTAATCGGACAATTTAGTGCATTCGTAGCTTTGTTCTGATAAAATATGTGAAATATCTGAAACACAAAAACCAACTGAAAACCTCCAATAAGTGAGCTTTTTAGTTGGATTCTATCCTGAAAGTTGCCGATTTCACAACGAAATGTGTCAACAAATATGTATGTATCTATGTGAAATTAGATAATAATTTTTATTTCAGATTCAACACACTGACCAGTTGAAAAATTTCGTTTTTGATTTAAATTGAAATAATAAAATTTTTTAGCTCCTGTCAATTTTTTAATCAACTTATGGTTAAGAAAACAATAAATATATGATTATATAGAACAATATATATAGTTATTTAGAACCATTTATATGGTTAGCTTTAACCATATATATGATTATTTCAGACCATATTTTGTAATTTTGAACAATATATATGGTTGTTTTGAACCATACACATGGTTGCTTGAACCATGCATATGGTTGTTTTTAACCACAGATATGGCTATTTCAAACCAATTATTGTAATTTTGAACCATATATATTGTTGTTTTGAAACATACATACGGTTGCTTCAACCATGTATATGGTTGTTTTGAACTATATATGTGGTTGTTTTCAACCATATATTCAATCATAGTATGTTGCTCTTCGATTATAGTTGCCTCAACCATGTTTTTTCTTCGCGTGTGTGTTTCATGTTAATTCAACATGATTTTAAAACATGACTTTAAAAAACATCTCATATACATCACGTGAGTAAAATAATTAATAATATTTTAGTGTGTTGATTTAACTGTACTGGAATATTAAATAAACATGAAATATAAATATTTCGAAAGAAAAAATGTTTTTTGAAGACCATGTAGAAATAACATGAAACACATATGAAGCTTAATTTTTTCTGTGTATATGTCTAAAATTTATTATTTCAGCTTTTAAGTTCATTATTTGAATTAATGTAAATTCAAATTATTATTAATGGCGTTTTCTTTTCTAGAAAAAATGTAACATTTGTTTACTTTTTATTTAAAAAAAATTGTAATTTAGCTTTGCTTTAAAGCAAAAATTTACTTTCGCAAGGGATGATACAATAATTTCATATAAACTCACTTCCTCGAAAAATTATTATATTGCAAATTTTCATTGAAAAGTGCAAACAATGCAATATTTTTTTGTAGAAAAGAAAACGCTATGAGTGGAATGTTCGAATATTCAATCAGATTAGCAGAGCGTATCAGTACTACTGATTTCGACTGGCCGCAACACCATCTCATATTGTTCACTTTTACCAGTTATGAAGGAAGTTTTTTATAAGGAAACATCAACTATTTAACTAATTTATTTCACGAGCAATTTTTTTGTAAATTCTTACATTCTTTTAAGTTCAATGTTGTTTTTGGTTAACACGTATCTGATTATTCGAACACTCACAAAGCTCTTATTACTTTTTGTTTATTTGCCTTGATGGGCATTGTATAATGCCACTTTCAAAGCCGGTTTTGTTTTTATATATGTTTATACTCAAATAATGAACTAAAAAGCCGAAATAATAAATTTTTAAAAATAGATTTATTACCTTTAAATGAAATTTATTTGTTGATGGTTAAGCATTGTCTATATGCACTTAATTAGTGCATTACCAAATCGTCAGTAGACTTCAAACACACTTATGAACAGTTACAAACGCCTCATCTTATGTACAGACTTTCAAAAAACATTTGAGAATTTACAATGATTTTCAAAAATAAGCATAGAAGGCTTTGAAACTTATACAAAACCCAACAAATAATTTGTATTCGATATGAATCTATTTATTTTTCAGCACCTTCTTTCATTTTTCCCAAATGGTTTTTGAAAGTCTGTACATAAGATAAGGGGTTTGTAACTGTTCAAAAGTGTGGTTGAAGTCTACTGACGAGTTGGTAAAGCACCAATGAAATGCATATAAGCAATGCTTAACCATCAACAAATAAATTTCATTTAAAATAAAATTATGACAATATGTTAAATAATAAATTACTTAAAGGCTAAATTTATGACCGATCGATTGATCGAAATCGGACAAGCCGTTCTCGAGTTAGGGTGAAATATACTGATGTACCTAGTGATGTGCCCATAAACACACTTTTCTTTTTTGCGCGAAAAACTGATTAGAAAAATTGTAGTTATGTTCAAAAAGGAAAACAAAAATTTCAAACTTATAAGTCTGTGTTATTTTTACTTTTAGTGAACTTTCTTTTGGAGACTGTAAATATTTTGATAATGCGGGTAATACGAATAGTTTAATCGTCTTATTAATCGTTAAAGATCAATGCACAAATGTTTATCAATAATTGCTGCCAAGGGGATAAAATTTTGGAAATAGATTTATGTACCTAATAGTTGAATTTTTAACGATAAGCAAGAAGAAGATATTAAATAATTAAACTGTTACAGTCATATGCATAACCGAAACTTGGCAGCAGCTTAGCATAAGTGACGAAATTGTACTGGGTCTTGAAGAATTTTTCCATACTATTTGACATTAAGAACTAGTGAATATTATAATCGTGACTCATCACTACATTGTACACAGATTTTGTATGTCAAATTGTCCCAGTAGTACTCGTTAAGACCCGGTTCAATGCCATCAGTTATGCTACTTTTATGCTAAGTTTTCGTTATGCATATGACCCTTAAAAATGAGCTAAAGAATCTTTTATTTTTAAAATGCTTTTATTAGTTTCACTTGTAACAAATTAACAATGTAATGGATTCTTGCAATAGAGTATGCAGAAAACAGAACCGAAAACCGATTAACCGGTTTTTTGCCTTTTTGAAAATAAGCCGTTTTCGAATAATTTATGTTTTCGAACACGGAAAATAATTTTCTAGATTTTGATGAAAAAATATATACGAGTATGTAAATTTTTTTATACTTATGCTTCGCAGGTGTGTTGGGTTTACCCCCACAATGTATGTGAAAAGTAAGAGGTAGCCTTATGCTACACAAAAAACAAGAATTGTTTCAGAGACTTCCATCTTTCGTAACATATTCTACAGTAGTATAAGTTTCGACAGCAAAGGTCAATGTTGCCTAAAAGCAATTTCCAATTTTCTCTTCAAATAATACGTGTATTTTATTTTGTTATTATCGTTCCCTATACAAGAAATCAAATAAATCGGAATTCTGGAGTGATAGAGGGTTATACTCTAGCAGTTGTATCAACTACTCTTGCTTCCTGTGCGAAGGCTTGGGTCGCAAATGACTTTTGGTGGGCGCTCCTTCATGTTTTTGATATACAGTATAAGTGAAAGTTAGCAATTTTATTTTTAAAGCCAAAAAAACGAAACTTTTGAGTTTAGTTTCTGTGAATACGGATGAAATAAAAAAATCCACAATTACATACATACCCTGCAGACAAAGTAACTGGAACTATACTAGTTGATTTTTACTTCAGACTAGTTGCCTATCTATCCTTTTTTCATAGATCGAACTATCGATTTTAACATTAGGTTGTCATAGGAGACCAACTAGTTCATTTGTATACAGTTATATCCCTGTTGGAATCCTAGTTATAGTAAACTAGTACGCTTACTAGTTTTTTTTTATTAAAAGTTTTGTAACTCTTAAAAAAACTTTGGCTCAACCGGGGTACGAACACACATTCCTCATACTTTAAGGCAAGTACTCTACCTACTGAGCCACATTCTGCTCATTTTTTTAGTAGCTAAAAATAGGTTTTATATAAAATAGTATACCTAAAAATTGTGTCCCTTTTTGACTAGTATCGTTACTAGTCTCGATACAACTAGTAATATGATTGTCCTTTTTTGACTAGTATCTTTACTAGTCTCGATACAACTAGTAATATGATTGTTCTTTTTTGACCAGTAACGTTACTAGTCTTGTTACAACGAGTAATATGACTGCCGTTTTTTGACTAGTGTCATTACAACTAGTAATATGACTGTCCCAAAGCGTTACTAATTGTAACTTTAGCTGCTGGGTACATACATACATACATACATACATACATACATACATACATACATACATACATACATACATACATACATACATACATACATACATACATACATACATACATACATACATACATACATACATACATACATACATACATACATACATACATACATACATACATACATACATACATACATACATACATACATACATACATACATACATACATACATACATACATACATACATACATACATACATACATACATACATACATACATACATACATACATACATACATACATACATACATACATACATACATACATACATACATACATACATACATACATACATACATACATACATACATACATACATACATACATACATACATACATACATACATACATACATACATACATACATACATACATACATACATACATACATACATACATACATACATACATACATACATACATACATACATACATACATACATACATACATACATACATACATACATACATACATACATACATACATACATACATACATACATACATACATACATACATACATACATACATACATACATACATACATACATACATACATACATACATACATACATACATACATACATACATACATACATACATACATACATACATACATACATACATACATACATACATACATACATACATACATACATACATACATACATACATACATACATACATACATACATACATACATACATACATACATACATACATACATACATACATACATACATACATACATACATACATACATACATACATACATACATACATACATACATACATACATACATACATACATACATACATACATACATACATACATACATACATACATACATACATACATACATACATACATACATACATACATACATACATACATACATACATACATACATACATACATACATACATACATACATACATACATACATACATACATACATACATACATACATACATACATACATACATACATACATACATACATACATACATACATACATACATACATACATACATACATACATACATACATACATACATACATACATACATACATACATACATACATACATACATACATACATACATACATACATACATACATACATACATACATACATACATACATACATACATACATACATACATACATACATACATACATACATACATACATACATACATACATACATACATACATACATACATACATACATACATACATACATACATACATACATACATACATACATACATACATACATACATACATACATACATACATACATACATACATACATACATACATACATACATACATACATACATACATACATACATACATACATACATACATACATACATACATACATACATACATACATACATACATACATACATACATACATACATACATACATACATACATACATACATACATACATACATACATACATACATACATACATACATACATACATACATACATACATACATACATACATACATACATACATACATACATACATACATACATACATACATACATACATACATACATACATACATACATACATACATACATACATACATACATACATACATACATACATACATACATACATACATACATACATACATACATACATACATACATACATACATACATACATACATACATACATACATACATACATACATACATACATACATACATACATACATACATACATACATACATACATACATACATACATACATACATACATACATACATACATACATACATACATACATACATACATACATACATACATACATACATACATACATACATACATACATACATACATACATACATACATACATACATACATACATACATACATACATACATACATACATACATACATACATACATACATACATACATACATACATACATACATACATACATACATACATACATACATACATACATACATACATACATACATACATACATACATACATACATACATACATACATACATACATACATACATACATACATACATACATACATACATACATACATACATACATACATACATACATACATACATACATACATACATACATACATACATACATACATACATACATACATACATACATACATACATACATACATACATACATACATACATACATACATACATACATACATACATACATACATACATACATACATACATACATACATACATACATACATACATACATACATACATACATACATACATACATACATACATACATACATACATACATACATACATACATACATACATACATACATACATACATACATACATACATACATACATACATACATACATACATACATACATACATACATACATACATACATACATACATACATACATACATACATACATACATACATACATACATACATACATACATACATACATACATACATACATACATACATACATACATACATACATACATACATACATACATACATACATACATACATACATACATACATACATACATACATACATACATACATACATACATACATACATACATACATACATACATACATACATACATACATACATACATACATACATACATACATACATACATACATACATACATACATACATACATACATACATACATACATACATACATACATACATACATACATACATACATACATACATACATACATACATACATACATACATACATACATACATACATACATACATACATACATACATACATACATACATACATACATACATACATACATACATACATACATACATACATACATACATACATACATACATACATACATACATACATACATACATACATACATACATACATACATACATACATACATACATACATACATACATACATACATACATACATACATACATACATACATACATACATACATACATACATACATACATACATACATACATACATACATACATACATACATACATACATACATACATACATACATACATACATACATACATACATACATACATACATACATACATACATACATACATACATACATACATACATACATACATACATACATACATACATACATACATACATACATACATACATACATACATACATACATACATACATACATACATACATACATACATACATACATACATACATACATACATACATACATACATACATACATACATACATACATACATACATACATACATACATACATACATACATACATACATACATACATACATACATACATACATACATACATACATACATACATACATACATACATACATACATACATACATACATACATACATACATACATACATACATACATACATACATACATACATACATACATACATACATACATACATACATACATACATACATACATACATACATACATACATACATACATACATACATACATACATACATACATACATACATACATACATACATACATACATACATACATACATACATACATACATACATACATACATACATACATACATACATACATACATACATACATACATACATACATACATACATACATACATACATACATACATACATACATACATACATACATACATACATACATACATACATACATACATACATACATACATACATACATACATACATACATACATACATACATACATACATACATACATACATACATACATACATACATACATACATACATACATACATACATACATACATACATACATACATACATACATACATACATACATACATACATACATACATACATACATACATACATACATACATACATACATACATACATACATACATACATACATACATACATACATACATACATACATACATACATACATACATACATACATACATACATACATACATACATACATACATACATACATACATACATACATACATACATACATACATACATACATACATACATACATACATACATACATACATACATACATACATACATACATACATACATACATACATACATACATACATACATACATACATACATACATACATACATACATACATACATACATACATACATACATACATACATACATACATACATACATACATACATACATACATACATACATACATACATACATACATACATACATACATACATACATACATACATACATACATACATACATACATACATACATACATACATACATACATACATACATACATACATACATACATACATACATACATACATACATACATACATACATACATACATACATACATACATACATACATACATACATACATACATACATACATACATACATACATACATACATACATACATACATACATACATACATACATACATACATACATACATACATACATACATACATACATACATACATACATACATACATACATACATACATACATACATACATACATACATACATACATACATACATACATACATACATACATACATACATACATACATACATACATACATACATACATACATACATACATACATACATACATACATACATACATACATACATACATACATACATACATACATACATACATACATACATACATACATACATACATACATACATACATACATACATACATACATACATACATACATACATACATACATACATACATACATACATACATACATACATACATACATACATACATACATACATACATACATACATACATACATACATACATACATACATACATACATACATACATACATACATACATACATACATACATACATACATACATACATACATACATACATACATACATACATACATACATACATACATACATACATACATACATACATACATACATACATACATACATACATACATACATACATACATACATACATACATACATACATACATACATACATACATACATACATACATACATACATACATACATACATACATACATACATACATACATACATACATACATACATACATACATACATACATACATACATACATACATACATACATACATACATACATACATACATACATACATACATACATACATACATACATACATACATACATACATACATACATACATACATACATACATACATACATACATACATACATACATACATACATACATACATACATACATACATACATACATACATACATACATACATACATACATACATACATACATACATACATACATACATACATACATACATACATACATACATACATACATACATACATACATACATACATACATACATACATACATACATACATACATACATACATACATACATACATACATACATACATACATACATACATACATACATACATACATACATACATACATACATACATACATACATACATACATACATACATACATACATACATACATACATACATACATACATACATACATACATACATACATACATACATACATACATACATACATACATACATACATACATACATACATACATACATACATACATACATACATACATACATACATACATACATACATACATACATACATACATACATACATACATACATACATACATACATACATACATACATACATACATACATACATACATACATACATACATACATACATACATACATACATACATACATACATACATACATACATACATACATACATACATACATACATACATACATACATACATACATACATACATACATACATACATACATACATACATACATACATACATACATACATACATACATACATACATACATACATACATACATACATACATACATACATACATACATACATACATACATACATACATACATACATACATACATACATACATACATACATACATACATACATACATACATACATACATACATACATACATACATACATACATACATACATACATACATACATACATACATACATATATACATACTAGTGTTTTTCATTCGGGATCCCGGGAAAAAATTCCCGGGATCCCGCACATTTTCCGGGAAAAAAAATCCCGGGAAATTTGTGCGGGAATTCCCGGGATTTTTTTGTAATATTGTTATGTCAACTTTACTTTGTAAGCACACATTTTTAGTGCTGCTCTTAGAAAAATTAAATAAAAAATATACACATAATTGAAATTCTTTGGATCAAAACCCATACAGTTCGACTAAATACATAATTTCAATTCTTAACACTACAACACGAAGCATTAAAATATGTTTGATTATTTCCAATATATCAGGAAAAATAAACATGTATGAACCATAGACTTCGAAAGCAAAAGCCTTTTAAACTAGGTATGAGAAAAAGAAAAAGCACAAATAGTGTTTGGCCAATACCATATTTACACTATGCAACTTTGTTGCATGCAACTCTCTTTTTTCAGTGAGAAAGACAGAGAAGAAATACAAAATGTGTATATTTCTATTTCAACACTCTCACTTAAAATGAAAATTGCATGCAACAAAGTTGCATAGTGTAAATATGGTATAAGACAAATATGGTGAAATTTTTAATATACCAAAAAATGCTTATCTAAGTTTGGAAAAAATCTCCTCACTTGTAAAGAGCTTTATGCAAATTGGTCTAAAGCTGGATATTTATCTGCTTGAGTTTGAGGGCTTAGAGTATAAGAAGAACTCTGATGATGGGATCGTGATTGATCCCGAAAATAGGATGGTGTTAAGTTCGACCCTTATACATATTCAAGAATTTGTCTTTGTCTTTTTCAATTATTACATGCTTTGAAAAATCATTTCTCAATAAAACTAATTAAATTTTTGGACCAATTCATTATTTCAGTTCAATTTTGCTTAGCAATATGAATTGCTCATTATTGGCCTATAAAATAAAGCATAAATCATATTTCGCATAAATCTTTTCTGGTTATATAGCTAGAGCAATTATAAAAAAGTCTCAAATTGGTAAAATTTTTACTTTAAATGGCTACTAGTCAGAAGTTATACAATAAAAAATTTTAATTTTCTTATTAAAATTAAAAAGCATGCGACACGGCACACCTTCATACATATTTGTTGGAATTACTCTGTAAAGAACTGAAATTATATTTTTTAACTTACTTTTAATGCATTAATAAATTTATTTAATAGATCTCATTAACTTATATTTTTTTTGTTCAAATAAATTCAGTTAAATGATATATTGTATCGTTTTGTATTGGGCGGGAATTCCCGGGAAATTGAAAAATCAATTCCGCTTTCCCGGGAAATGAAAAAGTCCGGGAAAAGAAAAACTCTAATACATACATACATATGTATGTTACATCCACCACAGCGGAAAATTTGTTTCGTTCTAAAATACATTTGGTCATGAATCAAACCAGCAATATACTTACAAAAACTGATAACACAAGATTAAAATTAGTATTTGTGTTAAAGATTTCAAAGCGTGCACAACTATGAGCTTGAGATATTTTTTGAATTTTTTAGTTGTTATATTTTTATTAAGTGATGTAAACAGTGAAGAAAATAATGATTTAATAGTGGAACTAAATAATGGCAAACTTAGGGGTAAAGATAAGGGTAATTATTACAGTTATGAGTCCATACCTTATGCCAAGGCACCCATAGCTGAATTGAGATTTGAGCCACCTCAACCGTATAACGATAAATGGGAAGATGTGTTCGATGCCACCAAAAAGCCTGTAAAATGCATGCAATGGAATCAATTTAAAGAAGGTGAAAACAAACTAGAGGGATTCGAAGATTGTCTATTTGTCAATGTCTATAAGCCCAAGTCAGGTAAAGAAAAATATCCAGTTATAGCTTTTATACATGGAGGAGCATTTATGTTTGGTGCTGCCGAAGAGTTTGGAGAAGGTTGTCTGATGAACAGTGGCAATGTTATTTTGGTGAAAATATCTTATCGGTTGGGTCCTTTGGGTTTCTTGAGTACAGAAGATGAGGTCATTAGCGGCAATTTTGGCTTGAAAGATCAACAATTGGCTTTAAAATGGATTAAAGAAAATATTGGACATTTTGGAGGGGACGCTGATAAAATCTTGCTAATGGGATTTTCAGCTGGAGGAGCGTCATCTCATTTACAAATGTTGCATCCATCTTTAAAGCGCATAGCCAAGGCTGTGATATCATTTAGTGGTG
Source organism: Panzeria rudis (assembly GCA_956483635.1). Taxonomy (NCBI): domain Eukaryota; kingdom Metazoa; phylum Arthropoda; class Insecta; order Diptera; family Tachinidae; genus Panzeria; species Panzeria rudis. Next base: position 177,736,119 of record OY101448.1, read on the forward strand.
TGGCCTTGAATCCTTGGGTTATAACTAAGAATCCTTATAAGAAAGCATTGTCATTAGCCAGACACTTGAAGTGTCCTAATGTAAATAGTACACGAGCTATAAAACAGTGTCTGAATTTAAAGCAACCTGAAGATATTATTGCAAGTGTTAAAAAGTTTTTAAATTTTGGCTATAATCCCTTTACCACATTTGGACCTGTAGTAGAACATAAAAATGCGGAGCAACCATTTATGACACAACATCCCAAGGATATTATAAAATCAGGGAATTATTCCCATTTACCCTGGTTAGCTTCATGGACTGTTCAAGATGGTGGCTACAATGCAGCTGAATTGTTGCAAATAAATTCTACAACAGGAAAGTCATTTATTAGTGATCTTAATGACAGATGGTTAGAATTGGCGCCTCAAAATCTATTTTTAGAAAATATTCATGCAGAACCGGTTAAATATGCTCAAAAATTGAGAAATGATTACATAGGGAGTCTTAATTTTTCCGAGGAAAACTATTGGTATGTACAAAGTATGTACACAGATGTTTTATTTAGGAATGGCATAGAAGAAGCTTTAAAACTACACAGTGAAAGTAATAAGGCTCCTGTTTACGCTTATTTTTATGATAATCCTCCGGATTTTGGTTCAGCACATCGTTTATCTGGAAGAAATGATATAAAGTTTGGTAAGAATATACATACAAACATACATATGTACTAAAACTATACCTTTTTAAGTTGAAATTGAGAATATACAAAATAATATTGAGAAATTACAATTTAATATTGAGAATTCCAAATTGATATTTGGCAAATACAAATTGATAATAAGAAAGCCAAATTGATATTGATATCAAGAAATCCAAATTGATATTGAGAAAATGCAAATTAATATTTAGAAAAACTAATTAATGTCAAGAAAATACAAATTGATAATAAGAAATCTAATTTTGTATTGAGAAAAAACAAATTAATAATAAGAAATCGAACTTGATATTGAGAAAATACAAAATGTTAATAAGAAATGCAATTTGATATTGAGAAAAAGCAAAATAATAATAATAAGAAATCCAAATTGATATTGAGAAAAACCAAATTGAAATTGAGAAAATCCTAATTAATATTAAGAAAAACCAAATTAAAAATGAGATCTACGTCCATGTCACAGAGTTCAATTCCGTTCGGAAACGGAATTCAACATACCCCATTTTTTGTAGCAGCTGGTGTCTAAAAAAGAAAACTAAAATACGCAAATTTGTCAGGTGTGTCCAGACTGTTGGCGGCTCTATTATGGTGCGGTATGCTCCAGCTAGGGCTTGACAAATTAGGGTTGATTGAATTCCGTTTCCAAACGGAATTGAACTCTGTGACATGGCCGATAAATAAATCGTTTTAATGATATTAAGTACATAAAATTATGAGTTCAAAAACAAATAACGGAATGTATTTGAAAATCATATCCATATGTGTGTATGTATAAAAATTTATTCACGAACTGCTATGCCCTCCAACTATATTGCCCTTGCATACATATATAACTATGATTGGTGTGGCCTTAGCTTCGTCGATAGTACTTTTCAAATAAACAAGTCGATATTCGCAAATATAAGGAGGAGACACATTTGGTATGCTAAGGTGGGTTTTTGTGTAGGATGCAATAATGTCCATAGAAATAATGACTAGGGAGATTATTTCCACGTTGAAAAGTAAATAATGCCCATGGACTTTATTTCCCTTTTGAAAAGGAAATAACGTATATCAAGAAATGGAAATAGAGTCCATGAAATAGTATTCACAGCAAAAATTTTTTCCATAGTCGGCTTTTTTTTTTTTTTTTTTTTTTGACCAGCACTCAGGCGATGACCCCTACTCATGCAATGCATTGTGCCGGAAGTAGGAAAATTGTTTATGGGAAGGAGGATAGAGGGAGTAGTGTTTGTGAACATTCGATTTGAACTTTCCCATATTGAAAGTGGCAGGAAAGACCTCTGCAGGGAGTCCAGGCTTAACGATTTTCTTCTCCGAGTATGCCGAATAGTGGCTTCGATAAGTACAGATTTGCTGCCTAGCTACTCAAGAAAAATTTACTCTTCAAACCCAGTAGTTTTCTTTCCATAAAGGAAATAATGTCCACAGATTGGATTCAGTATTGGGCTATAAGGAGCTAATGGAAGAAGAGTCGCTTGTGCAATTTGCAGTATTTATTGTTAAGGGGGCAGGGTATTTTAACATTTCCTATCATACATACTAAAAATGTTAGAATGAAAATATCTGAATATTAATTTGTTTTTTCTCAATTTCAATTTTTGTTTACTAAATGTTAATTTGTATTTTCTTAATTTCAATTTCTTTTTTTCCTAATATCAATTAGGACTTCTTATTATCAATTTGTATTTCTTCAACATCAATTTGGATTTCTTATTATCAATTTGTATTTTCTCAAAATCAAGTTGGACTTCTTATTATCAATTCGTATTTTCTCAATATCAATTTGGATTTCTTGTTATCAATTTGTTTTTTCTCAATATGAAATTGGATTTCTTATTATCAATTTGTATTTTCTCAATATCAATTACTTTTTCTCAATATGAATTTGTATTTTCTCCATTTCAACTTAAAAAGGTCTATTACTATAAACAGTATTTAATAGATATGTATGTATGTGTATGTACATACGTTTTTATTAATGGTATTATTTGTACTTTTAGGTACTGTTCATGGTGATGATTTTGATTTGATTAAATTCCCCACACGGTCTTTAAGACCAGATGAAAAGATAATATCACAGAAATTTACAAAAATGTTGGAGAACTTTATAATCGAGGGGTAAGATGCATTGAAGATATCGTCGCTACCATGTCAAACTATCCAATATGCAAAATTCGTTTTTTTTAGATTCGTTATCTTGGTACTCCAATTTATACGACATGGGCCTATTCACATATTACGTAACTCTATTTTCGAAGGTTTTATACCCCCCCCCCCCCCCGGGGGCGTTACGTAATATGCCTCGTTTCAAAATGCTGAAATTCTCATAGAGGATTAATGACTCAATAAGAACTATTTTAAACCTGGCACTTGTAGGAAGGAATACACTGACTTCAAATTCACAATAGACGGGTTTTGCGCTCTTCTAAAACATAAAAATTTGCATATTGGATAGTTTGACGTGGTAGGGACGATATGTACAAATAACTTCTTCTTTTATGTGCATTATATTACACAGGCCGACAGTGAAGTTCTTTTTTGAACGAAACTACAATTTTTCTAAGCAGTTTAGGGCGCTTAAAAATACTGTGTCCTCATTTTTTTCCTATCAGCTACATTTTTTCCCGTCAGCTTAAGATTTTTTTATGTGCACGTCTAATATTTCCACTAAGTACATCAGCATATTTCACCCTAACTCGAGAACGTTGTGCACGATCAAAAATATATTAAAAAACATAAAAGGAAACATGGCACAATTACATTGAACTTGTTTTAATACAATTTTGTTTTTATTGGATCAATGCTTTCAGAGTTATTCACAAATTATTATCGAAAAAACTGCTTTTCATGCCAAATTAACAAAATTGTTCTTTCTGAAAACTCATAAAAAATTTTAAACTGCTAAAAACATTACCTTTTAACCATTGTTCTTAACGACGGGTATCTTACTAACAAAATAAGCCGTAGACCATGAAAAGCGATGGATAAATATTGATTTTATTAGCAACTAGCTGTTATCCGCGACTTCGTCCGCACTTTCCAGATATAGGGTAGTTATAAGTTTTTGTGTTAGGTGTAGCCTTCTCTATAGTTCTAGTTCTCCAGCCTTATTCTTCCCTGCGCACATTATTTTCAAAGTAACATACGCCAAATTTGAGGACCGTCACTTTTGCAGCTCTCCAGATATAGGATAATAAAAAAATATATGAAGGGTAACCTTATTTCCCCTCCTGTCCCGCCAATTTTCTGTTTGACGATGCACCTTCTTTGCAAAGTAACATACTATAAATTTGAAGACTCTCACTATTGCAGCTCGCTAGATTTGGATAAGCCCTAGTCCATACGTATCAACTTTTGCTGCTGCAAATTTTATTTTCTAGTGAGAAAGAGCGAGACGGGAATACATTAGGTATATATTTCTATTTCATCACTCTCACACAAAAAAAAAGTTGCAGCAGCTAAAGTTGATTCGTATGGACTGCGACTAACTAACCTTTATTTTTGACCAAAAAAAAAATCAGTCATATTTTAACTTTTATTTTTGCCCCAAAAAATATCGGTCAAATTTTAACTTTTATTTTTGACTAAAAAAATATCAGTCACATTTTAACTTTTATTTTTGACCAAAAAAATATCGGTCAAATTTTAACTTCTATTTTTGACCGAAAAAGTATGAGTCAAAAAATAACAGTTATATTTTGACTTTTTTGAAAAAGGTAACAAAATAAAAGTATTTTTAGATTTTTATTCCTTAGCTCACGACCATCACAATGCTATACTCAAATATCGTATAGACAAATTATTTCTGTCTGACTTTTTGAACTGAAATTTTGATAATAACTGTTATATTCGGTCTCTGTTATATATACAACTTTTTCGTGAAAATTGAATACGAGAATTAAATCAGATATTAACTACACTTCCCCAGCGTCGCCATTGGTTTATTTTTTTTCATTACCATTTTTCTGATTTTTGTTCTACAGCAAAAAATAACATGACAAATCATGTACATATATAATCAGGGGTTCAAGTGATGACAAACTGGTTCCATTTAGGTGAAACATGCATGATTTTTACATTAGCGTGTCATTAAAGATCATGTGTTTACATGAAAATTCAAATAAATTTATCTCCATTAAAATGAATTAATTGAACCCATGCAAGTTCCCTGATTCGATGACGTTTTTCATGTAAATATAAAACGAATGAAAATAAAAAAATATTGCAGCAGCTGGGATACGAACCATGCTTTTCTTACTGTTAAGTCATGCTCTCTACCACTGAGCTTTCGAAGAAACAAGTGATCAAGAAATCATGAAACACTATTTTATTTTGAACGCGTTCATTTATTTTTTGCTGGGATGCAAAAAAGAAACGCCATCACCCACACAAACAGTGAAATATCATAAATTTGATTATGTAACAAATAAAAAGGAACGACTTCGCAAGTAGCAGTGATTTGACACATTTGGTCACAACTGTGATTCGTGATTTTTCAGTAACAGTAATTAAATCACAAGTACAGAAATATCGCTCATCTCTATTGGGAGTAGTAATAATTTTAAGTACATCGTTTGGCAAAACGTAAGATTTTCTTTGAAAATCAGTCCACTGCAGTATAAATTTTTAACTTTCATTTACAGAAGGATATCTCACAATAATAAAAAAATAAGAAAAGTGAAGATTTGTAGTCAAAGCAATAGAAAGAATAGTGATGTTTTAATGGCAACATCTTTTAAAACATAGATTTTATTCTTAAAAAAAATCTGTAGGTGATAGGAAAAGAACTGAGAACATAGTATTTTTGTGCGTCAAACTGATTAGAAAAATTGTAGTTTGTTCAAAAAGAGAAAAAATATCAAATTTGTAAGTCTGTGTTGTTTTTCCTTTTAGTGAACTTTCTTTTGGAGACTGTAAATATTTTGATAATGCAGGTAATACGGAAAGATTGCTCGTCTTATTAATCGGTGAAGATATATGCCAAAATGTTTATCAATAATTGCTGTACAAGAATACAGTTTTGGAAATAGATTTATATACTTATTAGTTGAATTTGTAAAGACAAGGCAAAAAAAAGGTAATAAATAATTATGCTTTTAGAATCGAGCTAAAGGATGTTTTATTTTTAAAATGATTTTATTAGTTTCACTTGTAACAAATTAACAATGCAATAGAATCTTGGAATGTAACTTTCCCCGTTTTCAAGAGGTCCGATCAACTTGAAAGTTTTCACGTACTTTACTGCACGTCTCCACGCACAATAACTATTTCCGAACATGAGCAATAACGTCGGCAGAGTAAAAGTACAAAAATTTTCATGTACAGGCTTATGTTCTGAGCTATAAAACAGGTATTGTGGTATTGGAAATAAATTTACAAAAATTCACTGTGAATGAATCGATGTTTTTTGTTCTTATTTTGATTTATTTAATTTTGTTTAAAACTATTTTATTTAAATTTGCTTTTTTTTATTTAAAAAAAAACATGAGCGGTGTTCAGTATTTGATGCAAATGGCCTTGCGAAAGTGCAAGTGCAAAATATCGTAGCTTTTGTCTGAAATCCAACAAAATACTCAAAATTTCATAAAAGCTACGATATTTTGCATTTGCACTTTCGCAAGACCATTTCCATCAAAGACTGAACTCCGCTATTGTATTTTTACCACAGCTGCAAGTTTCTTTTGTTTAATTCACGCAAACAACAAATGCCGATCAAATTTGACAGCTATGTTCAACATTATTTCTTGAACATAAGTTTGAACAATTATGTCGCATTTTATTCGCAAATAAATGTTTCTGCGGACCACACGTTAACATATGGTGTTGGAAATAAAATTTGACAGATGAGAACATAATTATTTCCAAGTTTATTGATCGTGGAGACCCCCAGTTAGGCAGCCATGACAATATAATCTGATGGATATAAAATTGGACCTTATTAACTAAACATTATTTTTCAGCTACTTCTTCTTAACCAATTCTGATGAAACTTTGCATACTCATTGAGTTGGGCTGACAATAAAATTTAATGAAAAAAGGGGTAGTGTGCCATGCCCATGCAATGTAAATATCGTTTTTCAACTATTTCTACTTAACCGATTCTTATGAAACTTTGCACACACATTAAACTCCTCTGACAATGCAATTTAATGATAAGTGAAGTACAAAGAAAATACAGCCGAACCACGGTTTATGCAATTGATCCGTTCCGCAAGAAATCGCACAAACCAAATTCGCATAAAACGATACACTGGCGTTATACAAAATGATGTATGAAAAGTCGAACAAAATCGCATAGAGTCAACATAAAATTTATTTCATTTACAAAAACAATAAAACAAATGAACAAAAACAGTAAAACTGTAAATTTTTTTAAGAACAATTTAAGGATCAGTCTCGCTAAAGTACTCCAAGTCACTTCCATCACTAGAATTTTATTAGGGCTAGCCGTCATAGAATTATCATATCCTTCACCTCCAATTCTGCGACCAATTGCTACAAATTTCAGCACATAATGGGGATATTTTAGTTTCCGAATTGCTACCAATATAATCTGGCCATACAGCTTTCCAGCAAGCTTTTAGAGTATGTGGCCATATTTTTTAAGAACCATTTACTTTTATCTATGAATTTGAATAGGTTACTTACGAATTACGTTTGCCAGTTCCGTCAGGTGTTCAAATTATCTATTTCCTTAAAGGTACTATCTGACTTTCTGAAGTTTTGCACATGTATATAGCAAGTGAATCACTGAGTATAGCATGTAAGCGCATGCTACAGTAGTATTCGCGTGGGACTTCCACGTGCGAATCCATTCCGCCTGTAACGCAATGTCTCGTTAGAACATCAGTAAGGTTTCTTAATGACTTTTTGATGAAAATCAATAGTTCATTCGTTCTCTTTTGACTTTTCTTCGGACATAAGTTCTAGAAATTCTGTAGTTGATTGATTCCCAGCACGACCTTGATTTGATGTTTGCCACGTTATTCACAACTTCATATACTTCAAAAGTTCGACAAATGGCTTCAATTTATTATTTTCCAAAACGTTGGAAAATAATTATTTAATTCTAAAAATTATATTTATAATCTTATTGTAGATTTCGTCAACGATCGAACGATGGTCGACAGTTACATTTCAATAAAAATTAGTAGATTATTATGCAGTCATTGTTTCAGGATTAAAATATTTTATATACCTGCCTGTTCTGTAAATCGAGTCGATTTCAAAACGCTCGATTTAGAGAAATTAAATCCACTAATAATAGCACCACTTTTGCAGATTTTTTTGCAGTTTAAAATTTTTTAAAGCTTCAACTATCATTTCTGAAATTAATTTAATATACTTATATAATTTAATACATGTACTTATATAATTTAAAATACATAAATGGGACCATAATTTATTTTTAGAAAACGAGAAATTTATTCGGATTCGGTTTACAGAACAGGGTCGACAATTCTCTAGAAAAGGAAAAAAGGGGAGACACTTAATTTAATAATTAAAAAACTAATGGGCTTACAACTAATTACATGCCAGAAACTTAAAAATTAAAAAACAAAGCAAACCAAAAGTAAAATAAATATAAAAAAAAATTAAAGGTTATTAACTGCATATTTCTATCCTAATCAAAACATGATTTCACTAAGGATTTCCCAGTAGTATTAATACTTGTCAAAAACGCAAATTTTAAATAAAAGTCCAGCAGTGTGAAAACAAATTGTTATGATCTGTCCAATAATACGTATAGAAATTTGACAGTATTATGGTTTTCGTCATTTTTTAAATCTTTTAAATTTTCTAAGCAATCATATTTTTCATTTTATCAGAGTAGTCTTTTGAACAAACAAACATAGGAATAATAAAAACAGTTGTGAATTTGTTTGCCGCCATTAATAAAGAAAAAGAAGAACATTTAGTAAAAATCGTTTATTACAGTGTGAAAGGGAATAAAGCACGATCTAAAATTTGGCTAAATGTACTTATTAAGCCTTTCTGTTGAATATAAATTGCCACATATACTTTTTAATGTTCAAGTTAAAGCCGACTTTAAAAAATAGTTCGTCAGTACAGTCAAATATGTATTGGTTCATTCGTAGAATGACTAAGGCCACTCGCCACGCCTCAAGAAAATACCAAATGTTTATACAATGGTTAAATGAAATGGTTAAAAATCGCCAAACCATATTGTTTGCCTTCCTACATACAAAATTGGCTATACCATCTTCGACAAATGGCGTACACACGTTGGATGTTTCAAGAGTATCTATTGACTCTGAATCTAACCACCTTGGTATTATATATACTTTTAAAACGTGAACTATCGTTTTCGAACTTACCTTTTTCAAAAAATTCTTAAATATTGTAGCTCCTAATAAAACATCGATTTAGTTCATTTTCATAAAGCCTCATAACTGCAAAAAGAAGTTAAAATTTTCCAATACATATTATAAAAGCATTAACTTAAATTTTTGTATTACCTTTTAGGCTTCCTTTTCGAAATTATTATAACTATTTTAAGTTTATTGAGCACAATACAGAGATTGTTTGTTAAATACTGTTCCACTATTTCGCAATGTTTTATTTTAATTATTACATTTCTTTTCATCACTTTTGTCAGGATTTTCTTTCGATACATACAACTCGATTTTACTGTCCAAGAAACGAAAATCGTTAAGAATAGACAGCCAATTACTGAATCCCGCTATAGACATAAAACGCTGTGGTTCCAGTTGCCAGACTGCTGAATATACCGCAGTATTGTCAGTCTTAATATCTGCTCTTAGTTTACCATTCATGGCATAAAATTGAGCATTAGTATGTTCTCCGGCTACAAAAATCATATCTTCTACAAAATCACATACATGGACTTTTCCACGAAAAGGGAACTCGTTGGTACATTCCATTGTGCGTAAATGCCATAGAGATAATTTAGGACCACCACCTGCAATCAACCAATCGTCAGTAACTGCCAGGGCTCCCAACCATTTGCCCATTTCAGGACGACATAAGTTTTCCTTTTTATAGGGTTCGATAATACCGACGCTTTCTTTTTCATTTGATACCCAAAAACGTGATGTACCATCCTCAGAAGCAGAGTATAGCTTATTAGAGCCAAAGCCGGTTACACCATGCACATAATCGTCATGGCCTTTGAAATCCCGCACAATACGTCCGTCTTCTAAACTAATCTCATATATAACATTATCTCCACAGCCGACAAACAAACAATCGGTTTCAGGTCTCACCCACATACAATTAACATCGGGTACTTCGATAGCATCTGCTTCTATGGGTATTTTTATCTCCCAAGCTTTTTTATTAACAAGTTCACCCTTCTCATCCAACCACTTAAGACCATACACTATACCGATGGATCCCACTATTAAAAAATCTCGATGAAAACACAAACAATTTATCTCCACTTCATCTCCTTGGGCATAGATCTTTATGGCTTCATAGGGCTCTTCGGAATTTTGTAAATCATTTAATCTTGTTTTATTTGAAATAAAATAAGTTAAGTGTTAACTATACATACATATTTCATTTATTGTGAAATACCTTTGCACAAAAATATCACCATCTCTATTGCCGGCAAACAAAAACTTTCCCGAACTCGATATCGTTTGCGATAAAACACAATTATAAAAACGTTTTATTTTAGAATCAAACAGAGGATCACGTAAAGAGGTAAGAGGATACATTTTTTACAAATGTTTAAAATAATACAGATTTAAAGCGCGAAAATAAACTGAGAAAAAAGCGATTCACTTTCACGATTTTAGCGCAGAAACAGATATTCACAAGGAGCTGTTATCAAAATTGGAGTGCTACCAGATATAGAAAATTGCTAAGTAATGTGGTGCCCAAGGCGAAAACAGTACCAGGTAGCCCTTTCATCACAGATGATCATCAGCTGATTACACCCAATCAGTCAAACTCTATATAAGAAAAGAGAAAAACTTTAACCCGAACTGTCAAAGCACAAATAAAAATAGTCCTACACCTACTTTGTATGTGTGTTGTTTTGATGATAAGGCCACTTGATATTAATTCGCTTTGGTGGTGCCAATCTATTAACATCAGGGACAGTGAAATGTATTTAATTTTCCCAAGTTTATTAATAACATCATGCATCGGCGAATTGAAGCAAATTCTACATCAGATGGTCCCGACAGATTAGGAGACTATTTTTTGTTTATTTTCGTCGCTCTAATTTTAATCTAGTTTGAATGTTAAACGCTTTGTTGACATATTTTTCAGTGCATTTTTTGACAATCAAAATGGGTATTTTCCAAATCGAATTGATACGAGTATATATGTCATAAATTTGACTTGGTATATTTCTAATATATGGGTAGTGTTTGACAGTGGGATACAACGCGTAACAGTCAGAATAGATAAGACACCATACAGAATAGATAAAACACCATACAAAATGTAAGGCGAAGCAATACTAGGTGATGCCAGCTTTGAATTTTGTTAGCCGTAGTTAATCCACATGTTAAACTTCAATAAAGAAATGCAAAGCAAATATGTTCGAAATAATCATATTAATAAATGCAAAGGAAATTTTATTACTTTTTAATATGGAGTTTAATATGTATTCGTCCCAAATAGCACAAGCAAAAAATAGTTAGCTGCCGTAATAAAGCCACCTGATTGTCAATTCGCCTTGAAATAATCTTTAATTTGCTAGCACTGGAAACTCTTAAAAAAAGAAACTTGGCATAACTACTGAATGCTACACCAGAAGCCAAAATAATTCACGTATGTGAACAAATCAAACTCCAACAAACCGTAACAGCTGTTTGTGTTTACATTTTTCCATTGTTTTCTTTTATTTGCTGTGGTGAGTTTTAAAACAAAACAAAATCATGCAAAGACTTAAGAAACGTACAGTTCAATTGTACAGTAAAGCTCGGCTATAATAAACACGCCGATATTTTAATACTTACTTGTTATTGATTAATTTCGTTACAATCAAAGTATATAAAATAATGACTGTGCACAAAAAAAGAAATACCAGTATACAGTTAAACTCCTTACAAAACGAACTGCGTTACACCCAAAAAGTATTTTTGCTGTAAAATCTAAAAAAATTCTTGTGCAAGATTAAATCAAAAGCCAAAATCAAGCTTAGACCAATAGAAAACAAACTACGTACAGTTTTTTGGGTAAAAAATAAAACTATGGGGCGATAATCACCAACAAACTTTTCCATTCCGCAAAAAATGCTCAAAAACACCCAAAAAGTATTTTTGCTGTAAAATCTAAAATAATTCTTGTGCAAGATTAAGTCAAAAGCCAAAATCAAGCATAGACCAACAGAAAACAAACTGCGTACAGTTTTTTGGGTAAAAAATAAAACTATGGAATGATAATCACTAACAAACTTTTCCATTCCGCAAAAAATGCTCAAAAACACCCAAAAAGTATTTTTGCTGTAAAATCTAAAATAATTCTTGTGCAAGATTGAAACCAAAGCCAAAATCAAGCTTAAACCAATAGAAAACAAACTGCGTACAGTTTTTTGGGTAAAAAATAAAACTATGGGGTGATAATCACCAACAAACTTTTCCATTCCGCAAAAAATGCTCAAAAACACCCAAAAAGTATTTTTGCTGTAAAATCTAAAATAATTCTTGTGCAAGATTAAGTCAAAAGCCAAAATCAAGCTTAAACCAATAGAAAACAAACTGCGTACAATTTTTTGGGTAAAAAATAAAACTATGGGGTGATAATCACCAACAAACTTTTCAATTCCGCCAAAAATGCTCAAAAACACCCAAAAAGTATTTTTGCTGTAAAATCTAAAATAATTCTTGTGCAAGATTGAAACAAAAGCCAAAATTAAGCTTAGACCAATAGAAAACAAACTGCGTACAGTTTTTTGGGTAAAAAATAAAACTATGGGGTGATAATCACCAACAAACTTTTCCATTCCGCAAAAAATGCTCCAAAACACCCAAAAAGTATTTTTGCTGTAAAATCTAAAATAATTCTTGTGCAATATTAAATCAAAAGCCAAAATCAAGCTTAAGCCAATAGAAAACAAACTGCGTACAGTTTTTTGGGTAAAAAATAAAACTATGGGGTGATAATCACCAACAAACTTTTCCATTCCGCAAAAAATGCTCAAAAACACCCAAAAAGTATTTTTGCTGTAAAATCTAAAATAATTCTTGTGCAAGATTAAGTCAAAAGCCAAAATCAAGCATAGACCAACAGAAAACAAACTGCGTACAGTTTTTTGGGTAAAAAATAAAACTATGGGGTGATAATCACCAACAAACTTTTCCATTCCGCAAAATTTGCTCAAAAACACCCAAAAAGTATTTTTGCTGTAAACTCTAAAATAATTCTTGTGCAAGATTAAAACAAAAGCCAAATTAAAGCTTAGATCAATAGAAAACAAACTGCGTACAGTGTTTTGGGTAAAAAATAAAATTATGGTGTGATAATCACCAACAAACTTTTACATTCCGCAAAAAATGCTCAAAAACACCCAAAAAGTATTTTTGCTGTAAAATCTAAAATAATTCTTGAGCAAGATTAAATCAAAAGCCAAAATCAAGCTTGGGGCAATAGAAAACAAACTGCGTACAGTTTTTTGGGTAAAAAATAAAACTATGGGGTGATAATCACCAACAAACTTTTACATTCCGCAAAAAATTCTCAAAAACACCCAAAAAGTATTTTTGCTGTAAAGTCTAAAATAATTCTTGTGCAAGATTAAAACAAAAGCCAGAATCAAGCTTAGGGCAATAGAAAACAAACTGCGTACAGTTTTTTTGGTAAAAAATAAAACTATGGGGTGATAATCACCAACAAACTTTTACATTCCGCAAAAAATGCTCAAAAACACCCAAAAAGTATTTTTGCTGTAAAATCTAAAATAATTCTTGTGCAAGAATAAAATAAAAGCCAAAATCAAACTTAGACTAATAGAAAACAAACTGCGTACAGCTTTTTGGGTAAAAAATAAAACTATAGGGTAATAATCACCAACAAACTTTTACATTCCGGAAAAAATGCTCAAAGTTTGTTGGTGATTATCACCCCATAGTTTTATTTTTTACCCAAAAAACTGTACGCAGTTTGTTTTCTATTGGTCTAAAAAGTATTTTTGTTGTTAAATCTAAACTAATTCTTGGGTACGAAATAAAGAAATGTTTTAATATATGTAAGAGCCTTTTAAATTATTTATTTTATTATATTCATTGCTTACTGTATCTTTTCTCAGTTAAAATAATTCACCACTTTTCAAATAATACAATAGCAACAACAGAAAGAACAGGGAACAGCTGTTACGGTTTGTTGTGGTGAGTTTGATTTGTTCACGCCGATTTTATTTAATGCGTCATTTACGTTTTTAAGAAGTTTCGAAAGTTTTTGTTCTATATTTTTATTATTAAAAATATTTATTATACTGTTCTTAAAAAGCAAGCAACTGTATGTACTAAATAAACTTATTGTGCAATATCAAAATTTTTTGCGACAAATACAAAGGGGATTCCATGGAAATTAATATAAAAACATTTGTGAGCAGTAAACAAGAAAATCAATTGTTGTTAAATGCAATTAAAAATAAATGTGATACCCAGACAGCTGCAGAAGCGGCAGCTTGTAGTTCGCCGAAATTTAACATACCACTACTAAAAATTCCGGGAGGCAATATGAAGAATATTGATCATAATACTAATCCTAATACAGTTCAACCTAACAATCCATCTACACAACTTAACCAATTTTTATTAAAGCAATTGCAAGATAAACATACCAATAATGACTTGAGAGAAAAACATACCGGTTTTGTATTGCCAAAGTTGCAATCTTCCTGTGATAATAAGACGGCAGTAAAATTCGAGCTGCCTGTATTAAATCCACAAGCAACAAGTACAAACATGGGTAGCTTAACAACAGCTATTAAGAAATTAAAAGTACAAGAAAACTCCTGTGATGGTAATATAAAATCAGATTCAACAACTGCCACCATAGATCTAACAACTGCATTAGCCGTCAAATTTGAAACGCATCAGAAGACACTGCCCACTAGAGCTATGATAAAACCCCAACAATATTGCGCCGAATCAGACTTTGAAATACCATTCATAGATTGTGATCGCCTGGATATATCAGAAAAACGTACATTTTTTATTCCCACCTCCAATGAATATTGTGTCACAGACATCTCACAATTGTTACTGCAGCATTCATTAGCAGAACCATCAGTTATAGGTCGTTTTTTAAGCATTGGTGATAAAAAGTATTTGGATCCGTTGCCTTTAAAATATTTGACTCCACAGTTTCATCAGCAAAAAGTTAAACACATTATAGAACCTTTTAATTTTGACACAAAATCACCTGATGATCTTGTACTGTTAGCTCTTAGTAAAAATCAAAGACGTCATTATAATTGAAGACTTTGTTGGACGAGTTTAAAAAGAGATTAAAGAGCGTTGTAAACTGCTTCAAACATATAGTGAGACATGATATAGTTGACCAATTCAGAACCTGTACGTGTTGTAGATCGTAAAAATGTTGTTGGTAATTTCCAAATAAACATTTGCTTAGAAAAAACATGTTTATATGGAAATTGCCAACAACATTTCTACGATCTACAACACGTACAACAGTTTGTGAATTGAACAAGTCTATTGCAAAGACAAGTTATATGTACGTGAATGCATGCATGTCGGAATCACTTCGGATTGTAAGTTAAACTAATAAACAAAAATTTTATAACGAACAATTTTAGGTTTAATTCTTTAATAAAGATGTAACGATTTTAATTTAAAAATATAAAACTTTAGCAATGATTTTAATCCATTTATACCTAACTGCTTTGCCTGTTCGCCGATATCGAAAGAGTTCTTTCTTTCGCACAATGACGTTTAAAGCAAAAACAAATTTTTAGGAATTGTTTTTGTTTTAAATCGTCAATTCAGCAACGCAGCATACTTTCAAGGGCTATTAGTTTGGTCGTCTGAGTGTTTTATTTTCTTAAATCTCAATAATTTGTCTGCTTTTCTGTCAAACTTGATATTTTAAGTCTGTAACGCCATAATAATTCAACTGAAACAGTTGTGCTTCAAAATACTAAAAAAAAATTGGTAACGTGAAAGTTAGTTCGACTATCAGACGACCAAACTGAGTTGAGAACGGCAATAGGGGCGTAACATTTATTTTGGAACGGTCGCTTCATGAACGACTATCTAGAAATTTTAATCATATGTCATTTGAATGATCGCATCAAACTTTTAGAACCAAGATTTTAGTATATCTTGAACATAAGACATAATTAGCAATTTATTTTCTATGTTATCTTTCTTTTTCTTTTTGCCTATTTATTACTTGTTATTATAATTTGTATTCATTATTATTTGTATATGTAATTTTAAGCTTAATATTTTAATATACGTTTTGTATATATATAGCTTTTGTTATGTAGGTATTTGTTAACTATTTATGGCCCACGGGGCTCAGTTATTTATAGATTAATAAAATTGAATTGAAAATGTAATTGTTCGAAAGAAAGCACTCTTTCGACATCGGCGAACAGGCAACAAGTTCAGCAAGGACATTAAGCCATGACAAAAAAAAAATTTTTTATTTCAAAAATAAATATTGTCAAGTTTGGCTCGCTGCTTCGTTTGTATATACCCGATAATCGAGAACAACTTCTACAATCCCATACATCATAAGCATGGTACTGTGTTCATCATTTCGTGCGAACTGCTGTCAAAAGTTCATATAAAAAAAAATTGTCACGAATTTCTCATAAAAAAGTGTTGCAGAAGTGGTACTCTGTTTATTTTGTGAAAAACATATGAAATGTATCTACAACATTTTGAGTCTTCATGCGAAATAATATAAGCAGCACTTTTTTCGTTTGGAATTTACAACAAACACATTGGGCCTGATTATTTTCTAATTATTATCTAACTTTTCCATTAGTCAGCAAATTATTTCTAATTTTTTTTTAGTTATTTTTTATTGAAAATTGATAATTTTCTAATCTCTGATACAAACTTACTTTTTTCTGCTTTAATAGACTAATTTCAAAAATTTTCGACACAAAAACAGGGGCTTGGATTTTTATCATCTCCGATTTTAATGAAATTCAACATATAGCATATTATAGCAGAACGCTGTGTCCTTTTTAATCAATATTTTTTTGAAAGGAGACTGAAACCTTTCGAATGACATCGAAATTATTAATATTCGATGACGTCCTCTAAAGTTATTCAAGTTTAGAACGACATAAAATAGAATTATTAGAGGTATCGAACTAATTCTTTCGGTTTGTGATGCGCATATAAAAGTAGAATATATACATACATATGTCGAATTTAATTGAAATCGGAGAGGATAAAAATCCAGACCGTGTCAAAAACTTTTTAAATTACTTAATATAATTATAATTATATACAATTAATTAAATAGATAATATAATTAAGAACTAATAGAAAAATATAATTTTATGCTTATTACTACTAAATATCGATGGTGTCGCGTAAAAAGGGACAATCTGCTGTGGAAAAGAGTATGAAATTTACCATTTTTGCGCAACACCATCGATATATGTATTTATTATTTTTAAAATAATTGGGTTTTAAATTATTCTCAGTTCTTTTAATAAAAAATAAATATCTAATGTGAAAAATAGGAATACTGTAAAATTAATAGTCAATAATCAAATTATTTATTATAGGTTGTGGAAAGGAAAAGAAGACTAGAGAAATATGTGGAATGCTGTAAGGTTCACCATATAGTTTATAATATAAATGTTGGTTGGTTTATACATAATAATTTTTAAATATTGTAAGAGTTCACTAAAAAGGGGAAGTTTTTGTATATTGTGTCTTAATTCAACTTATATATAAGTATACTTATTATAATGGAAAATCTATTATAATTTTTCTTATTCACTTGATTTACTTCTCTTAATATGGGATTTATAAGAGATTTAAATTCATTTAAAAAATATAAGAGCATCAAGTACAGTGATGGAAAATTCAGTACTATTGTACTATTTGCAGTACTTTTTCATTTTTTAAATACCGTAGTACCTCCACGACATAAAAAGTACTTTTTCTAATCCGTAACGTTAAAAAATATTGACCAAAATTATATTATAATACGTAAAATCAAATACTTTACAGAAACTACTAAAATCTTTCTCTGCCTTATTAACCCATTTCAACCCATTCTTTTCAAAAGTGTAATGTTCAAAAATTCTTGATTTCTTTATTTAAAGAAAACAAACCACTTCAAACCTGTAAATATAGAGAACCTATTAGAGAACTATTTAACATAAAAATTAAAAAAAATCGAAAATGCATTTTTCTTAAAAATTTAGAAATTAAAATTTATTTTAACTAAAAAAAATTTTTCTGAAAGAAAATTTTTCAAAAATAATTGTTTTCTAATCCCAGCTTAGTCCTTAATATTATAAAAAATATGTTGTTAACTATCATCAACCAACAGACCAAAAATTATGACAATTACAAAAAAAATTTTTGAAAATTTTTAATGTCGAATTATTTTCAAAATTTTTAATTAAAAAAATGTTAACCAAATTTTCCAATAACACCAAACTGAAGAAACGTGCCAAGTTTCGTCAAAATCGGAGGCCTATCATTAGTAAGAAAAAACATTCTAACAAGACCAGTGAGTGCTCTGTACTTTTCTTCATCAAGAAGTTAGTGTCCTTTCTATCTCCTTTTGATTTTTCATTCCCTCTTCTATTAATCCCAATAAATGCGTTTTGTTTCAATTTTTCTACAAATTTTTCTCATTCAGAATCTTTTTAACCCCCGACCAAAAAAGAGGGGTGTTATAAGTTTGTAGTGTGTATCTGTATGTCTGTCTGTTCTCTCGTAGAGCCCAAATGGCTGGACCGATTTTAATTTAGTTCTTTGTGTTTAAAAGGTGACTTGATCGAGAGAGTTCTTAGCTTAAAGGAAATCGGTCTAGCCATTCACAAGTTATCACCTATTTTCTAGCGGTATCCTCTTGAATCTGTGTGTTTGTGGCACCGTAGCTTCCAAACGGCTTGATCGATTGTAATTTTAATTATTTTATTCGAAAGGTGGCTAAAGTGATCTAACCTATATTTGAAAAAAAAACGGTCCAGCCGTTTTGCAGTTATCATACATTTTCTTCAGGGTTTTTAAAATTTTTAATTTAATGTTATCTCCTATAAATCCCATTTTTTATTATTATTTTAATGTTTAAAACTTTTTTTTATCTCAATTCACATCTCTCCATACATGAGCATGTTTTTGGCGCATATGATAATTAAGTGCACTACTATTTTTATACGCACGTGTACAATATTGGCATGTTACTCGATTTCGAGCATTTGATCCTCCCATCTTACTCGTGCTGGTCTCGCTTTCATCATCATCGTCATCCGTTGCCAAATCAACACATTCAGTGTTATCAGCATCTTTTGTCCTACCGCCGCCACCACCACCACCACCATCACCGCCACCATCATGAGTTTTTATTTCCAAGGGATTTACCTCGCTATTATTTAAAGATTTCGAACGTTGTTTTTCAACTTGTATTCTAATTTCGGGGTATTCTTCGCAAGAGGCACAAGCATAAGGACGCCTTTGAGTTTGTGTCGAAGTGAACTCCGCTTTGCAGAAATCACAACGATACTGACAATGTAATTTTAAATGGTTTGAAAGATGATGCTTTTGACGAAAACGTTTGTTACAGTAGTTACAACCAAAAGGACGCTCTTCTGTGTGGGTAGACAAATGTTCCTCACGATCTTGGTCGGTCTTAAGGATTTTTGCACACACCATACATGGAAAACATGTTTCATTTTCGTGATTCAAAACATGTGTTATAAATTGATTTTCTGTGCCATAAGTCATGGGGCACAATGGACACGTATATTGTACTTCCTTAGTATGAGTATTCATGTGATAACGTATAGCTTGTTTAGATTTAAAGGCTTTGCTACAGTATTCACATTTGTAGGGCGTTACATTGGAATGTTTGATCATGTGATTGCGATATAGCGAATAGTATTGAAATGTTTTGTCGCATAAATTACAATATGCTTTACCACGTACATGTGAACGATATTTTTTACTGCCTGACTTACCTACAACGCCACCATTATCGCCTACAACATCTTCTATAGAACTTGATCTTAAGAATAACAAATTATCCTCTTCTGTACCTTCTACTTCGTTATTCTCATCATTTACTATCTCCACGCCATCGTCGTCCTCTTCCATGTCGTATTCGAACATTTCATTTTTATTTTGCGTGTCGTCCTTTGTATTTTCCATGTTATTCTGTTCATCGCCATCATCTAATAAGTCGACCAGAAATTTATTTATTTTTATTTGCCGATTATTGGTTTCTCTTGTGTTTTTTTGACGTACTGGATTCATATTGGGACTTGTTTTTACTCCATTATTGGGCAACTCGTCGGCCTCAGTGTGTACATTTACATCCAAATAGTTCGCACAGTCAAAATACTAAATATTGACAAAGCAAAAACAAACAAAGAATGTATAAGAATTTTTTTGATAACTTTATAATTAAGATATATTCTCCCTATTATGAATGGCGTCGTCGACGTCACATCAACACATTAAGATGACATTAAAACTTGTAACTTGTATACTCGTTCTCGACAATAATTTACTGCTATTGGCAATATTTTAATATTTGCTAAGGCTTCGAAAATTAATAGAGCATATTAATACATAGTAGTCAATTGATGTCGATAAATTGTAGACAAGTGACAGTTTTTGATGCCATGTTAATATGACGTCGACGACGCCATTCGTAATGGGGGGATTATCTATTTAAAAAAACTATTTTTAACATTTTATTTTTTTGTTTATATAATAATATTCTGTAATGTGATGGAAAAATCGATTATAAAAACCAAATGATTTAAAACGGAGAAAAATGTTTGATGTCTTTCATAAATTAAAAGTGTCGCCAGGATCTGGGAGGAAAAAATTAAGTTAAATCGGTATTTTTAAAAAGCTAAATCGCACAAAAATAAAAGCTAAAAGAAACCTAAATATTTTTTATTGAAAACGCAATGTTTTATTTGTTATTTAATTAGTAAAAATACATACGGCCCTGTTCTGTAAACCGATTCCGAGTAAAATTCTCGTTTTCAAAAAATAAATAATGCCCCCATTGATGTATTTTAATTTCAGGTATGATATTTTAAGCTCTAAAAAAATATGAAACTTCAAAAAAGTCTGAAAAAATTTGCTATTAGATTAAATTTCTCCAAATCGAGCGTTTTTAAATCGACTCGTTTTACAGAACATGGAGGAATCCTTTAAGACCCCATATACCTGGCAAGGTTTCTTCTCAGTATATATTGGTAGTAGATTTTGTAGTAGATTAAAGAACACGGGTTGTGTGTTACTTTAATCTATTACAAAAAACGACAGGCGTTTACGCCAACGTCTTACACAATCGGGCCGATTTTTAATGTAATCATCTGTACTTCTTCAATGTTGCATTTTAAACATTGTAATATGCATCAATATTTCTTATTTATTCTACGTTTATAGCATTTGCGAAACCATTCGTTGACGTTTAATTTTTTGTGGCACAGTTTGCAATTGACAAACGGTACATTTTTTCAAATTTAATTTTTGTTTAGTTCATATTTAAATGCTCTGTTTTGAACTTTTTTTGACATAACATTCTCTAATATGACATTTAAAATAATGTTTTATTTAAAAGCTGATATAAAAAAATGTATTATTTAAATTTTAAGTCTACACCTCTAAAAAATAGATAGAAGGTATAAAATTAACAATGTAGTACATATCGCCATAATAAATGCAAACAACGGACGCAGCTACACAATAATTCGAAGTCAAGTTTTTGATTGAGTATGGTTCGTTTTACCGAAATACATGATCACACGAAATTTTTGACTCCCACGAAATAGAAGTACATACTTTTAATTGCACAAAGGTTCATAACTAAAATAGTTCTTAAAAGGATTTTTTTTAAGAACTTGTATGTTCAGATTTAAAGGCTCTACTTTTTCAAACAATTAAAAGAATCCGTTCTTTAATTTTTTTAATAAAGCTCAGAATTCGTAATGATCTTGGAATGGAATATAAATTTTATTGACCAGTTTTTATAATAAAACAAAATTTAGCTTTAACTTCTTCGACCACATAAGTTCGAAAGACAAAAAAAATATATCGTCACAGGCAATTTGAACAAAAAATAAAGATAAGGTTAAAAAACGCAGTGAGGAAATGTGTGCGTGTGTTTGATTTTTTTTTAAAGAAAATCCGTAATACAAACATGCAGGCACAACAATAAAAAGATTTCGTAAAAATGTTATGTATGTATAAAGAAAAATCGATAGGCATGCACAGAATTTTTAAAGAAAAAAAAAGCGAAAACAATGAGTCATTTTTTGAAAAAAGGAGATTTCAAAGTTGAGGTAAAATAGTCTGACTAGCTTTCTATATATGGATGGATTTGGATATTGGGTGATTTGGCGTCAAGTAAAAGAAACGTCCCCTACATCAGACTAACAGTGAGTTGGAAAGTCATGAAAGTCAAGCATACAAGTAGTGGGAAAGTTTATCCCGGATATGTCCTTGATTAGTAAGTAAGCCTATCTATCTGCCTATTGTTAGTTTTGCTAAAATTTCCTTTTTGTTTTAAATAGGTATATGAAGTATACTTTACTATATTTTTATACCGTTCTGTACCGTAGTTATGCAAATAATCACATGACCATACTTTTAGATGGAATAGCCGCGGTGCTCAATGAATTTGGGAAAAAGGGTGTTTTCACATTTTTTCGCTTCATTGGTACTGCCAAATTCACACTGCTGGTAGGGCCAGAGATTTAAATTGCATAGTTTCGGACATGGGTTTTTTTATATACTAAAGTTATACATAATTATAAGGTTTAGTACTCACCGCAGATTTATTTATAATGTTAGTAGATAAGCCTGGAAGTAAGGGGATGAATTAGAGTTGCTACTTCCAGGGACGTCCGTCTATAGGTGCTGCGTACTGCGTAAGAAGAATACCTGTAATATAAAAGAGGGACTTTAGTACATATGCTTTTTATTCGAATATATTTTGGTTTTTTATTTTATTATTATTTCTTTTTATTGCCTGTTGGGCATTCATGTAAATGAACGCAAGCCTGATGTCCACAGGTAGGCTAGGTCTTCCATCTCGAGGTCCAATTGAATTTTTCTTACCTATGAAGCGTGGAAAGGACAAGAAGTATATCGCAGGAATTTCCAACAAAGCGATTTTAAGCGCGGTTTTAATGCAAAGCTCGCACGAAAGTTCGTAAAGTGTCGAATCGTGAAACCGGTCGGGAATAGCCTCTATGAGATTGAGGATCTTCAAGGGAAATCGCTGGGGGTATTTCATGCCAAGGATTTAAAGCAATAACTTTAACGTCCTTGGTGGTTCCAGTCCCAGCGTTTCCTCACCCAACACCTACACAATGCGAAATTGTTATTGAAACGTTTTGCTAAATACTCTATATACTTCCTGATTACTCTGATGTTTGTTTCAACTACTTGTATTTCAATTTGTTTATTTTTTCACTAATGATTTTGTTAGCTCACGTCAGGGTGAAGTGGGAGACGGTTTTGCTTGAAGGTGTTTCACCATATCACAAATCGCAGTTAGTTATAGAGAAAGTGCAGATTTTACTTAATTATGGCGCTTAAGTTTCTAAGCTAGTTACCTTTTGTAACTGTCACCATACTATTAGTGCAATTCTGTAATAACGCCCTGGGGAACTTTGCCATTAAGGACTGAGAACTGTTTGTCACCTAGTATGATAACTTTTTCTGAGCCCGTTCTTACAGCAAGTTGAGGTAAAATAGTCTGACTAGCTTTCTATATATGGATGGATTTGGATATTGGGTGATTTGGCGTCAAGTAAAAGAAACGTCCCCTACATCAGACTAACAGTGAGTTGGAAAGTCATGAAAGTCAAGCATACAAGTAGTGGGAAAGTTTATCCCGGATATGTCCTTGATTAGTAAGTAAGCCTATCTATCTGCCTATTGTTAGTTTTGCTAAAATTTCCTTTTTGTTTTAAATAGGTATATGAAGTATACTTTACTATATTTTTATACCGTTCTGTACCGTAGTTATGCAAATAATCACATGACCATACTTTTAGATGGAATAGCCGCGGTGCTCAATGAATTTGGGAAAAAGGGTGTTTTCACATTTTTTCGCTTCATTGGTACTGCCAAATTCACACTGCTGGTAGGGCCAGAGATTTAAATTGCATAGTTTCGGACATGGGTTTTTTTATATACTAAAGTTATACATAATTATAAGGTTTAGTACTCACCGCAGATTTATTTATAATGTTAGTAGATAAGCCTGGAAGTAAGGGGATGAATTAGAGTTACTACTTCCAGGGACGTCCGTCTATAGGTGCTGCGTACTGCGTAAGAAGAATACCTGTAATATAAAAGAGGGACTTTAGTACATATGCTTTTTATTCGAATATATTTTGGTTTTTTATTTTATTTTTATTTCTTTTTATTGCCTGTTGGGCATTCATGTAAATGAACGCAAGCCTGATGTCCACAGGTAGGCTAGGTCTTCCATCTCGAGGTCCAATTGAATTTTTCTTACCTATGAAGCGTGGAAAGGACAAGAAGTATATCGCAGGAATTTCCAACAAAGCGATTTTAAGCGCGGTTTTAATGCAAAGCTCGCACGAAAGTTCGTAAAGTGTCGAATCGTGAAACCGGTCGGGAATAGCCTCTATGAGATTGAGGATCTTCAAGGGAAATCGCTGGGGGTATTTCATGCCAAGGATTTAAAGCAATAACTTTAACGTCCTTGGTGGTTCCAGTCCCAGCGTTTCCTCACCCAACACCTACACAATGCGAAATTGTTATTGAAACGTTTTGCTAAATACTCTATATACTTCCTGATTACTCTGATGTTTGTTTCAACTACTTGTATTTCAATTTGTTTATTTTTTCACTAATGATTTTGTTAGCTCACGTCAGGGTGAAGTGGGAGACGGTTTTGCTTGAAGGTGTTTCACCATATCACAAATCGCAGTTAGTTATAGAGAAAGTGCAGATTTTACTTAATTATGGCGCTTAAGTTTCTAAGCTAGTTACCTTTTGTAACTGTCACCATACTATTAGTGCAATTCTGTAATAACGCCCTGGGGAACTTTGCCATTAAGGACTGAGAACTGTTTGTCACCTAGTATGATAACTTTTTCTGAGCCCGTTCTTACAGCAAGTTGAGGTAAAATAGTCTGACTAGCTTTCTATATATGGATGGATTTGGATATTGGGTGATTTGGCGTCAAGTAAAAGAAACGTCCCCTACATCAGACTAACAGTGAGTTGGAAAGTCATGAAAGTCAAGCATACAAGTAGTGGGAAAGTTTATCCCGGATATGTCCTTGATTAGTAAGTAAGCCTATCTATCTGCCTATTGTTAGTTTTGCTAAAATTTCCTTTTTGTTTTAAATAGGTATATGAAGTATACTTTACTATATTTTTATACCGTTCTGTACCGTAGTTATGCAAATAATCACATGACCATACGTTTAGATGGAATAGCCGCGGTGCTCAATGAATTTGGGAAAAAGGGTGTTTTCACATTTTTTCGCTTCATTGGTACTGCCAAATTCACACTGCTGGTAGGGCCAGAGATTTAAATTGCATAGTTTCGGACATGGGTTTTTTTATATACTAAAGTTATACATAATTATAAGGTTTAGTACTCACCGCAGATTTATTTATAATGTTAGTAGATAAGCCTGGAAGTAAGGGGATGAATTAGAGTTACTACTTCCAGGGACGTCCGTCTATAGGTGCTGCGTACTGCGTAAGAAGAATACCTGTAATATAAAAGAAGGACTTTAGTACATATGCTTTTTATTCGAATATATTTTTATTTTATTTTTATTTCTTTTTATTGCCTGTTGGGCATTCATGTAAATGAACGCAAGCCTGATGTCCACAGGTAGGCTAGGTCTTCCATCTCGAGGTCCAATTGAATTTTTCTTACCTATGAAGCGTGGAAATGAAGTAGTGAAATAGGCCCTACATAGAACTTATGCCCTTCTCTGTGATAACCGACCACAGTAGTCTTAAATGGCTTATGTCACAGAAAGACCTTGTGGGCCGGTTAGCTCGGTGGAGCCTGCATTTGCAAGCTTATGATTTCACCATAGAGCATAGGCAGGGGAAACAAAATGTAGTACCCGATACCCTATCACGTTACGAAATGGATGAAGTCTGTGTAGATGTAGCAGGGCTGGTCGACCTCGACTCAAATGCATTTAATTCCGAGGACTATTTAGAGCTTGCGTCTACCATAGAAGCAAATTCTGAAAGGTTGCCTGACTTAAAGGTAGTTGAGGGTTTTGTTTACAAAAGAGTGCGACCTTATGATGGTGTGGTCTTGAATGAGGATTTCTCCTGGAAACTGTGGGTGCCTCAAGAATTGACCAAGGCCATCATCGACAAGTCACACAACTCACCGCAAGCATCTCACGGAGGCGTGGGGAAGACTCTTCGTAGAATCAAAGAGTACTTCTATTGGCCAAATTTAACCGTTCAAGTTCGCGATTTTGTTAATAATTGCCAAATCTGCAAGGAATCAAAGCCTGCTAATAATACTTTGCGACCACCTATGGGAGCAGAGGCGGTTAGTGAACGGCCTTTTCAGCGCATTTTTGTAGATTTCCTCGGTCCGTATCCGCGTTCGAAAGCCGGAAATTGCTATATTTTTATCGTGTTGGATCACCTGACGAAATTTGTGCTTCTTAAGGCTATGCCAAAAGCTAGTACTAAAAACGTTAGTAAGTTTTTAATCAGTGAGGTGTTTCATAAATTTGGCACGCCTGAAGTGTTGGTATCGGACAACGGTAAACAATTTGTAAGTCAGGAATTCGCGGATTTGATAAGAAACTTCGGAGTGAAACATTTACGAACGGCAACTCATTCACCGCAAGCGAACGCGTCGGAACGGGTTAACCAATCCATTTTAGCTGCAGTACGTTCATACTTGCAGAGTGATCAGTCCGAGTGGGACAAGCATTTATCCGAGATTGAATTCTCGTTGCGATCTTCAGTTCAAAATGCGATTGGAGTAACACCATACTTTGCACTTTTCGGTATGAACATGATCGGTCATGGTAGTATTTATAAACTAGCGAGAAAACTGAAAAGTTTGTCCGACCCAGAGTTAGAAGTCGGGCCTCATGATAAAATGTCTCTTGTCCGACAGCAAATTCGGGAATCGTTGCATAAAGCGTATTTAAGAAACGAAAAAACCTATAATACTAGATGCCGTACGATAAAGTTTGTCCCGGGACAAGAAGTATATCGCAGGAATTTCCAACAAAGCGATTTTAA
Source organism: Panzeria rudis (assembly GCA_956483635.1). NCBI lineage: Eukaryota > Metazoa > Arthropoda > Insecta > Diptera > Tachinidae > Panzeria > Panzeria rudis. The sequence goes on from OY101448.1 coordinate 177,763,236, forward strand.
GCGCGGTTTTAATGCAAAGCTCGCACGAAAGTTCGTAAAGTGTCGAATCGTGAAACCGGTCGGGAATAGCCTCTATGAGATTGAGGATCTTCAAGGGAAATCGCTGGGGGTATTTCATGCCAAGGATTTAAAGCAATAACTTTAACGTCCTTGGTGGTTCCAGTCCCAGCGTTTCCTCACCCAACACCTACACAATGCGAAATTGTTATTGAAACGTTTTGCTAAATACTCTATATACTTCCTGATTACTCTGATGTTTGTTTCAACTACTTGTATTTCAATTTGTTTATTTTTTCACTAATGATTTTGTTAGCTCACGTCAGGGTGAAGTGGGAGACGGTTTTGCTTGAAGGTGTTTCACCATATCACAAATCGCAGTTAGTTATAGAGAAAGTGCAGATTTTACTTAATTATGGCGCTTAAGTTTCTAAGCTAGTTACCTTTTGTAACTGTCACCATACTATTAGTGCAATTCTGTAATAACGCCCTGGGGAACTTTGCCATTAAGGACTGAGAATTGTTTGTCACCTAGTATGATAACTTTTTCTGAGCCCGTTCTTACAGCAAGTTGAGGTAAAATAGTCTGACTAGCTTTCTATATATGGATGGATTTGGATATTGGGTGATTTGGCGTCAAGTAAAAGAAACGTCCCCTACATCAGACTAACAGTGAGTTGGAAAGTCATGAAAGTCAAGCATACAAGTAGTGGGAAAGTTTATCCCGGATATGTCCTTGATTAGTAAGTAAGCCTATCTATCTGCCTATTGTTAGTTTTGCTAAAATTTCCTTTTTGTTTTAAATAGGTATATGAAGTATACTTTACTATATTTTTATACCGTTCTGTACCGTAGTTATGCAAATAATCACATGACCATACTTTTAGATGGAATAGCCGCGGTGCTCAATGAATTTGGGAAAAAGGGTGTTTTCACATTTTTTCGCTTCATTGGTACTGCCAAATTCACACTGCTGGTAGGGCCAGAGATTTAAATTGCATAGTTTCGGACATGGGTTTTTTTATATACTAAAGTTATACATAATTATAAGGTTTAGTACTCACCGCAGATTTATTTATAATGTTAGTAGATAAGCCTGGAAGTAAGGGGATGAATTAGAGTTACTACTTCCAGGGACGTCCGTCTATAGGTGCTGCGTACTGCGTAAGAAGAATACCTGTAATATAAAAGAGGGACTTTAGTACATATGCTTTTTATTCGAATATATTTTGGTTTTTTATTTTATTTTTATTTCTTTTTATTGCCTGTTGGGCATTCATGTAAATGAACGCAAGCCTGATGTCCACAGGTAGGCTAGGTCTTCCATCTCGAGGTCCAATTGAATTTTTCTTACCTATGAAGCGTGGAAAGGACAAGAAGTATATCGCAGGAATTTCCAACAAAGCGATTTTAAGCGCGGTTTTAATGCAAAGCTCGCACGAAAGTTCGTAAAGTGTCGAATCGTGAAACCGGTCGGGAATAGCCTCTATGAGATTGAGGATCTTCAAGGGAAATCGCTGGGGGTATTTCATGCCAAGGATTTAAAGCAATAACTTTAACGTCCTTGGTGGTTCCAGTCCCAGCGTTTCCTCACCCAACACCTACACAATGCGAAATTGTTATTGAAACGTTTTGCTAAATAATCTATATACTTCCTGATTACTCTGATGTTTGTTTCAACTACTTGTATTTCAATTTGTTTATTTTTTCACTAATGATTTTGTTAGCTCACGTCAGGGTGAAGTGGGAGACGGTTTTGCTTGAAGGTGTTTCACCATATCACAAATCGCAGTTAGTTATAGAGAAAGTGCAGATTTTACTTAATTATGGCGCTTAAGTTTCTAAGCTAGTTACCTTTTGTAACTGTCACCATACTATTAGTGCAATTCTGTAATAACGCCCTGGGGAACTTTGCCATTAAGGACTGAGAACTGTTTGTCACCTAGTATGATAACTTTTTCTGAGCCCGTTCTTACAGCAAGTTGAGGTAAAATAGTCTGACTAGCTTTCTATATATGGTTGGATTTGGATATTGGGTGATTTGGCGTCAAGTAAAAGAAACGTCCCCTACATCAGACTAACAGTGAGTTGGAAAGTCATGAAAGTCAAGCATACAAGTAGTGGGAAAGTTTATCCCGGATATGTCCTTGATTAGTAAGTAAGCCTATCTATCTGCCTATTGTTAGTTTTGCTAAAATTTCCTTTTTGTTTTAAATAGGTATATGAAGTATACTTTACTATATTTTTATACCGTTCTGTACCGTAGTTATGCAAATAATCACATGACCATACTTTTAGATGGAATAGCCGCGGTGCTCAATGAATTTGGGAAAAAGGGTGTTTTCACATTTTTTCGCTTCATTGGTACTGCCAAATTCACACTGCTGGTAGGGCCAGAGATTTAAATTGCATAGTTTCGGACATGGGTTTTTTTATATACTAAAGTTATACATAATTATAAGGTTTAGTACTCACCGCAGATTTATTTATAATGTTAGTAGATAAGCCTGGAAGTAAGGGGATGAATTAGAGTTGCTACTTCCAGGGACGTCCGTCTATAGGTGCTGCGTACTGCGTAAGAAGAATACCTGTAATATAAAAGAGGGACTTTAGTACATATGCTTTTTATTCGAATATATTTTGGTTTTTTATTTTATTTTTATTTCTTTTTATTGCCTGTTGGGCATTCATGTAAATGAACGCAAGCCTGATGTCCACAGGTAGGCTAGGTCTTCCATCTCGAGGTCCAATTGAATTTTTCTTACCTATGAAGCGTGGAAAGGACAAGAAGTATATCGCAGGAATTTCCAACAAAGCGATTTTAAGCGCGGTTTTAATGCAAAGCTCGCACGAAAGTTCGTAAAGTGTCGAATCGTGAAACCGGTCGGGAATAGCCTCTATGAGATTGAGGATCTTCAAGGGAAATCGCTGGGGGTATTTCATGCCAAGGATTTAAAGCAATAACTTTAACGTCCTTGGTGGTTCCAGTCCCAGCGTTTCCTCACCCAACACCTACACAATGCGAAATTGTTATTGAAACGTTTTGCTAAATAATCTATATACTTCCTGATTACTCTGATGTTTGTTTCAACTACTTGTATTTCAATTTGTTTATTTTTTCACTAATGATTTTGTTAGCTCACGTCAGGGTGAAGTGGGAGACGGTTTTGCTTGAAGGTGTTTCACCATATCACAAATCGCAGTTAGTTATAGAGAAAGTGCAGATTTTACTTAATTATGGCGCTTAAGTTTCTAAGCTAGTTACCTTTTGTAACTGTCACCATACTATTAGTGCAATTCTGTAATAACGCCCTGGGGAACTTTGCCATTAAGGACTGAGAATTGTTTGTCACCTAGTATGATAACTTTTTCTGAGCCCGTTCTTACAGCAAGTTGAGGTAAAATAGTCTGACTAGCTTTCTATATATGGTTGGATTTGGATATTGGGTGATTTGGCGTCAAGTAAAAGAAACGTCCCCTACATCAGACTAACAGTGAGTTGGAAAGTCATGAAAGTCAAGCATACAAGTAGTGGGAAAGTTTATCCCGGATATGTCCTTGATTAGTAAGTAAGCCTATCTATCTGCCTATTGTTAGTTTTGCTAAAATTTCCTTTTTGTTTTAAATAGGTATATGAAGTATACTTTACTATATTTTTATACCGTTCTGTACCGTAGTTATGCAAATAATCACATGACCATACTTTTAGATGGAATAGCCGCGGTGCTCAATGAATTTGGGAAAAAGGGTGTTTTCACATTTTTTCGCTTCATTGGTACTGCCAAATTCACACTGCTGGTAGGGCCAGAGATTTAAATTGCATAGTTTCGGACATGGGTTTTTTTATATACTAAAGTTATACATAATTATAAGGTTTAGTACTCACCGCAGATTTATTTATAATGTTAGTAGATAAGCCTGGAAGTAAGGGGATGAATTAGAGTTGCTACTTCCAGGGACGTCCGTCTATAGGTGCTGCGTACTGCGTAAGAAGAATACCTGTAATATAAAAGAGGGACTTTAGTACATATGCTTTTTATTCGAATATATTTTGGTTTTTTATTTTATTTTTATTTCTTTTTATTGCCTGTTGGGCATTCATGTAAATGAACGCAAGCCTGATGTCCACAGGTAGGCTAGGTCTTCCATCTCGAGGTCCAATTGAATTTTTCTTACCTATGAAGCGTGGAAAGGACAAGAAGTATATCGCAGGAATTTCCAACAAAGCGATTTTAAGCGCGGTTTTAATGCAAAGCTCGCACGAAAGTTCGTAAAGTGTCGAATCGTGAAACCGGTCGGGAATAGCCTCTATGAGATTGAGGATCTTCAAGGGAAATCGCTGGGGGTATTTCATGCCAAGGATTTAAAGCAATAACTTTAACGTCCTTGGTGGTTCCAGTCCCAGCGTTTCCTCACCCAACACCTACACAATGCGAAATTGTTATTGAAACGTTTTGCTAAATAATCTATATACTTCCTGATTACTCTGATGTTTGTTTCAACTACTTGTATTTCAATTTGTTTATTTTTTCACTAATGATTTTGTTAGCTCACGTCAGGGTGAAGTGGGAGACGGTTTTGCTTGAAGGTGTTTCACCATATCACAAATCGCAGTTAGTTATAGAGAAAGTGCAGATTTTACTTAATTATGGCGCTTAAGTTTCTAAGCTAGTTACCTTTTGTAACTGTCACCATACTATTAGTGCAATTCTGTAATAACGCCCTGGGGAACTTTGCCATTAAGGACTGAGAATTGTTTGTCACCTAGTATGATAACTTTTTCTGAGCCCGTTCTTACAGCAAGTTGAGGTAAAATAGTCTGACTAGCTTTCTATATATGGTTGGATTTGGATATTGGGTGATTTGGCGTCAAGTAAAAGAAACGTCCCCTACATCAGACTAACAGTGAGTTGGAAAGTCATGAAAGTCAAGCATACAAGTAGTGGGAAAGTTTATCCCGGATATGTCCTTGATTAGTAAGTAAGCCTATCTATCTGCCTATTGTTAGTTTTGCTAAAATTTCCTTTTTGTTTTAAATAGGTATATGAAGTATACTTTACTATATTTTTATACCGTTCTGTACCGTAGTTATGCAAATAATCACATGACCATACTTTTAGATGGAATAGCCGCGGTGCTCAATGAATTTGGGAAAAAGGGTGTTTTCACATTTTTTCGCTTCATTGGTACTGCCAAATTCACACTGCTGGTAGGGCCAGAGATTTAAATTGCATAGTTTCGGACATGGGTTTTTTTATATACTAAAGTTATACATAATTATAAGGTTTAGTACTCACCGCAGATTTATTTATAATGTTAGTAGATAAGCCTGGAAGTAAGGGGATGAATTAGAGTTGCTACTTCCAGGGACGTCCGTCTATAGGTGCTGCGTACTGCGTAAGAAGAATACCTGTAATATAAAAGAGGGACTTTAGTACATATGCTTTTTATTCGAATATATTTTGGTTTTTTATTTTATTTTTATTTCTTTTTATTGCCTGTTGGGCATTCATGTAAATGAACGCAAGCCTGATGTCCACAGGTAGGCTAGGTCTTCCATCTCGAGGTCCAATTGAATTTTTCTTACCTATGAAGCGTGGAAAGGACAAGAAGTATATCGCAGGAATTTCCAACAAAGCGATTTTAAGCGCGGTTTTAATGCAAAGCTCGCACGAAAGTTCGTAAAGTGTCGAATCGTGAAACCGGTCGGGAATAGCCTCTATGAGATTGAGGATCTTCAAGGGAAATCGCTGGGGGTATTTCATGCCAAGGATTTAAAGCAATAACTTTAACGTCCTTGGTGGTTCCAGTCCCAGCGTTTCCTCACCCAACACCTACACAATGCGAAATTGTTATTGAAACGTTTTGCTAAATACTCTATATACTTCCTGATTACTCTGATGTTTGTTTCAACTACTTGTATTTCAATTTGTTTATTTTTTCACTAATGATTTTGTTAGCTCACGTCAGGGTGAAGTGGGAGACGGTTTTGCTTGAAGGTGTTTCACCATATCACAAATCGCAGTTAGTTATAGAGAAAGTGCAGATTTTACTTAATTATGGCGCTTAAGTTTCTAAGCTAGTTACCTTTTGTAACTGTCACCATACTATTAGTGCAATTCTGTAATAACGCCCTGGGGAACTTTGCCATTAAGGACTGAGAATTGTTTGTCACCTAGTATGATAACTTTTTCTGAGCCCGTTCTTACAGCAAGTTGAGGTAAAATAGTCTGACTAGCTTTCTATATATGGTTGGATTTGGATATTGGGTGATTTGGCGTCAAGTAAAAGAAACGTCCCCTACATCAGACTAACAGTGAGTTGGAAAGTCATGAAAGTCAAGCATACAAGTAGTGGGAAAGTTTATCCCGGATATGTCCTTGATTAGTAAGTAAGCCTATCTATCTGCCTATTGTTAGTTTTGCTAAAATTTCCTTTTTGTTTTAAATAGGTATATGAAGTATACTTTACTATATTTTTATACCGTTCTGTACCGTAGTTATGCAAATAATCACATGACCATACTTTTAGACGGAATAGCCGCGGTGCTCAATGAATTTGGGAAAAAGGGTGTTTTCACATTTTTTCGCTTCATTGGTACTGCCAAATTCACACTGCTGGTAGGGCCAGAGATTTAAATTGCATAGTTTCGGACATGGGATTTTTTATATACTAAAGTTATACATAATTATAAGGTTTAGTACTCACCGAAGATTTATTTATAATGTTAGTAGATAAGCCTGGAAGTAAGGGGATGAATTAGAGTTGCTACTTCCAGGGACGTCCGTCTATAGGTGCTGCGTACTGCGTAAGAAGAATACCTGTAATATAAAAGAGGGACTTTAGTACATATGCTTTTTATTCGAATATATTTTGGTTTTTTATTTTATTTTTATTTCTTTTTATTGCCTGTTGGGCATTCATGTAAATGAACGCAAGCCTGATGTCCACAGGTAGGCTAGGTCTTCCATCTCGAGGTCCAATTGAATTTTTCTTACCTATGAAGCGTGGAAAGGACAAGAAGTATATCGCAGGAATTTCCAACAAAGCGATTTTAAGCGCGGTTTTAATGCAAAGCTCGCACGAAAGTTCGTAAAGTGTCGAATCGTGAAACCGGTCGGGAATAGCCTCTATGAGATTGAGGATCTTCAAGGGAAATCGCTGGGGGTATTTCATGCCAAGGATTTAAAGCAATAACTTTAACGTCCTTGGTGGTTCCAGTCCCAGCGTTTCCTCACCCAACACCTACACAATGCGAAATTGTTATTGAAACGTTTTGCTAAATACTCTATATACTTCCTGATTACTCTGATGTTTGTTTCAACTACTTGTATTTCAATTTGTTTATTTTTTCACTAATGATTTTGTTAGCTCACGTCAGGGTGAAGTGGGAGACGGTTTTGCTTGAAGGTGTTTCACCATATCACAAATCGCAGTTAGTTATAGAGAAAGTGCAGATTTTACTTAATTATGGCGCTTAAGTTTCTAAGCTAGTTACCTTTTGTAACTGTCACCATACTATTAGTGCAATTCTGTAATAACGCCGTGGGGAACTTTGCCATTAAGGACTGAGAATTGTTTGTCACCTAGTATGATAACTTTTTCTGAGCCCGTTCTTACAGCAAGTTGAGGTAATATAGTCTACCTAGCTTTCTATATATGGATGGATTTGGATATTGGGTGATTTGGCGTCAAGTAAAAGAAACGTCCCCTACATCAGACTAACAGTGAGTTGGAAAGTCATGAAAGTCAAGCATACAAGTAGTGGGAAAGTTTATCCCGGATATGTCCTTGATTAGTAAGTAAGCCTATCTATCTGCCTATTGTTAGTTTTGCTAAAATTTCCTTTTTGTTTTAAATAGGTATATGAAGTATACTTTACTATATTTTTATACCGTTCTGTACCGTAGTTATGCAAATAATCACATGACCATACTTTTAGATGGAATAGCCGCGGTGCTCAATGAATTTGGGAAAAAGGGTGTTTTCACATTTTTTCGCTTCATTGGTACTGCCAAATTCACACTGCTGGTAGGGCCAGAGATTTAAATTGCATAGTTTCGGACATGGGTTTTTTTATATACTAAAGTTATACATAATTATAAGGTTTAGTACTCACCGCAGATTTATTTATAATGTTAGTAGATAAGCCTGGAAGTAAGGGGATGAATTAGAGTTACTACTTCCAGGGACGTCCGTCTATAGGTGCTGCGTACTGCGTAAGAAGAATACCTGTAATATAAAAGAGGGACTTTAGTACATATGCTTTTTATTCGAATATATTTTGGTTTTTTATTTTATTATTATTTCTTTTTATTGCCTGTTGGGCATTCATGTAAATGAACGCAAGCCTGATGTCCACAGGTAGGCTAGGTCTTCCATCTCGAGGTCCAATTGAATTTTTCTTACCTATGAAGCGTGGAAAGGACAAGAAGTATATCGCAGGAATTTCCAACAAAGCGATTTTAAGCGCGGTTTTAATGCAAAGCTCGCACGAAAGTTCGTAAAGTGTCGAATCGTGAAACCGGTCGGGAATAGCCTCTATGAGATTGAGGATCTTCAAGGGAAATCGCTGGGGGTATTTCATGCCAAGGATTTAAAGCAATAACTTTAACGTCCTTGGTGGTTCCAGTCCCAGCGTTTCCTCACCCAACACCTACACAATGCGAAATTGTTATTGAAACGTTTTGCTAAATACTCTATATACTTCCTGATTACTCTGATGTTTGTTTCAACTACTTGTATTTCAATTTGTTTATTTTTTCACTAATGATTTTGTTAGCTCACGTCAGGGTGAAGTGGGAGACGGTTTTGCTTGAAGGTGTTTCACCATATCACAAATCGCAGTTAGTTATAGAGAAAGTGCAGATTTTACTTAATTATGGCGCTTAAGTTTCTAAGCTAGTTACCTTTTGTAACTGTCACCATACTATTAGTGCAATTCTGTAATAACGCCCTGGGGAACTTTGCCATTAAGGACTGAGAACTGTTTGTCACCTAGTATGATAACTTTTTCTGAGCCCGTTCTTACAGCAAGTTGAGGTAAAATAGTCTGACTAGCTTTCTATATATGGATGGATTTGGATATTGGGTGATTTGGCGTCAAGTAAAAGAAACGTCCCCTACATCAGACTAACAGTGAGTTGGAAAGTCATGAAAGTCAAGCATACAAGTAGTGGGAAAGTTTATCCCGGATATGTCCTTGATTAGTAAGTAAGCCTATCTATCTGCCTATTGTTAGTTTTGCTAAAATTTCCTTTTTGTTTTAAATAGGTATATGAAGTATACTTTACTATATTTTTATACCGTTCTGTACCGTAGTTATGCAAATAATCACATGACCATACTTTTAGATGGAATAGCCGCGGTGCTCAATGAATTTGGGAAAAAGGGTGTTTTCACATTTTTTCGCTTCATTGGTACTGCCAAATTCACACTGCTGGTAGGGCCAGAGATTTAAATTGCATAGTTTCGGACATGGGTTTTTTTATATACTAAAGTTATACATAATTATAAGGTTTAGTACTCACCGCAGATTTATTTATAATGTTAGTAGATAAGCCTGGAAGTAAGGGGATGAATTAGAGTTACTACTTCCAGGGACGTCCGTCTATAGGTGCTGCGTACTGCGTAAGAAGAATACCTGTAATATAAAAGAGGGACTTTAGTACATATGCTTTTTATTCGAATATATTTTGGTTTTTTATTTTATTTTTATTTCTTTTTATTGCCTGTTGGGCATTCATGTAAATGAACGCAAGCCTGATGTCCACAGGTAGGCTAGGTCTTCCATCTCGAGGTCCAATTGAATTTTTCTTACCTATGAAGCGTGGAAAGGACAAGAAGTATATCGCAGGAATTTCCAACAAAGCGATTTTAAGCGCGGTTTTAATGCAAAGCTCGCACGAAAGTTCGTAAAGTGTCGAATCGTGAAACCGGTCGGGAATAGCCTCTATGAGATTGAGGATCTTCAAGGGAAATCGCTGGGGGTATTTCATGCCAAGGATTTAAAGCAATAACTTTAACGTCCTTGGTGGTTCCAGTCCCAGCGTTTCCTCACCCAACACCTACACAATGCGAAATTGTTATTGAAACGTTTTGCTAAATACTCTATATACTTCCTGATTACTCTGATGTTTGTTTCAACTACTTGTATTTCAATTTGTTTATTTTTTCACTAATGATTTTGTTAGCTCACGTCAGGGTGAAGTGGGAGACGGTTTTGCTTGAAGGTGTTTCACCATATCACAAATCGCAGTTAGTTATAGAGAAAGTGCAGATTTTACTTAATTATGGCGCTTAAGTTTCTAAGCTAGTTACCTTTTGTAACTGTCACCATACTATTAGTGCAATTCTGTAATAACGCCCTGGGGAACTTTGCCATTAAGGACTGAGAATTGTTTGTCACCTAGTATGATAACTTTTTCTGAGCCCGTTCTTACAGCAAGTTGAGGTAAAATAGTCTGACTAGCTTTCTATATATGGATGGATTTGGATATTGGGTGATTTGGCGTCAAGTAAAAGAAACGTCCCCTACATCAGTCTAACAGTGAGTTGGAAAGTCATGAAAGTCAAGCATACAAGTAGTGGGAAAGTTTATCCCGGATATGTCCTTGATTAGTAAGTAAGCCTATCTATCTGCCTATTGTTAGTTTTGCTAAAATTTCCTTTTTGTTTTAAATAGGTATATGAAGTATACTTTACTATATTTTTATACCGTTCTGTACCGTAGTTATGCAAATAATCACATGACCATACTTTTAGATGGAATAGCCGCGGTGCTCAATGAATTTGGGAAAAAGGGTGTTTTCACATTTTTTCGCTTCATTGGTACTGCCAAATTCACACTGCTGGTAGGGCCAGAGATTTAAATTGCATAGTTTCGGACATGGGTTTTTTTATATACTAAAGTTATACATAATTATAAGGTTTAGTACTCACCGCAGATTTATTTATAATGTTAGTAGATAAGCCTGGAAGTAAGGGGATGAATTAGAGTTGCTACTTCCAGGGACGTCCGTCTATATGTGCTGCGTACTGCGTAAGAAGAATACCTGTAATATAAAAGAGGGACTTTAGTACATATGCTTTTTATTCGAATATATTTTGGTTTTTTATTTTCTTTTTATTTCTTTTTATTGCCTGTTGGGCATTCATGTAAATGAACGCAAGCCTGATGTCCACAGGTAGGCTAGGTCTTCCATCTCGAGGTCCAATTGAATTTTTCTTACCTATGAAGCGTGGAAAGGACAAGAAGTATATCGCAGGAATTTCCAACAAAGCGATTTTAAGCGCGGTTTTAATGCAAAGCTCGCACGAAAGTTCGTAAAGTGTCGAATCGTGAAACCGGTCGGGAATAGCCTCTATGAGATTGAGGATCTTCAAGGGAAATCGCTGGGGGTATTTCATGCCAAGGATTTAAAGCAATAACTTTAACGTCCTTGGTGGTTCCAGTCCCAGCGTTTCCTCACCCAACACCTACACAATGCGAAATTGTTATTGAAACGTTTTGCTAAATAATCTATATACTTCCTGATTACTCTGATGTTTGTTTCAACTACTTGTATTTCAATTTGTTTATTTTTTCACTAATGATTTTGTTAGCTCACGTCAGGGTGAAGTGGGAGACGGTTTTGCTTGAAGGTGTTTCACCATATCACAAATCGCAGTTAGTTATAGAGAAAGTGCAGATTTTACTTAATTATGGCGCTTAAGTTTCTAAGCTAGTTACCTTTTGTAACTGTCACCATACTATTAGTGCAATTCTGTAATAACGCCCTGGGGAACTTTGCCATTAAGGACTGAGAATTGTTTGTCACCTAGTATGATAACTTTTTCTGAGCCCGTTCTTACAGCAAGTTGAGGTAAAATAGTCTGACTAGCTTTCTATATATGGTTGGATTTGGATATTGGGTGATTTGGCGTCAAGTAAAAGAAACGTCCCCTACATCAGACTAACAGTGAGTTGGAAAGTCATGAAAGTCAAGCATACAAGTAGTGGGAAAGTTTATCCCGGATATGTCCTTGATTAGTAAGTAAGCCTATCTATCTGCCTATTGTTAGTTTTGCTAAAATTTCCTTTTTGTTTTAAATAGGTATATGAAGTATACTTTACTATATTTTTATACCGTTCTGTACCGTAGTTATGCAAATAATCACATGACCATACTTTTAGATGGAATAGCCGCGGTGCTCAATGAATTTGGGAAAAAGGGTGTTTTCACATTTTTTCGCTTCATTGGTACTGCCAAATTCACACTGCTGGTAGGGCCAGAGATTTAAATTGCATAGTTTCGGACATGGGTTTTTTTATATACTAAAGTTATACATAATTATAAGGTTTAGTACTCACCGCAGATTTATTTATAATGTTAGTAGATAAGCCTGGAAGTAAGGGGATGAATTAGAGTTGCTACTTCCAGGGACGTCCGTCTATAGGTGCTGCGTACTGCGTAAGAAGAATACCTGTAATATAAAAGAGGGACTTTAGTACATATGCTTTTTATTCGAATATATTTTGGTTTTTTATTTTATTTTTATTTCTTTTTATTGCCTGTTGGGCATTCATGTAAATGAACGCAAGCCTGATGTCCACAGGTAGGCTAGGTCTTCCATCTCGAGGTCCAATTGAATTTTTCTTACCTATGAAGCGTGGAAAGGACAAGAAGTATATCGCAGGAATTTCCAACAAAGCGATTTTAAGCGCGGTTTTAATGCAAAGCTCGCACGAAAGTTCGTAAAGTGTCGAATCGTGAAACCGGTCGGGAATAGCCTCTATGAGATTGAGGATCTTCAAGGGAAATCGCTGGGGGTATTTCATGCCAAGGATTTAAAGCAATAACTTTAACGTCCTTGGTGGTTCCAGTCCCAGCGTTTCCTCACCCAACACCTACACAATGCGAAATTGTTATTGAAACGTTTTGCTAAATACTCTATATACTTCCTGATTACTCTGATGTTTGTTTCAACTACTTGTATTTCAATTTGTTTATTTTTTCACTAATGATTTTGTTAGCTCACGTCAGGGTGAAGTGGGAGACGGTTTTGCTTGAAGGTGTTTCACCATATCACAAATCGCAGTTAGTTATAGAGAAAGTGCAGATTTTACTTAATTATGGCGCTTAAGTTTCTAAGCTAGTTACCTTTTGTAACTGTCACCATACTATTAGTGCAATTCTGTAATAACGCCCTGGGGAACTTTGCCATTAAGGACTGAGAATTGTTTGTCACCTAGTATGATAACTTTTTCTGAGCCCGTTCTTACAGCAAGTTGAGGTAAAATAGTCTGACTAGCTTTCTATATATGGTTGGATTTGGATATTGGGTGATTTGGCGTCAAGTAAAAGAAACGTCCCCTACATCAGACTAACAGTGAGTTGGAAAGTCATGAAAGTCAAGCATACAAGTAGTGGGAAAGTTTATCCCGGATATGTCCTTGATTAGTAAGTAAGCCTATCTATCTGCCTATTGTTAGTTTTGCTAAAATTTCCTTTTTGTTTTAAATAGGTATATGAAGTATACTTTACTATATTTTTATACCGTTCTGTACCGTAGTTATGCAAATAATCACATGACCATACTTTTAGACGGAATAGCCGCGGTGCTCAATGAATTTGGGAAAAAGGGTGTTTTCACATTTTTTCGCTTCATTGGTACTGCCAAATTCACACTGCTGGTAGGGCCAGAGATTTAAATTGCATAGTTTCGGACATGGGATTTTTTATATACTAAAGTTATACATAATTATAAGGTTTAGTACTCACCGAAGATTTATTTATAATGTTAGTAGATAAGCCTGGAAGTAAGGGGATGAATTAGAGTTGCTACTTCCAGGGACGTCCGTCTATAGGTGCTGCGTACTGCGTAAGAAGAATACCTGTAATATAAAAGAGGGACTTTAGTACATATGCTTTTTATTCGAATATATTTTGGTTTTTTATTTTATTTTTATTTCTTTTTATTGCCTGTTGGGCATTCATGTAAATGAACGCAAGCCTGATGTCCACAGGTAGGCTAGGTCTTCCATCTCGAGGTCCAATTGAATTTTTCTTACCTATGAAGCGTGGAAAGGACAAGAAGTATATCGCAGGAATTTCCAACAAAGCGATTTTAAGCGCGGTTTTAATGCAAAGCTCGCACGAAAGTTCGTAAAGTGTCGAATCGTGAAACCGGTCGGGAATAGCCTCTATGAGATTGAGGATCTTCAAGGGAAATCGCTGGGGGTATTTCATGCCAAGGATTTAAAGCAATAACTTTAACGTCCTTGGTGGTTCCAGTCCCAGCGTTTCCTCACCCAACACCTACACAATGCGAAATTGTTATTGAAACGTTTTGCTAAATACTCTATATACTTCCTGATTACTCTGATGTTTGTTTCAACTACTTGTATTTCAATTTGTTTATTTTTTCACTAATGATTTTGTTAGCTCACGTCAGGGTGAAGTGGGAGACGGTTTTGCTTGAAGGTGTTTCACCATATCACAAATCGCAGTTAGTTATAGAGAAAGTGCAGATTTTACTTAATTATGGCGCTTAAGTTTCTAAGCTAGTTACCTTTTGTAACTGTCACCATACTATTAGTGCAATTCTGTAATAACGCCCTGGGGAACTTTGCCATTAAGGACTGAGAATTGTTTGTCACCTAGTATGATAACTTTTTCTGAGCCCGTTCTTACAGCAAGTTGAGGTAATATAGTCTACCTAGCTTTCTATATATGGATGGATTTGGATATTGGGTGATTTGGCGTCAAGTAAAAGAAACGTCCCCTACATCAGACTAACAGTGAGTTGGAAAGTCATGAAAGTCAAGCATACAAGTAGTGGGAAAGTTTATCCCGGATATGTCCTTGATTAGTAAGTAAGCCTATCTATCTGCCTATTGTTAGTTTTGCTAAAATTTCCTTTTTGTTTTAAATAGGTATATGAAGTATACTTTACTATATTTTTATACCGTTCTGTACCGTAGTTATGCAAATAATCACATGACCATACTTTTAGATGGAATAGCCGCGGTGCTCAATGAATTTGGGAAAAAGGGTGTTTTCACATTTTTTCGCTTCATTGGTACTGCCAAATTCACACTGCTGGTAGGGCCAGAGATTTAAATTGCATAGTTTCGGACATGGGTTTTTTTATATACTAAAGTTATACATAATTATAAGGTTTAGTACTCACCGCAGATTTATTTATAATGTTAGTAGATAAGCCTGGAAGTAAGGGGATGAATTAGAGTTACTACTTCCAGGGACGTCCGTCTATAGGTGCTGCGTACTGCGTAAGAAGAATACCTGTAATATAAAAGAGGGACTTTAGTACATATGCTTTTTATTCGAATATATTTTGGTTTTTTATTTTATTATTATTTCTTTTTATTGCCTGTTGGGCATTCATGTAAATGAACGCAAGCCTGATGTCCACAGGTAGGCTAGGTCTTCCATCTCGAGGTCCAATTGAATTTTTCTTACCTATGAAGCGTGGAAAGGACAAGAAGTATATCGCAGGAATTTCCAACAAAGCGATTTTAAGCGCGGTTTTAATGCAAAGCTCGCACGAAAGTTCGTAAAGTGTCGAATCGTGAAACCGGTCGGGAATAGCCTCTATGAGATTGAGGATCTTCAAGGGAAATCGCTGGGGGTATTTCATGCCAAGGATTTAAAGCAATAACTTTAACGTCCTTGGTGGTTCCAGTCCCAGCGTTTCCTCACCCAACACCTACACAATGCGAAATTGTTATTGAAACGTTTTGCTAAATACTCTATATACTTCCTGATTACTCTGATGTTTGTTTCAACTACTTGTATTTCAATTTGTTTATTTTTTCACTAATGATTTTGTTAGCTCACGTCAGGGTGAAGTGGGAGACGGTTTTGCTTGAAGGTGTTTCACCATATCACAAATCGCAGTTAGTTATAGAGAAAGTGCAGATTTTACTTAATTATGGCGCTTAAGTTTCTAAGCTAGTTACCTTTTGTAACTGTCACCATACTATTAGTGCAATTCTGTAATAACGCCCTGGGGAACTTTGCCATTAAGGACTGAGAACTGTTTGTCACCTAGTATGATAACTTTTTCTGAGCCCGTTCTTACAGCAAGTTGAGGTAAAATAGTCTGACTAGCTTTCTATATATGGATGGATTTGGATATTGGGTGATTTGGCGTCAAGTAAAAGAAACGTCCCCTACATCAGACTAACAGTGAGTTGGAAAGTCATGAAAGTCAAGCATACAAGTAGTGGGAAAGTTTATCCCGGATATGTCCTTGATTAGTAAGTAAGCCTATCTATCTGCCTATTGTTAGTTTTGCTAAAATTTCCTTTTTGTTTTAAATAGGTATATGAAGTATACTTTACTATATTTTTATACCGTTCTGTACCGTAGTTATGCAAATAATCACATGACCATACTTTTAGATGGAATAGCCGCGGTGCTCAATGAATTTGGGAAAAAGGGTGTTTTCACATTTTTTCGCTTCATTGGTACTGCCAAATTCACACTGCTGGTAGGGCCAGAGATTTAAATTGCATAGTTTCGGACATGGGTTTTTTTATATACTAAAGTTATACATAATTATAAGGTTTAGTACTCACCGCAGATTTATTTATAATGTTAGTAGATAAGCCTGGAAGTAAGGGGATGAATTAGAGTTACTACTTCCAGGGACGTCCGTCTATAGGTGCTGCGTACTGCGTAAGAAGAATACCTGTAATATAAAAGAGGGACTTTAGTACATATGCTTTTTATTCGAATATATTTTGGTTTTTTATTTTATTTTTATTTCTTTTTATTGCCTGTTGGGCATTCATGTAAATGAACGCAAGCCTGATGTCCACAGGTAGGCTAGGTCTTCCATCTCGAGGTCCAATTGAATTTTTCTTACCTATGAAGCGTGGAAAGGACAAGAAGTATATCGCAGGAATTTCCAACAAAGCGATTTTAAGCGCGGTTTTAATGCAAAGCTCGCACGAAAGTTCGTAGTGTCGAATCGTGAAACCGGTCGGGAATAGCCTCTATGAGATTGAGGATCTTCAAGGGAAATCGCTGGGGGTATTTCATGCCAAGGATTTAAAGCAATAACTTTAACGTCCTTGGTGGTTCCAGTCCCAGCGTTTCCTCACCCAACACCTACACAATGCGAAATTGTTATTGAAACGTTTTGCTAAATACTCTATATACTTCCTGATTACTCTGATGTTTGTTTCAACTACTTGTATTTCAATTTGTTTATTTTTTCACTAATGATTTTGTTAGCTCACGTCAGGGTGAAGTGGGAGACGGTTTTGCTTGAAGGTGTTTCACCATATCACAAATCGCAGTTAGTTATAGAGAAAGTGCAGATTTTACTTAATTATGGCGCTTAAGTTTCTAAGCTAGTTACCTTTTGTAACTGTCACCATACTATTAGTGCAATTCTGTAATAACGCCCTGGGGAACTTTGCCATTAAGGACTGAGAATTGTTTGTCACCTAGTATGATAACTTTTTCTGAGCCCGTTCTTACAGCAAGTTGAGGTAAAATAGTCTGACTAGCTTTCTATATATGGATGGATTTGGATATTGGGTGATTTGGCGTCAAGTAAAAGAAACGTCCCCTACATCAGTCTAACAGTGAGTTGGAAAGTCATGAAAGTCAAGCATACAAGTAGTGGGAAAGTTTATCCCGGATATGTCCTTGATTAGTAAGTAAGCCTATCTATCTGCCTATTGTTAGTTTTGCTAAAATTTCCTTTTTGTTTTAAATAGGTATATGAAGTATACTTTACTATATTTTTATACCGTTCTGTACCGTAGTTATGCAAATAATCACATGACCATACTTTTAGATGGAATAGCCGCGGTGCTCAATGAATTTGGGAAAAAGGGTGTTTTCACATTTTTTCGCTTCATTGGTACTGCCAAATTCACACTGCTGGTAGGGCCAGAGATTTAAATTGCATAGTTTCGGACATGGGTTTTTTTATATACTAAAGTTATACATAATTATAAGGTTTAGTACTCACCGCAGATTTATTTATAATGTTAGTAGATAAGCCTGGAAGTAAGGGGATGAATTAGAGTTGCTACTTCCAGGGACGTCCGTCTATATGTGCTGCGTACTGCGTAAGAAGAATACCTGTAATATAAAAGAGGGACTTTAGTACATATGCTTTTTATTCGAATATATTTTGGTTTTTTATTTTCTTTTTATTTCTTTTTATTGCCTGTTGGGCATTCATGTAAATGAACGCAAGCCTGATGTCCACAGGTAGGCTAGGTCTTCCATCTCGAGGTCCAATTGAATTTTTCTTACCTATGAAGCGTGGAAAGGACAAGAAGTATATCGCAGGAATTTCCAACAAAGCGATTTTAAGCGCGGTTTTAATGCAAAGCTCGCACGAAAGTTCGTAAAGTGTCGAATCGTGAAACCGGTCGGGAATAGCCTCTATGAGATTGAGGATCTTCAAGGGAAATCGCTGGGGGTATTTCATGCCAAGGATTTAAAGCAATAACTTTAACGTCCTTGGTGGTTCCAGTCCCAGCGTTTCCTCACCCAACACCTACACAATGCGAAATTGTTATTGAAACGTTTTGCTAAATACTCTATATACTTCCTGATTACTCTGATGTTTGTTTCAACTACTTGTATTTCAATTTGTTTATTTTTTCACTAATGATTTTGTTAGCTCACGTCAGGGTGAAGTGGGAGACGGTTTTGCTTGAAGGTGTTTCACCATATCACAAATCGCAGTTAGTTATAGAGAAAGTGCAGATTTTACTTAATTATGGCGCTTAAGTTTCTAAGCTAGTTACCTTTTGTAACTGTCACCATACTATTAGTGCAATTCTGTAATAACGCCCTGGGGAACTTTGCCATTAAGGACTGAGAATTGTTTGTCACCTAGTATGATAACTTTTTCTGAGCCCGTTCTTACAGCAAGTTGAGGTAAAATAGTCTGACTAGCTTTCTATATATGGTTGGATTTGGATATTGGGTGATTTGGCGTCAAGTAAAAGAAACGTCCCCTACATCAGACTAACAGTGAGTTGGAAAGTCATGAAAGTCAAGCATACAAGTAGTGGGAAAGTTTATCCCGGATATGTCCTTGATTAGTAAGTAAGCCTATCTATCTGCCTATTGTTAGTTTTGCTAAAATTTCCTTTTTGTTTTAAATAGGTATATGAAGTATACTTTACTATATTTTTATACCGTTCTGTACCGTAGTTATGCAAATAATCACATGACCATACTTTTAGATGGAATAGCCGCGGTGCTCAATGAATTTGGGAAAAAGGGTGTTTTCACATTTTTTCGCTTCATTGGTACTGCCAAATTCACACTGCTGGTAGGGCCAGAGATTTAAATTGCATAGTTTCGGACATGGGTTTTTTTATATACTAAAGTTATACATAATTATAAGGTTTAGTATTCACCGCAGATTTATTTATAATGTTAGTAGATAAGCCTGGAAGTAAGGGGATGAATTAGAGTTACTACTTCCAGGGACGTCCGTCTATAGGTGCTGCGTACTGCGTAAGAAGAATACCTGTAATATAAAAGAGGGACTTTAGTACATATGCTTTTTATTCGAATATATTTTGGTTTTTTATTTTATTTTTATTTCTTTTTATTGCCTGTTGGGCATTCATGTAAATGAACGCAAGCCTGATGTCCACAGGTAGGCTAGGTCTTCCATCTCGAGGTCCAATTGAATTTTTCTTACCTATGAAGCGTGGAAAGGACAAGAAGTATATCGCAGGAATTTCCAACAAAGCGATTTTAAGCGCGGTTTTAATGCAAAGCTCGCACGAAAGTTCGTAAAGTGTCGAATCGTGAAACCGGTCGGGAATAGCCTCTATGAGATTGAGGATCTTCAAGGGAAATCGCTGGGGGTATTTCATGCCAAGGATTTAAAGCAATAACTTTAACGTCCTTGGTGGTTCCAGTCCCAGCGTTTCCTCACCCAACACCTACACAATGCGAAATTGTTATTGAAACGTTTTGCTAAATACTCTATATACTTCCTGATTACTCTGATGTTTGTTTCAACTACTTGTATTTCAATTTGTTTATTTTTTCACTAATGATTTTGTTAGCTCACGTCAGGGTGAAGTGGGAGACGGTTTTGCTTGAAGGTGTTTCACCATATCACAAATCGCAGTTAGTTATAGAGAAAGTGCAGATTTTACTTAATTATGGCGCTTAAGTTTCTAAGCTAGTTACCTTTTGTAACTGTCACCATACTATTAGTGCAATTCTGTAATAACGCCCTGGGGAACTTTGCCATTAAGGACTGAGAATTGTTTGTCACCTAGTATGATAACTTTTTCTGAGCCCGTTCTTACAGCAAGTTGAGGTAAAATAGTCTGACTAGCTTTCTATATATGGTTGGATTTGGATATTGGGTGATTTGGCGTCAAGTAAAAGAAACGTCCCCTACATCAGACTAACAGTGAGTTGGAAAGTCATGAAAGTCAAGCATACAAGTAGTGGGAAAGTTTATCCCGGATATGTCCTTGATTAGTAAGTAAGCCTATCTATCTGCCTATTGTTAGTTTTGCTAAAATTTCCTTTTTGTTTTAAATAGGTATATGAAGTATACTTTACTATATTTTTATACCGTTCTGTACCGTAGTTATGCAAATAATCACATGACCATACTTTTAGATGGAATAGCCGCGGTGCTCAATGAATTTGGGAAAAAGGGTGTTTTCACATTTTTTCGCTTCATTGGTACTGCCAAATTCACACTGCTGGTAGGGCCAGAGATTTAAATTGCATAGTTTCGGACATGGGTTTTTTTATATACTAAAGTTATACATAATTATAAGGTTTAGTACTCACCGCAGATTTATTTATAATGTTAGTAGATAAGCCTGGAAGTAAGGGGATGAATTAGAGTTACTACTTCCAGGGACGTCCGTCTATAGGTGCTGCGTACTGCGTAAGAAGAATACCTGTAATATAAAAGAGGGACTTTAGTACATATGCTTTTTATTCGAATATATTTTGGTTTTTTATTTTATTTTTATTTCTTTTTATTGCCTGTTGGGCATTCATGTAAATGAACGCAAGCCTGATGTCCACAGGTAGGCTAGGTCTTCCATCTCGAGGTCCAATTGAATTTTTCTTACCTATGAAGCGTGGAAAGGACAAGAAGTATATCGCAGGAATTTCCAACAAAGCGATTTTAAGCGCGGTTTTAATGCAAAGCTCGCACGAAAGTTCGTAAAGTGTCGAATCGTGAAACCGGTCGGGAATAGCCTCTATGAGATTGAGGATCTTCAAGGGAAATCGCTGGGGGTATTTCATGCCAAGGATTTAAAGCAATAACTTTAACGTCCTTGGTGGTTCCAGTCCCAGCGTTTCCTCACCCAACACCTACACAATGCGAAATTGTTATTGAAACGTTTTGCTAAATACTCTATATACTTCCTGATTACTCTGATGTTTGTTTCAACTACTTGTATTTCAATTTGTTTATTTTTTCACTAATGATTTTGTTAGCTCACGTCAGGGTGAAGTGGGAGACGGTTTTGCTTGAAGGTGTTTCACCATATCACAAATCGCAGTTAGTTATAGAGAAAGTGCAGATTTTACTTAATTATGGCGCTTAAGTTTCTAAGCTAGTTACCTTTTGTAACTGTCACCATACTATTAGTGCAATTCTGTAATAACGCCCTGGGGAACTTTGCCATTAAGGACTGAGAATTGTTTGTCACCTAGTATGATAACTTTTTCTGAGCCCGTTCTTACAGCAAGTTGAGGTAAAATAGTCTGACTAGCTTTCTATATATGGTTGGATTTGGATATTGGGTGATTTGGCGTCAAGTAAAAGAAACGTCCCCTACATCAGACTAACAGTGAGTTGGAAAGTCATGAAAGTCAAGCATACAAGTAGTGGGAAAGTTTATCCCGGATATGTCCTTGATTAGTAAGTAAGCCTATCTATCTGCCTATTGTTAGTTTTGCTAAAATTTCCTTTTTGTTTTAAATAGGTATATGAAGTATACTTTACTATATTTTTATACCGTTCTGTACCGTAGTTATGCAAATAATCACATGACCATACTTTTAGATGGAATAGCCGCGGTGCTCAATGAATTTGGGAAAAAGGGTGTTTTCACATTTTTTCGCTTCATTGGTACTGCCAAATTCACACTGCTGGTAGGGCCAGAGATTTAAATTGCATAGTTTCGGACATGGGTTTTTTTATATACTAAAGTTATACATAATTATAAGGTTTAGTACTCACCGCAGATTTATTTATAATGTTAGTAGATAAGCCTGGAAGTAAGGGGATGAATTAGAGTTACTACTTCCAGGGACGTCCGTCTATAGGTGCTGCGTACTGCGTAAGAAGAATACCTGTAATATAAAAGAGGGACTTTAGTACATATGCTTTTTATTCGAATATATTTTGGTTTTTTATTTTATTTTTATTTCTTTTTATTGCCTGTTGGGCATTCATGTAAATGAACGCAAGCCTGATGTCCACAGGTAGGCTAGGTCTTCCATCTCGAGGTCCAATTGAATTTTTCTTACCTATGAAGCGTGGAAAGGACAAGAAGTATATCGCAGGAATTTCCAACAAAGCGATTTTAAGCGCGGTTTTAATGCAAAGCTCGCACGAAAGTTCGTAAAGTGTCGAATCGTGAAACCGGTCGGGAATAGCCTCTATGAGATTGAGGATCTTCAAGGGAAATCGCTGGGGGTATTTCATGCCAAGGATTTAAAGCAATAACTTTAACGTCCTTGGTGGTTCCAGTCCCAGCGTTTCCTCACCCAACACCTACACAATGCGAAATTGTTATTGAAACGTTTTGCTAAATACTCTATATACTTCCTGATTACTCTGATGTTTGTTTCAACTACTTGTATTTCAATTTGTTTATTTTTTCACTAATGATTTTGTTAGCTCACGTCAGGGTGAAGTGGGAGACGGTTTTGCTTGAAGGTGTTTCACCATATCACAAATCGCAGTTAGTTATAGAGAAAGTGCAGATTTTACTTAATTATGGCGCTTAAGTTTCTAAGCTAGTTACCTTTTGTAACTGTCACCATACTATTAGTGCAATTCTGTAATAACGCCCTGGGGAACTTTGCCATTAAGGACTGAGAATTGTTTGTCACCTAGTATGATAACTTTTTCTGAGCCCGTTCTTACAGCAAGTTGAGGTAAAATAGTCTGACTAGCTTTCTATATATGGTTGGATTTGGATATTGGGTGATTTGGCGTCAAGTAAAAGAAACGTCCCCTACATCAGACTAACAGTGAGTTGGAAAGTCATGAAAGTCAAGCATACAAGTAGTGGGAAAGTTTATCCCGGATATGTCCTTGATTAGTAAGTAAGCCTATCTATCTGCCTATTGTTAGTTTTGCTAAAATTTCCTTTTTGTTTTAAATAGGTATATGAAGTATACTTTACTATATTTTTATACCGTTCTGTACCGTAGTTATGCAAATAATCACATGACCATACTTTTAGACGGAATAGCCGCGGTGCTCAATGAATTTGGGAAAAAGGGTGTTTTCACATTTTTTCGCTTCATTGGTACTGCCAAATTCACACTGCTGGTAGGGCCAGAGATTTAAATTGCATAGTTTCGGACATGGGATTTTTTATATACTAAAGTTATACATAATTATAAGGTTTAGTACTCACCGAAGATTTATTTATAATGTTAGTAGATAAGCCTGGAAGTAAGGGGATGAATTAGAGTTGCTACTTCCAGGGACGTCCGTCTATAGGTGCTGCGTACTGCGTAAGAAGAATACCTGTAATATAAAAGAGGGACTTTAGTACATATGCTTTTTATTCGAATATATTTTGGTTTTTTATTTTATTTTTATTTCTTTTTATTGCCTGTTGGGCATTCATGTAAATGAACGCAAGCCTGATGTCCACAGGTAGGCTAGGTCTTCCATCTCGAGGTCCAATTGAATTTTTCTTACCTATGAAGCGTGGAAAGGACAAGAAGTATATCGCAGGAATTTCCAACAAAGCGATTTTAAGCGCGGTTTTAATGCAAAGCTCGCACGAAAGTTCGTAAAGTGTCGAATCGTGAAACCGGTCGGGAATAGCCTCTATGAGATTGAGGATCTTCAAGGGAAATCGCTGGGGGTATTTCATGCCAAGGATTTAAAGCAATAACTTTAACGTCCTTGGTGGTTCCAGTCCCAGCGTTTCCTCACCCAACACCTACACAATGCGAAATTGTTATTGAAACGTTTTGCTAAATACTCTATATACTTCCTGATTACTCTGATGTTTGTTTCAACTACTTGTATTTCAATTTGTTTATTTTTTCACTAATGATTTTGTTAGCTCACGTCAGGGTGAAGTGGGAGACGGTTTTGCTTGAAGGTGTTTCACCATATCACAAATCGCAGTTAGTTATAGAGAAAGTGCAGATTTTACTTAATTATGGCGCTTAAGTTTCTAAGCTAGTTACCTTTTGTAACTGTCACCATACTATTAGTGCAATTCTGTAATAACGCCCTGGGGAACTTTGCCATTAAGGACTGAGAATTGTTTGTCACCTAGTATGATAACTTTTTCTGAGCCCGTTCTTACAGCAAGTTGAGGTAAAATAGTCTGACTAGCTTTCTATATATGGATGGATTTGGATATTGGGTGATTTGGCGTCAAGTAAAAGAAACGTCCCCTACATCAGACTAACAGTGAGTTGGAAAGTCATGAAAGTCAAGCATACAAGTAGTGGGAAAGTTTATCCCGGATATGTCCTTGATTAGTAAGTAAGCCTATCTATCTGCCTATTGTTAGTTTTGCTAAAATTTCCTTTTTGTTTTAAATAGGTATATGAAGTATACTTTACTATATTTTTATACCGTTCTGTACCGTAGTTATGCAAATAATCACATGACCATACTTTTAGATGGAATAGCCGCGGTGCTCAATGAATTTGGGAAAAAGGGTGTTTTCACATTTTTTCGCTTCATTGGTACTGCCAAATTCACACTGCTGGTAGGGCCAGAGATTTAAATTGCATAGTTTCGGACATGGGTTTTTTTATATACTAAAGTTATACATAATTATAAGGTTTAGTACTCACCGCAGATTTATTTATAATGTTAGTAGATAAGCCTGGAAGTAAGGGGATGAATTAGAGTTACTACTTCCAGGGACGTCCGTCTATAGGTGCTGCGTACTGCGTAAGAAGAATACCTGTAATATAAAAGAGGGACTTTAGTACATATGCTTTTTATTCGAATATATTTTGGTTTTTTATTTTATTATTATTTCTTTTTATTGCCTGTTGGGCATTCATGTAAATGAACGCAAGCCTGATGTCCACAGGTAGGCTAGGTCTTCCATCTCGAGGTCCAATTGAATTTTTCTTACCTATGAAGCGTGGAAAGGACAAGAAGTATATCGCAGGAATTTCCAACAAAGCGATTTTAAGCGCGGTTTTAATGCAAAGCTCGCACGAAAGTTCGTAAAGTGTCGAATCGTGAAACCGGTCGGGAATAGCCTCTATGAGATTGAGGATCTTCAAGGGAAATCGCTGGGGGTATTTCATGCCAAGGATTTAAAGCAATAACTTTAACGTCCTTGGTGGTTCCAGTCCCAGCGTTTCCTCACCCAACACCTACACAATGCGAAATTGTTATTGAAACGTTTTGCTAAATACTCTATATACTTCCTGATTACTCTGATGTTTGTTTCAACTACTTGTATTTCAATTTGTTTATTTTTTCACTAATGATTTTGTTAGCTCACGTCAGGGTGAAGTGGGAGACGGTTTTGCTTGAAGGTGTTTCACCATATCACAAATCGCAGTTAGTTATAGAGAAAGTGCAGATTTTACTTAATTATGGCGCTTAAGTTTCTAAGCTAGTTACCTTTTGTAACTGTCACCATACTATTAGTGCAATTCTGTAATAACGCCCTGGGGAACTTTGCCATTAAGGACTGAGAACTGTTTGTCACCTAGTATGATAACTTTTTCTGAGCCCGTTCTTACAGCAAGTTGAGGTAAAATAGTCTGACTAGCTTTCTATATATGGATGGATTTGGATATTGGGTGATTTGGCGTCAAGTAAAAGAAACGTCCCCTACATCAGACTAACAGTGAGTTGGAAAGTCATGAAAGTCAAGCATACAAGTAGTGGGAAAGTTTATCCCGGATATGTCCTTGATTAGTAAGTAAGCCTATCTATCTGCCTATTGTTAGTTTTGCTAAAATTTCCTTTTTGTTTTAAATAGGTATATGAAGTATACTTTACTATATTTTTATACCGTTCTGTACCGTAGTTATGCAAATAATCACATGACCATACTTTTAGATGGAATAGCCGCGGTGCTCAATGAATTTGGGAAAAAGGGTGTTTTCACATTTTTTCGCTTCATTGGTACTGCCAAATTCACACTGCTGGTAGGGCCAGAGATTTAAATTGCATAGTTTCGGACATGGGTTTTTTTATATACTAAAGTTATACATAATTATAAGGTTTAGTACTCACCGCAGATTTATTTATAATGTTAGTAGATAAGCCTGGAAGTAAGGGGATGAATTAGAGTTACTACTTCCAGGGACGTCCGTCTATAGGTGCTGCGTACTGCGTAAGAAGAATACCTGTAATATAAAAGAGGGACTTTAGTACATATGCTTTTTATTCGAATATATTTTGGTTTTTTATTTTATTTTTATTTCTTTTTATTGCCTGTTGGGCATTCATGTAAATGAACGCAAGCCTGATGTCCACAGGTAGGCTAGGTCTTCCATCTCGAGGTCCAATTGAATTTTTCTTACCTATGAAGCGTGGAAAGGACAAGAAGTATATCGCAGGAATTTCCAACAAAGCGATTTTAAGCGCGGTTTTAATGCAAAGCTCGCACGAAAGTTCGTAAAGTGTCGAATCGTGAAACCGGTCGGGAATAGCCTCTATGAGATTGAGGATCTTCAAGGGAAATCGCTGGGGGTATTTCATGCCAAGGATTTAAAGCAATAACTTTAACGTCCTTGGTGGTTCCAGTCCCAGCGTTTCCTCACCCAACACCTACACAATGCGAAATTGTTATTGAAACGTTTTGCTAAATACTCTATATACTTCCTGATTACTCTGATGTTTGTTTCAACTACTTGTATTTCAATTTGTTTATTTTTTCACTAATGATTTTGTTAGCTCACGTCAGGGTGAAGTGGGAGACGGTTTTGCTTGAAGGTGTTTCACCATATCACAAATCGCAGTTAGTTATAGAGAAAGTGCAGATTTTACTTAATTATGGCGCTTAAGTTTCTAAGCTAGTTACCTTTTGTAACTGTCACCATACTATTAGTGCAATTCTGTAATAACGCCCTGGGGAACTTTGCCATTAAGGACTGAGAATTGTTTGTCACCTAGTATGATAACTTTTTCTGAGCCCGTTCTTACAGCAAGTTGAGGTAAAATAGTCTGACTAGCTTTCTATATATGGTTGGATTTGGATATTGGGTGATTTGGCGTCAAGTAAAAGAAACGTCCCCTACATCAGACTAACAGTGAGTTGGAAAGTCATGAAAGTCAAGCATACAAGTAGTGGGAAAGTTTATCCCGGATATGTCCTTGATTAGTAAGTAAGCCTATCTATCTGCCTATTGTTAGTTTTGCTAAAATTTCCTTTTTGTTTTAAATAGGTATATGAAGTATACTTTACTATATTTTTATACCGTTCTGTACCGTAGTTATGCAAATAATCACATGACCATACTTTTAGATGGAATAGCCGCGGTGCTCAATGAATTTGGGAAAAAGGGTGTTTTCACATTTTTTCGCTTCATTGGTACTGCCAAATTCACACTGCTGGTAGGGCCAGAGATTTAAATTGCATAGTTTCGGACATGGGTTTTTTTATATACTAAAGTTATACATAATTATAAGGTTTAGTACTCACCGCAGATTTATTTATAATGTTAGTAGATAAGCCTGGAAGTAAGGGGATGAATTAGAGTTACTACTTCCAGGGACGTCCGTCTATAGGTGCTGCGTACTGCGTAAGAAGAATACCTGTAATATAAAAGAGGGACTTTAGTACATATGCTTTTTATTCGAATATATTTTGGTTTTTTATTTTATTTTTATTTCTTTTTATTGCCTGTTGGGCATTCATGTAAATGAACGCAAGCCTGATGTCCACAGGTAGGGTAGGTCTTCCATCTCGAGGTCCAATTGAATTTTTCTTACCTATGAAGCGTGGAAAGGACAAGAAGTATATCGCAGGAATTTCCAACAAAGCGATTTTAAGCGCGGTTTTAATGCAAAGCTCGCACGAAAGTTCGTAAAGTGTCGAATCGTGAAACCGGTCGGGAATAGCCTCTATGAGATTGAGGATCTTCAAGGGAAATCGCTGGGGGTATTTCATGCCAAGGATTTAAAGCAATAACTTTAACGTCCTTGGTGGTTCCAGTCCCAGCGTTTCCTCACCCAACACCTACACAATGCGAAATTGTTATTGAAACGTTTTGCTAAATACTCTATATACTTCCTGATTACTCTGATGTTTGTTTCAACTACTTGTATTTCAATTTGTTTATTTTTTCACTAATGATTTTGTTAGCTCACGTCAGGGTGAAGTGGGAGACGGTTTTGCTTGAAGGTGTTTCACCATATCACAAATCGCAGTTAGTTATAGAGAAAGTGCAGATTTTACTTAATTATGGCGCTTAAGTTTCTAAGCTAGTTACCTTTTGTAACTGTCACCATACTATTAGTGCAATTCTGTAATAACGCCCTGGGGAACTTTGCCATTAAGGACTGAGAATTGTTTGTCACCTAGTATGATAACTTTTTCTGAGCCCGTTCTTACAGCAAGTTGAGGTAAAATAGTCTGACTAGCTTTCTATATATGGTTGGATTTGGATATTGGGTGATTTGGCGTCAAGTAAAAGAAACGTCCCCTACATCAGACTAACAGTGAGTTGGAAAGTCATGAAAGTCAAGCATACAAGTAGTGGGAAAGTTTATCCCGGATATGTCCTTGATTAGTAAGTAAGCCTATCTATCTGCCTATTGTTA
Source organism: Panzeria rudis (assembly GCA_956483635.1). Lineage (NCBI taxonomy): Eukaryota > Metazoa > Arthropoda > Insecta > Diptera > Tachinidae > Panzeria > Panzeria rudis. Next base: position 177,792,225 of record OY101448.1, read on the forward strand.
GTTTTGCTAAAATTTCCTTTTTGTTTTAAATAGGTATATGAAGTATACTTTACTATATTTTTATACCGTTCTGTACCGTAGTTATGCAAATAATCACATGACCATACTTTTAGATGGAATAGCCGCGGTGCTCAATGAATTTGGGAAAAAGGGTGTTTTCACATTTTTTCGCTTCATTGGTACTGCCAAATTCACACTGCTGGTAGGGCCAGAGATTTAAATTGCATAGTTTCGGACATGGGTTTTTTTATATACTAAAGTTATACATAATTATAAGGTTTAGTACTCACCGCAGATTTATTTATAATGTTAGTAGATAAGCCTGGAAGTAAGGGGATGAATTAGAGTTACTACTTCCAGGGACGTCCGTCTATAGGTGCTGCGTACTGCGTAAGAAGAATACCTGTAATATAAAAGAGGGACTTTAGTACATATGCTTTTTATTCGAATATATTTTGGTTTTTTATTTTATTTTTATTTCTTTTTATTGCCTGTTGGGCATTCATGTAAATGAACGCAAGCCTGATGTCCACAGGTAGGGTAGGTCTTCCATCTCGAGGTCCAATTGAATTTTTCTTACCTATGAAGCGTGGAAAGGACAAGAAGTATATCGCAGGAATTTCCAACAAAGCGATTTTAAGCGCGGTTTTAATGCAAAGCTCGCACGAAAGTTCGTAAAGTGTCGAATCGTGAAACCGGTCGGGAATAGCCTCTATGAGATTGAGGATCTTCAAGGGAAATCGCTGGGGGTATTTCATGCCAAGGATTTAAAGCAATAACTTTAACGTCCTTGGTGGTTCCAGTCCCAGCGTTTCCTCACCCAACACCTACACAATGCGAAATTGTTATTGAAACGTTTTGCTAAATACTCTATATACTTCCTGATTACTCTGATGTTTGTTTCAACTACTTGTATTTCAATTTGTTTATTTTTTCACTAATGATTTTGTTAGCTCACGTCAGGGTGAAGTGGGAGACGGTTTTGCTTGAAGGTGTTTCACCATATCACAAATCGCAGTTAGTTATAGAGAAAGTGCAGATTTTACTTAATTATGGCGCTTAAGTTTCTAAGCTAGTTACCTTTTGTAACTGTCACCATACTATTAGTGCAATTCTGTAATAACGCCCTGGGGAACTTTGCCATTAAGGACTGAGAATTGTTTGTCACCTAGTATGATAACTTTTTCTGAGCCCGTTCTTACAGCAAGTTGAGGTAAAATAGTCTGACTAGCTTTCTATATATGGATGGATTTGGATATTGGGTGATTTGGCGTCAAGTAAAAGAAACGTCCCCTACATCAGTCTAACAGTGAGTTGGAAAGTCATGAAAGTCAAGCATACAAGTAGTGGGAAAGTTTATCCCGGATATGTCCTTGATTAGTAAGTAAGCCTATCTATCTGCCTATTGTTAGTTTTGCTAAAATTTCCTTTTTGTTTTAAATAGGTATATGAAGTATACTTTACTATATTTTTATACCGTTCTGTACCGTAGTTATGCAAATAATCACATGACCATACTTTTGGATGGAATAGCCGCGGTGCTCAATGAATTTGGGAAAAAGGGTGTTTTCACATTTTTTCGCTTCATTGGTACTGCCAAATTCACACTGCTGGTAGGGCCAGAGATTTAAATTGCATAGTTTCGGACATGGGTTTTTTTATATACTAAAGTTATACATAATTATAAGGTTTAGTACTCACCGCAGATTTATTTATAATGTTTGTAGATAAGCCTGGAAGTAAGGGGATGAATTAGAGTTGCTACTTCCAGGGACGTCCGTCTATATGTGCTGCGTACTGCGTAAGAAGAATACCTGTAATATAAAAGAGGGACTTTAGTACATATGCTTTTTATTCGAATATATTTTGGTTTTTTATTTTATTTTTATTTCTTTTTATTGCCTGTTGGGCATTCATGTAAATGAACGCAAGCCTGATGTCCACAGGTAGGCTAGGTCTTCCATCTCGAGGTCCAATTGAATTTTTCTTACCTATGAAGCGTGGAAAGGACAAGAAGTATATCGCAGGAATTTCCAACAAAGCGATTTTAAGCGCGGTTTTAATGCAAAGCTCGCACGAAAGTTCGTAAAGTGTCGAATCGTGAAACCGGTCGGGAATAGCCTCTATGAGATTGAGGATCTTCAAGGGAAATCGCTGGGGGTATTTCATGCCAAGGATTTAAAGCAATAACTTTAACGTCCTTGGTGGTTCCAGTCCCAGCGTTTCCTCACCCAACACCTACACAATGCGAAATTGTTATTGAAACGTTTTGCTAAATACTCTATATACTTCCTGATTACTCTGATGTTTGTTTCAACTACTTGTATTTCAATTTGTTTATTTTTTCACTAATGATTTTGTTAGCTCACGTCAGGGTGAAGTGGGAGACGGTTTTGCTTGAAGGTGTTTCACCATATCACAAATCGCAGTTAGTTATAGAGAAAGTGCAGATTTTACTTAATTATGGCGCTTAAGTTTCTAAGCTAGTTACCTTTTGTAACTGTCACCATACTATTAGTGCAATTCTGTAATAACGCCCTGGGGAACTTTGCCATTAAGGACTGAGAATTGTTTGTCACCTAGTATGATAACTTTTTCTGAGCCCGTTCTTACAGCAAGTTGAGGTAAAATAGTCTGACTAGCTTTCTATATATGGATGGATTTGGATATTGGGTGATTTGGCGTCAAGTAAAAGAAACGTCCCCTACATCAGTCTAACAGTGAGTTGGAAAGTCATGAAAGTCAAGCATACAAGTAGTGGGAAAGTTTATCCCGGATATGTCCTTGATTAGTAAGTAAGCCTATCTATCTGCCTATTGTTAGTTTTGCTAAAATTTCCTTTTTGTTTTAAATAGGTATATGAAGTATACTTTACTATATTTTTATACCGTTCTGTACCGTAGTTATGCAAATAATCACATGACCATACTTTTGGATGGAATAGCCGCGGTGCTCAATGAATTTGGGAAAAAGGGTGTTTTCACATTTTTTCGCTTCATTGGTACTGCCAAATTCACACTGCTGGTAGGGCCAGAGATTTAAATTGCATAGTTTCGGACATGGGTTTTTTTATATACTAAAGTTATACATAATTATAAGGTTTAGTACTCACCGCAGATTTATTTATAATGTTTGTAGATAAGCCTGGAAGTAAGGGGATGAATTAGAGTTGCTACTTCCAGGGACGTCCGTCTATATGTGCTGCGTACTGCGTAAGAAGAATACCTGTAATATAAAAGAGGGACTTTAGTACATATGCTTTTTATTCGAATATATTTTGGTTTTTTATTTTATTTTTATTTCTTTTTATTGCCTGTTGGGCATTCATGTAAATGAACGCAAGCCTGATGTCCACAGGTAGGCTAGGTCTTCCATCTCGAGGTCCAATTGAATTTTTCTTACCTATGAAGCGTGGAAAGGACAAGAAGTATATCGCAGGAATTTCCAACAAAGCGATTTTAAGCGCGGTTTTAATGCAAAGCTCGCACGAAAGTTCGTAAAGTGTCGAATCGTGAAACCGGTCGGGAATAGCCTCTATGAGATTGAGGATCTTCAAGGGAAATCGCTGGGGGTATTTCATGCCAAGGATTTAAAGCAATAACTTTAACGTCCTTGGTGGTTCCAGTCCCAGCGTTTCCTCACCCAACACCTACACAATGCGAAATTGTTATTGAAACGTTTTGCTAAATACTCTATATACTTCCTGATTACTCTGATGTTTGTTTCAACTACTTGTATTTCAATTTGTTTATTTTTTCACTAATGATTTTGTTAGCTCACGTCAGGGTGAAGTGGGAGACGGTTTTGCTTGAAGGTGTTTCACCATATCACAAATCGCAGTTAGTTATAGAGAAAGTGCAGATTTTACTTAATTATGGCGCTTAAGTTTCTAAGCTAGTTACCTTTTGTAACTGTCACCATACTATTAGTGCAATTCTGTAATAACGCCCTGGGGAACTTTGCCATTAAGGACTGAGAATTGTTTGTCACCTAGTATGATAACTTTTTCTGAGCCCGTTCTTACAGCAAGTTGAGGTAAAATAGTCTGACTAGCTTTCTATATATGGTTGGATTTGGATATTGGGTGATTTGGCGTCAAGTAAAAGAAACGTCCCCTACATCAGACTAACAGTGAGTTGGAAAGTCATGAAAGTCAAGCATACAAGTAGTGGGAAAGTTTATCCCGGATATGTCCTTGATTAGTAAGTAAGCCTATCTATCTGCCTATTGTTAGTTTTGCTAAAATTTCCTTTTTGTTTTAAATAGGTATATGAAGTATACTTTACTATATTTTTATACCGTTCTGTACCGTAGTTATGCAAATAATCACATGACCATACTTTTAGATGGAATAGCCGCGGTGCTCAATGAATTTGGGAAAAAGGGTGTTTTCACATTTTTTCGCTTCATTGGTACTGCCAAATTCACACTGCTGGTAGGGCCAGAGATTTAAATTGCATAGTTTCGGACATGGGTTTTTTTATATACTAAAGTTATACATAATTATAAGGTTTAGTACTCACCGCAGATTTATTTATAATGTTAGTAGATAAGCCTGGAAGTAAGGGGATGAATTAGAGTTACTACTTCCAGGGACGTCCGTCTATAGGTGCTGCGTACTGCGTAAGAAGAATACCTGTAATATAAAAGAGGGACTTTAGTACATATGCTTTTTATTCGAATATATTTTGGTTTTTTATTTTATTTTTATTTCTTTTTATTGCCTGTTGGGCATTCATGTAAATGAACGCAAGCCTGATGTCCACAGGTAGGCTAGGTCTTCCATCTCGAGGTCCAATTGAATTTTTCTTACCTATGAAGCGTGGAAAGGACAAGAAGTATATCGCAGGAATTTCCAACAAAGCGATTTTAAGCGCGGTTTTAATGCAAAGCTCGCACGAAAGTTCGTAAAGTGTCGAATCGTGAAACCGGTCGGGAATAGCCTCTATGAGATTGAGGATCTTCAAGGGAAATCGCTGGGGGTATTTCATGCCAAGGATTTAAAGCAATAACTTTAACGTCCTTGGTGGTTCCAGTCCCAGCGTTTCCTCACCCAACACCTACACAATGCGAAATTGTTATTGAAACGTTTTGCTAAATACTCTATATACTTCCTGATTACTCTGATGTTTGTTTCAACTACTTGTATTTCAATTTGTTTATTTTTTCACTAATGATTTTGTTAGCTCACGTCAGAGTGAAGTGGGAGACGGTTTTGCTTGAAGGTGTTTCACCATATCACAAATCGCAGTTAGTTATAGAGAAAGTGCAGATTTTACTTAATTATGGCGCTTAAGTTTCTAAGCTAGTTACCTTTTGTAACTGTCACCATACTATTAGTGCAATTCTGTAATAACGCCCTGGGGAACTTTGCCATTAAGGACTGAGAATTGTTTGTCACCTAGTATGATAACTTTTTCTGAGCCCGTTCTTACAGCAAGTTGAGGTAAAATAGTCTGACTAGCTTTCTATATATGGATGGATTTGGATATTGGGTGATTTGGCGTCAAGTAAAAGAAACGTCCCCTACATCAGTCTAACAGTGAGTTGGAAAGTCATGAAAGTCAAGCATACAAGTAGTGGGAAAGTTTATCCCGGATATGTCCTTGATTAGTAAGTAAGCCTATCTATCTGCCTATTGTTAGTTTTGCTAAAATTTCCTTTTTGTTTTAAATAGGTATATGAAGTATACTTTACTATATTTTTATACCGTTCTGTACCGTAGTTATGCAAATAATCACATGACCATACTTTTAGATGGAATAGCCGCGGTGCTCAATGAATTTGGGAAAAAGGGTGTTTTCACATTTTTTCGCTTCATTGGTACTGCCAAATTCACACTGCTGGTAGGGCCAGAGATTTAAATTGCATAGTTTCGGACATGGGTTTTTTTATATACTAAAGTTATACATAATTATAAGGTTTAGTACTCACCGCAGATTTATTTATAATGTTAGTAGATAAGCCTGGAAGTAAGGGGATGAATTAGAGTTGCTACTTCCAGGGACGTCCGTCTATATGTGCTGCGTACTGCGTAAGAAGAATACCTGTAATATAAAAGAGGGACTTTAGTACATATGCTTTTTATTCGAATATATTTTGGTTTTTTATTTTATTTTTATTTCTTTTTATTGCCTGTTGGGCATTCATGTAAATGAACGCAAGCCTGATGTCCACAGGTAGGCTAGGTCTTCCATCTCGAGGTCCAATTGAATTTTTCTTACCTATGAAGCGTGGAAAGGACAAGAAGTATATCGCAGCAATTTCCAACAAAGCGATTTTAAGCGCGGTTTTAATGCAAAGCTCGCACGAAAGTTCGTAAAGTGTCGAATCGTGAAACCGGTCGGGAATAGCCTCTATGAGATTGAGGATCTTCAAGGGAAATCGCTGGGGGTATTTCATGCCAAGGATTTAAAGCAATAACTTTAACGTCCTTGGTGGTTCCAGTCCCAGCGTTTCCTCACCCAACACCTACACAATGCGAAATTGTTATTGAAACGTTTTGCTAAATACTCTATATACTTCCTGATTACTCTGATGTTTGTTTCAACTACTTGTATTTCAATTTGTTTATTTTTTCACTAATGATTTTGTTAGCTCACGTCAGGGTGAAGTGGGAGACGGTTTTGCTTGAAGGTGTTTCACCATATCACAAATCGCAGTTAGTTATAGAGAAAGTGCAGATTTTACTTAATTATGGCGCTTAAGTTTCTAAGCTAGTTACCTTTTGTAACTGTCACCATACTATTAGTGCAATTCTGTAATAACGCCCTGGGGAACTTTGCCATTAAGGACTGAGAATTGTTTGTCACCTAGTATGATAACTTTTTCTGAGCCCGTTCTTACAGCAAGTTGAGGTAAAATAGTCTGACTAGCTTTCTATATATGGTTGGATTTGGATATTGGGTGATTTGGCGTCAAGTAAAAGAAACGTCCCCTACATCAGACTAACAGTGAGTTGGAAAGTCATGAAAGTCAAGCATACAAGTAGTGGGAAAGTTTATCCCGGATATGTCCTTGATTAGTAAGTAAGCCTATCTATCTGCCTATTGTTAGTTTTGCTAAAATTTCCTTTTTGTTTTAAATAGGTATATGAAGTATACTTTACTATATTTTTATACCGTTCTGTACCGTAGTTATGCAAATAATCACATGACCATACTTTTAGATGGAATAGCCGCGGTGCTCAATGAATTTGGGAAAAAGGGTGTTTTCACATTTTTTCGCTTCATTGGTACTGCCAAATTCACACTGCTGGTAGGGCCAGAGATTTAAATTGCATAGTTTCGGACATGGGTTTTTTTATATACTAAAGTTATACATAATTATAAGGTTTAGTACTCACCGCAGATTTATTTATAATGTTAGTAGATAAGCCTGGAAGTAAGGGGATGAATTAGAGTTACTACTTCCAGGGACGTCCGTCTATAGGTGCTGCGTACTGCGTAAGAAGAATACCTGTAATATAAAAGAGGGACTTTAGTACATATGCTTTTTATTCGAATATATTTTGGTTTTTTATTTTATTTTTATTTCTTTTTATTGCCTGTTGGGCATTCATGTAAATGAACGCAAGCCTGATGTCCACAGGTAGGCTAGGTCTTCCATCTCGAGGTCCAATTGAATTTTTCTTACCTATGAAGCGTGGAAAGGACAAGAAGTATATCGCAGGAATTTCCAACAAAGCGATTTTAAGCGCGGTTTTAATGCAAAGCTCGCACGAAAGTTCGTAAAGTGTCGAATCGTGAAACCGGTCGGGAATAGCCTCTATGAGATTGAGGATCTTCAAGGGAAATCGCTGGGGGTATTTCATGCCAAGGATTTAAAGCAATAACTTTAACGTCCTTGGTGGTTCCAGTCCCAGCGTTTCCTCACCCAACACCTACACAATGCGAAATTGTTATTGAAACGTTTTGCTAAATACTCTATATACTTCCTGATTACTCTGATGTTTGTTTCAACTACTTGTATTTCAATTTGTTTATTTTTTCACTAATGATTTTGTTAGCTCACGTCAGGGTGAAGTGGGAGACGGTTTTGCTTGAAGGTGTTTCACCATATCACAAATCGCAGTTAGTTATAGAGAAAGTGCAGATTTTACTTAATTATGGCGCTTAAGTTTCTAAGCTAGTTACCTTTTGTAACTGTCACCATACTATTAGTGCAATTCTGTAATAACGCCCTGGGGAACTTTGCCATTAAGGACTGAGAACTGTTTGTCACCTAGTATGATAACTTTTTCTGAGCCCGTTCTTACAGCAAGTTGAGGTAAAATAGTCTGACTAGCTTTCTATATATGGATGGATTTGGATATTGGGTGATTTGGCGTCAAGTAAAAGAAACGTCCCCTACATCAGACTAACAGTGAGTTGGAAAGTCATGAAAGTCAAGCATACAAGTAGTGGGAAAGTTTATCCCGGATATGTCCTTGATTAGTAAGTAAGCCTATCTATCTGCCTATTGTTAGTTTTGCTAAAATTTCCTTTTTGTTTTAAATAGGTATATGAAGTATACTTTACTATATTTTTATACCGTTCTGTACCGTAGTTATGCAAATAATCACATGACCATACTTTTAGATGGAATAGCCGCGGTGCTCAATGAATTTGGGAAAAAGGGTGTTTTCACATTTTTTCGCTTCATTGGTACTGCCAAATTCACACTGCTGGTAGGGCCAGAGATTTAAATTGCATAGTTTCGGACATGGGTTTTTTTATATACTAAAGTTATACATAATTATAAGGTTTAGTACTCACCGCAGATTTATTTATAATGTTAGTAGATAAGCCTGGAAGTAAGGGGATGAATTAGAGTTACTACTTCCAGGGACGTCCGTCTATAGGTGCTGCGTACTGCGTAAGAAGAATACCTGTAATATAAAAGAGGGACTTTAGTACATATGCTTTTTATTCGAATATATTTTGGTTTTTTATTTTATTTTTATTTCTTTTTATTGCCTGTTGGGCATTCATGTAAATGAACGCAAGCCTGATGTCCACAGGTAGGCTAGGTCTTCCATCTCGAGGTCCAATTGAATTTTTCTTACCTATGAAGCGTGGAAAGGACAAGAAGTATATCGCAGGAATTTCCAACAAAGCGATTTTAAGCGCGGTTTTAATGCAAAGCTCGCACGAAAGTTCGTAAAGTGTCGAATCGTGAAACCGGTCGGGAATAGCCTCTATGAGATTGAGGATCTTCAAGGGAAATCGCTGGGGGTATTTCATGCCAAGGATTTAAAGCAATAACTTTAACGTCCTTGGTGGTTCCAGTCCCAGCGTTTCCTCACCCAACACCTACACAATGCGAAATTGTTATTGAAACGTTTTGCTAAATACTCTATATACTTCCTGATTACTCTGATGTTTGTTTCAACTACTTGTATTTCAATTTGTTTATTTTTTCACTAATGATTTTGTTAGCTCACGTCAGGGTGAAGTGGGAGACGGTTTTGCTTGAAGGTGTTTCACCATATCACAAATCGCAGTTAGTTATAGAGAAAGTGCAGATTTTACTTAATTATGGCGCTTAAGTTTCTAAGCTAGTTACCTTTTGTAACTGTCACCATACTATTAGTGCAATTCTGTAATAACGCCCTGGGGAACTTTGCCATTAAGGACTGAGAATTGTTTGTCACCTAGTATGATAACTTTTTCTGAGCCCGTTCTTACAGCAAGTTGAGGTAAAATAGTCTGACTAGCTTTCTATATATGGATGGATTTGGATATTGGGTGATTTGGCGTCAAGTAAAAGAAACGTCCCCTACATCAGTCTAACAGTGAGTTGGAAAGTCATGAAAGTCAAGCATACAAGTAGTGGGAAAGTTTATCCCGGATATGTCCTTGATTAGTAAGTAAGCCTATCTATCTGCCTATTGTTAGTTTTGCTAAAATTTCCTTTTTGTTTTAAATAGGTATATGAAGTATACTTTACTATATTTTTATACCGTTCTGTACCGTAGTTATGCAAATAATCACATGACCATACTTTTAGATGGAATAGCCGCGGTGCTCAATGAATTTGGGAAAAAGGGTGTTTTCACATTTTTTCGCTTCATTGGTACTGCCAAATTCACACTGCTGGTAGGGCCAGAGATTTAAATTGCATAGTTTCGGACATGGGTTTTTTTATATACTAAAGTTATACATAATTATAAGGTTTAGTACTCACCGCAGATTTATTTATAATGTTAGTAGATAAGCCTGGAAGTAAGGGGATGAATTAGAGTTGCTACTTCCAGGGACGTCCGTCTATAGGTGCTGCGTACTGCGTAAGAAGAATACCTGTAATATAAAAGAGGGACTTTAGTACATATGCTTTTTATTCGAATATATTTTGGTTTTTTATTTTATTTTTATTTCTTTTTATTGCCTGTTGGGCATTCATGTAAATGAACGCAAGCCTGATGTCCACAGGTAGGCTAGGTCTTCCATCTCGAGGTCCAATTGAATTTTTCTTACCTATGAAGCGTGGAAAGGACAAGAAGTATATCGCAGGAATTTCCAACAAAGCGATTTTAAGCGCGGTTTTAATGCAAAGCTCGCACGAAAGTTCGTAAAGTGTCGAATCGTGAAACCGGTCGGGAATAGCCTCTATGAGATTGAGGATCTTCAAGGGAAATCGCTGGGGGTATTTCATGCCAAGGATTTAAAGCAATAACTTTAACGTCCTTGGTGGTTCCAGTCCCAGCGTTTCCTCACCCAACACCTACACAATGCGAAATTGTTATTGAAACGTTTTGCTAAATACTCTATATACTTCCTGATTACTCTGATGTTTGTTTCAACTACTTGTATTTCAATTTGTTTATTTTTTCACTAATGATTTTGTTAGCTCACGTCAGGGTGAAGTGGGAGACGGTTTTGCTTGAAGGTGTTTCACCATATCACAAATCGCAGTTAGTTATAGAGAAAGTGCAGATTTTACTTAATTATGGCGCTTAAGTTTCTAAGCTAGTTACCTTTTGTAACTGTCACCATACTATTAGTGCAATTCTGTAATAACGCCCTGGGGAACTTTGCCATTAAGGACTGAGAATTGTTTGTCACCTAGTATGATAACTTTTTCTGAGCCCGTTCTTACAGCAAGTTGAGGTAAAATAGTCTGACTAGCTTTCTATATATGGTTGGATTTGGATATTGGGTGATTTGGCGTCAAGTAAAAGAAACGTCCCCTACATCAGACTAACAGTGAGTTGGAAAGTCATGAAAGTCAAGCATACAAGTAGTGGGAAAGTTTATCCCGGATATGTCCTTGATTAGTAAGTAAGCCTATCTATCTGCCTATTGTTAGTTTTGCTAAAATTTCCTTTTTGTTTTAAATAGGTATATGAAGTATACTTTACTATATTTTTATACCGTTCTGTACCGTAGTTATGCAAATAATCACATGACCATACTTTTAGATGGAATAGCCGCGGTGCTCAATGAATTTGGGAAAAAGGGTGTTTTCACATTTTTTCGCTTCATTGGTACTGCCAAATTCACACTGCTGGTAGGGCCAGAGATTTAAATTGCATAGTTTCGGACATGGGTTTTTTTATATACTAAAGTTATACATAATTATAAGGTTTAGTACTCACCGCAGATTTATTTATAATGTTAGTAGATAAGCCTGGAAGTAAGGGGATGAATTAGAGTTACTACTTCCAGGGACGTCCGTCTATAGGTGCTGCGTACTGCGTAAGAAGAATACCTGTAATATAAAAGAGGGACTTTAGTACATATGCTTTTTATTCGAATATATTTTGGTTTTTTATTTTATTTTTATTTCTTTTTATTGCCTGTTGGGCATTCATGTAAATGAACGCAAGCCTGATGTCCACAGGTAGGCTAGGTCTTCCATCTCGAGGTCCAATTGAATTTTTCTTACCTATGAAGCGTGGAAAGGACAAGAAGTATATCGCAGGAATTTCCAACAAAGCGATTTTAAGCGCGGTTTTAATGCAAAGCTCGCACGAAAGTTCGTAAAGTGTCGAATCGTGAAACCGGTCGGGAATAGCCTCTATGAGATTGAGGATCTTCAAGGGAAATCGCTGGGGGTATTTCATGCCAAGGATTTAAAGCAATAACTTTAACGTCCTTGGTGGTTCCAGTCCCAGCGTTTCCTCACCCAACACCTACACAATGCGAAATTGTTATTGAAACGTTTTGCTAAATACTCTATATACTTCCTGATTACTCTGATGTTTGTTTCAACTACTTGTATTTCATTTGTTTATTTTTTCACTAATGATTTTGTTAGCTCACGTCAGGGTGAAGTGGGAGACGGTTTTGCTTGAAGGTGTTTCACCATATCACAAATCGCAGTTAGTTATAGAGAAAGTGCAGATTTTACTTAATTATGGCGCTTAAGTTTCTAAGCTAGTTACCTTTTGTAACTGTCACCATACTATTAGTGCAATTCTGTAATAACGCCCTGGGGAACTTTGCCATTAAGGACTGAGAATTGTTTGTCACCTAGTATGATAACTTTTTCTGAGCCCGTTCTTACAGCAAGTTGAGGTAAAATAGTCTGACTAGCTTTCTATATATGGATGGATTTGGATATTGGGTGATTTGGCGTCAAGTAAAAGAAACGTCCCCTACATCAGTCTAACAGTGAGTTGGAAAGTCATGAAAGTCAAGCATACAAGTAGTGGGAAAGTTTATCCCGGATATGTCCTTGATTAGTAAGTAAGCCTATCTATCTGCCTATTGTTAGTTTTGCTAAAATTTCCTTTTTGTTTTAAATAGGTATATGAAGTATACTTTACTATATTTTTATACCGTTCTGTACCGTAGTTATGCAAATAATCACATGACCATACTTTTAGATGGAATAGCCGCGGTGCTCAATGAATTTGGGAAAAAGGGTGTTTTCACATTTTTTCGCTTCATTGGTACTGCCAAATTCACACTGCTGGTAGGGCCAGAGATTTAAATTGCATAGTTTCGGACATGGGTTTTTTTATATACTAAAGTTATACATAATTATAAGGTTTAGTACTCACCGCAGATTTATTTATAATGTTAGTAGATAAGCCTGGAAGTAAGGGGATGAATTAGAGTTGCTACTTCCAGGGACGTCCGTCTATAGGTGCTGCGTACTGCGTAAGAAGAATACCTGTAATATAAAAGAGGGACTTTAGTACATATGCTTTTTATTCGAATATATTTTGGTTTTTTATTTTATTTTTATTTCTTTTTATTGCCTGTTGGGCATTCATGTAAATGAACGCAAGCCTGATGTCCACAGGTAGGCTAGGTCTTCCATCTCGAGGTCCAATTGAATTTTTCTTACCTATGAAGCGTGGAAATGAAGTAGTGAAATAGGATAAATTTAAAGTATAAATTACAAGAATAGTTTAAAAAAAAAATAAAAATGAAAATAAAAAAATAAAAATGAAAATAAAAAAATAAAAAAAAATATTGTGGATTACATGTATAAGTTTTTGCTTAGGAATAGTTAGCGGCACCGTAATGCTCAGAAAGGAAAGATATGAAGTAGAAAATTTTTTTAGTTTACTTCCTTGCTGAACATTTTGGGGATGCTAAAGTTAATCGTATTTTGTGTTTTTTTGACCGGAAAAAGTTCTGCGAGTTCAAAAGTTTTTTTTGAAGGAATCGCAGGGGGTACTTCACGCCAAAGATTTAAGTTAGCCTTAAAATCTTTGGGGGTTTTAGTCCCTGCGTTCCCAGCGTTGAAAGGTTTAGTACCTTGACTAGCTAACCTAGCATCAAGATTTTTATTTTTTTCTGTTTCGTACAAGTAAGATTTTTTTTTCAATTTAGTTTTGAGCCTACACAGAAGGGAAAAAGTAAAGGATGATTCCAATTACGAATTTAATTCTCTTGTTAAATAAAATTCAAGCGACAAAGAGAAATGTATTTAAACTTGCAAATTTCAAATTTGCTAAAGCTCAAGGTTTTGCGGAAAATTTATAACAATCTTCCAATAAACTACTTGAGTGATTAATTCTACAAGGTTGACGGAAATCTGTGTTAAATTTTTAATCGAAATGTAATCGCGACCGTTTGAGCGATTATTTCCCGTCTGTGTTCGGGCGAAACGAAATGTGAAAAAAAATTTTGCCGCGTAGTTTAATTAGTTCTCTTTTACATGTAAACGCAAGGCTAAATCCTAGCGCAACAGAAGAATTTTTGAACTTACCTTTTTGTCCGGAGTTGCGATGCCACTCATTTGAGCGCTCAACTGCTTAATCACGGTTTGGTCATCTCTCTGTTTGGTGATTTCTTTTTTTTTTTTTGCAAAATAATTTATTTGCTTCTGAAAATAAAATAGAAACAATAACAATTAATATTTTATTAGTTTCTAGGGCAGGAATTATTTCTTGTATAATATTACTTTTTCAGTAATACATACAATTTTTTCGGCGACGGCCAAACGCCGGCGGCAGAATGGTCAGCCGGGTGGTCTGAAGGAAAAATTACCGAATGGGGATGAATGAATGAATTTAATTCTGCCCATGTAACACTTTTATACTTAATTTCATGTACTTACCTATATCCTAGCGTGTGGGCCATGTCGTCCGGTCTTTGCTGTAGGAAAAAGGATAGAAAGGGGTCATTAGTATTATTAGCCATGTAAAATTCTTTTATTTACTTACCAACTGCGGGTAGTCTGCCACCGCACGCAAACAGCTACAACCGCTGAAAAGGAAATTATATAAAATGATTAGCAACAATTCTTTATTAATTTAATAATTTCATTGTATATTAACAAAATTATTAAATTAATTTCTACTTACCATTCACTCATCCATCGTATCCATTCAGGTGTAAGTGACAGCGTTGCCAGGGCAGGACAATTTTTACTAAAAGTTAGGGTGGTGAAATCAAAAGCAGTGTTGCCGTCGCGATTTTTTTTTTTGATGAATCAATCGCCAAAATACCATCTGCATCATATTAGTTTAGCCAGTTTCGGATGCACGCCCTCCCATCCTGTGTCCATAAATGGTCTACAGGAGTGTTTGGGTTTGTCATGTGCACCCTGTGGTTGTAAGTTAGGTGGCAACAATTTATGTTTGTCAGCTGACACCTATTGTAGAGGACAACGGGAAAAATAAACAAAAAAAAAAGATTAAAGAAATGAAAACAACAAAACAAAATGTACTGGAAATGTGTAGGTTTTAAATAGCTGAAAAGTTTTTTTGAGAAAAAATGGTGGAAAATGGTACGATCGGTTAGGAGGTCTCGTCAGAGGAAACTAAGAAAAATCAGCCCTTCTGATTGGATCCGCCGAAGCGTAAAGTGGTAAAGAGCAAACCAAAAAAAGGAAATCTACTTAGAAAAAAAAAGATATAGTGACCATTTGTTCAACGACAAGTTTGTGTGGTTGAATACCGAATTTTTATTTATACAAAAAACAAAAGTAAAATAAAAAAAAAGCCATAACGAACACATACACAAGTAAACTGTGAAAATTAAATATATAAAAATATATATAAGTAATGAAATAATAACCGCATCTAATTTTCCCGCCAACTACTACCACCTCTTACGCTTCCAACGAGGGATTACTTCAGCCATTTTCATCAGGCACCGCCACTCCTGGGGTGCCAGGTAACCGCCATAGACATTCGGACGTAATAACACGAACGACTCACGGACTACCTAATATAAAAATATATATATATTTATCATTATAAATAAAACGCGATATATAGGAAAACATTTTAGTAGTACCGAAAAAGAAAACTCAGTCCTCTGAGAGATTATTCCGGAGTGCGCGTCCAGCTAAGTAGGGGTTGAGCTCAGGCCTGATTAGTTACGTCTTGCGTTAGGGGTCAGTTGCCCACAATTATCGGTGTTTTCCTTAATATAAGGAGTTTGAAAGGTGAAAAATATATATATAGAAACAGTGATTTTTTGCAACTTACCGTGTAAGACAAATCGGACGTAAGGACACGTTGACGGACGGACGGCAGTACCGGCGTCGCTCGGAAGCCCAAAATAAGCGAAGTAGCCAAGCATCCAAGATGAAGTAGGAGAAAAGAAGAAAAGTTTTATTAAAGATTCATCATAAATAAAAAATGCAATTAAATTAAAGGCCTGTTGATCAGAAAAAGTTAATTTATAATTAGAAAAAAAAAAGGAATTTTTATAACCTTAAAATTTCTTTTAAAGCAAAAGAAAAATTTTCGATTTGAAATAATTTTTTATGTAAAGAAATTTTAAATCGCATTTTATTACTAATATTGAGAATAATTTTAAAACGTAAAGAAATTTTTAAATTACATTCCCTTATTATCCGCCTGCATCATCTTTGTTAAATATAAGTAATTTAATGTTTTGCTAAAATTTTAATAATTCTTCCTGTTTTCCCAAGACCACAAGAACTTACATTTGTAAAAACATAGAATGAATTGCTAAAATCTTCTTGTATTAAATAAAACGGCCATGTACATTTTGAAATGAAATATTTTTTTTGTTTTATCATTTTAATATGAAGGAATAGGAAGTTTAGGATGCGGTAAGTAAAAGGGAAAGTGTGAAGTTGTAAAAATAAAAAAATCTTAGGGGCATCTACAAAATACACAGACTCTATATATGATGCCACGGTGAGGTCGCATGATCTCAGTAGGGGAGGGCAGTTTTTCCTGGCAAATACACCAGCCGGAAGATTTTGATAAAATGTGTGCAGCAGGGAGATAACTAGATGCAATTGCTTTCGGGTTCTCTGAACATATTTATTAAGTTTTTATAACAAATACCTTTTTACTAAATTTATTTAGTACAGCTGGCATGATTTTTTGTAGCTGTCTAATTTACCTGATGGTCGACAAGAACAACCCCAATACGGCGAGCCCTATCCGGAGCTTACGCCAGCATGCCAGCGCCGTCGATCATTTGGCAACACCTTCAGTTCCCAAACGCAATTTCAACAAAAGCAGCTGCTACAGGAAATTAATATTAGCCAAAATGGGTTATGTAAATCGCACAATACATTGAAATCGAATCTAAGATCGCATAAAATATTCTAAGCCTCGGAAACAATAAAAACATCAACAAGTCATCTTTCAAGAGATTTTGTTTTTTGAAATCGATCGATTTCCATCACATACAACCAGATTATTTTATATTTTACAAGGACAATCGGCGGCTTTTTCAGGTGAAGTACGCCAAACTATTTTCGGCGGCATTAGACATTAGTTGCGATCCCGTACCATGATACAATAAAAACAGGTAGAACTGTCCCTACAACAATAAAAATAACAGGTATTGTTAGTGTAAAATGTTTCCTGAATGTCTGATAAAGCGAATTTGACATTCGTGAAATATAAAATCCACAACACATTTGCGCTGACAGTTTTACCTTGTATTATTGTATCATGTCCCAATTCGCACGAAAACCACCGACCACCTCTGTGTCGAAAACTGTTCCCGTAATACAAGATTGGGTAAATGAGAATGAATTTGAAGGCATAATATTCTTCTTCTTGCACTAAACAGCCCGTAGTTTTTCTTCGGCCATTTTCTTACGCCATTAATGCGTAACAAACAAACAAAAATGCTTTCTCATTTATAATATTGGCAAAGATGTATGTATCCTCCTAGATTTAGATCTACATATCTATGGCCCTTATCGTGTTTGGATTAAAGAAAATTGTAGCGTGCTATCTTTAATCTATTACAAAAATATAGTCGAAAGCGAAAATCACCAAACACGATAAGGTGGTACGTTTTCAATTTCATAAAATTTTCCAAAAATAGATTCACGAGAGGTGTTGAGCCTTCTGAATTTGATCAAAATCGGTTAAATAATTACGGAGGGGCAAAATTTTTCAATTTTTTTTTAATTTCATCGAACTCGGTTAAAGAGTTTCGGAGAGGCAGATGCTGCCGCCTACACCAAGTCGATGTCCTATTTTTGAAAAAATTTTCCCCTATTGTGTATATGTTTGCAACCATGATGAAATAATATAGGTGGGACTACTAGGGCAACAGATACAACATTACAACAAAAAAAGGAATTTTTGTTTGGGTAATGTCGTATACCAAAGCGAATTAATATCAAGTGGCCTTATCATCAAAACAACACACATACAAAGTAGGTGTAGGACTATTTTTATTAGTGTTTTGACAGTTCGGGTTAAAGTTTTTCTCTTTTCTTATATAGAGTTTGACTGATTGGGTGTAATCAGCTGATGATCATCTGTGATGATAGGGCTACCTGGTACTGCATTCGCCTTGGTCGTATACAAGGCGATCTCAGTACCAGGTAGCCTTATCATCACAGATAATCATCAGCTGATTACACCCCAGCAGTCAAACTCTATATAAGAAAACAGAAAAACTTTAACAAGAACTGTCAAAGCACAAATAAAAATAGTCCTACACCTACTTTGTATGTGTGTTGTTTTATTGATAAGGCCACTTGATATTAATTCGCTGCTAGTGATGAATTACATAAATTATTGAATTAAAAAACACACACGCATACACGTTTACCGTCAGAGTTATTTCTTGTATTTACATTAAAATTATTAGAAACTTTAGTAAAATAAACTAATCACAATTTCATTTTATAAGCAAACAAGACTGACAGCGATCTCGACAAACAATCCTCGAGCAAAAAATTGTCATCTGGCGTAGTAATGCCACCTATATTATATCATCATGGTTGCAATAATGAAAATAGATGAAAGGCTGTGTATTCACCACTACCTGTATTAATCTACCTTATCTTTTATTTAAACGTATGTGAACAAATCAAACTCCAACAAACCGTAACAGCTGTTTGTGTTTACATTTTTCCATTGTTTTCTTTTATTTGCTGTGGTGAGTCTTAAAACAAAACAAAATCATGCAAAGACTTAAGAAACGTACAGTTCAATTGTACAGTAAAGCTCGGCTATAATAAACACGCCGATATTTTAATACTTACTTGTTATTGATTAATTTCGTTACAATCAAAGTATATAAAATAATGACTGTGCACAAAAAAAAGAAATACCAGTATACAGTTAAACTCCTTACAAAACGAACTGCGTTACACCCAAAAAGTATTTTTGCTGTAAAATCTAAAAAAATTCTTGTGCAAGATTAAATCAAAAGCCAAAATCAAGCTTAGACCAATAGAAAACAAACTACGTACAGTTTTTTGGGTAAAAAATAAAACTATGGGGCGATAATCACCAACAAACTTTTCCATTCCGCAAAAAATGCTCAAAAACACCCAAAAAGTATTTTTGCTGTAAAATCTAAAATAATTCTTGTGCAAGATTAAGTCAAAAGCCAAAATCAAGCATAGACCAACAGAAAACAAACTGCGTACAGTTTTTTGGGTAAAAAATAAAACTATGGAATGATAATCACTAACAAACTTTTCCATTCCGCAAAAAATGCTCAAAAACACCCAAAAAGTATTTTTGCTGTAAAATCTAAAATAATTCTTGTGCAAGATTGAAACCAAAGCCAAAATCAAGCTTAAACCAATAGAAAACAAACTGCGTACAGTTTTTTGGGTAAAAAATAAAACTATGGGGTGATAATCACCAACAAACTTTTCCATTCCGCAAAAAATGCTCAAAAACACCCAAAAAGTATTTTTGCTGTAAAATCTAAAATAATTCTTGTGCAAGATTAAGTCAAAAGCCAAAATCAAGCTTAAACCAATAGAAAACAAACTGCGTACAATTTTTTGGGTAAAAAATAAAACTATGGGGTGATAATCACCAACAAACTTTTCAATTCCGCCAAAAATGCTCAAAAACACCCAAAAAGTATTTTTGCTGTAAAATCTAAAATAATTCTTGTGCAAGATTGAAACAAAAGCCAAAATTAAGCTTAGACCAATAGAAAACAAACTGCGTACAGTTTTTTGGGTAAAAAATAAAACTATGGGGTGATAATCACCAACAAACTTTTCCATTCCGCAAAAAATGCTCCAAAACACCCAAAAAGTATTTTTGCTGTAAAATCTAAAATAATTCTTGTGCAATATTAAATCAAAAGCCAAAATCAAGCTTAAACCAATAGAAAACAAACTGCGTACAGTTTTTTGGGTAAAAAATAAAACTATGGGGTGATAATCACCAACAAACTTTTCCATTCCGCAAAAAATGCTCAAAAACACCCAAAAAGTATTTTTGCTGTAAAATCTAAAATAATTCTTGTGCAAGATTAAGTCAAAAGCCAAAATCAAGCATAGACCAACAGAAAACAAACTGCGTACAGTTTTTTGGGTAAAAAATAAAACTATGGGGTGATAATCACCAACAAACTTTTCCATTCCGCAAAATTTGCTCAAAAACACCCAAAAAGTATTTTTGCTGTAAACTCTAAAATAATTCTTGTGCAAGATTAAAACAAAAGCCAAATTAAAGCTTAGATCAATAGAAAACAAACTGCGTACAGTGTTTTGGGTAAAAAATAAAATTATGGTGTGATAATCACCAACAAACTTTTACATTCCGCAAAAAATGCTCAAAAACACCCAAAAAGTATTTTTGCTGTAAAATCTAAAATAATTCTTGAGCAAGATTAAATCAAAAGCCAAAATCAAGCTTGGGGCAATAGAAAACAAACTGCGTACAGTTTTTTGGGTAAAAAATAAAACTATGGGGTGATAATCACCAACAAACTTTTACATTCCGCAAAAAATTCTCAAAAACACCCAAAAAGTATTTTTGCTGTAAAATCTAAAATAATTCTTGTGCAAGAATAAAATAAAAGCCAAAATCAAACTTAGACTAATAGAAAACAAACTGCGTACAGCTTTTTGGGTAAAAAATAAAACTATAGGGTAATAATCACCAACAAACTTTTACATTCCGGAAAAAATGCTCAAAGTTTGTTGGTGATTATCACCCCATAGTTTTATTTTTTACCCAAAAAACTGTACGCAGTTTGTTTTCTATTGGTCTAAAAAGTATTTTTGTTGTTAAATCTAAACTAATTCTTGGGTACGAAATAAAGAAATGTTTTAATATATGTAAGAGCCTTTTAAATTATTTATTTTATTATATTCATTGCTTACTGTATCTTTTCTCAGTTAAAATAATTCACCACTTTTCAAATAATACAATAGCAACAACAGAAAGAACAGGGAACAGCTGTTACGGTTTGTTGTGGTGAGTTTGATTTGTTCACGCCGATAAATAATTCATATATTTGCTAAATTTCCCGCAAATTATTTACAAAATAACAGAAGTTTGATTAAAAATAATACAATAAATAAATTTTAATAAATAATCTAGAGCTCCAATTGGATTGATCGAACCTGTCAACAATAAAATTAAGCAGAAAAACGTCTATTAAGTTTCATTTTGTAAAACATTTTTAGGCATCGCAATGTTTTTAGAAATAAAAGGAAAGCCTTTGATTCCTTTGGAACTTGGGAAATTGTATGTAATAGGCAAGCCAATAAATGGAGATGAAAGAAAATCAAACAATTTTATTGAGTTGGAGGAAGAGGTACGAGTTGAATTTGTTATTAAGATATGTTTTTTTAACTTGATACATATCGAATTTCAGGAAGATGTAAGTCAAAGGCATTGCGTCTTTGAAACGAGCGAAAACGCAGAAGTTTTTGTTTTCGATTTGTTCAGTTTGAAGGGGACTTTATTGAACAATAAAATGTTAAGTCGTTTAGAGAAGACATGTTTGAATAATGGTGATATTATAAAAGTTGGTAAAAATGAAATAAAATATGTCCATGATGGAAACGAAGTGGTGAGTGAGTTCTAAGTTTATATATTGTCCATTTAAGTTTACTAAATTTTGAATAGATTAATAACCAAATATGCTTAAAAGATTTTAAATTTTGTTTGGACATATACGCATTGTTATTGTTTTCTTTTCAGTCTCAGGATAGTAGTGGCTTTTTAGAAGTAAACAAAAATAAATCTGGTACTATAGCTTCTAGTCCAGATTCAACATCGCAACTTGATCTTAGTGGGAATTTCTTAGTACCCACTGTACCACTAAAAAGATTAGATACCTCATCTTCATCAAGCAATCGTAAAAGTGACAGTTTTACCATACCGGAAACACAATATTGTCGACCAAGAAATTCTTTAAATGGCTCTAACCTTTCTATAGCAGAAAGTGTTCCAGATGACAATGACGGAAAAATAAAATTTACTTTTGGAAATCTAGATAGTTTTGAAGGTGATGATGATTTCTGTATACCGGAAACACAAGAAGCTGCCGGAACTTCAACTAAGCGAGGCCAGTGCTTACCTTCTGAGGTTCGGAATGAATTTAAAGCAAATAGCAATTTGGAAGAGATGCCTTCAAAAGCAGAAGCTGATGGTAGCCAATTTCGTATATGTACACAAGATTACAATGACGGTTTTGGTGAAGAAGAATCTGCCGCAAGTTTACATTCTCAAATTATTCCCCTTATTAAGCATCAAACGGTCAATTTAAACAAAACAAAATGCACAAATGAAAATTCAATAAAGCCATCGAATGTAAGCCAAGAAGAAAAAGAGATGTCCGCTTTAAAAATGTTAAATAAAAAAGTTGATCAAGAAAACACAGAATCACGAGCAGATTGTCCAACACCGGACATATTTGATTTTGAGGGGCTCGATGACGCGCATCAAAATCAACATGTAAATATAGACAAAACTTCTACAGCACAAGATTCCAACTTCCTGGATGAAGACGAAGAAGACTTTCTTCTTACGCAAGCTCTTCCTTCAGCTCTGCTCACTATGAAAGTGGTAGAAGATAAAAAAAGTTTTAATGAGCTGGAAAAACCTTGCTTCGAAATAGAAAATGACCGAGTTATAACTTCGAGTGACAAGGAGAATAGATGTCCTGTTAAAATCGGGCCAATGCCAGATTTACCAGGAATGCAACTTATTGAAGGTAATAAAATTTTAATGAACTTAATTTTTTCTTACTTTTTTATTCTCAAGTTTCTGCAGCCAGACCGCCAATGTCTATTACTAGTCGAAGTGACAGTAGCGTTGTAAAATCAAACCCTACACCTAGCACTGAAAATAACTGTAATTCATTATTAAACATTGTTCTCGATGCAGATGATTTGTTAACACAGGCGTTCCTGCAGCCTTCCAGACATTCTCTTACCCCTACCGGTTCTCCCAATAAGAATTCACAACAAAAATGTTTAAGCTCCACCTTCTTAGATGATAAAGGCATGGAGAAAAATCCTGCCATCTTCTTTGAGGAAATAGAGAAATCACAATTAAAACAAACATCTACTTCAGCCACAGTTTTCAAAATGCCCGACAAGGATTTCAGCGTTTTAAAGAAAACTTCTTCAGCTGCCAGCGCAACATCGGACAGTGATTTAGATTTGCTTATGTGTACCCCACAATTGATTACAGATAATTTATTTGTGGGAAAAACTGAAGAATTGAAAAAGAATATTTTGGCAGTCAAAAACAGAAATTTGTTTGGTGATGAAACTGAGGAAGAGGATGATGATGATCAAAACGATTTGGTTAAATTAATAAATATACCAAAAAGTTCCTTAGATTTCGATAAATTGTTGCCTCACTTAAAGAAAAAGCCTGAACGCGCCAGAATAACTGAAGAGGAAGAGGCCACAAAAGAAGCCCAGAAAATATACAAATTTAACATTTGTTTTGGAAAAGAACAAGACGAAAAACAATCAAAAGCTTCAGCCTCCAAATCATCTCTACTCAGTCGTGATGAAAGACATGCTGCACGAGATAAAGTAAAGGAATCATCGGAACGTAAAGAACGAACAAAAACAAAGGATAAAGTATCCAAGATCAAGGAGAAAGAAAAAGTTCTGGAAACACCAGCTAGACGCATGACCCGTTCAAAGTCTAAATGTATTGAAACACCACCAACTGCCGAAGAGGAAGACGATTTGGACCACATCCCAACACAACCAAGTGAGTTGTTAAAATTGATGCAAAAATATTTGGTTAATTTATTTTAAAAATAACTAACCGCATTTTTCCTTCAAAAAATCATTTTTTATTTAGTTGTAAGGATTACACGAAATCGCACAAAATCCAAACGAAATGAATCTCAAGACAGTCACACGACGAAGATTTCATCACACAAAAATATACCTGATCGCCAAAAAATTAAAACTGAGCACATTGTTTCATCGAACGTAAATACGACGAAGACAAATCACCGAAAACGCAAAACTGATGCACAGAACCCAACAGTGCCTGTCAAAGTAGAGTGTAAACGATTAAAAAGCACAGTAAGAATGCAAAAATTTTGTATATAGTACATAGATATTTATTTATTTATAATATTTTTTTATTTTTAAGCATTCAAAGGAATCACCAGTTTCTATTTCCACAAGCATGGTTGATAAGGAGCTATTAGAGGATTTGTTTAAAAACTCGAAAGGTTTATGGAATGTTGCTACAAATTACTCTGATTCTAATATATTAGTAATGGACGGACCTGGCAGAACATTTAAATTTCTATTGGCCATGGCCAGAGGTATACCCATAGTAACATCCGAATATCTTAAGAAGTTGAATGAAAGTAAATCAGCGAAAGAAGTGCGAATAAGTGATTATCTCTTCGCGGATGAAGAATTTGAAAAGAAATTTAATTTTTCATTAGCTAAGCCGCTGGAAGTAGCGAAAGAAGCTAAAATTTTCAAAGGCTACGAATTCTTGTTGACCGCTAGTATTTTACCAAATCCTAAAGAAATTAAAGGTTTGTGTGTGTGTTTTTTAAATGTACGTTTTTGCGGTTTTTTATATTCACGTCACTAGCTCTTGTCTATCTCCAAAGCCATAAAGTTAGTTAAACAATGCATAAACGTGGTTTTATTAAACGCTGGCGTGACATCGGCCTTAGGACCAGGTTTAATTTCAATTTTAATTTCTATTTACAGCTATAATTGAAGCATCTGGTGGCCATGTACATGACAAAATTCCTCGTAAACCTAAGGAAAATCAAGAACTTTATTTGGTCACATCAAAAGAAGACAAAAAGGATTGGCATAAATATAGACGTTTAAATAAAAATATTATAATTGTTTCCACAGAAGCCATAATGTCAACAATAATGTGCCAAAAAGTTCAAATGGATAGCAATAGATTGGCTTAAATCTGTTACTAAATTTTGGTATTATTTAGTTTAGTTGTAACGTACCTTTATAATTTTAAAACTATGTATTAACACTTATTAATAACAAATATTCGCATTTTAATAGAACCTGGAGTTCTGACCTTTTTGGTAAAAAAAAATTTTGTTTATGTTCTTGTACTTTTTGTTTTGAGATTAATGTTGTTGCAACGAAAACTGCTCGTTTATAAATTTCAAATGTTTAATTTACTTATTGGTAATAAAACAAATCATTTTCCAAACATGTAAATTTATTCTACAAGCTGTAATATAAAATTATAAATAAAATTATCTGTTTTTATCCAGAATTATATTCGTGTTTTATTATATGCATTACAACAAATTCTTGGCATGAAGTTAGCGAAAGTGGTGCAATTGAATTGGGTCTCAGTCATCCATACAATTTTACTTTAAAAATCGGCGCGGAATAGTCATGAGTAACGACTACGTGCTAAAGTGATTTTTAACGTCCAGTTGTACGGGAAACTAGTCAACTAGCTAAATTTTTGCTATGCAAGTTGGTAGAAATTTCGTGAGTTGTGACGATATTTAAGAAAATGAGCGATATGTAGTTGGTTTCTGCAGGAAGACTTTCCAAATTCAAGCTCAAATGGATTTGACGAACGTAATCAGCCTGTTTTACAGTGAAAATGATGCCAAACCAATCGTTGTTGCATTCTATGAACAAGCCCTCAGTCGTGAATTGTTCGGATATGTTCTGTATTTTATGTGGAATTAAAATGTGCGGAATTATCAAAGCATTGTTGTTATAAATATTAATTTGCAACAACAATGATTTGATAATCCATTTTAATTCGACATGAAATACAGAACATACCCGGTTATATAATTACATAGTTGCCTACCAACATTATTTTGATTCTGCCCCAATGTGCATGGTAGTACATACTAGTCATGTGCAACAAGCCATTTGAATTTCAATTTACAGTAATTCATAACACTAAACTCATGCACACTATTGCTAAAACTCAAATCAAAGCACGATTTGGAAAAACATACGGGCCTGTTTTGTAAATCACGAGATGTCAAATCACGGTGATCTCAAAAAATTAATAAAGGCTAAATTATTGCTTTTGTAAATTGTACGAATTATAGCGTTGAAAGTACGAATCATATACATATTCTATTGTAAACGACAAAAACATAAAATACAATAAAAACCCACTGACAAGTCAGCTATTAAGTTTATTTTTGAAATCGCGTGATATGAAATCACCGTGATTTTCAGGACATGTCCGATAGTGTGATTTAAAAGGCGTTTCAAATGGTTTGTTGCAGATGTCTAATACACACCGTGTGAGAGTTTCAAGTGTCCATCTACTACGGTTCGCAAGATAAAGCCGCATATCAAAATTGCGCGAAATGCTTTATCCCACCCTTTAGTTTTTCATTTTATTTTTCGAATTTCTGGTTATAGCGGCCATAGTAATATGTAGTACCGTGTGAAATTATTAACCGTATATCTACAACGGCTCGCACGATAGAACGATATGACGGAGCATAACACTTTTGAAACATTAAATACATATAATAAACTTTCAATGAATATATTGCTTTTGGTTTTCGAAAAATTTTAAGCAAATAGACCTAATATAATTCTTAAAATATTAGGAATTACACAAAATTTTTATATAAGTTCGCATTAAATTTTGCTCCTACTGCAATACTAATAAAATGTTAAGGCGTTTTGCATTTCAGGTAACTATCTATTATATGAAATATCACGTAAATACTCTGAAGTATTTTTTCAAATTATTTTGCAAAGCAATTCAAATAATATTTTAATCTTCTTTCTTTAAGTGTAGTATGCAGTTCTGCCTGAACTTCAGGCTGCTATAAGTATGTGTAACAATAAAACAAACTGAAATTCAGGTTCTAAAAATTTTCAGGCAACTTTCCGTTTGGGAGTACGCAGCTGAAAAGAAAAATCAACACACATTTTGTCTAATACAGGGACTTGATATCAGGCTTGGGGGGTAATGATTACATTTTGTAGTTAATTACATGTTCAAATACACATTACATGTAATTTTTAATTGGTATACAGCAATTACAATTACTTGTAATGTGTAATTGTCTGAAGAGCAATTACAATTAGATGTAATTGTAATTGAGGCATGAACAATTACAATTACATGTAATGGGTAGTTGATATACTAGCAATTACAAATTATTTTAATTGTAATTGAAGATTATCAACTACAACTACATGTAGTTGGGCAAAAGTAATAGTAATTGCTCATAAAGGGGTAATAATTACTTTAACAATAAAAATTACTACAAATGTATTTTATTACAAATAAAATCTATTTTATTTATTAAATTCAAAAATCATTCCAGAAAATGTAACATTTTTAATATCTCTACAATTAACTGGAAATATCTAGAGCTCTAAAAGAGGATACAAAGTAGACAAATTACTTACATCGCAAAAATGAAAAAATTTTAAACAGCTTAAATCATTAAACAGTTTAAATCATTAAACATCGCTCAATACACATTTGTCGCGAAAATTCGCGAAAAATTTAGAAATGGCCCTAAAATTGCTTAAAAATAGCTAATATTATACGGAATGCAAAAAACTCGACAAAAATCACGCAAATGGCGAAAATTCGCAAGATCTTGCTAACTTCGAAGAAACAGTAAAGTTTTATATGAACTAAAAATCGGTAAAACTGTAAAAAATCCAAGAACTGGTAAAAGATCAATATTATCGTGAAAATAGCGAAAATTCGCGAAAATTTTAAAAATTGCAAACAAGTCTAAATTGATTAAAAATAGCTAAAGTTTTATAGAATGCAAAAAACTATGAAAAATCGCGAAAATTGCGATAATTCTCAAAAACTTGTTAACATTAAAAAAATAGAAAAGTCTTATAGTGACTAAAAGTCGATAAAACCGTAATAAGGCCAAGAACCGCCTAAAAAATCACTTATCGCGAAAATAGCGGAAATGTGCGAAAAATTGCAAAACTGCAAACAAGCCTTAAAATTGCTTTAAAATAGTTAAAATTGTAAGGAATGCAAAAATTAGGAAAAAATCGCGGAAATGACTCAAATTCGCAATATTCGCGATAAAAGTAATTTTTTTCAGTTCTTGGTTTTTTAACAGTTTTACCAATATGAGACATTGATATATTTTTAATCTTACCAAGTTTTTGCGAATTTTCTTCATTTCCGCGATTTTTTCCGAGCTTTTTGCATTCCTTACAATTTTAGCTATTTTTAAGCAATTTAAGGCTTGTTTGCAATTTTGCTGTTTTTCGCGAATTTTCGCTATTTTCGCGAAAAAAGTGTTTTTAGCCAGTTCTTGTATTTATAACAGTTTTCCAATTTTTAATCACTCTCAGACTTTTCTATGTTTTTAATGTTAAGTTTTTGCGAATTTTCATAATTTTCGCGATTTTTTCTGAGGTTTTTGCATTCCTTACAATTTTAGCGACGTTTAATAAATTTTACGGCTTGCTTGCAATTCGGCAATTTTTCGCGTATTTTGAGAGTAAAAGGGATGTTTTTTTTGCTGCTCGTCAAGCTTGTGAGTATAAAAAAATTTAAGGGATTGTTTCTTATTCTCACAATCTACACATTTTTCGTCATTTTGGCTATATAAGTCTTCCAAAAATTTTAAAGTATAATTGAGTATATTGTAATTAAATTAAATTTTCCTTGTAATTGTAATTGCAATCATGCCAATACAAATTACTTGTAATTTCAATTGGTATGATTGCATTAACAATTACAAGTAATTTGTAATAGGCTTCCTACAATTACAATTATTTATAGTTGTAATTGGTGCTACAGCAATTACAATCAGAAGTAATTGTATTTGGTAGTAGTCCAATTACAATTACAAATAATTTGTAATTGCTCCAAGGCAATTACAAATTACTTGTATGTAATTGAAGTGAAAATGTAATCATTACTCCCCAAGCCGTGGTCTTGTGAATAATTTTTTATGTTATGCACGTTATAATTAATAAATTTAAGTGAATTTGCGTGAATGAAAACAAATTTCTCTACACAATTATTTTTCAGTGTAGAAATAAATGCAAAGTTTCGAACCTGAAATTCAGACAGAGCTGCATACTACGCTTTAAATGGAAAAAACAGTTTGTGAAATTTAATTAAGCTGTTCTTTATTAATCTACAAATTCCCTTAGAAATATAAAAGAAATATTTCTGCCCAAATTAAATACTTAGGCAATTGCTTATTTCGTAATATTTTAAATAAAATTTTGAAATGCACATTCTAGAAATTTGTAGCGTAACTCTAAAACGTTAAACTGTATTGATTGACCTTATTCAAATATAAAATTCGTATCAATTTTCTTTAAACATATTTATAATATAAGATTTTATTTCAAGAGTATTTTAACAATCTAAGCTATTTTCTTTGTTGATAGATTTTTGCGACGTTTAACGTCTACTTCTAAACGTATTAATGAAGCGTTCCCACTAGATAAGATGTAATATAGAATGAATGAAAATAATTTTAATTTATTTTCTACTTCAACAGAATTTGATGTTTGATAATCTCTAAATTTTTTTGGCTGTAGTTTGTTTTTGCCTTTTTAAAGAGTTACTTATCCAATTATCTAATTGTTTATTTATTATTAAATTTCTTTCATTTATTTTTCTATATTGTATAGGTTTTGTTTAAAGTAAAATCTTATCGTATTAATGGCAATTCCGGTGCTCCACCAACGGCTGACATTGCAGAGCCTGGTCCTAATAATACCTGTTTCTGTTGTGTTTTTTGCATTTCTTCCATCTGGGCACGTTCTGTTTCGAAGACGACGGGAGCAAATAAAATCACCGAACTGGTAAAGAAAATCCACGAAGCATTGCAAGTGAATTTGTAAAGACCTTTGGCAGTGCTAATGGTGCCATCCACTAATGAACCGGTAAAATCCCGTACTGGCTGTGGGAACATTTCTGTTAAGCCTATTAGACGTTCGGCTATAGTCTCATCAGGTTCCTTCAGGGGTTTTAAATTGTTTTTTTTATATAAATAAAAGATAGCCAAATTATTAAAAAGAAGTTGTTTTTTTAAAGATGTTATGAGAACAATTTGTTTGTGTATGTGGAAAATATTAGCATTAAATTAAAGAGTAAAAACAAGTGGATCCTTTTATTATGTATGCAGATAAAATCCTTTAATATATTTCTATTAACTCTTTTAACGACCCTCCCAACCCAAACTAAAATTAAAGCAGACAAATTAAGAAAAAGAAAAATTTTGCTTGCTTTAAATAAAACATAAGCTTAAAATTAAACACAAAAATAAATCAGAAATATTTGCTCAAAACATATTTCTTTTGCGAAATCTACAGTGCGACCGAGTATTCGGTTTCAAAATACGCAAAAATTTGGCCGAATACGATTGTTTTTACCCGACTGCACGACGCAAAGAAGGGTATTGTGTTTATCAGCCTATGTATGTATGTATGTGTTCCTTTGCGGCACTATATAAACCGAACGCGTAGACCGATTTTGACGATTCTTACGTCAATCGATTCGTCTGAATTTGGGGAGTGTCACTAAAGATATGACAGTAGTCAAAATTCAATATGGCGGCCAACAGACGCCATTTTGTTTATACGAAAACATAAAAAGTAGGCGAACTTTATCAAAATGGGTATCAATCGACAGGTATTTGAAAATCATCTTTAGGTTTCTCTTATGATTTTTAATTTCGAATGACCATTTAGGATCTGTGACGGTTTAAAGTTGTTTCCTATTATTTTTTACGCAGTCGGGTTTTTTGATTTTTTAAATTTATGTCTTGTTATATTAAGATAACATCATACAAGCGGGCACTATGCAATTTGATCTAATGAGTGGATTACATGTTTGGTTTAGCTCGTAACGACTTTCAAAGCCAACACAAATTTCCTAAATAAAGCCTGTCTTTGAATAAGGAATAATATTTGAAATCTTTCTCTAAATTAAAATCTGATAAATAAATTTTATAACATAAGATTTTCAGTGTATCTACCCTATTCATAATACTTATGAAAGGTTTATGACAAGCTGTGTTTTTAGCTTTTGCTACTTTTTCACCTAATTAGATAATTACGCATTGGTTAATGAAGTGTATAAAACAAATTTTGTATGGAAATCTGCCTCATAAACCTTTTATAGACGTTTGATAATTTATTATGAATAAAGTCCCATAACTATTTTTAAATTAAGATCTGTTTAATTTCCCCTATAAAAAATTATTTTTGAGCATATTTAAAGGTGGCACGCAATAATATCCATGAACGGTATTTCCATGAAAATGGTACAGCAAAGTAAAGATTATTTGCATACCCGGCCTACGGCTGCACTTAAGTGATTTCTCCTCTAGGTATGTCGAATAGTGGCTTCGCTCAGTTCAGATTTTTGGCTATGCAGAAAATCTTTACTTGGCGAAGCTTCGGCCGACTTCCTAAACGCCAAAATACATTGCATTGCATTGCAATGCATTTTGGCGTTTAGGAAGTCGGCCTTCTTCTCGACATACCCAGAGGAGAAAATCCTAAGACCGGCCAATGGTCGGCTATGTAGACGATCTTTACTCTGAAGCCAACGTTTTTCTTTTCAAAAAGTAAATAATGTTCAGTGGACATTGATTCCTTTTTAAAATGGGAATATCCATGGACGTTATTTCTGTGCACATTATTGCATGCCACCTATTTAAAACATTGGAACTCTACCTGCTTCTTACTTTAATCGATGTGAATTAACTTCATTCATTCTTAAAATTTTAACTATTTTTTTAGAAACTTCTTAGTACAGTTGAGCTTATATAAATGGCGCTTATTTTATAAAAGCGCCATTTATATAAGCTCAACTGTGTGTCGAATAAGTTGAAGCAAATTTTCCACTTCAAAACTTAAGTTCATAACTTGAACGTCCATTAGACGAATTTTTCCTGGATATTGGTGATTGAAGTTATGGCAATAATGAAATATAATTTGGCTGTATTCTTACAACATATTAGCTCTAATTATAAACAAATCGATGCTCAAGTCGGAAACCCAACAACAAATATACAAATGTTAAAAGATTGCCTAATACGCAAAATGAGGTTATGTGTATGTAAATCGGTGAAGGAAACCATAAATTAATTTTAAGGATAATTAATAAACTTTCTAAAAGAAAATTGTATTTCCAAGTACTTACATCATCGTAGTTTTCTTCATTTTTATTGTCTTTATCGTCAGTCTGAAAAAGTAGAGGAATATTATATTTAAAAAAAATCAATGGAAATTTTCTTTTGCTTCGCATGGAAAAATCCCAAATGTCTTACAGTGGCAACAGTAGTAGTTGTTTTTCTTTCAGGTGTTTCATCTTTGCTACCGCCCAGTGAAGACATTCCGCTATCTTTTTCGATAAACTCGATATCGGGATCGGAGTCTACCAAGTCTTCTATCTGTACGGTATCCACTTTGCTGTTTTATATATTCAACCGGGAAAATCAATAAAGTTCACTACAGTCTATTCGCAAGAACGCGCACTTTGCCTTTGTCACTTTGAATAGCAAGTGAAGTACGTGCAGAAATACTTAAATTGAATTTTTATCGTATTTTCGGTTTATAATTTTATTTGATCGATTTTCTTCAATTTTGTAGGAATATTTTAATAATTATTTGCGCAACACACGACTTATAATTTTCTTACAAAAGAAGAAATCCGACAATCAGAAAATCACATGCGATAGCAAAAGAAACGTCAAAACATATGCAATTTTGTGACATATATGAAAGCTGGCGAATATGTAAGTATTTTATTATAAAAGATACCAGGCATGGCTAAATAGGTTTGCGACTCTACTAGCCTGTTTGGACCAAATTTTCAAACGATTATAGTTGAATTTTAAGTTTGTGATTGATTAGAATACGAAAAATTGTCACAAATACATAACACAGGTCTGCGATGAAAAATTTTATTACATAACTATGTATAAAACATGTAATGTTGGTCTATATATTACCCCCCATATTCATAAAACTTAAAATGAGTTTGAAATGTATTTTAAGTCAAATTTTTCAAAAAAGTTTTTCTTAAAATAGATTTTATTTATTTATGAATATGGGGGTACAAATATAATCTTCGTACCACGTCACATTTACTAGATAACGATACATTTGTATTTTTCGAGATATGTATATGTATTTCTCTTTCAAGCGCTATCCAGAGTCAAGGCAGGTTCGATAAAAGCAAATGGTATCTTTGTTTGAAAGGCTTTGATCACATAAAAAAGCTTGAGCTGTAGTAGATTGAAATAGATTTTTTGAAATTTTTAAAGTTTTTCACCAATTACGGAAGCCACAAATGTGCCACAAATGATAAAAATCTTTAGTTTTACAATTTTATTGAATAGTTCATTCGATTACGAAAATTTTAAGCCATAATGGACCGAAATCGGAAGAAAACTAAAAATGCTATAACAAAAAACACTAGCATTCAAATTTACTAAGAAATGCACTAAATAAAAAAAAAATAAATAAAGAAATAAAGTAAATGTAAATGATAGTGCCTTGGTTTAATCATTATAGAATTTTTAGTTTTCAGCCGATTTCGGCCCGTTATGGCTTAAAATGATCGTAATCAATTAAATTAAAAAAGTAAGCATTTTTATTATTTGTGGTACAAAACTGCTTCAGAATGTACAACAATTGGTGAAAAACGTTAAAAATTTCATAATATCTTAAATTCGATCCACTGTAACTCAAGCATTTTTTATCACGTCAAAGCTAATTAGCCACCATTCGTTGCGTAATTTAGTAGTCTTTCAAACAAGATATCATTTGATATCATATGCTTTTATCAAACTAGGCATTTGACTCTAGAA
This sequence comes from Panzeria rudis, assembly GCA_956483635.1. NCBI lineage: Eukaryota > Metazoa > Arthropoda > Insecta > Diptera > Tachinidae > Panzeria > Panzeria rudis. The sequence continues at coordinate 177,826,133 of OY101448.1, forward strand.
GGCGCTTGAAAGAGAAGTACACACCGAAAAGCACGAATGTACCGTTATCTATTAAAATTTGACGTGCTATGAATCATATCAGTATCTTTTCCCGCAACTTTTACGACAATAGCAACAGATAATTACATTTTAAGAAAAAAATTTCCAAAAAATTTTATTTCGCAAGCCTGTGTAATTGGTTCGATTTCTTAATGATTATTGTGTATTAAACATATCAAAATCGATGTTTATCCATGAAGCAACAGGAATAAAGAGCTATTCTATTTAGTTTTTAGCCACCAAGCAAAAGAGGGGTGTTATAAGTTTGTAGTGCTTATCTGTGCATCTGTGTTCCTGTCTGTTGCCACGTAGAGCCTTAACGGCTAGACCGAGTTTGATTTAGTTTTCTGTGTTTGAAAGGTGACTTGACGAGTTTTCTTAGCTATCTTTGATGTTATCGCCTATTTTCTAGCTGTATCCTCTTTTATGTGTGTGTCTTTGGCACCGTAGCTCCCAAACTACTAGATGGATTTTAGTTTAGTTTCTTTGGCTTGAAAAGTGTATTGATTTAAAAACCTTCTAACATATATTTGAAAAAAATCGGTCCAGCCGTTTTGAAGTTGTCGTTTTCTAAGAGGGCTTTTACAATTGTTAATTTAATGTTATTTCATTGTGTAGTTAAGTATGCATGCAAAACTAGGATAAAGACTTCTAAGAAATTAGGAATTCATCCTATTTAAAGTCTCTTATTACATGTTTGTAGATTTGCTATATTTACCTTACCACTTCCTCTTAAAGGGTTTGGCTCTGTCATTTGTTCTATATTTTGTACTCGTTCCATAACGCTTTCAGATTGTTCCATATCTTAACTAATTTAAAAAGTTTACTGAAAAGTATAATATTTTTTTTATATTTTATTTGATTAAAATTTTTAAGGGCACTTGAAATTTTTTTCGTCTTTTTTTGGACAGACTTTTAAAACAATGAATTTATTTTTTAACAGACTTCAAAAAACGGAGAAGGTTATCAACATAGGGTACATAGAGCATAGGGTCACTACATTTGTTTCAACTAGCGTCAGGCACTGCATTTCTCGAGATACAAATTTTTACCAGATCTGAGCGTTGGATCCGGGCATTAACAGGTTGAGATGGATGATTGGATGGGTGCTGTCAAAACAGAATTGTTTATTTCTTTATTAATATGATTATTTCGAACGTATTTGCTTTGTGAATCTAAATTGAATATTAGGCTAAGGTTCGTAACGTTATACCATAGGGTACATAGAGGCCAAACGGAAACTTCAAAAACCTAAGTGTGCTGTCAAAAACCTAAGTCTAAGGATGGATTAGTAGAACATTTTGTATAAGTATTGGCTTAAAATAAAAATTTCCCCACAGCACTAGAACCGCACTTGGTTGTAACAAAAAGTATTCTAAACTATTTAAATTTTTTATACATGAATTTTTAGAAGTTTATGCAATTTATTAATTAATGAAAATATTAATTTTGAATACTTTTTAATAAATTCGAGCTCAAAAAATATTGATTTGCTAAACATTTTTTTGCAATTTTTCTATTTGGTACCAAAAATTTTTATCCCAAAAAGGAACAAAAATACAATACTGTTCAATGAAAAAAAGGGTTGAAAACTTTGATAAATTTCAACACACAAATGTGAACAAAATTAAACAAATATTTTAAAATTACAGCAAGAAGAAATATAAAATTTATATTAAAACAAATAAAAAAATTAAATAAAACTAAAAAGTGTTTGTGCGTGGAAAAAATGTACGATTTAGTGCATTTTCAAGTGGAAAAATGATAGTCTCTCAAGTGTGTTGAAATGCAAAAATGGTGTTCTCTCATTTTTGTTGAATTCACAATATCTATATGTGTAAAGAGAGTTGTCATTATTTTATTGACAGTGCGAGAGCTTGCTATCTATGTTTATATAATGGTTATCAATTCGGTCAAGGTAGATTAATGCAGGTAGTGGTAATACTAAAACAAATACAACATGACAAAAACAACATGGTTTTTATTGTTGTTTCGTTGCACGAAGTGTCAAAAATCAAGTATTGATATATTATATTTTTCAATTTACTTTTTTAGTTTTTTCTTTTATCACTTCAATATGTTGTAAAAAGTAAACAACTTTTGAGAGTTCCAATAATGAAAATAGATTGATCTGTGTTTTTACCACTACCTGTATTAATCTACCTTGAAATCGTTTTTATTTTTTATTTATGTTCCATTCCGTCTATTACACCCCGTCTACACGAGACATAATTTTGTTCTAACATTTGCCAAACTTCATACATAAAAACATCAGAAAAATGTTAGTGCTATTTTTTCATATCGACTCGTATGATTGGAGTTTAATATAATATCTTTAGTTTTTCTATGAAATTTTTGAGTAAAGGTTCCCTGACGATTTGCATTAGCGCCAATGAAATGCGCATAGGAAATAGCTAATACCCCTCCATAAGCAATCTCAATGTATTTTAATAAAACTTTAATATTTTACTTAAAAGTAAAATATTATTTTGGGAAAAAGCACGTTACAAAATTAAAATTGAAATATAATTTAATTGAAAAATTAATTTAAAACCGAACTCAAGAAACAAATAATTAAATTTCTTTGGATATAAACCCATACAGTTCGACTTAACTCATAACTTAATTATTGTAATATACTAAACAAATTGGAGAAAAATCGTTGCAAAATGTTTTTTGTGGATAATACACCTGACATAATATTAACACCTAACACCATGTTAATGTTAAATGTATACTGCTCATGTTAATGTTTTCTTCATGTTTTATCATGGTTGTTAAAGCATTTCTGTGGTGTTCTTGAAAGCGCGTATGTCTAAAAAGCAATCTTTTCATGTGAGCCGAAATACTTTATTTTTCAGGCAAAAATTCCTTAATGGTAAGATCCTAAAGAATAATTAAAAAATCTATTTGCCAAGGACTCTAAAAGTGTGTGCAGAAAAAAAGCTTATGTCGCTAACAATTGTTTATATTGAACTAATTCAAGCACATACGATTTTCTTAATTGAAAAATGATTGCGCCCAAGTAACTACATATAAGTTTTTATTAGAAAGTTTTGAAAAAGCAATAACAACACATTATATCAGATTTGCATATTGTAGAGAAGTCGAACAGATTGTAGAATGAGCCGAAAAACAGCTTTAGGGGCTATTTGCATATTAGGTAACGATATTTTGGGAGATCTTATACCCGCCCGCCTTAGTAACGCTTTTTATAAAATCTTTAGTATAAATTATCTAATCCGTAACAAATCTAGATTCAGTAATTTTTCCAAACTTTGAAAACTGCTACGAGTACAGAAAATTTGATAAAAATGGGTTTATTCGTTCGACAGATATCGTTCAAGAAAATTTTCGAAAATACCAGAGCCACCACCTCCTTTCCCTGCGCGTACACATATACTGACATAAATACATAGTTTTTCATAAAATTGAAAATAATTACTTACCAAAAATAAGGCAAATTTAATTAAAAGATTAACAATCAGCCGTTTTTTCCTCATAATTTTTATTTAAGTATGTTTACTCTTAATAAAAACCCGTATAGTTTTGCTTGTTTGACGTTTCATTTTAAGAATTTGTGTTTGCCTCATATTGTTGTTGTATTTGCAAATTTGTAACACCAAAAAAGCACAGAAAAAATATTAATATGCAAATACATAAGTATATACACACACACACACACACACACACACATCCATATCGATAGGTTAACATAGAAAGGGCTTAACTTGAATTTTCGTTTTTTTACAGGAGAAGAAGAAAACTGAATGAAAACTAAAACACTTTCAAATTTTGGTTTAAAGTGTCCTTATGTCCTTTACTTTGAACCGTAGCTTACTTAGTTCTTTTAAGAAGAAACGTTAAAAAAGCGATTGCGCAACTAATTGAGCTAAGCCTTTTCTATATTAAGCCATCGATATGTTTCTTAATTAGGTCTCTTCTGTGTTGCACTCGAAATTAAAATATGTAATTTGGATTTACTTTGAAATTTTTTTTATGCATATTATTTTATAACAGCAATGCCATGCAAATTGACAATATTGTGATCATTCCAAATGAAACACAGAACAGGCCCCAATATTCATATGTATGTATGTACATATACATGTATGTACACTGGGGTGGGTAGATTTTTGACAAAAAATCCTAGGGAGAGATATAGTTGTACGAAAAATTCTAAGCAACTTTGACCTGAAAACCATGGGCTTAAAACGGATTTTGAGCTCGAGAATAATCCAAAATAACTATGTTGTAAGTAACTAATTTTGAATAAAACCAACCAGTGACTGGGTCAGACCAGCACCGAATGGATAAAAATTGGTATGAACTAATTGTGGAGCTAACATTTGAGAAAAAAAATCAGAGGACTAGTACCAGTGATTCCAAAGTTATGACGCCTTTATTATAGGAAAAATTACAAAAAGGTTTTGAGGCAGATTGTAGGTACCCCGGCGTATACTTAATATTTTATCAATGTATTAATTTAATGACACTAATACGCCATAAGGGTTCATGCTTTGCCACTTCATGTGTACTTCACATATACGAATATATTTGTGCAGAGCTCTAACATGAGCTAGCCCACTTACAACTAGGGATGTAACGATACGCCGTTTTGCCGATCCGATACCGATACCGATACTTAAAAATAAATATCGCCGATACCGATTCCGATACCGATACGAATATTGAAATTGAGTTTAAGTTTAGATTAACAAAACTCAAGTGCAATTTTTTTATTATAAAAAATTACAGTTTTAATTATTAATATTTAAAATTGATATTAACCCAGTATAAAAAATTGGAAGTATTTTTTAAGGAGCTACATTTTCCTTGCTTCCAAAAAATCTATATTAAAAATATGTAGATAACAAAGTGCAACAGTCAAAAAAATACACGGACTTGACAGTATAGATTCGATTGTACTACAACGGGATAGTAAAACCTTACACTTAGCTTGGCGAATTTGGTGACCAATTTCGTTTTATGGACCTCCAAAGTTTTGGAAAATCAGCGGGCCCTCAAAAAAAGGTGTCATCAACTTTTGGCCAACAGAAAATTCAAACTCGGTGATACCGCTTAACTATATATGGCAATAATGTAGCTAAAAGTTCGCTAAACTGATTTTATTACCATTTTATGCTAAAAAATTATTTTTTCGTGCACCTTTTTTCAAAAATTAAGGAAAAAAATTTTTTTTTTCACTTTTTCCAGAATAACTTACAGGGACTCGTAATTTTTTATTAACAATATTTGGCAAAGTTGTAGCTACGGTAAAGCTGAACAACTTTTGTGAACATGTCAGTACAATCTGAATGTATCTGGGCACCCTAAACAGACCAGAAAAACTAATTTCTACCTTAAAAGTTTTCATTTTTTACGAGTTAGGCTATATTTTTATTGTATTTTTTTGCTTTCTTTGTTATTGTTCCACTTCTTATGTTGCTGATTTTAGTATTTACTATTTTTTATTGTTTGTTGTTGTTTTGCCAAATAATCGTAATGAAAAAAGTGAATAAAACAATTTTTTTTAATTTTTTTTTTTCAAAAAAAGTACAGGATCATATTATTTTTCTGGGCACAAAATGTTAGTGAAACACTACAAAGAAGTATGCACTTGAATATATTATTTTCAAAAAAAAATATTTTTAGCATAAAAAAATAGTGAAAAACTACAATTTTTAAGGTAAAAAGTGGTCTGTGTGAGCTATTAGAGTGCCTAGAGACGTGCAGATTGTATTGATATGTTCACAAAAGTTGTTCAGCTCTACCGTAGCTATAAGTTTGCCAAATATTGTTAATTAAAAATTACAAGTCACTGTAAGTTCTTCTGAAAAAAGTAAAAAAAACATTTTTTCCTTAATTTTGTCAACAAAAAGTTGGCGAAAAAAATTTTTGGCATGAAATGTAAAAAAAAAAATCTGTTAAGCAGACTTTTAGCTACATTATTGCCATATATAGTTAAGAGGTATTATAAAGTTTGAATTAGCTGTTGGCCAAATACTGATGACACCGTTTTTTGACGCCCCACTGATTTTCAGAAACTTTGGAGGTCCATAAAAAAAATTGGTAACCAAATTCGCCAAACTGAGTAAAGGGTTTTACTACCCCATTGTAGGACAATCGACCCTGTACTGTCCAGTTCTTGTGTTTTTCCAAAAGTCTTTATTTGTCGCAAAGTGTAATTAGTAGAAAAGCAAGAAAAAAATTTTGATTCGTTTATAATTTAAAAAAATTCTCGCCATACTCGCATTAAAAAAATTGTGAAAACGGGTAATTTTTTATCCTTTTTTCTTGAGGAAAAATCATTATAGAACACCGAAAAAGAAATTTGTCCGAGCATCGCTTCCAATTCGGTGATTGGTAATCGAAAAACAGAACTTCTTGCAATGGCAAGGATATGTAAAACTAATTAGAAATGATCCAAATTTGCAATACTTCCGGGTCGCGAATTCTACATTTTCATGACTTCTTTGGAGTGTCTTTTTTTGCTAGAATAAGATTTAAAAAACAACGAATTGAATTTGAATTCATGGTAAAATTAACAAAAAATAAATAATTTTTTTACAAAATAATAGTATAAAATATTATTAATTTTTAAAATTGATATTAATAAGATTTAAAAAATAACGAAATGAGTTTAGTTCATGGTAAAATTAAAAAAAAATAAATAATTTGTCAGAAAAAAACTCTGAAAAAAATTTTTAAAGTATCGTTGTATCGACAGAAAAATATCGCCGATACCCATGTATCGGAAAATCTGAAATATCGCCGATATATCGGTATCGGTATTCGTTACATCCCTACTTACAACATATTTCAGAATTTCGACAATATCGAAGTCCATTTTAGAACCATGATTTCTAAGGCAAAGTTGTTTAGAAATCTTCGTAGAATCATTTCTGTCTTTACGATTTTTTATTAATGTTTTGCATCCATATAAATAGCCCCACCCTAATGTACACTACAGTATGTACATAAATTTCGTTACTAAACACGTACGCACGTACATACATATAGAGTTTTAGTTAATCCTTTGTGTATTAGGGAGGGGAGGGCTTTAGTAACATGTGTGTATGTATTTGTGGTAAGACTTGTTATACATTTTATGTAGATTTGTTTTATTTTTTTATTTTATTGTTGTAATAGTTTAGCTTGAGTTTAATGTTTTTTTCTGTTTGTTATTTTGTTGTTGTAATTATTGCAGCACACTTAACACAATATCACTCTCACTTTCAGACTTATCCGAGATATTATTAACATTATTATTTATTTTTCTTTTTGATATATAATATTTATAATATACATAGTTATTTAAAGTATATTTTTTATATTTTATTATGCCAGCGAATTATGTTAAGTATAATTGTTTTGAAAAAATATAAGTATGTATATTATTTATTTAATTTTGTTTGTTTGTGTGTATTTATATATGTGTATATTTCTTAATACAAGTAAAAACTTAAAATTAACTCAAAAATTAAGTATTTAAAATTATTGTTATCATTCATTATTTAATTAATTAATGTTTTTATTTAATATAAACTTATAAACTAGTTATTCTCTTTTTAAACTTTTAACCTTTTTATATAATAAATGTTATTTATATTAATTTGTGTTTTTTCTTCCGTTTCCTCAATCAACTTCTTTCTATAAGCTTAACAAAAATATTTATTTTTCTGTTTTTTTTCGTTTCTTTTTAATATGGTTTTGTAACAAAGTTATGTATTTTATTTAAATATATTTATGTATATGCCTTTAATAAGGTGGTGTTTTTTATAGTTTAATTTTAAAAAATTTTCCCAAAATTATAGGCTTCTTTTAAAGAAGTGTCGCCTATTTGACATTTATAATAAAATATAAATTTTTATTACACATATTTATCATTAATAATGATTTATGAAGTAAAAACAAATATATTAATTTTGTTGATTTTTTCATTGAGTATAACTTGTTTTTATTTAAATTTATTAGAAGAATTCTTATAATGAGGTTCTTTACAAATAGCCAACTGTCTGTCTCGCTTACACAGCTTACAGTAATAGTCTTGTGAATTCTGCAAAGAAATAAATTCATAATAATGAAAGTTAGTGCTAAAAAAGTAACTAAACAAAGTAGATCGTTGACAAATTTGGGAAAGACTTTAAATAAGTGCCCATCACGATGAACGTCTATTCTATTTAATTTAATCCAAATCAACTCAATTCAACTCAGTTCAACTTAATTCGACTCCATTCAACGCCATTCAATTCATGGCAATTCATTAAAATCAATTCAACTTAATTCATTTTAGTTTAATTCAATTCAATTCAATTAAATTCATAGCTCGGAGGCATTGATATACATATTGTTTGAAAACTACAATTGAAATAATTTACCTTCATAATTTATTTTACCATCTTGATCCAAGTCCGCTATGGCTAAAAGTTGTGTCAGTTGTGTTTCATTCAATGGTTCACCAATCATTTCCATGGCGGTTTGTAATTCATCACGGGTAATAAAACCATTTCCATCTCGATCAAATACTCTAGAAAATAAAAAGAAAATTTAATGCTATTTTTTGTATAAATTTTTGGTTTCATATACAAACTAACTGCCGTATTCATAAAAAATAAAATAAGTTTGAAATGTATTTTAATACCAGATTTCCATACACATTTTTCTTAAAATACATTTCAAATCCCTTTAAAATTTTTATGAATACGGCAGTAAAAGTATAAAAGTATAGTTTTTGTCATTCTATGCCTTTTTGCTGGAGAGCTTCAAGATGTTTTTAATGGAATACAAATAAGTCCTCATATGATTTTTTGTCTAACAGTAAGTAAAGTTTTTACACACACACAGAATGATTTGTCGCCTATAAAACACATTTCGAAATAATTTTGGCGAGAAGGTGGTATACGTTGTCATGTATAAAGAATTTGCTCTGACAAGAATTTGAAAATATATGCCAAAAAGCATTATTGACGACAAGATGGGGGACAACTGCATCGAAAATGTAGTCAGTACAGTTTTATTGACGACAACATGATTAAATAAAAAAATAATGTGAGTCAGATCACAGGGGAGATGTGTAAGCATCTAGTAATGAAGCATTTTAAGAAGACTTTAAATTTGACAAGTTTAGTTTTTTGTTTTCCTTATTTTGCTTTGTTTTAGTAAATTTCTTATTAAGAGTGCAAAAAATCTTTTTAAAAGTTATTAAAATTAAATGTTTTTGTATTCATTTTATTTATTTGTTTTTATTTGCCTACGATAACATAATGTACGACAATTAGTGAAAATTAGTAGCTACTACTACTATTACTATTGCGCACTAGATGGTGTTAGTGTATTTCTATGCAGCTGTTAAGTTTCTCTGTACTTCTTGTTGTCCGTATGATTGCACTAATACACTCATACACAGCTCACACCGCGTTATTACAATCTTACTCAAAATTTGTGATTGTATTGTGAAAAAGATTTTTACCCCCTAGCGTATAGATGTTTACACATCAAAAAGAATTTTGAAAATCGGTTCACAAATAACAGAGTTATGGATTTGGGGGGGGGCAGCAAATTTCCCCCTCCGGTTTTCGACAAACAAATTTTGGGACCAATCTTTGTCAAACCCTTTCCAACAAAACAAGAATTTTGAAAATCGGTTCACAAATGACAGAGTCATTCATGGGGGGAGAAAATTTCCCCTTCCGATTTACGACAAAAAATTTTGGGACCAAGTTTTGTCAAACCCTTTTAAATAAAACAAAAATTTTGAAAATCGGTTTACAAATGACAGAGTTATGCATGGGGGGAGCAAATTTCCCCCATCCGATTTTCGAAAAAAAAATTATGGGACCAAACTGCAGGCAAACCGTTTCCAACAAAGAATTTTAAAAATCGGTTCTCAAATGACAGAGTTATGCGTGTACAAACATAAAAAAAGTAAAAAAAGTAAAAACAAAAATAATATACCCGTACAAAATAGTTGGAATTACCGCAGTTAAACAGCAAAATAACCAACAGTCAAAGACAAACGCAGTCAATAAACCGTCAGCCAAATATCGCACCAAGTTCAGCAACAAGTTCGGTAAAACCGAAAAACCTGTTTTTTTCAAAAAACCCGGGTACAAAAACCGAGACAAACCGGATCTGAATCCCGAAAAACTGAATACAAAATCCCCTAAATCCCAGAAGTTCCCACTAAAAATTAAAAACGGCAACGCCGAAATACTCACTCAATTCAAAAACACGGCAACACAGCACCAACCAACAAACGTACGACCTTACTGCAGGAGTTTGACCTTGAGACTCCCTTTGTCAGTGTGAGTGTATTTCTATGCAGCTGTTAAGTTTCTCTGTACTTCTTGTTGTCGGTATGATTACACTAATACACTCATACACAGCTCACACGGCGTTATTACAATCTTACTCAACTAAGATTAATCTTACTCAAAGTTTGTGATTGTATTGTGAAAAAGATTTTTACCCCCTAGCGTATAGATGTTTACACATCAAAAATGCATCGAAGCTGCCTTAGCTGCCACTAAATATTGCTTACATCAGCGATTACGTAATGGGTATTTTTACCGCTAGGTAGTTTTACCACTGCGTAGTTTTACCACTGTGTAGTTTTACCACTGAGTAGTCATTCAATTCTCTTCACTGTTTGTACTCTGGGAAAGAGAGGAAATGTGTACTGCATTCGAAAAAAGAAAGAGCTTCACATTCATAAGAAAAATTTACTCGATGCATACCTCTAGTATGAATTTTATACGACATTTATGATAACTTTCTATTTTAAGCTTCGACTTTTTACCCACACTTATACGAAAGAACGTAAAAAGTACATATCAGAGAAATTGGAAAATATTCTGATGTTTTGTACGGCGTTGTAAAAAAAAGAGATCCGATCTCTTGTCATTTTGTGCAGATTTTCGGTATTTTGTGCAGACTTTCTGACCATGGTTGGACCGAATTCGGTAAAAAATATTCGCCGAGTATGTACATTATGACTATACTAAATCGTAGGACAGATGTCATTAAAAATTATAGTTAAAAAGTAAGGTTTTGCAGTTCTAAAATTTTTTATAAGTTTAAATAATGAAAAACTTTTTAGTTTTGCATGAAAAATCACTTTTTTCCTTCTCGAATTATGATAGCTTGATCGCCATAAACTGTTGCTTACGATCAAATCTTACAGCGTGTAATTTAAAAGCTATTAACAATTTTAGTTATATCCCTAATATACATATTTAAAACATTTGTGCTTCTTTTTCTTAAAAATTTTTTAGTTTGTACATGACAAAACAATACATACAAATTCTTCGGTTCATTTGATTTTTATAAACGATAAAACTAAAACAAACTTGTGAAATATTTTAGAGTTTGTTTTGTAAATTATGCCTTGGCGTTGTGTTTTAGTAAATTAGACCCTAAAAGTTTAAGTCGTAAATCATTTTAGTTCAGAACAACATCAACTTTCTATCCGATTCTAATACACACGCACACAATGTTTTATATAAAATATATTTTTTATATTTTTTATTTCATAGAATGCAACTTAACATTTATTATTGTTGTTGTTGTTGTATACATACCTAAATGCAGCAATTAAGTCCTCGGTGACATCATCCAATTCGTCGGGTTTGCTGGCATTTTCTTCTTGTTGTTGGTGCTGACTTTGTTCATCGCGTAACGCTTGTATACGTCCGACCCATTGCAAAAATTCGGCTTCGTTTATTAAACCATTGCCTGAAAAGAAAAGGATTGTTTTAATCGAAAGTTTTGAAATAATAAATTTATATTATAAGTTTCTAAACTGTTTAAAAATGCATGCAAACAGGTCGATATACTTTTAAATCACCCTCGTTCTTGACATTAACCATAACTTTCATTAAATTTCCTTTTTCTATTCCACAAGCAAGCAGGGAAACTTCCATTGCGTGCTACTAAGTTTTTAAACTTCAGAAATTTGCTTATAACCAGAAACTTTTCTTAAAAAAATATTCTTCTACTTAACGACTTCATACTGATTTTGGCAAAATGTGTAAAAAACAACAAATTTAAAAATGATTTTGCTTCAATGGAAATTTTTGCCAAAAAAAAAGAAAAAGAGAAAAGGAAAATGTGTGTCTGCCTTTTTGTTGGCAATCAAGGACAAGGTTAAATTTTTAGCAATTTACCGTTATTTTATTTTAAGCATTTTTTTCAGTTTGTACTTTTTCTATTTGATTGCTATCGACCAACATTTTCCGGTTTATTTTATAGCTTTCTGGTTACACTTAATTGACTTTTTTTCGTTTGTGTTAAAAAAAAAATAGAATTTCCTTGATAGCCATCATCCGTTTTACAATTGTTATCATTGTTAGAGAAAGAAAAAAATTTAAAATTTATAAAAAGCCTTAAGTAGAGATATTAATTTTCACTTAATTCAAATTTAAAGAAACTAAACAATTAATTAAACAGCTTTTAGAAACACTATCCTGAAACTGTCTAATATTTGTTGATAGCTATTAAAAAAATCATATTTCTTAAAAAGCAGCTTTTTAAGAAATATGTGAAATTTCAATAAATAACTTTGTTAGAATATATGAAAGATGATGAAATGAAAGGTTAAATTAATAAAACTATTAATAATTTCAAAACCGAAAGATTGAAATATTATGAAAAGCTTTACGTAAAACTATTTTATCTCAGAAGAAAAATTCCAAAAGAAGCTCTTTACTCTAATTTGATAAAAGCTTTAACTAAATTCACACTAGGTCAACGTTCAGACGATGCAAGTCTTATTCATCAGCTTCTTATTCAGCTGTGAGCAAGATAGAGAAACTTGTATTCTTTTCTCTGTCTTTCTCACAGCTGAATAAGAAGCTGATCAATAAGACTTGCATCGTCTAAACGTCGACTAGTCAAGTCTGATTTTGCAGCGGGAAAGGTAGAGAGAAAAATGGAAATCGTGAATATTTCTATTTCATCAATCGTCCACAAAATCAGAGTTGCGACAAGACAACGTGGATGAAGTTCATTAGCATATTTGAAATCATGGAGAAAGTTTCAATTTAAAACTTTCTGATTTGATTGTTTTTTAAATTTGGAAATTACAAGATTACATAAACTATATTTTTAAATGTATAAAAAAATCACCAAAAACGAAAAAATTGCCAAAACGAGAAAAGCCAAAGCTAAAAAATCATCAAAACGAAAAAAGCTCAAAAACTAAAACCGAAAAAATTCTCTAAAAGGAAAAAAGTCGCCAAAACTAAAAAAATTGTCAAAACTAAAAAAATCACCAAAAACAAAAAAAAAAATTGCAACAAAACGTTAAAAACGAAAAAATCCCAAAAACCTACACTGAAAATAGCCCATGCAACATTTTACGAAAAAACTTTCGTAGTTACTTTTTTCGTATTATATACGAAGCTTTCGTACATTCCATGAAAAAAGATTTAGTCTAGAATTTTATTATTTTACGAAAGTAACGAAAGCCATTCGTATTTAGTTTTTTCGTAGAATGTACGAAACTTTCGTACATATTACGAATTAGGTTGAGTCTAGAATTTTGTTTTTTCACCAAAGTAACGAAAAGTTTTCGTCGTTATTTTTTTTGTAAAATATACGAAATTTTCGTACATATTACGGAATAAATTTTTACACCAGAATTTTATAGTTTTACGAAAGAAACGAAAACATTTACTAGTACGTTTTTTCGTAAAATATACCATAATTTCGTACATATTACGAAATCAATTATGGACTATATAAGTTGTTCTTAAAATTATTGAATCATATAAAATTAGGAGTCGTATAAAAGTGACCCGTATACATATAAGTTGTAGACAGTGTTACCGTTGAACATTTTCAAAAAGGGGAACAAAAAGTCGATTTTGATAATAAAAGAGGGTCAAAAAGAGGATTTCTGAGAAAAGAAGGGACAACTTTAATAACAAGAAAAATGTAAAAAAAGTTATTTAATTTTAAAAATAAAGGATAGCAAACTTGGACTGCAGCTCATCTGATTAGGTTTAACATTTTAGCAATAATTTTGGTAGTTCTATCAAAAACGATTGCTCAAACTACAAATAAAATTGGACGTATTAATAAATAATATGCATTAGGTGAAATCTGTGCAAAAAAATTAACGGGAATATCGTACCATTATCAAATAATTGCTGCAAAACAAATTTTGTCTAAGAGCAGTGCCTAACCAGAATAGGTTTCTGATTAATTTTATAAAATCGTTTCTTTAAATGGTATAATTTTCGTAAAGCAACTGAAATAATTCGTAACATTCTCTAAATATCTTCAGTTATGAAAATATTTCGTAAAATCTAAAATTTTATTTTGATTTTTACAAAATTCCTTCATAATATATACAAAGTTCTTTCGTAAAATACAAAAAATATTTAGCAATATTCTCTAAATATTAACTTAAACTATGAAACTATTTCGTAAAATGTTTTTTCTCTTTTCTACGAAAATCTTTCGTATTATATAAAAAAATTATTTCTTAAAACACAAAATATACTTCGTAAAATAAATACAAAAATGTCGTTCTTTTCGTACATTTTACGAAAGAATTTCGTGGTGCGAAATTACAAAATATTTCATAAAATATACGAACGATTTCGTTCATATGTTGCATAGTTTTTTTCAGTGTAAAGACTCACAAAAACGAAAAAAACCCCAAAACTAAAAAAAATCACCAAAAAGGCAAAAGGAATATATATTATGTATATGATATTTGTACGGAATCTGTCTTTTTCATTCAAAATAATATTAATAAAACCGTTTATTAAATTTATTACTTGAGATACTCTCTCAATTTTATTTAAAAAAAGCTTTATTTATTGAGGCTTAAGCATTTCATTGGTGCTATAGCAAATCATCACTAGACTTCAACCATACTTTTTAAAAGCATGGTTGAAGTCTACTAATGATTTGCTAAAGCACCAATGAAATGCAGGCATATAACTCTCAACAAATAAAACTTTATTAACAAAAACAATAACAAAATTTTTCATGCTCTAGTGAAGTAAACTTCTTTTTAATTTTAGTAGATATAGTGCTTTAAAATTTTAAGTACGAATAAATTACAATTATAAACTTAGATAAAAAGATTTGTATTGAAAAGACCCCTTTTGTAAAAATATGAATATATGTATGTACGTAAATATTACATTTTCATGTGGACCTTTACAAATATTATTTTTCTCTATTTCACATTTAGTTTCTATTGTTTTTACTTTTCTTAATAATGTAGGGAGCTAAACACATTAACAAAATTTCCTATTTTGTCAAAAAATATATTGACTTCATTTTGGCGCCACTTAGTCTTGAAATGACTATGGGGGAAGATAGCGTCTTTAAAATGTTTACATAAGAGAAGAAATTTAATATGTTATTATAAATTAAGGGAAAAAGTTGTTTTTAAATTATACATATTATGTATATGTATCATATGATATACATACATACATATGTATGTAAATGTATTAAATCATAGCCAAAATTAAGAAAAAATAACGAGAGCCTATATTCGAAATGTGCTAGGTCAAATTTGGGATAAAAACGAGTTTTTGATGGCAAGTAGTGAATTAACGTGTTCTCCACGTTTAGTGAAAATTTCAGAGTAAAAAGGTTAAGTTTTGCTAATGCTATCTCAAAGTATATACATATATATATATATATATTTTTTTTTTTCAAGTGCAAAAAAGTTAAATAGATTTGCTGTGGTTTGCTAATCTATATGCCGGCATTTCGTTAGTTGCTAAGGACAACTCATCAGTAGATCTTTAAACAATAATCGGTTTTACATTTGTTGCCCTGTACAGAATTTTACAGAATTAATTATATAGAATTCTTTGCTAAGGCATACTTCCCTTTCTCATCCACATGTGATACAAAATATGTACTTGATTATATGTAAACCAAGATAATCGTTTCTTTTATTTTCCCCTTACGATAGTTTTGTGCTAGTTTTATTCAGCCACCTTCATTCACTCACGCTTCTTATAGTTTTTGTAGACGCCAGAAATTCAAAATCAAGGTCAGTCGAAAAAACCCAAAAAAATCCCCAATGTAAGAGAAAATAGGAAAGAGAGAAAACAGACAGACAGACAGACATGCAAACATCAACAACAGTTAAAGAATTACAAAAAAAGAAGCATTTGGCATTGTGTGTAAGTAAGTATGTAAGTATTTGCTGTAGTGATGATGATGTTGACATTCATATCATCACACATCCATGTACCCGGCCAACATTTTCTATCGAAACTGTCCCTAAAACGTAACAGCATGAAGTGCTAAACTATCATATGTATATGATAATCGGTGTAACTGTTCGGGAAGGTGTAACTGTTCGGGAAGGTGTAACTGTTCGGGAAGAAACGAGTAACTATATTAATACTTACCAGATGGAACTGTTTATAGTCATAAAGGAGTGCTCAAATAGTTTCTTTTTTAGGTGACGAATTGTTGTCATTTAGAAGTAACGTTTTGACGTTCTGCAGAAGTAACGCATTTTAAACGGACTTCAGTCCAAATTCTTTGAATATGATAAAATGAACTCTTGTTTAGGGCCTATTCACATATTATATAACGCTATTTTCGGAGGTTTTATACCCCCCCCCCTTCGTAACGCTTTTTACACAATTTTCAGTAAAAAGTATCTAATCCGTAACAAATCTTTAATGCTGCGATGTGTCAAAGTTCGTTAAATGATTTTCCGTTCTCATTTAAAATTATTCGCCTCCATGACCTTCGCCTCGAACCTTGTGGGTTCCATTCGAGAGTTTCATGGCATATTTCATTGTATGGCTTCCGAAATGTATGCCCGCCCGCGCCAGTTATATTTTCTTCTTTTTATTTGTAGGTTTATGTTATCTTGACTAGCAATTAGAAGTAGTTGTTCGTTGGTTACTACACGTGGCCACCATATTTTCAGGATGTTTCGTAGGCATCTATTGGTGAACGTCTGTTTTAACGCAGGCGTTGTATATATTCACTTTAGTTCTAGGCGAGAGGGTGTTAGATTTCCAAATATTTCGAAGCTCATTCTACTGGATTCTTGCTTTGTTTACGTCCTCGTGAGTACCGCCGTCTGGAGTTATTACGCTGCCTATATCGCAGAAGCTGTTGACGTTCTCGATTGGGTTGTTGCCAAGAAGAAAGGTAGATGTTTGGTTACATTTTATAGGTACTCATACATTTCGTTTTGCTTAAATTTTTTTTAAGGCTGTATTACCATTTCGTTGATGCTATTTCATCTATTTTCCTCCGCATATCTTCTTTGTTGGTGGCCAGGATTACCAGGTCATCAGCATAGCCTAGATCTTCTAGTTGTTGATGGATTGTACATTGTATGCCTCTGCTTTGGCCAGTTGTTTTCGTCAAAATTGCATCGAGCCATGTTACGAATAATATAGGAAATAACAGACATCCTTATTTTACGCCGCTGTCTGTGCTGAATACCTCACTGATCTGACCGCAGTGTAAAACTCGCATACTGGATTCGTCATATTGTGCCTTGATAAGTTTGACGATTTTTTCTGGTACGCCTTTGTTTGCAGGAGCATTCCATATTTTGTTTCGTTTCGAAGCTTTTGACGCTATCGTCAAAAGCTTTTTCAAAATCAATGAATGTTAAATACAACTTTGTGTCGTATTCGTTGCACTGCTCGATGATATTATTATATAATAAATTATATAAAACATTAACTTTTTTATTTTTATTTTCGTTAGTTAAATTCATTCGTACACATTATTGCGTCGCTTTTATTACATTTTGTACAATCTTATAATAAACTTCTTAGTGACTTCTGCAAAGTTATCGTTGATTTAAAAATTTATAAAAATAAGATTAAAATTCGATATCAATATATTTTGTAAACTTTGTCAAATAACATTTAGCTGTGCTATAGAAGTCACTTTTTTTAGAAAATGTATCAGAAATTGCACTTCCAAATGTTGGCAGGGTAGCAACG
Source organism: Panzeria rudis (assembly GCA_956483635.1). Lineage (NCBI taxonomy): Eukaryota > Metazoa > Arthropoda > Insecta > Diptera > Tachinidae > Panzeria > Panzeria rudis. The sequence continues at coordinate 177,844,138 of OY101448.1, forward strand.
AAAATTAATGATAGTATTTGTGTATAAGCATTATGAGAGATTTATAAGTAAGAAAGCAGTTACTTTTTATCGTTATTGTTGTTTTTGTTGTTGTTATTTATATAATGATGTAACAGCCTTGTAAACAAAAACAGCAATTCAAATGACGAATAAAAACCGAAAGAAATAGAACAACAATAAAATAATAATAAAATATATGTACATACACACACATGTGTACATTTGTAGATGTATAATATATTGTAATGTCATTGATAATAATCCTTTTGAATAAGTTTGTTTTCAAAACAAAGAATATTCCTACTAAGGGGCTTTATTTGTGAAATATTATTAAAAACTAAATAAATACATACCTATGTGCATATATTAAAGAATTAGGAAAATCTCGCAAATACATACATACATACATACATTCGCAAAATTATAATTATAGTCCTATAGGACTATATATATCGGAATCGTTAGTGCTGCCATTTTCGAGAATATTTAGTCTACCACATTGGCTACCATCTAGATTAGGGTTATGTAGATTACATTTGTACAGTTTAATATGAGAAAACTTTATATTGGTCTGAAGGACTAATCTAAGCTACCACAAACGAAATTTTCATTTGGACCCACAAGAGAAAATGTGGGCTTAAAGGCAGCCGGTGAAACTTAATGCTGTAAGCACAGTAGCTTCTCGTGTTGATACTGCTGCTAAAGATGAAAAATTGCCGAAGTATTTGTATGGGAGAAAATATAGTTCAAGAGAAGACGTCGATGATGATAAAACGTTTATTTATTATAAAAAATCCATGCTTTATAGCTTAAGTATACATAAATATATCGTCACAGAAAATGCAAAAGGTCCTATCTAACATTTTACAAGTTTTACAGGAGAAGCATAAAACTTGTTTAAATGAAAAAGTATATTAACAATTATCACAAAATTTTGCTATTTAAGTAAAAAATTTATCTTTGCTAAAACTAAATAATTATTTTTAATACTGAAGAAGCTAAGTTAGTTACGCCCTCTTGGTTTGTGATTTTATGAAACAAAAAGCTCTATCTACATTGAATTTGCTCAAGAAAGGAAGCTTTGAGAAGCATTTTCTTAAAACTTTTAAATTAAATTATAAGTAGTAATAGTTTAGGAGATAATAGGTGTGTTCGTGTACTTTTCCAGTAAGAATTACACACAAAAAATTATTACCAAAAAAATTTCAAACAAAAGTTTGTCTAAAAATAAATTTCATTTTCAGTAAATGTTCTTTACATAATCAATGAATTGTCTGTTTGACTCTTATTTAGGACGCAAACGCCAAAAACAACAAGAAAAACTGTGTCGTAAAAACACAACACCAATTTCGGCATAAACACAAATAACAACAACAACAATGATAGCAAAAGGGTTGCGGCTGTACCAAGTTTGTTTACTGACGATTTTTGAGTGAATCAATTCGTTAATGTCGTGACATTAATTCTCATTCATTTTAGTAAGCATTCAGACTTGGACACATTTAACAAAGTGAAATTTCATAAATGCTTAAGGGATGATGATGATGATGACCCAGACAAAAAATCCAGTAAATAGTTTTGTTTGATTAAGTAAGCTATTTTGCTTTATATTTGTTATTATTTTTAGACTAATTATTTTATAAATTCTAACAAAAATATTGTTTGATATTTTTCAGAAAATCCTGTAAATTTTTTTGTTTGATTTAGTAAATTTGTGTACATTTTGTCAATGTTTTTAGACAAATTGTTTTATAGACTTAAACAATTTGTTCACTGAAAAAAAACGTTTTTTTTTCAATGAAATTGTTGAGATATTTTTGTCTATATTTACAAATTTATTTGTAGGTCCGTTTCTAGACAATATATTTGCTATTTCATTGAATTCCTTTACAGAAAATTAAATTTAGTTTTTTCTGTGTATCTAGTAACTTTTAGATAATTATTTAAAAAAAACTTCGACCGCAATCCATTAAAATACAGTATTAATTTGTAAAATTTTTTTCAAATTATCAAGTACGTAAACACAGCAGATATTTTCTTAGTTTTTTTATAAATTGAAAAATTCGATTATTTTGAGCATAATAATCATTATGAAAATACGTATTCCTTATCCGGAGGTAGACCTATAGTCAACAAACTCTGCTTTGGTAGCGCCAAACAGAGACAATAATTGCAATTACCGATTGAAACTTATTTATCGGAAAAGTCGTTTATATGCCTTAACTTTCAACCCAGTTTAAATGATTATTATATCTCACATCTATTGATAGTTGTTTTAAAATTCAACCTTGTGCCATTTAGCAAGATTCGTCAACATATTTTGTTTAGGTTTCAAAGAAATCCAAGATACCTGAATGCATGGATGAATGTAATCGGCCCTACTATGTGACGTATGATTAATATTTCTTATCTTATCTTATCCAAGATACCTGAATGCATGGATGAATGTAATCGGCCCTACTATGTGACGTATGATTAATATTTCTTATCTAAATAAGTCATACGCAAAAGTAGCCTATTGTAAACTCAGAGGCCGAGTTACCGCGTACGTGATCGAGTAAAATCGTTCGAAAATGTTCCTTTTGGCATTACGGCATACGAAAATCGAGTACATGCTGCTTAAATTCCACTCGTTAGCACTAGAACGATCGAAAATAATACTTTCTTTTATATTGTTTGTTTTGCAAAAAAGCGTGGAACATTGCCAATAAACCTTATTACATTTGTTAAAGCGACTTGGTTGTTGTACTAGCTTAAAGAAACACACAATTTTTCTTTAATGTATTACAAATTTTTAGGCGATTCAACAACCGGTGTAAAACAAACTTGGTACACTCTTTAAATTGTCGATACGTTAGCAATCGAATGCGGTAATATATCCATTCATTATGGGACGAAATTTTATTCGATACGAAAGCCTACTCGATAACGAATGCGGTAATTCGGCCCCAGTTTACCCACTTGCAATATAATTGTGCAATTTTTTGTATTGTACAATAATATCGCCAATGTGTATGCCATATTCGAAGGTGGCACAAAATATTGGCAAAACTCAAAAGACTTTTGATTTTTATTGTACAATAATAAAAATTGTGTAATGTGGTTGGTGGCAACAATGTTTAGTCTTAGGTTTACTTTTTCACTGTCAGGAAAATTGGGCAATATTTTCTTTGAAAATATTCTGCCATTTGTTGCATAGTATAGGTAGGTCAAAACGAAAATAATATGCACAATAACATATGCAATAATATTTTATAATGGATGGGCCGTTTAAGAATACTGTATAAATATCTATGTATTCAAATATCTTGTAGAAATTGTAAAAAGTTTATAAACTTTTCGTTAACCTCTAAGAAATGTAACCCCTCAAAAGACATTTAATTTTCTTTAAACTTTAACGAAAGTAGAGATAACACTCTTAGTGCAATTTTCCTATTTCCTTTGGATTTCGTGCTAAGAGGTAATATATTATTCTTTCCTAAACTATTTTGTAGTTTAAACCTCTTAGAAAATAATTTTATACTTCACGATATGGCTAATGAACAATAGCAGAAAAATATATTTGTATAAAGAAATGTTTAATGTTTGTTACATGTTGGCTGCTTATGTAATCGTATTAATGATTTTAGCTTTTAACAAAAGTTAAAATTCATTGTGATTTGTTTTTCTTTCCCTAAAGCAAAACAACAACACTTAGAAACTTACGAATAATGCCATTTGCAATCTTCGCACACTGTATTTCCGCTTTTGTGGCTGGTTGTTAAGGATCTTTTTACAACGTTCTTTCAATAGCTTTGTACGTGCACGTTTTAAAGTTAAACTGCATTTTATATTATTTGTGGGAAGCCAAAGTCAGTAGAGATTGAAAACAGTGATTTGAATTTTTCCTAAAGTTACTTTTTATATAGTATATTTAAAAAAAGCTACTGGTTTCAAAACATCCCAGCGAAAAATGTCGAAAGTTGTTCCAAAGGTTTACCATTTTCATTGCATACCAATCACTACAAGTACTGAAATTAATATTTTAAGGCTGCTGTTTATATCGAAGTTTTTCTAGACAAACTTTTAGGCGCATACCATTCAGATTTTTGAAACATTTCCGTCCTGTGACATCCACGTGATAAAATTAATTAATGTTTCACTAAAAATAGAACAATGCTATTGCTAATACCTGTTCCTACACTATCTCACAAGCCGTTCGACTTCTATAGAATATGCAACTCTCATCTAATAAGTTTAAAGTTTTAAAAAAAGTTTAAAAAAAGCAATAACAACGCATTTGCTCAATCCACAACTTGTTGTAAGTGTTGTAGATCGTAAAAATGTTGTTGGTAATTTTGACATAAAGTATATTTCAAAACAAAACTTTTTTCAAAAGGTACTTTTTTCAAAAGGTACTTTTTTCAAAAGGTACTTTTTTCAAAAGGTACTTTTTTCAAAAGGTACTTTTTTCAAAAGGTACTTTTTTCAAAAGGTACTTTTTTCAAAAGGTACTTTTTTCAAAAGGTACTTTTTTCAAAAGGTACTTTTTTCAAAAGGTACTTTTTTCAAAAGGTACTTTTTTCAAAAGGTACTTTTTTCAAAAGGTACTTTTTTCAAAAGGTACTTTTTTCAAAAGGTACTTTTTTCAAAAGGTACTTTTTTTAAAAGTAATTTTTTTCGGAAGATACTTTTTTCAAGAGGTACTTTCTTCAAAAGCTAATTTTTTCAAAAGCTAATTTTTTCAAAAGCTAATTTTTTCAAAAGCTAATTTTTTCAAAAGGTACTTTTTTGAAATGGTGATTTTTATTAGGTACTTTTTTTTCAGTCCACCTTTTACAATGTATTTTATTGTATTTAGCAGTGATTTTAGTTTTAGGGTTAGACAAAATGCTTTTATTGTGGTTTTCTTGTCTGTTTTTAATAGATGATTATGTAAATTTTATAAGCACACAAGCACTCACACAAACTCCACATGCACATTAAATCACAAAGAACGGAAACAAATCCAATAAACTGCAGTTGATGGGTTTGTAAATCACACAGACACATTCTAAATAAACACAATCCTTGTACAATACATAAAACAAGAAATTAACCTTTAGCCTTTAACCGTTATACATTCACAGTGGTAATAAATATGAACACATGCATGAATTTTTAGTTCATTGTTGAGTGTTTCTGTTGTTGTTGTTGTTGTTGTTGTTGTAAACTCTGTTTGGCATGTAACGAGTATTTTACTCGCATTTAAATTTAATAACAATAATTGAATTATTATTGTTGTTGCTAATATTATCAGCTTAATCTATCACTATTTTAATTTGATAATTAAAGGAAATTGTGTAATTTAAAATTGTTTTATAACTGATTATAAAAGACAAGTTGTTTCGTTTAGCCAATTACAGAAAAACATTGTTTTTAAGTTGTAAGCTAGTTAATTAGTTGAATAAATTCTTCATAAATAACTTATTTACAAGACTTTAAATTTTATAAAATTTTCATTTAATATTTTAAGTTTTGAAAGTTTACACCTTGGATTCATTTTAGGGGGAGTTGAACCCCTCCCTCCCTTTTGATCACTATTTTAGAGAATCGGCATAGAAGATATATCCGTTTAGGGTGCACGCAGAGAAAAGATATGGTTGTATTATGGTTGCGTCAACAATGTCATGTTTTCCTATATAGTTTATGGTTGTGCCAAATAAGTTATTATTGTTTTAAATATCTTACGACAAACAAACTCATATTTACATTTAATCATGACATTATTAGCTTTCGTAAAAATTGCAACATGGTATATATTGTAAAAAAAAATTCTGACCATAATTATAATATATTTAAAAGTACAGCAATAGCATGATTCGACAAAAATAAAATATAACAAGGAACATACTATTTTAAGGCAGTTTATTTGCAACCAACCTATGGTTATAAAACAAAGATGGCTTCCTGCTTCCTTGACCATTGATCGAATGCTTTTCCGTCACTTTTGTCTTTTACTTACAAGATGTGGGTTTGGTTAAAAAAAAAAGAAATAAAAATAACAAAATCAACAAACATGTATGTGATAATAAATTATACTATTTTGTTTCAGATTCAACATACGGACCAGTTAAGAATTTGTTATTTTTGATTTTAGCTACAAAATATAATTTTTAGCTGCTGCCAATTTTTTAATCAAGATATGGCTAAGAAGACAGCATATATTTATGTATATGGTTATTTTGAACCTATTGTATGATTTGAATACAGCCATTTATTCAATCATAGTAAGTTGCTATTGGATTATGATTGCCTCAACCATGTTTTATCTTTGCGTGTATAAGATGTGGTCAACACTTTTATTTAAAACATCACGAGGACATTTTCGTGAAACATTTACCACTTTAACGCTTTGCTGTATGAATATTTTTTGGCTCTTTCGTAAAAGCATCAAAATTTGTGTTCTTCGTTAAAGAGTTGATTTGATAGAGTTTTCTTAGTTTGAGATTATGACAGTCGTTAAAGGCATTCTTCGATAGCGAATGCCATAATCTCTAATTAAGAAAACTTGATTAAATGAAGTCGCTATCACAATTGACGATTAGATTCCTGATTTGTTTTTTGATTGATGGGTGCAATAATTTAAAATTTCTTAAAAAATTTTTTCTTTTAAATGTTTTTGGACAAACGTTTCTCAAAGCCTGCTAAATTAAACAGATTCATATTTACATTAAATTTAAGTGAGAATGTTGTAGATATTCCGACCCGTTCAGCCGTTCGTAAGTGAGGAGAGGTTTACATACATATGGACATCATAGTAAGAATGGTCAGATAGGACCTCAAAACATCAAGATCTTATAAAAACTCAATTTATAAAATTTTTAATAGCGGGATGTTAAAAAATCGAGCGAAATCCTTTTAAAAATACCAAATAATAAGTTTGAAAAGGTGTCTGCTATTTCCATATACCGGTTTTTTTGAATAACAAATTTTGGAAAAACAACTTTTTTAAACTTTTCCAAAATGTTTGTTAATTTGAACTTCTTAAAACTATCCTTTTTAAGAGTACTTTTTAAAAATTTTTATTCAACAGCTATTAAGAAAATAACAAATTCTTAACATTATTGCATTTTTATAGACTTTAAACAAAGTTGAAGATAATTAATTTTTATTTTCTTTACGATGCTTTCAAAAGGGCACAACTTTTTAACATTTACGTAAAACGTTATATATTTTTTTCTTGATATTCTGAAGTATTTAAAAGTGTATTCACTTTTTTAATCTTTTTAAGCTTTAACATGTTTTAAAAGAAATAGCCGCCACCACTCTGAATTCTATTTTTGTATGCATAAACAGGGAGCTAAGGATAGTCGCCTGCCTTAATGGTCAAGTGAACTTTTGTTAATGCAATTTCGAGAGACATTAGCATAAAATTAATTAGTAAAACTGTTCTTAAAGGTTTTTATATAATTAAATTCTTGTTTAAATGCATGTTAACAAAATTGTCTTCATTTTTGTTTAGTTTATTAATTCTTAAAAGACAATCAAGCTTAATAGAAATTAGTATAATTTTAAAGTATAACCGTTAAGTTTTTATGTGTTTAAATAAATGTTAGACAGGATACAAAATTTATGCAAATTTAAGGCATTGAAGCTTTTTTATGAGGTAAACGAAATAAGATGAGAGAGAGAGAGAGAGAGAGATAGAGAGAGATAGAGAGAGACTTGTAAACAAAATGTTTGCTTTTGTTAGTTGTTTGTAATTGTTTGTAGCTATAATAAATTCGTATTATTGAAATATAACGCAGTTACTAATTGATTGTGTAAATGTTAATCAAGGTCAGGTATCAGAAAAATTTGTGTTATTGCGTTCTTATTTATTTCTAGTTTGCAAAGGACCCCAATATGAAAAATGCAGCTGAAAGAAAATTATTTATTTTGTAGGCTACACTTCAACATTTAACACTTACATAAACAAATAAATTTAGTAAAGTGTGACTTGGATTCAAATACGAAGGGTTCCCGTACGATACTATACACATATATACACATACATATGTACATATATCCCTCTTTGTTTGTTTTTGGGGATTTTTCTTCGTTTTTGGGGACTTTTAAGCTTTAGCGTTTTTTTCGCTTTAGAGTTTTTTTATGACGATTTTTTTGTATTTAGACGATTTTTTAGTTTAGGTGATTTTTTCTTATTGGTGCTTTTTTAGTTGGAATGCTTTTTTCATTTTGGCAATTTTTTTTGTTTTGGCTATTTTTTAATTTTGTTTTTTTTTTTGTTTTGTTCTTTTTGTGCGCTTTTTCCTTTTTTGCGAATTTTCGTTTAAGTTGTGGCGTTTTCGCGTGTTTTACGAAAATATAATGAAATGTAATAAGCCTCCTCTAGCTGCGCCGATGGCATTAGCCTTTCTCTACCTTAGAACTAAAATAACACAATCAAAAACTTTTAGCCAAATTTAAAGGTGTTAACTTTTTTACTTGGTTAATCAGTTAATTAATTAATATGTTTGTTACCTTCTTTATGAAAGAGATAGTGTAGAGGGAACAGGTGGTGTAATGGGAGATATATAGAAAGCTTAATTCACTTACAACTCTGCTATTGCGCGTTTTTTGCAGAGCAGTGTTGCATACCCTCTGGTGTCAAGTAGAGGCACTAATTTGTATAAGATGTGTAGCCATTTAAGGCCCTTTCATATTGTAATACAAGCTTTGTATAAACGTCAGAAAAGGCATGGAGAAAAAGTATGTAATGTAAAAGTGCGTGACGTAGGGGTTTTAAAAAGGCGGGCTAAAAAGGCATAGTGTGAAAAGGCCCATTTACTATTTTTTTTTTCAAATCGAGGTGTACTAAACTTACACGATGAAATATTTCATGAAATCTGCGTCATAAAACTTTTTTTATTTGCTTATTGCAAGTGCGGAAAAGCAATTGGGGTAAAGAAAACTGAGAAAAATCATCTGATATTTTATTGCCTACGACTTTTTCATCCCAACTTGTTTCATGCCACAAATTTCATAAAATATTTCATAATGTAGATTTAGTTTTGTTTGTAAAGGGTCCGCCAGATAACTTTTTTTTTTGAAAATGCTATAAAAAAACTACTGAATATTTTCTCAAATTTCTTTTTTTTATTTGAAAGTACAATCCTTCCGGCTAATAATGAAAAATAGTTCCATTCAAATGGCTGCCTCGGCTGGCCATGCAGTAGCCTACACGATCGGTCCAATTTTTAAGCACATTATCGATTGTGTGCAGCTGTATTTCACCAATGGCTTCACGAATATTGTCCTTTAAAGCGTCAATTGTCTCTGGCTTGTCGGCGTAACACTTATCTTTGAGGGCACCCCACAAATAATAGTCCAACGGTGTCAAATCGCAGCTCCGAGGTGGCCAAACGACATCAGCTCTGCGGCTGATAATGCGATCTTCAAAAACACGGCGCAAAACATCGAGTGTAGCTTCGGCTGTATGGCACGTAGCGCCATCCTGTTGAAACCAAATGTTGCCAATATCCTCCTCTTCAATTTTTGTGAACAAAAATTCGTTCAACATGGCCCGATAACGATCGCCATTGACTGTAACGGCCACTCCTTCCTCATTTTTGAAGAAAAATGGCCCAATTATGCCTCTGGACCAAAATCCGCACCAAACAGTGACTCGTTTTGGGTGCGTCGGCTTTTCAATGTATGCGTGCGGGTTTTCAGTGCCCCAAATGCGACAATTTTGCTTGTTTACATACCCGCCAAGATCAAAATGAGCTTCATCTGAAAAGATGATTTTTTTTGGCAAAATCGGCATCTTTTGTAAGTCGATCGGATGCCCATACACAACCATGTTCGCAAGCGTATACACAACCATATTCGTTCAGCGGAAGGATAAAACTAATTATCTGTCAAATCAGACATGAGCTAAGTGTTACCATTCACGAAATAATCAGTAGTTGAAAAAAAACGTTACATGGCGAACCCTTTATATTTCGATATATTAAAGGTTCATTTATCGAAATATACAAAAGACTCGATTTGAAAAAAAAAATTAGTTGGGGCTTTTCAATATTAGCGTAGCGATATGTACTTATATACAATATGTACGTTGTATGTGGAAATATATATTTTTTATTAAAACGTTGATTTACTATTTCCCCAGGCGAAGAACAAACTAACAATAAAATAATAAAAATAGTGTCATGAACTGTTAACATGTCAAAAGTGTTTGAGAGCACGTTTGGTGGTTTATTGAATGTCATAATAAAAAAAAGTAGCAAAAATAATACCGGTATGTAATCCGTTATTATGTATGTGTGTAAGGGGCTATTCACATATTACGTAACGCTATTTGCGGAGTTTTTAGCCCCCGCCCCCTTCCTTCGTAACGCTTTTTGCAAAATTGTTAGTATAAGTTATCTAATCCGTAACAAATCTTTAACCCCCCCCGTAGAGCGTTACGTAATATGTGAATGGCCCCTAAGTGTTTGTGCATTAGTTACACACTTCTTTCCCTATGTGAGTACATGTATAGTGAAACAAAGAAAATAACTTAGCACTTACATGCAGTTTCTATTGATTTGAATTTTTATTACAGCCATTTATAACAGAAATAGAAAATTGTGTTATCAAAAGTAAAAATATGTAGAAGTACATACCTCAAATAATTTGATTATATGTGGGCAAAAGCGCTGTTATTGTTTTAAAATGAAGATGAAAGATACATAATAAAACTGATGAAATTTGAAATGCAAAGATTTTATTGAAAACTGCTGGAGAGAAAAGGCGTATCAATTTTATTTTCTATTACAATAATCGCTGATGCCTGTGGCAGATTTTATGAGCATTGCGGCTATAGCGCTGCAGACAAAGTAACTAGTATGTAGTTTGAACTTTTTATTTCAGACTAGTTGCCTATCTGTCCTTTTTTCATATATTGAACTATCGGTTTTAACATTAGGTTGTCATAGGAGCCCAACTAGTTGATTTGTATACAGTTATATCCCAGTTGGAGTCCTAGTTGTTGTAAACTAGTGCTCTTACTAGTTTTTTATTTAGATTTTGTAACTCTTAAAAAAACTTTGGCTCAACCAGGGTACGAACACACATTCCTCATATTTCCAGGCAAATACTCAGGCAAATACTCTACCCAATGAGACACTTTCTACTTATTTTTTTACTAGCTAAAATATGTTTTGTATACAAGTCGTATACCTGAAAATTTTGTGCTTTTTTGAATAGCATCGTTACTGGTCTCGATAGAACTAGTAATATGATTCTTCTTTTTTACTAGTATCGTTACTAGTCTTGCTGTAACTCGGAATATGACTATCCTCTTTTGACCAGTAACATTACAACTAGTAATATGACTGTCCCAAAGCTTATCTAGTTGTAACTTTAGCTGCTGGGAATATTTAATAGACACTCACATAAATAAATACATACATACATGCACACATACATATCTACAGCCTTCCGGATACTTTGTGTAATTTGCAAAATTTATTTATTTATATTTATATTTTAGTATTTTTCCCTTCAGTTTATCGTATAGTTTGGTCGGTATTTACATACATACATAGTATGTATTTGTTATTTTGCCAATATTTTCATAATTTTTTCCATTTAACACGCACACTTTATTGATTTTATATTTTTATTGGTTTGCTTTTGAATTTTGGTGCTGAAAATTGTTGTGAAAATTAATTGATTTAATTTTGAACTTTCAATACTAACAGAAAATTACATTGTGTAGTCAGCGTTGAAAGCTAATCGCAATACAGAAAAAGAGAGAACAATGCCAATTAATATTTCAGAAAATGCTTGCACTTGTAACGGTTAATTTGAAAGTGATGTAAGTGATGATTTCGCACTAAATGTTAGGCGTTGATTACATCATATGTTGTATGTATATAACTTCAGCTTTTTCTTAACTGATTGTAGTTACCCTACCAGCAAATCTGTAGTCGTCTACAAAAATAATCCACTTATGGTTATTTTTTTAGACTAACTAAAAGCTAACTACAATGAAATCCAGAACTGACCCATAATCAGTTCTCCAGTTGAGTGCATAATGGGATTAGGTGAGAGCTAACAATTTTACTCTCTCAGCTACTTTGAAACTCATTTCCAGTCTATATTAATTTTTTGCTGTCATTATTTTAGATCAGTGGTGGCCATTCTCTCGATTTCCTATGCTCGTGAATATAAGACGTTTTTTTACCATCGAGAAACGTTTCCCCACCGATTTTCAAAAAATAAAAAATAAAAAAAAAATTGGGCCAAAATGCAAGCAAAACCATTCAAACAAAAAATAATTTGAAAATCGATTGACAAATGACAGAATGAAAAAATACACGCGAATTGACAACCTTATTCTTTTTTGAAGTACATATAGTAGGTTAATAAATGAATAAGCTCAAAAAAATTAAGGTTACCAACCCTAATTTTTGCGGGTCCAAAAAAAAATGCTTTTTAGTAAAAATCTTTCATTGCGCTTTAAATAGCAATCTTGCGCCTAATACACAATTTCGTGGCTGTTGTTACACAAAATATATGAATAAAGCTTACAACTACCAAAAACATAGCCATCATATAACGCATATCTACTGAGAATAGTCCAAAATTAGCCTTCATGCAGGTATTGGAAAAATAATCAAATTTGGTCGCATTGCCTGGTCAGCAAGATGCATCGAACCTTTAAAACAGTACATTTTCGATCTGAGTGGTTAGTTGGTAACTGCTTAAGCCACATATTACATCTGGCCTACTACTTCGATTTTCGGACTTTTGTCTGCTCAGTTTTTAATTCTGTCCCAACGTGCACTGTGCACTGTTTAAAATGATACCTTAGCTGGCTGGTGGTCAGCACGTTGACTATACAACGTTTGATACATCGTTCGAGCCCCAGGGTTGCCTTTTTGTATACTAAAGCTGTTTTTAGACTATTATACAAGCTGTTCGACTTCTGCACAAAATGCAACCCTGATATAATAGCCCGATTCACAATCTTGTGCAAATGGTCTTGCCTCGTACCATTTGCAAATTGGCATTGTATATTGATACTCACCACTTAACAATTGTTAGTGGTGAGATATAATTTACTATACCATTTTGCAAATACTACGATGCAAATGGTCTTGCATCGTTGCATTTGCAAAATGGTAAAGCATATTGATACTCACCACTAACAATTGTTAAGTGGTGAGTATCAATATACTATGCTAATTTGCAAATGCTGCGATGCAAAACCATTTGCACAATATTGTGAATTGAGCTAATGTGTTGTTATTGCTTTTTTTGCAACTTTCCGTAAACTCATTAGATTAGGGTTGCATTTTCTACAGAAGTCGAACGGCTTGTGAGATAGTGCAAAACAGGCATAACTACCAGTTGACTTAAATAAAGTCAACTTTAAGTTAGTTGGACAGTAATGCAGAGTCAGACAATTGACTACCGCCTAGGACATTGCAATGTTAAAATAGTCAGTTGATTTCATTAAAAGTAATCCAGGCACCATCCACCATTAGTTGCGAAATATTTAGCTTAAAGTAAAAGTTAATTGAGTTGGTTATAGGATACCTAAAAAACTTTTTAAATTTTCAAATTAAAAAACTATGTTTTTCAATATGTAAAAAAATAAAACTATGTTTTTAAATAAGTACCTTTTTGAAAAAGTATCTTTTAAAATTATACCTATTAAAAAAAAGCGTTGAACAAAGACCTTATTAGAGAAATACGTTTAAACAAACCAGCCTTTAAACAAGTATGTAATTGTTTTAAAAACTACATTTTGGAAAAATAACTTTTTAGAATATGTATTACTTTTTCTAAAAACACCATTTAAAAAAGTATTTATTTAAGGCCAGTATCTCTTTTTAAATGGTGCCTTTTATAAAAACTACTTTAACATTTTTTTCTTATAGATTTCCTTTTTAACTAAATCCATTTCTAAAAAAGAACCTTTTCAAAAATCTCATTTAAGAAAAGCTTCTATTTGGAAAAGTGACTATTTAAAGATGTGTACCTAAAAAAAGTACCTTTTAAAAAATCCCCTCTTAAAAAATATTATTTTAAAAAAGTACCTTTTTAAAAATATCCATTTCCAAAAGTACTGTCTTAAAGAATAAAAAAGTGCATTTAAAACAATACATTTTTAAAAACAGTAATTTTTTTTTAAAGAAGTCGCTCTTTAATAAGATATCTTTGCAAAAAATCCCTTCCAGTCCATTTTCCAAAAAGTACCTTCTGCAAAAAGGCAACTTTTCCAATAGTACCTCTTTAAAAAGTTCCTCTCTAAGAAATTCCTGTTACAAAAAGTATAATTTTAACAAAAGTATTATTTAACGACTCTTTTTAATAAATTACATTTTCTAAAAATATCCTTCTTCAAAAAGTATTGTTTTCAAAGAGCACTTTCTTAGAAAATTATCTTTTCAGAAATGCACCTCTTTAAATAAATTCCGTTTTTAAAAAAGTAGATTTTTGAAAATTTCCCTATTTAAAAAGTAACGTTTTAAAAATTTCGCTTTTGCAAGTTTTAAATACATATATTAGATTAATAACAAAACATTTTTAGATTAAACGTTTAATAAAAATTAATATTATTACAACTTTAAGTATTATTGTTGCAATCATTTTAAAATTACTGCAATTAAATGATTATAATTTGTTTTGTTGTAATTGAATCATTTTAATATTTAAAGACAATTAGATTGCTGTCAACGTATTAATTTTCTTTTTCATTTTAGCTGATCTAAAACTCTCATGGCTTCTCGTTACCAATAAACGTCTTCTTGTGTATTCGCTTTTATTTGTATGTATAAATATTTATACATAATTGTTGTTATACAAAGAATGACAGCAACGATAAACTGTCGTATAATCGGTTTACGAGGTATAGTCAAAAAAGTTAGAGTTTAATTTTAATTGAAAAAAACTTTTGTGTCCACGCTTTTTTCAATATTGAAACTCTTATAGAAATTGTGAAGAATCCAACTCGCTGTAGTCGATTCTCTTAGATCGCATACATGTTAAACTCCATATAAAAAAATTTTAAAATTGTTAAAAATTTAAGTTGTGTGTATTTAGTCGAACTATATGGGTTTTATCCAAAGAAATTTATTATTCAGGCTTTCGTTCCTTCAATTTAATTTTTACAATTAAATAATTTTTTATTGAGAAATAATTTTTCAAAGCATGTGGCAATTGACAAATACAAAGACCAGTTTCTTGACTTTTGTAAGGGTCGAACTGAACATCGATGTTTTCGGGATTAACCACAATCCCATCGTCAGAGCTCTCTATACTCTAGGCTATTCAGCCTCCAAAGTCAAGCGGTAAATATCTGGCATTAAACCAAATTGCATTAAAGCTCTATGTTTCCTGGCTTTTAAGCTTATTTTATTTATGGTGGCTTCGAAATTTACCATACTTGGCACTTATCCTAATCGTTGTTGATTGTGCTTTTTGTGCTTTTTGTTTATATTTCTCACCCAAGATTGAGAAAGAAAGCTCCTTTCTCTAGTTCTTAGGGTTTACATATGTTTTGTTTTATCCGTATTACACGGGAAACTATCTAACATATTTTTTACTATGTGCCTCTAGTGTTAATAATTGAAGTTGTGTGTATTTAGTCGAACTATATGGGTTTTATCCAAAGAAATTTATTATTCAGGCTTTAGTTCGTTCAATTTAATTTTAACAATTAAATAATTTTTTATTGAGAAATAATTTTTCAAAGCATGTGGCAATTGAAAAGTACAAAGACCAGTTTCTTGACTTTTGTAAGGGTCGAACTGAACATCGATGTTTTCGGGATTAACCACAATCCCATCGTCAGAGCTCTCTATACTCTAGGCTACTCAGCCTCCAAAGTCAAGCGGTAAATATCTGGCATTAAACCAAATTGCATTAAAGCTCCATGTTTCCTGGCTTTTAAGCTTATTTTATGGTGGCTTAGAAATTTACCATACTTGGCACTTATCCTAATCAACAACCACACTTGTGCTTTTTGTTTATATTTCTCACCCAAGATTGAGAAAGCTCCTTTCTCTAGTTCTTAGAGTTTACATATGTTTTGTTTTATCCGTATTTTTTTATATAGAGTTTGACTTGCAATCGGAGAAACCAACAATCAGCTGCTGTAGTAACAACAGCTTGTTGTCAATTCGCCTTGAGTAAAGTGTTTGTTTAATTCTGTTAAATAGCTTTCGTTAATGGAATAGTTGGTGTTTTATAAGTCTCTTCGAACTTATTGTATTCTTTAAGCGGGATAAGATAAGCACGGAGGAAAAACTTCGTTAAAGGGTTGCATTAAAAAAGGATCATAGCATGTGCTCTAGTATAAGCCAGTGAAATTAAACTTTCATAGTGCGGAAAAATAAGTTTACTTTTCGAACACACCTCGTTCATCATAACGTGCAAAGAAAAATGTAATTTGTAGTACATGTTTATACATAAACGCATACATATTGCCTTCTAAGTTTCACCCAGTTAACATTTTCTAGTCTAGTGTACATACATAAAAATGTTCCGGAAGGCGGAACAAAATTACTGAAATCGAAAGAAGGTTCAAAATGGTTTCGGATCCATGCCAACAGTTTTGTGAAGAAATAAATTTATTTACAAACATGTAATAATTTAGTAAACATTTTAAGGTAAAGTGCAAGATGATAGAGCTGATCAGAGATCAGCAATGCATCGTTTTTTCGCTACTCATACTCACTCATGAAATTTTAGATACAAGTGAGTAGACATCATTAAAATTTAACTACTCTGATGTACTCATACTCACAATAATGTTGATTTATAAGTATAAGTACTCCTTGTACTCATACCACCTGCTTGATTCATAAATAACCTCAGTTTGATTTATAAAATATTTACAATACTCATAATACTTACAACTGATTCAACTCACTCAACTCATCATGGCAAATACACAAACACGTAACAGACCATACACACAACCTCATGGTGATTATTTTGATGTTCGTATGCGAATCATATTTGTTTTGCATCATCTGTACACATTGAGTTAAGGAGAGTTGAAGTTACGCACGAGTATTATGAGTACCACATCGCAATAAGTATGAATGCGTATAAGTACCAGAAATTATGAATCATGATTCAACTCTACTCACTTTTTAATACTCATTGCTGACCATTGTGTTCGTTATGCTTTCCCGCGCTTGGGTGCGATAGTTTTCGGTGTCAATATTACATGTCAAGAAAAAAACAATTTTACACTATTTTTCTCTTAAAGTTTTTGGCCAAAGCGGCGTGTAATCAAAATATATCTACATATATGTATATATATAAAAATTAATCCGTGTTTGTATGTTTGTTATAGGAAACCAAACGGCATGGCCGATATATTATTTGCTTAATTGTTTGGGTGGGAAAAGGTACAAACGAACATTGCTTATTACAACTATAATATAGTTGCCCTAATGATTCCAAAACCAAGTCTTTTCTCTGCATGTATGTATATTGATGAAGAGTATATAAAATTTGGCGTAGACTTTTATTTGTTGTTCGTGTATATCACTTGTATTCATCAAAATCTAAAATGTTAGATTTTGTTCCATATTATTTGCTTAAGAAAACTAAATTTCAAAACTCTTACTACAAATTGTTTATTGGGTTGTGTATTGGATTGGATGGATGGTAGTTTTATTTTTCTAGCTGATATAAAAGAATTTGCAGAACATGCTTTTTTATATCTAAACATTAAATTTCTTCTTTTTTACTATTCCATTTATGTAATGTTCGCAATAAAAAAACAAAATCCAGATATAATCAATTGGATTTAAAAAATTACTATATTTGAAGAAGTATTTAACAGAAAAATCAATAGTTTTTTTTCGTAATAAATATTATATTTATCAAGTTAAATAAAGTAAATTTTTAAACATGATTTTTATTAAATTACAAATTCTTTAAAAATTCTAAATTTTTATTATAAAAATGCCAGTTACTCTGGTAATATATCCGCTATTGATTGTTATAATGAAATTAACATTTCTAGTTTATTTATTGCGAAAAGTTTTTGTTACTCTGATGTGTAAATAAGGCAATTAATGAGAATTGAGCATATATTCAATTAATTATTAACTATAATTTAACTGAAATTACACTATGCAACAAGTAAAATGCCAAGGAGTATCACTATATTTTTTTGATGTGTTATGGTCCCCTAACTATAGAAATAGGCGAAATTTTAAATTCTACGGATACATTTTTTTGTTTATTGATTTTTTCTAAGATTTTGGTTTTTTGAAGAGACTGTTGCTCCACTGATTTTATCATAACTTATAAGGGGATTCTGAAATTTCACTACTAATAACTTTGGATAAAAACCATACAGTTCGACTAAAAATTCATAACTCAATTATTAAAACTCTAAAGGCACTTATCTAAACATGAATGTGTATTGTTCCAAAAACTTGGGCAAAATAAACATTCAATAAAATCCCAGCATTGAGAATATCGACGATATTCCACGCTGGTAAGACTGAAATGGAAAAAGCTTAAAATAGTTGAACATGCTAAGAAAAGACAGTTAGTGAAGTTCCGAACATTTAGACAAAGTTCAATAAGGTGCGACTCGCCACAAGATGGCGACAGTGTGTTAATTGAACTTACTAATATTAGTAGGATTTTCGCTACAGTGTTGTTGCCACTTTCAGTGGTAGTGTGGGTAAAGGACTCTGATGAGTAGACTTGGTGGTCACGAAACAGCTGTCAGTTCAACCTTCCGTACAGCCAAATTTTTCTTTGAATGTTCGATATTTACATGCTTTAGAATTTCTTTCTTAAATAAAAAATTATTTGATCGAAAGATTAAATTAAAAATGAACTTAAGCCAAACTAATTTAATAACTTTTTCATAACTCAATTACTACAAAAACTACTTAAGAAACTTTAAGGAAAATTACATTTAAGGATTTCTAACATTATTTTTTTATTTACTTAATGGTTTCGGAGTTATTGAGATCATAAAAAGTACATATTATTTTTAAGCAAAGTTGAAATATTTCTGTTTTTTTTTTAATTTATAAAAAATCGAAAATTGCAAAATGTTACCATTTTTATCTACTGACCATAAAGCCACATATACCGCAAATAAAAACAACTTTATTTCACGAAAATGCATGGATAAATATTGATTTTATTCACAATAAAGTGAAATTACCTGATTTTTGCAAAAAATGGAGTTTTGAAGACGCTGATCCACCGATTTGATTATGACTTGGAGAAGGGTTGTCCAATTTTATTACAAAAACCATAAAAAAAAACTTGAAACAAAATCACCTTCAAGCTGCTTGAACATTATTTTTTTTACAAACCCAATAGTTTCGGAATTATTCAAACCGCAATGATGAGAAATATATTTTTTTAGGCAAAATTGGAAAATTTTAATTTTTAAAAATATGTATATGAAAAATCGATAGTGGCAAAAACTTACAATTTTTATTAACAATTATTTGATGAAAATCGATTAATTTTATTTTGATGAAAATCGATTAATTTTATTTATAAAGTGAAATCACCTGATTTTTGCAAACATTACGAATATTTACACTTTCCAAGTATATCAATTTTTTTAAACATATAACAATATTCTAACAGGTAAAGAAAGGTAAACTGGTAAAGGCCGCCGAAAAAATGTTTACATGTATCGGGATTTGAAAGTTTACATCTGGGAGTTAAATTTTCACCCTTTTGCACATAGTTATACACAGTCGTATAGTATAGTATATCTCGTAGTATTTACGATTAACGCATGAGATGTATTCACCACTTTTATGTAAAACACCACGGATCACATTTTTGTAGAACATTTTACTACTCTAGCTCTTCAGGGTATGGGTCTTTTTGGCTCCTAAATAAATAAGGGGGAAAAACTCCCCCCTTTAGAGGCAATATACAGGGCTTGATTGTTTCACGGAAATTATCCTCGTGGTGTCTTACATAAAAGTGTTGAGCACATCCAACACCTTAAAAGTAAGCCCTACAAGATATTCTATGCCGAAGTCAGTATAACTATTTAATTTTCCCTAAAATAAGTCCCAGGTGTATACTTTCAAAACGCCGAAACACGTACTATGTATTTTTTTGGTGGCCTCTACCAGAATCAGTTGTTAGAACCTTGTTATTAAACAAATTTGATTTTTTTGTATAGTGTAAATGTTAGCAAGTTTTGCAAAAATTAGGTAGCTTCAATTTATTATAATAAAATCAATATTTATCCATAGATTTTCATGAAATAAAGCAGTTTGTGTGCATGTAATAAAAAAGGTAAGTCTTTGCTATTTTCGATTTTTTATAAATTTTTAATAAATAAAAATTTTGCAATTTTGCATAAAAAAATATATTTTTCATCATTGCGGTCTAAATAATTTCGAAACAATTGAGTGTATAAAAAACAGTGTTAGAACGGCTTAAAGGTAATTTTATTCCAAGCTTTTTAATAATTTTTGTAATTAAATTGGACTACCCCTTCCCAAGTTGTGATGAAGTCGGTGTAACAGCCTCTTAAAAAGTAAAAATTTTTTAATTTTAAATAGAATTTTAAAATTTTGACTGTTTTTGTAGTTAGGGAACCATAACACATTATAAAAGTATGGTGGTGATCAAAGGTCATGACAAAAGTTTCATTTTGTTGCATAGTGTTATTGTTAAAAATTAAAAACTATTGAACGAGCAACTAGTTTTTGTTCTAAACACATACATACATATGCAAATGTAATAGAGGAATTAACAAAATATAAGGTGTTGTGTGTAAACGTTGATACTGTCGATGACACATAAATGGGTTACAATAAGTGAATGATAGATAGACAAGCTTGTAGTTTGACAAGTGACATACTCTAACTGTAGAAGTAATAAACTAAAATAGTGGTGCTCAAAACAAATCCATCAATCAGCCAGTAAATAATTTATATTTCCACATTTGCGTGTATTAGTGGGAGTTGCAACTGCTGGCGAATTGTGTAAACAGCGGCGAAAATTATAAAAAAAAAGTTTATTCTAAAAAAATATAATAAAATATTTATAAGTACATTTGCTCAATTCACAACCTATAGAATGTGTTGTAGATCGTATAAATGTTGTTGGTAATTGCCACATAAATATGTTTCTAAGAATATGTTAGGTGGAAATTAGCAACAACATTTATACGATCTACAGCACATACTACAACAGGTTGTGAATTGGCCAATTATGTTTTAAAATAAATACAGGCTCGTTTGTTCATCATTGCTAACTCAAAATCAAGTGCCTTGCACCAGGATGGCAATGTTTACGCAAAGCGATTTTATACTCAGCTGACTTGCCGCAATAACGGCAGTATGTCAAGTAACGTTAAAGATTTTCACACAAGATCCGTCACCGTTGTTTTGAATTTATGAGTTTTTATTTAAGCAAATAACCTGGAAGCAATTCTTTAATGCTAATTTCAACTCAATGTTCGTTAATTTTATATCTTTCTTCCGAAAGTAGCGTTGCTATGTTCTGCTGTGTATGTTGAAAATAAAATTGATATTAATTTTTCCTACTTCCTAGGAATATTAATCATGCTCGATTCTTTCTGAATATAACGCTATGAACCTAAGCCTAATAATCAATTTGGATTCATAAGCAAATAAAGTCGACATAATCATATTTAAAAAAAATTTAAGTACGTGGTAGTTGTTGTTGTACTAATAAGGGTACCTGGTATTCAGTTCGCCTGTGGCACCGTCTAACCGGACACGTCAACATTGACAGTTGAAAATTGCCCAAATCAGGTTTTTATGCCGGCCAGTTGAGAAAGAGACAACAATTACGTGTTGGTGTTTCATTTTATCCAATTAAAAGTGTTGAACATTTTACAAACCCAGCGGCAAAAAGAAGTTGTAAGCAGGCCTTCTGGAAGCCCTTATTTATCAGACACAAGGCCTTATTACCCCATTCCATATTCATAAATATTTTACACACGATGTCCTAGCCAGCCAAGCCCTTCTGCGTTCCCTTCTTCAACAGGCCTGGTAGTAGGCCTTCTTCAGCAGGCCTATTTATTTAAGGTTTTTGTATTTGTTGTTTTATCTTTGGAATGTGATTCTTTTTTTTAACGGTTTATCGGTTTTGTTACTACAAAAATAGTGCACAAAATGTATGTATGCATGTATACATACACATAATAAAAAACAACCTATGTAGAAGGGAATAGGTAGGCCTTCGATAAGGCCTTCCTGAGAAGGCAAGCGAGCATGAGTAGTACTGGATTTAAAACAATGTCTTGGAAGGTCTTACAGAAGGCCTTATAAATGAAGGCCCCCAAAAGTTTGCCGCTGGGAAATGTATGCGTAAAACGAAACAAAAGGAAACACTAATACTTTCTCTTTTGTGATGCTGGCCGCGTCGGCTGAGTCGGCAATATCTTCCGGCTCGCGTGGCGTCTGATTAGACTGTGCCTTGGGGCCAACCAAATATGATTATTTTCTTGAAATTTTTTATACTCACATTTACTTTAATATTTCTAAAATCATTTATAGGAAGTCATATTCAATATGCCTATATTTGATTTAGTTTGCAAAAAGATTTTCATGAACATTTTTGTATTATCGATTTATTTTTCCAGTGAAAAATAGTTTTTATTGAAGTTAACTACAGAGTGAAAGTATTTCTGACCACTATTAAGCGGTTTCAGTTTTTTGACACCCACTTTGCAATCAAAACTTGAGATTCTTAGTTTCATAAACGCGCACACATTTAACGAACTATGACCTCAAAGTTTTTCTCATTTATTTATGTGTATGAGTGTGTATTGATAAAAAAAAATAGCGAAGTGTTTAAGTACCCAGCAGCTGATTTTACAACTAGATACGCTTTGGGACAGTGATATACTAGTTGCAATGATACTAGTCAAAAAACGGCAGTCATATTACTAGTTGTAGCAAGACTAGTGACTATACTAGTAAAAATGGACAATTATATTACTAGTTCTATCGAGACTAGTAACGATACTAGTCACAAAAGGACACAATTTTCAGGTATACAACTTATACCTAAAACAAATTTTTAGCTCTTAAAAATATAAGTAGAAAGTGGCTGAGTGGGTAGAGTACTTGCCTTCAAATATGAGGAATGTGTGTTCGTACCCCGGTCGAGCCAAAGTTTTTTTAAAAAATACAGAACGATAAATAAAAAAACTAGTAAGAGCACTACTTTACAACAACTCGTATTCCAACTGGGCTATAACTGTATACAAATGAACTAGTTGTGCTCCTATGACAACCTAATGTTAAAATCGATAGTTCGATATATGAAAAAAGACAGACTGACATACTAGTCATTTTGTCTGCAGGGTAAGTACAGAAGAAAAAGGTTATGAACTATTAAATATATGAACGTATACGTATACATATTTTTGTGTATGTATTTTTGTGTGTATGTGTTTATATAAAATAAACAATTTCCACTTAAGATATCAATAAAAATAAACATGAAGGAAAATATAAAATAACAGACTATAACATGAAATTAACAGCGATATTCATGTCGTGTGTTCAAGTGTTTGCCCCTACAAATATGTACATGCATATAATTGAGTAAATAAAGTTTCTATTGTGTATAAGGCGGAAAGAAGTTATGAGTTTACCAGAAACCGACAGACAGGGAAGACTGCTTATGTCAAACTTATTGAAATTAAAGCTGAAATTTAGGAATATAAAACTTTTTATAGTCCTTGATGGTCTCAAAACTTAGGAAAACTTGGAACCCTCTCTATGATTTTGATCATATAATTTTCTAATTATAAAATGGCTAATTGTTCATCTAGGTAATTTAAAAATTCCATAAAGTTACGTTTTCGTTGAAAAATAGTTTAATTAAATTAATTTACAGTTTGGTATTAAGCTTTTATGGCCCTTTTCACAATGTATGATTAAAAGTTAACGTGGACTTTAACGCGCAAGTTCGGTATACAAAACTTGTCTTTCAAGTTCACATTAACTCTTAATAATACATTTTGAAAAGGGCCAAAAGTCTGATTTGTATTCAGAAGATGTTTAAAAATGCTTTTGAGCTCACTTACCCGAATGACTAGCCTCTCGTATAAGATCATTTATTATTTCATCTCTTACATTTATGCCTAAATTTTTAAGCATAAATTGTAATTCATTTGCTGTCACACGGCCATCACGATTTCTGTCCAATAAATCAAATGCTGTGCGTAAATCTGGAAAAATTGTAAGAAAAAGACTCAATTTAAAATAGAACCATTTTATTTATGTTTGTAATAGAACTAATAAATCAAATGTGTGTTTGCACAGACGTGTTAGAAATAAATACGAAATATGTATGTAGTTTATATTCGTACTACATAGCGTATGAGCAATATTATTTTCAATTATAATAAGTATACGATTATAGTTTGCAATCTGCAAATTGTCTATTAAATTTATGGAAAAAATTGTGCTATCAGAGCTCGAATTTTCATACATTCTTAAAAAATTTTTGTATGAAATTTTTGTTGAAAGGAAGATTTTTTAAAATTAAAATCGGACAATATTTGTCCTAGGTAGTCAAGTTTGAGACCCTTCAGCTCAACGTGCGTTTCAACAGGGTCATCGTAATTTCAACAATGGTAAAGCTTAGGTTCTTCTCTATGATTTTTACATACATCGTTTTGTAATCGGATCGCAAGTTTCAGATATACAGATTTATTAACCTTTTTTTGCTTTTGGAATCACTGTGCAGCGACTTATTGTTATTATGTATAGGCCATAAGAAGCGCGACCCAAAGGATCTTTTGTGAAGCTTCAACAGCGCCTTAATCAGATCATAAATATATTTTCTGCTTTAAGAATTATATCAATGATTTTTATTTTCAATTGTTTGCGAAGCCCATGTAAATGAGTTGAAAGTGTAATAATTTTAGACACCGTCTGGAAAATTATGAAAAGGATTCTTATATCCAACAACAAAACACAATTACATTGTAGGACTTATTGTGAATAGACAATGATACATTTCTTTGTTGATTTAAAAACGCTCTCTTTGGTGATCTATAACACTTTCGCATTATATTAAATAAACCAAAAAAGTTTGTCTTGAATAGAACAAAAATCAGAAAAATGGGAATGAAGAAAAATAAACCGATCGCAACGCTGGGAAAGTGCAGTTAATATCACCTTGAGAGTGATTTAATTCTTGTATTCAATTTTCACGAAAAAGTTGTATATATAAAAATTAAAAATCACATTAAACAGAACCACCTGATAAGTGGTGATAAGCAAAATACACGTGAGCACTGACGATGGAAGTTTAGCGGCTTCTGAAAGTGGCGCTACTCTGTTCTGGTGTGTACGTTGAAAAATTAAGTTGATGTTAATTTTTTCCCTTGTTCCTTGGAATATTAATCATGCCCAATTCTTTCTTTCGTAAACCTTAGCCTAATAATCAATTTGGATCCACAAAGCAACTACGTTCGAAATAATCATATTAATAAGAAATGATTTGGTTCAAAGACCGGTACTGTGACACCTAATGGATCTTTCGTGCCACTACACTTTCGCATAAAATCAAAGCGTTTGTCAAGCGATTTTTTTCATTCTGTTGCAAATCACAATTTGTGTACGTCGTCTTATCAACGGCTTCTATTGGTAACAAAAGTCATTATCCATGCAGTTTATTGCTTTTATTTTTATTTCTGAAGAAGCAAATTATTGCTAAAAGACTATTTGGAATCTACGTTTGCGTTGTTCTAATACCACTGAGCAATATATCTGAAAGAAAAGCAAATAAAACAGGATACTATTTGTTTCAGAATACAGCTCGGACAATCCACTCGTAAAACTATCAATATCAAAAGGTCAAGAAAAACTTCTTACATAAAAAACTTTAATAAATCTATAAATTAAAAAAAAATGTTTTAATATTTCTTGTACTTCAAAAAAATTCAAGTAAGATCAAGTCATGTGTAGGCAGAAGGCATTAAATTAAATTCTAAAATAAAAATTCTTTATCTCTCTTTTGAATACACTCGTAAACACAAAAACTAACATACTAAGCCCCACAAAGTTTTTTTTCTTTGTGGAAAAGAAACTTAAGTACAGGATTATTAAGGCTAAAAGTCTAAATGTAAACAATAAAATCTCTTATATACATAAAGATGTACATATATATCGCTCATTTGCGGCAACGTCGCTATAACTCAAAAAAAATTGTTTTACAGAGAACGCTTTAAAGCTTTCAGTTTACACACAATTAATGAACAAAAAAAATTTTATTAATATAAAATTTTTACAGTATATTAAGAAGGATAAGGCGATTAATTCTGCATTATAGCCCCAAAATTCATAAATTTTGAGTTATGACGACGTTGCACCAAAAGAGCGATATGTATATCTGGAATGCTTTCGAATCTTTAAATTTTATAGTTGTAGGTATTTGCAATAAGAAACAAAACTTGAGAGAAAATTTCTCAGATAAACTTTAAGAGTTAAAAAAGCAATAAAACAAGTTTTGTCAGTGTATTACCTTTCAAAAAAGTTCTTTACAAAACTCAGCCCACAAATTCAATTAATTTTTACATCATTAATTAAAAAAAGTAGCTTTTTAAAAAACTAACTCTCAGAGAAGTACCTTTAAAATAAACTTTTCATAGAACTTCACTGCAATTTAAAAATAAAATGTTTTTCTTGTGCATATAATTCTGCTATAACATCTGTCTGCTTAAAATGTTTTCCTATTAAAATACGCACACATATACACATGTATGTATGTACATTTATGAAAATGATTCCAATTTTATTTTTGCAATATGTTCGACATTTTGCTTTATTTGATTAAAAAAATATTCATATTTAACAAACAGCTGTCAAAGCATTTGACAGGTGTGAAAATTTTGTTAATAAAAGAAAAGGCAGACAGACATCTCGGCATGTTCATTTTTACAAATGCATGCATACACTTGCATTTCAAAATTTTTAAAGTATTTTCTTATAAAAACAAACAAACAATATTTAAATTTCAAAAGCTTATCAATCACATGCATAAGAAATTAGAATTAGACTCTTGATAAAAGATGAAATATATAGAAATAGTAGAAGAACACTAGGGTGTCCTTTATTTACCAAATTGTTTTTTTTTCTTTGGTCCGCCCTCTACATTTTTAGTTTTTGCCCTAAAAATAAATATCCAATTCAAATAAAAATCGACATTTTAAAACTAAACCGTGCCCAAGTCATGTAAAATTTCCCATATAAAAATACATAGGAGTTTCGAACTTAATCAATACATATTTTCTAGAGAATTGAACGCTCTACAAAAAATGTCATGTTGAATTTTTTGATAATTTTACTTCTTCGAAAGTTATGTAGGAGTCAAGATTTGATCATAGTGGATATTGTAGTTTATAAAAATTTTAGCTTTTAAAATATTCGTAAGAAAATAATAAAAAATTCCGTTTTCTATTAGCATATAGTTAAATATGTTCCAAACAAAACAAGCCCTATTTCATTAAAATCGATGCACAACTTTTGATTTTATTCGCAATTAAGTGAGGAAATTCAGTTGATAAAAATCACGATTTTCATATAATAGAATATATTTTATGTTTTAAATTTATAATTGCACTATTTCACAAAATTAATATTTTACTCAGTAGAATATTAATTGTTTAAAAAAACACATTGACATTGATTACTGCGGGGTATTTGTGTGTGCGTGGGTGTGTGTATGGGTGTTGTATGGAAATCACAATTCATTTAATTGTGAATAAAATCAAAAGTTGTGGATCGATTTTGATGAAATAGGACTTGCTTTGTTTGGAACACATTTAGCAATATCCAATTTTTATTTATTTATTTAATTTATTTGTTAATACTATGTTATCTAACACAACAAGATAAAATATCTTATAAATTATAGTATTATAATTAAATATTAAATAATATAAAAAAAATTATAAAAAAAAGTCGTAAAAAATATGTTGAAAATTAGAAAATATATAAACCAAATAAATAATAGCGCTATACAGAGTAAATGTTTATATAAAGCTATTTAAAACGTTTAAATAACTCCTTTTTACACGTAATAGCGTTGCCTAAGGTTTGGATATTGTTAGGTAAATTGAATGTGATTTTACAACTTTTTCGTGCAAATTGAATACGAAAATTAAATAGTTCTCAAGCTGATATTAAAGTGCACTTTCCCAGCGTTGCCATCGGTTTATTTTTCTTCATTCCCATTTTTCTGATTTTTGTACTAGTCAAGCCAAACATTTTTGGTTTGATTTTATACTTAAGTATATATGAACATGTAAATATGTGAAAAGCTCAAGCCAGTAGTTAATTGTTTATTAATATGATTATTTCGAACGTATTTGCTTTGTGAATCTTAATTGATTATTAGGCTAAGGTTCGTAACGTTGTATTCAGAAAGAATTGGGCATGGTTAATATTCCAAGGAACAAGGGAAAAGTTATTCAATTAGTATTTGCACGTAATTATTATTCGAACTTCCGACTTATGTTATTTAATTCGTTTGACTTAAGCTCGTTTTCAATTTAATCTTTTGATAAAATTATTATTTTTTTTATTTAAGAAAGAAATTCTAAAGCATGTAAATATTGCAAATTCAAAGAAAAATTTGTATGTACGGAAGGTTGAACTGACATCAGATTTTTCGAGACCACCACGGTCTTCTCATTAGAGCCCTTTACCTACACTAATAGCCACGGCAGACACAACATCCGAAATCCTACTTATTTTAGTAAGCTCAATCAACAAATTTTGTCGCCACCTCGCGGCGAGTCGTACTTTTTCTAAATGTTCGGAACTTCACTAACTGTCTTTTCTTTAGCCTGTTCAATTAGTTTTAAGCTTTTTTGATTTCTGACTTACCAGAGCGAAATATCATCGATATTTTCAATGCAGGGATTTTTGAATGTTTATTTTGCGCAAGTTTTTAATTGAGTTATGAATTTTTAGTCGAACTGTATGGTTTTTATCCAAAGTTATTTAATTAGTTTGGCTTAAGTTCGTTAGCTAAAGCCACTTAGCTAAAACATGAATGTGTACTGTTCCAAAAAAATAGGGCAAAATAAATATTAAAAAATCCCACCATTGAAAATATCGGTGATATTTCACGCTGGTAAGTCAGAAATCAAAAAAGCTTAAACATATTTGAACATGATAAAGAGAAGACAGTTAGTGAAGTTCCGAACATTTAGAAAAAGTTCATTAATAATAGGTACGACGCGTCGCGAGGTGGCGACAAAATCTGTTAATTGAGCTTACTAAAATAAATACGATTTTCGCTTGGATCTTGTTGCTGCCGCCGCTGGTAGTGTAGGTAAAGGGCTCTGATGAGAAGACTGTGGTGGTCTCGAAACATCTGATGTCAGTTCAACCTTCCGTACATCCAACTTTTTCTTTGAATGTTCAATATTTACATGCTTTAGAATTTCTTTCTTAAATAAAAAAAAATTATTTGATCGAAAGATTAAATGTTTAGTTTTTTATGAATAATCATGCTTGGAATATATAGATATACTCGTATATCGAAATATTGATATTTTGTCGATACCGATCGATATTGAAAAATATGTTGAAATCGATATACATATATCGATATAATTTCAAATATATCGATATAATGAGCAAATTTCTACTAAGTAGAAGCATGAAATTGTTTTACGTTACTCCAAAACAAATTTTTAATATCAACAAAATGTTGCTAAAAGTAATATCTTAACGACGGTCAAGACAGAAACCCTGGTAATCCTTATCAAAACTTAACAAAAATTGATTTTTTGCCTAGTCTAAAAGCGACTTCGTATTCTTCTTGAAATTCTTCGCAAATCGAGTAGTATATCGGGTAAATTTATGAAGCTTTACAAATTTAACAATAGAAACGTTTTTTGTATGTTTTGATTGCAATTGACCCATATATGAATGAGTTTATGTTTTGAAAAGAGTGCAAATGTATTTTTTTTATCTTATCAGCATGAGAGAAAAGGTTTTCTGTTTGTCGACATTTCCTTCGCTCTTAGTAAATATAGACAGACTATTAATTAAGATTATTCCGCTTATCATTCAGTGTTCTGTTATTACAAGTTTTCAAAGTCTATTTAATTATAAATTAAAAAAGTTCTTGATGAGTATAATGTAGATAGATAAGATTCTGAGAAAATAATTAACTAAATATTTTGTTTCGGTATTGCAAGTTTGGTTTGTTTAACTGTATAAATGATGAAAGGTATGAAATTAATTTTTTATGAACTAAAAATTTGCAATTCCAGTCGCATGTATTACATATTTTGTTTACTATCGTATTTCACTCTTAGTTTCCATAGGAATAAATTTGTGAAAGTATCATTGGTACAAGCAGTTATGAATCGCCAGTGTGCAGCGATATACAGTGGTTCAAATTGCAAAAAAAGTGTAATAAATCTGTATTTTTGAAACTTACGATCCGATTACAAAACGAGGTATGTAAAAACCATAGAGGAAGACTTAAGCTTGAAGAATAAAGAAACTTAGACCACCGGCTTGAAACACACTATATGAGCTTTAGGGTGTCAAAGTTCACTATTTCGGGAATGATCAAGTTTGTTGGCCTCATAATTTTAACAACGCCAGCACAGCATAAACATGTTAAGATTAGATTTTGTACCTATTGTAGAATAATAAGCTAATGTTAATCGGCACCTTCATAGGATATCGTAATGTTGAATTGATAAGGGCCATATCGACGCAATGAAAATGGTTAATATGTTTCTTTCAAGCCTTTTCATATAGAAAATTATACCTTTTTTAAACAATTTATTTGTATATTTATCATTTTAAATAACTGAAATTCATAAAAACGATTTTCTTCAAACCTCTTCAAACACACAACAAAAGTTAAGGAAAGAAAATCAACAAACAGCAGTTAATAGTTGTCACAAGAAAAATTCTAAAATACACATTCCGCGGGGAAAAATTTTTTAGTTTACAATTACAAATGTCCAACATGCGGACTACAAAAAAAATACATATGTTTCGTTTTTGTTAACAAAAATCTCGGTATTCAATTAATTTTTTTTTTTTCAAACTTCCTGTGATGAAGAATTTCGCTATTTTGAAAACAAAAACTATAACAAAAATTTTAATTTTTTAATTATAATCGCAATATTTGAATTAATGAAACATTTTATCAATAACTTACATTTTATCAATAACTTACAATCAATAAACTTTATTTAAAATTTAAGTAAGTTTTTTTATTTAAACTTGGGGTAGTTTTGATAAAAATTTCATTAAAATATATAAAAAGCTACGATATTTTGCAATCGCACTTCTACAAGACAATTTGTATCAAACACTGAACTCCGCTAATGTTATTTTGACGCTGTATTAAGCGTTACAATTTATATTACTAAAATTAAAATTGTTGGCGATTTTTTCTAATTTTGGCGATTTCTTCTACTTTTTATGAGATTATTTTATAAAAATTTTATAGAAAAAAACTATTATATATAAACAAATTTATTATAAAATATGTATTGAGAGAAACTGCGGCTTTTGGCGACTTTTGGCTACTTTTAAAATATATTAGCAAAATAGATTAGAAAAGATCTGACAACCCTGTTGGTATATCTTCGGCACATACCAACAGGGTTATCAGATCTTTTCTAAATCTTTTACGCCGTGTATCAGCGTGCTATTATGGTTCTGTTATTCAACTTTATGTCATAAGAGCCTTGAACAAGAACACTCGAGTCTCAATAAATACACGGACACTTTATATACATAGATACTTATTTTAATGAATTTTATAAACTGATGGTTGCTGTTGTGCTTGGTTTGTTATTTGTTGTCAGTGTTCTTGTAGTTATTGTAAAGAAAGATATTGAACAGACCACAATATCCATACAAACATACGTAGGTATGTATGAATTATTGCCTGTATGCATGTATAAATGCTCATGCAATCGTTATGCACATGAACACACTGACAAACAAATACAAATACATAAATTATAGTGGGTCAGAGAAAAGTTAAACTTTCAGGTCTTATAAAATATACTGTTTATAAAAGGTACTTTTTATAAGAGGTACTTTAATAAAAGGTACTTTTAATGAAAGGTACTTTATATAAAATGTACTTTTTATAAAAGGTACTTTTTATAAAAGGTACTTTTTATAAAAGGTACTTTTTATAAAAGGTACTTTTTATAAAAGGTACTTTTTATAAAAGGTACTTTTTATAAAAGGTACACTTTTTATAAAAGGTACTTTTTATAAAAGGTACTTTTTATAAAAGGTACTTTTTATAAAAGGTACTTTTTATAAAAAGTACTTTTTATAAAAGGTACTTTTTATAAAAGGTACTTTTTATAAAAGGTTCTTTTTATAAAAGGTACTTTTTATAAAAGGTACTTTTTATAAAAGGTACTTTTTATAAAAGGTACTTTTTATAAAAGGTACTTTTTATAAAAGGTACTTTTTATAAAAGGTACTTTTTATAAAAGGTACTTTTTATAAAAGGTACTTTTTATAAAAGGTACTTTTTATAAAAGGTACTTTTTATAAAAGGTACTTTTTATAAAAGGTACTTTTTATAAAAGGTACTTTTTATAAAAGGTACTTTTTATAAAAGGTACTTTTTATAAAAGGTACTTTTTATAAAAGGTACTTTTTATAAAAGGTACTTTTTATAAAAGGTACTTTTTATAAAAGGTACTTTTTATAAAAGGTACTTTTTATAAAAGGTACTTTTTATAAAAGGTACTTTTTATAAAAGGTACTTTTTATAAAAGGTACTTTTTATAAAAGGTACTTTTTATAAAAGGTACTTTTTATAAAAGGTACTTTTTATAAAAGGTACTTTTTATAAAAGGTACTTTTTATAAAAGGCACTTTTCACAAAAGGCACTTTTTACAAAAGTTACTTTTTATAAAAGGTACTTTTTATAAAAGGTACTTTTTATAAAAGGTACTTTTTATAAAAGGTACTTTTTATAAAAGGTACTTTTTATAAAAGGTACTTTTTATAAAAGGTACTTTTTATAAAAGGTACTTTTTATAAAAGGTACTTTTTATAAAAGGTACTTTTTATAAAAGGTACTTTTTATAAAAGGTACTTTTTATAAAAGGTACTTTTTATAAAAGGTACTTTTTATAAAAAGTACTTATTATAAAAGGTACTTTTTATAAAAGGTACTTTTTATAAAAGGTACTTTTTATAACAGGTACTTTTTATAAAAGGCACTTTTCACAAAAGGTACTTTTTATAAAAGGTACTTTTTATAAAAGGTACTTTTTATAAAAGGTACTTTTTATAAAAGGTACTTTTTATAAAAGGTACTTTTTATAAAAGGTACTTTTTATAAAAGGTACTTTTTATAAAAGGTACTTTTTATAAAAGGTACTTTTTATAAAAGGTACTTTTTATAAAAGGTACTTTTTATAAAAGGTACTTTTTATAAAAGGTACTTTTTATAAAAGGTACTTTTTATAAAAGGTACTTTTTATAAAAGGTACTTTTAATAAAAGGTACTTTTTATAAAAGGTACTTTTTATAAAAGGTACTTTTTATAAAAGGTACTTTTTATAAAAGGTACTTTTTATAAAAGGTACTTGTTACAAAAGGTACTTTTTATAAAAGGTACTTTTTATAAAAGGTACTTTTTATAAAAGGTACTTTTTATAAAAGGTACTTTTTATAAAAGGTACTTTTTATAAAAGGTACTTTTTATAAAAGGTACTTTTTATAAAAGGTACTTTTTATAAAAGGTACTTTTTATAAAAGGTACTTTTTATAAAAGGTACTTTTTATAAAAGGTACTTTTTATAAAAGGTACTTTTTATAAAAGGTACTTTTTATAAAAGGTACTTTTTATAAAAGGTACTTTTTATAAAAGGTACTTTTTATAAAAGGTACTTTTTATAAAAGGTACTTTTTATAAAAGGTACTTTTTATAAAAAGTACCTTTTATAAAAACTACCTTTTGTAAAAAGCACCTTTTATAAAAAGTACCTTTTATAAAAAGTACCTTTTATAAAAAGTACCTTTTATAAAAAGTACCTTTTATAAAAAGTACCTTTTATAAAAAGTACCTTTTATAAAAAGTACCTTTTATAAAAAGTACCTTTTATAAAAAGTACCTTTTATAAAAAGTACCTTTTATAAAAAGTACCTTTTATAAAAAGTACCTTTTATAAAAAGTACCTTTTATAAAAACTATTTTTTATAAAAAGTACCTTTTATAAAAACTATTTTTTATAAAAAGTACATTTTATAAAAAGTACCTTTCATTAAGAGTACCTTTTATTAAAGTACCTGTTATAAAAAGTACCTTTTATAAAAAGTATATTTTATAAGACCTGAAAGTTTAACTTTTCTCTGACCCACTATAACTTATGTATTTGTATTTGTTTGTCAATGTGTTCATGTGCATAACGATTGCATGAGCAATTTATACATGCATACAGGCAATAATTCATACATACCTACGTATGTTTGTATGTACATTGTGTTCTGTTCAATATCTTTGTTTAAAATAACTACAGAAAGATACTTTTTATAAAAGGTACTTTTTATAAAAGGTACCTTTTATAAAAGGTACTTTTTATACAAGGTACTTTTTATAAAAGGTACTTTTTATAGAAGGTACTTTTTATAAAAGGTACTTTTTATAAAAGGTACTTTTTATACAAGGTACTGTTTATAAAAGGTACTTTTTATAAAACGTACTTTTTATAAAAGGTACTTTGTATAAAAGTTACTTTTTATAAACAGTACAGTTTATAATAAAAAATTATAATCTTTCAAAATCTATTGGTTTTTAACAAAACTTTTTGAAGAACTTTTTTAAAAGTGTAACTTTTTTTAATATTTTGCCACTGAAATGAATATTACGAGTACGTCTGATACTGCGTGTTACTTTATGTTCATCTACGTTGTGCATAAAACTGAAGAAAAGAAGCATAGCGAAAGGAAACAAACAGGAAGCAAATCATTGAGCCAAGTTCGTAAAAGTAGATAGTTATACAAAAATGAGCAAAGGAAGCAATAAGGCCAACTAACTACATATACATTTAAATGTATTAGTATGCAGACACACACTGATGCATACTTTAAATTTGTTCAAAGTAAATAAAATGTTATATAAGTTAAGGCTGCAACACAACAAGTAAAACATTGCTGAAGAATAATATTCTTTGGCGTTAGAGAATAAATAATAAGTAATTTATTGTATTACGATTTTCAAGAAGAAGAGAGGACATGTTTCACGGGGCTGTGAAATAATCCATTTCAATCGTTCAGGTTAAAACACAAAGACGTAATTAAATGCTTGTTCACGGCATGCAATGTTTAATATCAGCATTTCGACAAATAGATTAATGGATGAGTGAAAGAAGTGGAAAAGTTAAATTGGAACAAAGTGTTGTAAGAAATATTAAAGTAATAGACTTTTGCTTTAAGTAGTGATACTGGAAATTAAAAATAGTTTATTGCTTTTTAACAATTTATAAAATAACAAATTACTTAAACACTTTCTTTCAACGATTGGCATGTTAACTACGATGAGGAACTTTTAACCTTTTGAAAAATATATTTTTTTTGTACAAAGTTGTTTGCTAATAAACTTTAAATTGTAATTTTAATTGAAATTTGACGAGAAGCAAGAATGATTTTTCCCTTCATTAAAAATATAATAGGAAACTTGCGAGGTGGTGAGTAACAAGAAAATAAATAAATAAGAGAAATTATTTTTCAAAGGATTACTTTTGTATTTTATTGCTTTAACTTTTTTTTTGCAAAATATTAATTTGAAATTTTGCTTTCAAACTTTAGTTAGAGTTTTGGTAATAAAATAAAATTACGTCTTTTCGTTGCGTTATTCCATGCTTAGTAAAACAAGTATTCCCTAATATTTTTGTGGCCTTACTGCCTGTTTTTGTAAATAAAATAAAAATTTTCGTTAGGGACTTTGAATTGAAAACAAAAACAAATTTGAGTTTCTTTATTGTTGTTTCAATATAAATTCCCTAACGAAAAATTGTATTGTATTTACAAAAACTGGCAGTTAATTATTCATAGGGCACTTAGTGTTGAAACTTTTGTAGCAGCACTTTTTTTATAACTGAAATCTTGCAATTATTTAATCTACCACCTGTGGGTGTAATATTGTAAGCAAATTTAGTTAATTTTTGTATTTATGTGAGTTAACTTTCAGAAGTATTGTCCCATAATCGTATATGATACGATAATATAGTCAAACACTAAAGTCGGTTCGTTTTAGAAAAAAAGTATGTTTAGGGCTAGGCCACATGGGCATTTTTCAAACGCGCGTTTCTGCTTTTTTGTATTAAATTTGACGTTTTATAAAACTTAGAACTTTAAAATTTATTATAAAAAACAGAAACGCGCGTTTTAAAAACGCCCGTGTGGCCTGGCCCTTAACTTGCACCAACTTTAAGTCGGTGATATATGAAATGTAACAACTTGTTATAAAAAACATCCATATAATGTTTGCCATAACTATAATATAATTGTCGTAATCATTTTACAGCCATGTCTTTTACCTTCGCGTCTGTAGTTTATTTATCTAGAGGAAAGTGCAAAAAAAAAGTTTGAGACGCATCCGTAACATAAAGTTAAGCAACTTACACCTTTTCACCAGCTATGTACAAAATGACAGAGCTGATGTTTTCGATTACTTATACAACAAAAATCAATGTAATACAAAAGAATCTTCTCACATAATGATGAAAAAAAAGAAGTGAAGAAACTAAAAGCAATAAAGCATTTTGACTAGTAAAACAAAAGACCAACGGCCAGAGGTTTGTAATTTGATAATTCAAAAGGTCACTGTATAGAAACGTTATAGGAATCGTAAAAAGTTTAACAAGCATGAAACGCATTGTTGCGTAAAAGCGTGGTGGTATGTACTAGCTGTTTAATACCACTTTTATATGCCAGTGACCTTTAAACTTCAAAGTATGTAATTAAAAGCCTCTTTACAAATTGGGTTTTGCCAACACATTTTATAAAATGTAAAAGAAAAACGAAATCAAACCAAACAAACAAAATGTACTATATTTGTATTTTCTTTGTCAGAAACTTTTAATTGCAACATCAAACAATTACGAAATACAAATAAAAACAACTCACAACAAATACAAAACAAACTTTCAAAAAAGTTTTCGGAAAAGGGAAAAAGCTTGTATGGAAAATGTGTTGTGTTCTAGTGTTGATAAGTTTTATTTGTTTTTGGTGCTGTTGTTGTAGTTGTGACAATAAAAGTTTATATTTTGTAGCCATTTTTCAATGACACCAGACAAATTTTATGCTGTTACTTTGTAAACATTATAAGGAATAAACAACTAATTATTTCGAAAGTGTTGGTTTTACTATTTCACCGAAAATATTTGTTACAGAAGCTTGATTTTATAAATATTAAGTTTTGAAAGTATTAACAACAACAGCATGAACTTTGATGAGAAACTAAAATGTGCTAAGAAATATTTGTCATTAAATTCTAATAGAAAACTTGGAAGATTTCAACAAAGCTCAAAATTCTTGAACACCAGAAATAAATCGACCGAAGCTTCAAATGTTTTTAGTGGTTAATTTCGTACTTATTCACAATTAGTGATAAAATATCCCACAAAATCGGATTTTGTAAGGCTAGTTTGTATTAAAAATATTTGTGGTTTTCTTGAATAAAAACGTAAGTCAACTTACGCACAGTGGCTCCAATTGGAAATATGGGTAATAAG
The DNA here is from genome assembly GCA_956483635.1 of Panzeria rudis. Lineage (NCBI taxonomy): Eukaryota > Metazoa > Arthropoda > Insecta > Diptera > Tachinidae > Panzeria > Panzeria rudis. Next base: position 177,881,859 of record OY101448.1, read on the forward strand.
TCTGTATCTTTGCAACTTCTGATGCGCTTACAAAATGCTGTAGGTAAAAATCATAAAGGAGAACCTAAGCTTTAAGAGTGATAAAACTTGCAGCACCCTGTGGAAACACACCGAAAGCTACAGTGTGTGAAAGTCGACTATGTCGTTCATGAAAAACCTTGTTTGCATCATAACTTTTACAAATATTATCTGATTTAAATGAATTTAAGCTTGTTGTAAAGCTTATTTTTAGGGAAAGCAAGTACACTTTAGTGCATTAGGATATCTTTGATATTTTGCTTTGAATTTATTTTTAGTTTTAGCGATTTATTTTAATTTTGGCGCTTTTTTCAGTTTTGGTGATTTTTTTCGGTTTTTTATGATTTTTTAATTTTAGCGATTTTTTTAGTTTTGGCACTTTTTTTCATTTTTGGCAATTTTTTTGGATTTTGGCGTATTTTTTTTTTGGTTTGGCACTTTTTTTAGTTTTATTGCTTTTTCCATTTTTGAAGATTTTTCGTTTTTTTACCATATTTTTAGTATAAGCGATTTTCTTAAGTTTCGGTGCTTTTTCTGTTTTGGTGATTTTTTTGGCGATCTTTTTAGTTGTGTTGATTTTTTGTGTTTAAGCGATTTTTTTCTAATTTTGTTGCTTTTTTCCATTAAACGCTTTTTAAATTTGGCGATTTTTCGTTTTGGAATTTTTTTTTAATTTAGGAATTTTTTGGTTTTATCGTTTTCAAAATTTCAAAAGTTTGCAGCTTACAGTTTCCAATATACAGCAAATTGTCTAAATTGCATAGTCAAAATTACATTAGCTGATAGAATACCCTTTAATTTTTATTGTTTTAAATATCAGTGTTAATTGGTGTAGTCTGTACCCTGCAAACAATTGGAAGGCATCCCCTAAAGCCCTTATGAAACTAGATTTTTTCTGAATTTTTTAAGTTTTGGAGAAGAGTGCAAATATAATATGATAAGAAATTTTACCAGGTGCAAAGAGCTCAGCTATATTAATATAAATACCAAATTGTCAAAGCTTTTACTAATGTTATCGATTAAAAATGAGGGCCAGTCAAACAAAATTTTTAAATGTTCAACTTAAAATTGACGTTTCATACTTGAAGCATTAAAGTGTTGCCAAGTTAGCGGTTTATTCACAAATTCAGCACTTTTTTCAACTTTTTCTTCTGTTGGGGTTTTGTTATAAATAAAAAGTAGGCAGCACTTAAAGAAATCATTTGTTTACATTTTGTATAGTTGTTCCTTTCTATCATTTGCTGTTTCTTTCTTTCAATCCTATATGCAAGCAAAATAGAATAGAAAAAAATAGTCATAGTAATACTCTTATCTTCTTCCTTTAATAATTTTTGAGAATATTCCGCAGAAAACAGAAAAAAATTAAATTAATTAATTTCATTTCAAAAAATATACACGAAAATGAATTTTAAAACTATTAGAGAAAAGGCAAGCTGCACTATTTATGTATGAAATTTTTACAGAAATGGAGTAAAGATTTAATCCAAAAAAATTATTTTGTTTATAAATGAATATTTTTAAAATATGAAAAATCTTCTTTTTATCTTCCTAATAATATTTTGGTGATATCTGCCTATTTTCTTATAAGTGGTTATCTGGCGATATTGCTAGTTTATCATCTAGAAGAATCGCTTTCGTATTGCGTAAGAGAGTATTGCCATCGAGACACGTTTCTTCCCGAAGGAAGTATCTTCCCCAATAAAAAATCTATTATTGCCTCAATAATATTTTTCATCCGGGCAATACGATTGGCAATACATGTGCTGTATTTCTGTGTTTGCTGGGTGTAATATACACCAACTTTGAAAATTTCAAGTGTCTATATGTAAGTGTCTGTATATTACATTAGTATTTCAACATGTTTCGTTGCTCGCTTTAGAACACCCTTCAAATTTTACCTGTCATATATTGGTTGCAGCGCCCAAAGTTGTACATATTCTGTGAAAATTTCAGGTCCAGAGCTCTTATGGTTTTCGATAAAACACCCTGTGACAGACAGAGAGACGGACGAACAAACAGCGTAGCGAAAACAATAGGGTTCCTTTACACTTTTGGTGTACGGAATCCTAAAAACTTTAGATATAATATTATTTGTTGGACATTTTAGAATGTTATATCGTTTTGAAAAAAGGACAAAAAATACCCATACAGCGAAGAGTTAAAATATTCCACAGAAATGTTCCTCGTAGTGTTTTACCTAAAAATGTTGAACACATCTTGTATCTAATATGTAAGGATTACGAGATTTCAGAGGCCGATTCACTTCAAATCCCTCTAAAATAAAGACCAGATCCCCCTCTACCAGAATAAGTTGCTTTTTTGCTGTTGTAGAATGTACGGCTTAATTAATTACATTAAAAAAAAACGAAATCATTTACATAAATCAAAATTTATTTTGCCAGAAACCTTTTAGATTTTCATTTAATATTGCTCATACGCACTCAACAACAACGCCAGATTGAAATTGTAATAATATTGTTTTAAATATAATTAATTGTTGTATTTCTTACCCCTCAGTTGACTGGTAATTGATTTGGGATCCATGTTTCTTTTAGTGATTTAAAAGTGAATGATTGAAAGGACAGCAGGTTAAGGGGAAAATTAGTGCTAGAAAGGGGATAAGTAAGGGAAGGAAGAACAAACAAAAACTACTGCTGCTGCAATGTTGTTTATTTCTTTGTTGTCTTTTTTTTTGGTTTTTTGCTTTCTTATTTAAAAATCAGTTTATATTTGTTTAAGTTTTTTTTGTTTTGTTTTATACACAACAAGTGAAAGTGATTTTAATTTAAAAACACAAATCAATGTACATATATTGTTTATTTAGGTTTTTTTTTGTTTGTTTTATTTCTTTGTTTATTTAAATGAAATAACTGCAGCAACACATAAAGCCGCTTATAAAACACTTGAATATTTTATTTATTTTATTCAATTTTTTTATTTTGCTTTTAAGCACACCAATACACAGGCACAAACTGTGTAGCAAATATGTATTTGCTGTACTCTCACAGAAATGTATGAAAAATCTATGAGTTTTTCTATATAACAAATAAAGAATTTATTGAAATTTTTGTATAAATTAAAACAGTTTTATTTTCAATTTTCACACTAATAACCATTAAATAGGATAATTTATTTTTTTATTTCAACTTTTTTTTAAAATAAATTTAGGGCAATATTTTTAATCAATATTAGTGTTATTTATTTAGTTAAATTTTTACTAAAATGCTGTGATTATATCAGTCATTCATAAAGTCATTCATGGGTGTTTTGTGTGGCTTCATTGATACATAATGATAAAATGCAACCTTGTAATGTGTGTATTTTAAAAGAGAACGATTCAAACATAAATTGTCGAATTTATTTGAAATTATTGAAAATTTATTTATCAAAAAAAAGAGGTCGTTTGCAATCATATTACTTTACTAATATCAAATGTTTTATGGTTTTTAACACATTTAGCATTCCAATAAATTATAATTTTATTTCTTTTTATTCCACAAGGTTTACGCTTGTCTAAATGTTTGCATTTGCAATCAATTTTAGCCTTTATGGAGTCTGTAAATTAATCTTTAACAACAAGAATTATTGAGCACACATTATGAAAAGCAGACATTTAAGGACAAGCGAATGTTATTGGCCACACTTTTAGTGGCCATGATGGCATATGTGGTCTAGTCAAGCAAAATATTAAATTTTTTTTTGCAATAAACTCTCTAAAGCCATACAGATAACTAAGAGGTTGTGTGGTATGCACAAGAATATAGTTTGATTGTTTCGAGGCCATTTGGTTTATTATTTTAAGCGGACAATATATACATACCAGTGAGCTGCAAAAAGGGTCAAACTTACGAGTATACTGAATCACGTACTCCGATTTTTTGTGATTTGTGATTCGCAATAATGGTATGGTTGTAGCCGCACCGTATCGAAACGAATATGTAATTCGCATCATTCTTGTAAAACTCTTTATGACCAGCACGAGCTACTTGCTTTAATACATACACAATGCATACATTCATGCTATAAAATGTTCGTGCTATGGGCCTATTTACATATTAAGTAACGCTATTTTCGGAGGTTTTATTTATATCCCCCACCCCTTCCCCCCTTCGTAACGATTTTTACAAGATTTTCATTATAAAGGGAACTAGCTAATACCCCTCCTTTATCAATTTCAATGTATTTTAATTACGGATGTGCGATTAATCGATTAATAAAATTTTTGACTAATCAAAATTATGATTAATCAATTAATCGATTAATTAAGAATCCTGATTAATCAAAATGCTAATTAATCAAATAATTTTAGATTTGATTATTCAAAATGAGGATTATTTGATTAATCATGAATTTGAATAATTTATATTTTGAACAATTGAATAATTTGTGTTTTTAATTTTTGTTTTTTTTTTTTATTTTATGTCTTTATTTTTTAGCTTTTTGCATATCTTACGTTTTATATTTGTATGTGGTAAATTCATTTTGTTTGAAATATTGTTGTTTTATTATTTTGAATAAAATTATTAAAATTTGAATAATCAAAACTAAAATTATTTGGTTAATCGGCATTTTGCTTAATCAGAATTCTTGATTAATCAGAATTTTGAATAATCAAAAAATTTGATTAATCGATCCTAATTTTAATAAAACTTTAATATTTCACTCCAAAAATTAAAATAATAATTTGGGAAAAAGTAACTTTTTTATACTTTTTCGGTTCTTATCTACATTATGCTTCTTGAGCTTGGTACAAAATTGCCTTTAATCTATAGGCGTAATAAGTAAATAGAATTTTTGGTTCATCTTAATGAAACAACTTAGAAATAAGAATTTATTAGTAGGCACGTTTCTAAATAAAATGTTTACTAATTCATTGAATTTCTTTACTGAAATTGAAATTTTTTTGATTTTCTTTGCACAAAAAGTTATAAAATAAATTGGTAAGGTTTTGTAAAACTTAAACTTATAAATAAAATTATTAAAGTCATTGTATATATTATTCAACTCTTACTTAACTCAGTAGCATTCACATTTATGTATGGTTTACTTTCAAATGGTAGAAAAAAGAAAACGGTTTAAGGGTAAGGGCATTTATTTGCACCTGCTCTGAATCTTCAGTCGTTATGGAAGACAATTCAATTTCGAAATATTTCTTTTCCTACATTTAATAAATTTTTTTAGCCGGTGCACTCTTGAAAGCCATTAAAAGGCATTGCACTCGACAAATTGCTATTGTTGCAGTTGAATGAAAGACTATACATATATACATATGTATATGAGTATGTATGTATGTTTGTAAGTATTAAATAGATTTAAAATGAATGAATGAACAGCATACGGATGGATGATTTGATTGCATGAATGACTAAAAATAAACTTCATTCATTGGTGCACATGTGGTAAGTAATATTGTTGTTATTGTTTTTGTGGCAACAACAAAAATGTACTCTAAATTGAATATTTACTTGCTTTTTTTCATATAATTTCTTGCAGTTTTTGTTTTCAGGTTAAGAAAAAACAGTAGGTATAAATATTTGTATATTTTATGGGTCAATGTATTTAAATGAGGTTAAATATGACGAAATCAACAAATTTCAGATGCAATAAATACTACAAGGACATCCACGCCACGTACAATGAAGACACACAATAACAAACTTATACCAACGTATAACAGCTTTTGAAAAAGAACAAACGAATTATAAAGTTGTTTTCCTTAATTTGTTTTTAATTTTTCTAAAAAATATACCCTTAAAGTTGTTGTAACAAGAAAACTGTAAGTTTTTTAAAAATATTTTTTAAGTACTATCTGAAACACTTTTATATTAAGGGTTTTTTTTATAGAGTTTAGTTTTAGGAAAAAACTTTAGTTGAAATTTTTAAATTATGTTAAGTTGAGAGTTTAGTTTGAATAGTGGTAGTAGTTGGAGAAGTGTCGATGTTTACACACGCGTTGCTTTAGTAAGACTGAATAAATAAGTGTTTCCATGTCAAACCTCAAACAAATAAAAATTCATTCATTTTTTTTATTCCATCAAAAATATTGTTGCTGCTTTTCTTATTTATTTTACGAGTGTATTGTTGTTGTTATGAATGATATTTAGCCGCAGTTGTTTTGCTATTGTTGTTGGTATCCGACATGTTCGTTTACTTTCGTATCAATTCTGCAAAATTATTGTTGTGCTATTATTTTTCCTAATAAAATGCATACACATACACACTTCCACACACACATTTTATTTTTGTTAACGGCATTTTTGCTGTAAAATTACACACACACACACACACGCTCTCTCTCTCTCTCTATTCTAGTGTACAATTTTCTTTACTCCTGTGTTGCCACATAAAATTGTTGTAACAAAACCACTAAAATTATTAAAATGTGAAATCTGGAGCCAAATTACGGCATTTGATATCAAACGAAATTACAATAGAAACTAAATGGAAAGCTTGTTCGATATCGAATACCGTAAATTGCCCTCTTTTTTATAACAGTTCTAATAAGATACACATCGTGTAGATCATGGTCGAATTTCAGGATACTATTTTATTTAATAGTAAGTATCTGCAAGAAAAATAGAAAAAAAAACGCATGAATGCTTATGAGAGCTAGTTGCGACTTTCGAAAACACTGGCTGAAATTGCGTTACGTAATATGTGAAACATACCCTACTTAACTTTAGAGTATATTTTTAAAATTTGTCCCTTATATAAAATTTTAGAGATTTCTCAACAATTTTGTCCGGCTTTCTTTCGAATTATTGTCACTTTTACCTCACAGTAATTATTTTATTATTTACAGTTTCAGTAATATTAAATGAATTTTGTGAACTTTTTTCTATTTTTGCAAATTTTCATAGATTTTTGGCAAATTTATTCATTTTTAATAAGTCTTTCAGAAAAATTATTATCAAAACTTAAATGTAAAAGCAAAGGGAAATTTTGTTGTATTTATCTTTTGAAAAATCTGTTAGTTAGGGGAAGAAAAAAATCAACAAAACATTAAGGAAACATTTTTAATTTGGGAAAATTTTCCGTCATCCCAAGTCAAATTTGGTTGATAAACAGACCGGTTTCGGTTTCTATTGAATAGAATACTGAAGATGGCCCATATCCGAAACCGGTCTATTTATCAACCAAATTTGACGTGAAATGAAGGACAATCGTTCCAAATTCAAACAAACCCCGTCGGAAGAAAAACACAACACTAAACATTTTTAAATTCCAAACTCATCAAATCTGGCAACAGTGAATGTAGTTGAGGGTTTCAATATTGATGCCCTCGCTCTCTCTTTTAAGTGAGTAAATAATATTTATTGTTGTTAAAAGAAGTCTTTGAAATTCATGGTTTTCTTTCGAAAAAGATTTCCTACACGTGATTTTTGATTTCTTGTTTTGATTTTCTAATTCGCATGACAATAGTAATGCAAATGTTTAATGAGACCAGCTAAATTTGGAAATGTCTACCATAAGAGTTTTCAATATATTTCATAATAATATTATACTTTTTTAACTTCCCTTATTGATTTCACCCTGATTAAATTTTCATAAAACTTTGAAATTTTGATTATGTGTATCTGTACGTGTGCTATGTATGCAAATCTTTCATAACTTAAGAATGGCTTAACTAATCGGAAGCAAATTTACGGCATTCCAAAGAAATCCACCTCATTTAGATTTCGTGACAGAGTTTTAAAAAAAAAAATTTTTTAAGTTTTAAACTACTAAAACGAAAAGAAACAAGTTGCGTAAATGGGTACTTTTCATTCTTTTTCCTTGAGAAAAATCATTAAAGAACGCCGAAAAATAAATTTTTCTTAACATCGCTTCCAATTCTGTGATTGGTAATCGAAAAAGAGAACTTCATGCAATGACAAGCATATGTAAGAATAATTAGAAATGACCCAAATTTGCACTACTTCCGGATTCTACATTTCCATGACTTCCTTTTAATGTTTTTTGTTGGGAATAAGATTTCAAAAACAGCGAATTGAATTTGGATTCATGGTAAAATTAACAACAAATAAATTGTTTTTTTTTTTTACAAAATAATAGCCTTATTATTTAAAATTAATATTAATAAGATTTAAGAAACAACGAATTGATATTAATTCATGGAAAATATAAATAAAAAATTAATTATTTGTAAAAAAAATTTAACAAAATTTAAAAAGTAACAGTAAAATATCGCCGGTACTCCTCGATGTATGGAAAAATCTGAAGTATCGCCGATATATCGGTATCGGTATCGGCTACATTTCTAGTCAATGATGCCAACTTTTCAGACTCAAAGCGTGTGAATTTCTTCGAAAAAGGGGCTAAAAAGGGCTAAATTGAAAAAAGATACGTTTAAAGCAATATCCAGTAGAATTTTTAGAAAAAGCGAGAAAAGGGGCTAACAACGATTAAATTTTGGGACTATCTACCAAAGCACAACATATTTTAAAAGAAATAGAAGATTATTGTTTATTTAAAGGAAACTAAGAAAAGGAAGTGACCAAAAACAATCTTCTCACGTTAATTAATATGTCGCTATTATTAGAATAAGGAAAGAACAAGTTCGCAAAAATAAAAATATACCTAGTCATATTAAGCAAAAAAGGAAAAGGGGCTAAAAATTTTTTTCAAGATTTAAGTGACTAAAAACGGGCTAAATCTAGCTCGAAAAGGGCTAAGTTGGCATCCCTGTCCCTAATATTCACTATTTTTTTTAACAATTTAACTGACACTGCTTCGGAATCATTACTGCGTATGTTTTATAGTTGCTTATTTATTAATCATACGACCTAGTAGCAATCATAAAACTGTACTAGGGATGCCAAACGGCACAAGGGATTCGGGGACGAATTGGGATTTTTTACATTAAAAAATCAAATAAATTCATTCATGGTTGACGCGCCTTTAGTAGTAAAACCAACGATATCTTAAGACAATAATATATTAAAATCTCATAATCGGATTAATCAGTAAAAGTAATATATCTGTGGCCTTAAGCAATAACAGCTAATGTCGAGTTAGGACAAAGTTGATTTATCATTATACTTTTGTTTATTTCTCTAAAGTTAACTGTTTTATCATTATAATTAATTATTGTCTAAAATTGCTAACACCGAGCATACAAAGATAAAAATTCTGTTTTGACAACTTGCCAAAATCGAGTTTATTCGTTATTCCGTATGAGCACAGATATAAAGAAAAAGTCAAAGCATCCAACGCTGACAATCTAACAATTGCAGACACAAGCAACAGCTCTTTTTGTGGGCCAAGGAAGTTTGCAATTTATAATATCTTCGGTTGGGGTACTTAATTTTTATCTTGCTTTAGTTTTGATCTCAAAAATCTGGAGTGATAGAAAACTAATAAATTTTCGACTGCTTTGGCTTGCAAGGTTAACCGTGTCATAAAAGTCAAACAAAAATTAACTGGTTTAATAAAAAAATATTTACTGTAAAGGAAAGTTAATTTCAAAAACACGTTTATTTGAATTTTTTTGTGAGTAGTTTCCATTGAAAGTAGTTAAACTAATTTCCTATTCGTTATAGAATAAAAATTTATTAGTTTATCAAGTTTATTCATACAAAAAATAATTTTTATTTTCATATTTACGAGTATGTAATTAATAAGTTTAGATATTAAATTATTTCGTTTTTTTTATTAATATGCATCAGTATAAATTTTGCGTAGTTTTCAAACTTGCATCCATTCAGTACAGATAAAGAAAACGCATAAATCAAAAGTATTTTTTATCAACCATTAAGAAGGAAAAACTAAATGCCAAGCCTCCTTACGAAACATATAAGTAAATGTATGTTTGTGTGTGTGTGTTTGATATTTCCAGTGACCTTGTCTCTTTAAAATTTTTATAATTCATATTATTCTCTTCTCTCTATGATATATACTCTCAATATATTTTTCTATGCTTTTCTCACTCGTATTTGTTTATTACCCACCTCTAAAAGTCTGCTATGACTTTTTAAACACTATACAAAAAGTTTATGTTTGTGTGTGTGGTTCTTTTTTTGTTTGTTTGCAATACAAATTGACCTTTTAACCCTAAAACATTTTTCTCTTTCAAAAGAAAGTTGTATGGCTGTATGTTTAAGTATGAGTGTGTTTATGTGCAAACACAAAAACATTTTCTTAACTATTTTTGTTTTAGATTTTTAAGAAAATGTGATTGACTCACGTTTTTGTTTAGTTGTCGATACTGGAGTAAACTATCGTAGAACATTAGGAGTTTGCGTAATTTATACTTAAAAAAAAATTGAAAATGAAATTGATATTAGTTCAAGTTTTCTGATAGTAAACGTATGTATGTATGTTTGTATGTACATTCATAAATGTATTTACACAAATGTTTTCTTTGTTGAAAAAGAAAATTAGCTTTTTATGATTTTGTTTTCTAGCGTATGAGCAATATGCGTACCAAGAAATACTAATCATACGTTGTAAATACGAGAAAATTTTCCACTTTTTGTTAAAAAAGCTATCTTTCTAAAAACTTTTTTATACAATATCATTCTCAAAATTTTAACATTTGAGAAGTAGTACATACATAGTTTAAATTAAAAAGGTAGCGCAAAATACATTAGTATTATTTGAGATATTCTAAAAAATTAATTAATTGAAAATTGTTATTTGTTGTGGGATTAGATATTTTGTATGTCAGCATTAGCGCCAACTAAATTCAGGCATATAGAATAGCTAAGCCCACGAAAATGGCAATTTTCAAATAAAAATTTAGTTGCATTATATATTGTAGACCTGTTTTGTTAAATGATATGTAGTTGGCCCTTAAAGTCCTTAAGCCAAACAATAACCAACTATGTATGTACTCACGACTGCTGCTAATAAATTCCATTCAAACTATTTATGTTTTAAATTGTGAACGTAATTTATTTCCAAACACTTTAAAATTTTTTTATAAACTCTTTTTTGTTATTGTCTAATTAATAAAGCTTATGACACTAATTGCTGACTTAAGTGTTTCTTTTTCGTGTCTTGTTAAAAAAGTATTAATTGTCATTTGTTATTTAGGGCGTCTTTTTCTGGCTGAGCAAAACTTAAGAAGTGGTAGAACGACTCTTAGACACAACTTTTTCAATTATATACTTTTTAACACGTAATATCTTAAAGAGGACTAAACTGAAATGTAAGTCAACATGAAATATAGTTATTTCAAAAGGAAAAATTTTCTTTGAAGGTTATTGTAAAACCATGTCGAAAATATTAAATTAAGCTTGTTTTCGACCAGTGTCTTAAAGCTTATTTTTTCTTTATGGTACCTTTCTTAAAGGCATTTTCTTTAAGGTACATTTCTAGAGCTCCCACTCTTATGAGCTTTATTTTAAAAAATCAACTGTGGTAAAGTGCCCTTTTTCAATAGGAGTTTTTTTTTTATAATACTTTTATTACATACATATATAAAGTTTGGCAATTTTATAATTTTTTTTTCAACTTTACGGTTTCTGTTAACATGGTTCGAAATAAATCAAAATGTAGCAACAGTAGAATCTTAAATTTCATTGTGGTTAGTAATAAACAAACTTATTCATTTACCAAGATGTTCGCATCCGATAGAAAAATCTTAATTAAATTTAGCCATGTCTGCCACAATTTTCATGTACACAAATTAATGTTGTTTTTTCACCAGTTTTATCAGTTCTTAAACAAAACTTGATACACTTGCAGGCAATTGCTTACGCACTTATTTTTAATACCAAAATATGTTTGTGTGTGTGTGCGCATGTTTGAGAGTTTTTTACTGTTGATTTTTATATGATATAAAAAAATTCAGTTAAGTGCGACTTTGGCTCGAACAAGAAGGGTTCCGTACGAATACACATACATATGTATATCCCTTTTCGTTTTTTTCCTTTTTTATTTTGGCAATTTTTTCGTTTTCCTTTCTTGTTTAATTTTAGTTTTTTTATTTTTCAAGCATTTTTCATGGTTTTTTTTTGAGATTTTTTTTTTGTTTTGGCACTTTTTTCATTTTGTAATTTTTTCCTTTTTTTGCGAGTTTTCCTTTTTTACATTTTTTTCACTTTTTGACGATATTTTTAGTTTTACCGATTATTTTAGATCTGACGGTTTTGGGGATTTTTTTGTTTTTTGGTGATTTTTTTTTGTGTTTTGACATTTTATTTTGTTTTGGCGATTTTTCGGCTTTTGGCGATTTTTTTAGGTTTGGCGCTTTTTTTCTCGTTTTAGCGATTTTTGGCGGTTTTTTTTTCGTTTTTTGATGATATTTTTAGTTTTAGAAATTTTTTTTAGGTTATAGCGCTTTTATATCCCTTTTCGTTTTTTTCCTTTTTTTATTTTGGCAATGTTTTCGTTTTGCTTTCTTATTTAATTTTAGTTTTTTTTATTTTTCAAGCATTTTCATGGTTTTTTTTGGAGATTTTTTTTTTTATTTTGGCACTTTTTTCATTTTGTAATTTTTTCATTTTTTGCGATTTTTCCTTTTTACATTTTTTTCACTTTTTGACGATATTTTTAGTTTTACCGATTTATTTTAGTTCTGACGGTTTTGGGGATTTTTTTCGTTTTTTTGGTGATTTTTTTTGTTTTGACATTTTATTTTGTTTTGGCGATTTTTCGGCTTTTGGCGATTTTTTTAGGTTTGGCGCTTTTTTTCTCGTTTTAGCGATTTTTGGCGGTTTTTTCGTTTTTTGATGATATTTTTAGTTTTAGAAATTTTTTTTAGGTTATAGCGCTTTTTTTCGTTTTGATGACTTTTTTCGGTTTTTGGCGTTTTGTTTTAGTTTTTTGGCGATCTTTTTAGTTTTGGTGATTTAATGTGTTTTATTTTTTTTTTAGTTTCAGTGCTTTTTCTCTTACCCGCTTTTTTCATTTTGGCGATTTTTCGTTTTGAAATTTTTTTAATTTCTGAATTTTTTAGCTTTAGCGTTTTTCAAAATGTCAAGAGTTTGGCTCTGACGGTTTCCAAGATACAGCGAATTGTCTAAATTACATAGTCAAAATTACATTAGCTGATAGAACACCTTTTAGTTTTTATTGCTTTAAATATCAATGTTAATTGGTGTACTCTATTCTACAGGCTACACCAATTAGCACTAACTTTGGAAATTTAAAGTGTCTTTATATAAGTGTCTGTATATTACGTTAGCATTTCAATGTGTTTCGGTTCTCGCTTTAGAACCCCCTTTAATTTTTAGCTGTCATATTTGTTGTTGTAGCGGCCAAAGTTTTACATATTCTGTGAAAATGTCAGGTCCGTAGCTCTTACGGTTCCCGAGAAAACAGCCTTTGACAGACAGAAAGACAGACAGGCAGACAGACCGATAGACAGACAGATAGACAGACAGACGGACAGACAGACGGATAGCGCAGCGAAAACAATAGGGTTCCTTTACACTTTTGGTATGCGGAACCCTAAAAAATAACTCCCACTACAACATTGATAAGGCAACCAAACGAAAGATTTACATTTATTAGCAACAGTTATGGTGGAAGTTTTAGCAAACAAAATATGTACACAAAACTTATGAAAGAAATCTTGGCTTTTGCTTTCGATTGTCTATAGCTTTTTTGTGCTTGGCGAGCAACATATAGTGGAATTTTTCGTAAGAAATATTTTCAATACAAACTAGCCTCTAATTGTGAATAAGTACGACATTAGCCCTTAAACATATTTTAAGGTTTGTATGATTTCTGGATTTCAAGATGAGTTTGAAGCTTTAGTATCTTTAGTTCACTGATAGAAAAGCCACCATAACGCCGATGTCAAATCTATCAATGCAATGGTATACATCGACAGCAGGGAAATGACGAATTGGAATCAATTCAATATAATGTCACTGGTAGAAAAACCGTCCTAACGCTGATGTAATTTGACATCAATGCCATGTCAAGTGTCTTCGTTTTCATCCCATGGCACTTTTCATCATAGTGATGTCATCTTGCCGTCAGTGGAATTATTATAACAATTATACATATTTAAATATTCTTACTTTTACTTGTTTCTATTTTAGTTTTACTTTTTGTTATTTTTGTTTTGCTTCTAATGTTGGTATTGATCCAATGCTCCTCAATTCATCGCATATTTATAAGCTGGCACCTCTACCATTTCGCCGAGATACATCTATATTTCTTTGGTGCCTTCTACCACCGTCAGTCATTAGAACTTCATTTCAAAAAAAAAATTTTTTGCACAGTGTAATTTTCACTTAACATCCTTTTATAAATAAAGTCTTTCTAATATAAATGAATTCAATAAGAAATAATTTTAATAAGCGTTTATTCTATTATTTTCATCCCAACTGTAGTAACAAAAAATAGATTTAATACTTTCTTGTTGTCGTGCTGATGCATAAATTTACGACTTAAATACTCTTACAAAATAAAGTAAAATAAAACGGATACTTAGCCTGGTTGGTTTGCCTCAAGAGAAAAATTTGTCATTAAGGAAGAGGCAATAAACTAGACGAACAAGCAAGTGATTAGTAACAGCTCACAGTGCTACGCAGTAAGTATATTTTGGAAGTAAATTAACGATTTCAAAAAATGTTATCCGATCGACCTCATACACGATGGAAGTATCCAAATTAAGAATTTGATAAAGAAATTCTGAGACCTCATGGTGCAACTACATTCAACACAACTGATACAAATTTGCCATATGGTTAGCTTAAAGTCGCCGATATATAACATGATAAGGCATCACAAATAGTACTTGTTCGAAGAGCATTACTTTGGTATCATATAGCACCCGCCAATCATGCGAAGTCTAGGAAATACCTCATAAAAACTGCTAAAAAAAAGGAACTCTGTGCCACTGTGCAGTGCTAGACAAAAACGGCATGAGTTGCAGGCAGCTGAAGGTACTAAAATAACAACAACTTCAGTTAATGACACGTGACTAAATTTTCTGTCAGAGTTTAGCTTATATTTCTTAGCTTGTATAGCTCATTATTTTCTCATCTGATATATAGTGTTTTCTTCTAATGACAAGCATCAAGTTTTGACGATTGACGCAGAAAAAAACTTACAACGGCTGTGTACTAAATTTATAAAAAGAAACATTTATAAGGCATTGGAGTTTTATGTAAATAGTTCGTTCAAAATGGAATCAAAGGTATAGACTTTAAATAAATAATAGAAGGAATGGTCATACTTTGGTACATACCGCCAATCTTAGAAGACTAATGCAATTACGTATGCCACATTTTTTAAATTTAATTTCTTAACCCCTTTTTGACTCCTATTTGTAAGTGCCTTCGGTTAAATTTATGAGTAAAATTGTCACTGTGTAACTGATAAAGAATACGTTTTTAAGCATCATTTTTGTTGGGACAAAAATCAAATACATAATGAAACTGTTATGTGTTACAAATTATTTGTCGTTTAACATCAACATGCGTTCATTTTGTATAACAGAAACATGGTATTTAATATTGATGGTTCTTTTTCTGAAAAATATTTCATTTCATTGAGAAAAAATCAATTTGACGTTCTCATGAAGAAAACATAATTTGAAAACGGTTTGTTGCTTCCTACAAAAATTCTCCATTCCTATGAATATGTATAAATTTGCTATTTTTTTTTTAATGGCAAAAAAGTTAAATTTTTCTAGAAAAGATAACGCAAATTGATTATGTATATGACGGTGTCATAAAGATACACAAAATATGACAATAAAACTTCTCACTTTTGTACTGGGTGTTACTTAAATAGCTATTACTTAAAATATAACAAAAGGAACGTAACAATTCTGGTAGATTTATATATATTTTTACTCAAAAAAGCATTTTTAAACATTTCTTAAGCATGTTTTACAACAAAAAATAGAAAAAATTGGTGTGGTGAGTTTTCTGCGAAATTCACCACACCATAAAATACATCAAAATTGTATAATTTCAAGAGAACAAATCGGAAGAACTACTAATTATATATTATATTAAAAAAATTATGGAATAAATGCTTTACCTCGAGAGTTTAAGTAATTTCACATGTAACTTTTTAAGCTGATATGAATTTTGAGTAACAATTTTACATATCTTGAATGGTGAGAATAAGTTATGATTTTTTAACGAACAATCATTTTTAAAACGATGGTCCTATAGCAAAGTTTAAGGACTGGAAACATTCTACAAGTATTTATGTCCTATATAAGTCGTTGTTGTGAGATCACGGTGATTTTAATCCGCGAAGGACTATTAAATCACGCGAGTGATATTTCGTTTTCTGAAATCACGTGATTTTGAGCTTTTAGTATTGATTTTTATTGTTCTAAATTACGAGCTAACAGCTGTTTTGTTTTGTTAGACTATTAAAAAGGAAAAGTAAATCACGAAGAAACTAAACAAAAATTGTGCAACAAATACATCCTAAATTTGTAAATTTTCGAGGTTCAAGATTTTGGCGTAAAATAAATAATTTTATTACAATAACAAATAAAGAACAAACCGTATTAAGTGTATGCAGTCAATTAATTACCGGGTTCAAGCAAAATGATTAAAAAAACATCAAGCGATTTTAAATCGTCAGGCTATTAGCTGACCGGTTTCATATCACGAGATTTCAACACCTTTTCAGTGATTTCAAATCACTTTACGATAAAGTGACTTTCAGAACATATTTAGTTTTCGTTTAGAAAAAATCATATTTTCGCTTTCTGAATCAGGCTCTCAGTTTTCAGTGAACTGTGAAAGTTTTTAGCTTTTGTTTATTTGCTATTAGGACTCACCATACCTATTGTGCATTAAGAAAATTTAATTTATTTATAATTTACTCAATTCTTCATTTTGTTTTTGGTTTGGGCCTTAAACTTGATCATTTTGGTATGTGGTGAGTTTTTACTAAAATTCACCACACCCTCAAAAACATGCAAAAATGCTTAATTTTGCTGAATAATATAACTTAAATTTATTGGTATTTTGGCAAATAAGTTTCTTATAGCAATAATGGTACACAGATTACATCACTCTAAGATATATTGCTTAAATAAATTACCTACACATTTTATTTTTGAGAAGTGTTTTACTATAGCACAATAAAAACTTTTAATTTTTTTATAATAGTTATTAAAGATTGCTTATTTTAATAAAAAGTTAAGTAATTAAAAATTCAATTCAATTTTACTGTTGTTTACCAAAACTATTAAAGCAATAAATTTTGCGTTTTTATGACCTGATAACATATTTTTCAGAAATGTATGTTCAAATTGATCAACTAATTGACCACTTGCCCAGCTGACCACATGAAAATTACTATCTTGCTTACGACCCTTTTCAAAAAGTACGATTAAGAGTTAGCATGGACTTTAAACGGCAAGTACGGTATACAACGTTAACTTTTAAGCGCTCATTGTGAAAAGGGCCGTTAAAACAAAAGCTTTTTCAATTTAATTAATTCTTCTTTAATGAAAATTTTAAATTACTTTCCAAAAAAGAACGTACATTTTTTTTAAATATATCGATCATTTAGCGTCAAACTATGGTAAGCTACATTTTCGAAATTTGTTTCTATGTATTACTAAAATTAAAATATTATGTACCTACTGACTGATAGTTCAAATTTGTTGAAATGCCAAAACTGTAATATTTTATAGCTTGCGACACTGTTTATATATAAAACATATTTTAAATTAATAAGAAAACCTTTGTCCTGCAAAATTTAGTTCATAACACTTACCATAATTTGTCAGTAAGTGGTCAATATATTTAGTTTTCATGTTTTTTCTGTTGTAGTTAATTTAATTTTTCCAAATTTCAAACGTTTTTGCACATTTTTTACGTGTGGTGAGTTTATATAAAAATTCACCACACTCTTTAAAAACGTTTACTTACTTTTAGGTTAAAGTTTTAAATATTAGATCGAACGGTAAACCAATATTTAAGTCTATTAAATCATAAATAGCATTATTGAAAACAAAAATAAACAAATAAATGTCTGAATACTTACAAATGTCATCATTGCTCATATTTTCCAAGTAATTTTTGATAAAATGTGTGATAAATTGGCAAACAAAATACTGATTAGCAATTAAGTTCTTATCAGAATGAAATAAATTTCATATACCACTCACAATTCTAAGTAAACACGAATATTTGATGATACCCCAAGTTAATTAATTGATCAAAGTTTTCACCATGAGAATGAGTCACTCTATTATTGTTAATATTAAGATTGCTCGAATGGCTTGAAATTTTTTATTCATATATTACTTTCGTTTTTTATTATAGCAAAAATTGTAAAATTAATGATTTTTAACTGTTAAAGTAAATATAATTATATGTTTGTATGTAAGTGTATATATATTTTTTTGTAATTTCTTCCGTTCGGTAACTATTTTAACGCCACTTGTTTAGACTGATTGTTGCAAACGGTTTGGGGGTCACAAAATCGAGGATTTTGGTTTGCTTTACTTAAGTTATCTTTTACGAACTTGTTTTTTTTTTGTGATATGAGATATTTTTAAACTGTTTTTCGTTAATGTTTTATGATTTTGTTTTTATCATTATAAAAAGATAAAAATATTTATTTAATAAAAATATCAAGAGATAAATTTTAAAACGACTACTGTAACTCAAAACAATTTTTAAATGTGTTGTCAGTTTTGCGACACAAATCAAACAGTTATTATGTTTATTTAACTACTAAACTGTTAACTTGGCTCCCTCGGCCTGCCTTGTTGTTTAACGAAAGTAGTTCGAATAAATGGTAGGGCTACTAACATGCGTTTCAGCCAAATTTATTAACTGACTGTTTTGATAAGAAACATTTTATTGTTTTTTGAGACTAAAAAAGTTCTTATCAATTTTGCACTCTACTGCGAGAGTGATACCCACTTTTTTCTGAATTTTTTCCATACCTACATATGTATTTCTTTTTATAATTATCTTTCAAAATTAAATTTAAGTTATTAA
This sequence comes from Panzeria rudis, assembly GCA_956483635.1. Lineage (NCBI taxonomy): Eukaryota > Metazoa > Arthropoda > Insecta > Diptera > Tachinidae > Panzeria > Panzeria rudis. Next base: position 177,900,770 of record OY101448.1, read on the forward strand.
ATATTAAGTAATATACATATGTTTTTATATATCGCATCAAGTTAAATAAGTTAGTTGTATAATAGATAAATAAATCAAAATTAAAAAAAAAATATTGCTGGAGGAAAATTTTTACCTGTTTTTATAATAACAGATAAGATAAGCTTAAATAGCTACGAGGGAGGAGCCAAGATTTGCTGACATAGCCAGCAAAGCATAAGTAACTTAACACAAAAAATCTTGTATATCTATGGTCAAAAGCCTTAGCCGTTTACGTTGTTTTGAAATTTTTTGGGCGGAGCAGTTTAAAGCCCCAAAACCTCGCTTCTTTAAAAATGTTACAGATAATAAAAATCATAAAAAAGTTACAAACAACAACAATTCGACTCCTTCGCGCTAAATGATCGTAAGCGACATTTTGTGAAAAACTATAAGAATACAATTTTTGTCACTTACGATTATTTAGCTTAAACGGGTTGAATTGATGGCAACTGCACAAACAAAAATTTCATGCTAAAATCGTCGAAAACACGCTTAATTAAAAATTTTTTTGTACTGATTTTGCTTCATAGGTGCTCCATGTTAATTCAACATGAGTTGACAATAATCTTCAAAGAATATTTTTCCTTTTAAAATATCTATATTTCATGTTAATTTAATATTCCATTACAATTAAATCAAAACACACATAGACTCACACACACACACACATACATCCATACGGGCATCATCGTAAAAATAGTCAAAATGTCGAGATCTGATGTAAACTCGATTTTCGAAAATCAGGGTGAAATCGCTGACTTCCTATCTTTGATTGCCCGAAGTTAAAAAGGTAATTAATTTTTAAGAATTTAAAACATATATCAAATAAAAATTAACTTTTTGCTTTTCCTAATGAGTATCACTGTGAAAAGAGTGTTCAAACTGTTGTGGAATATATTTATAAGTGATCACAAGCCTTAATTAATTTTGTCCATCCGCGTAAAAAAATACCAATGTAAAATCAACATGTCGCAATGTTGAAGGGAAATCGTATTAAATTTTTGTGAAAGTACAGACTTTATTTAAAAATGCCATTAATTCATATCGCGCACCCACTCAAATAAGACTTAATAAATAAATAATTTTTAGAGTTTTGAAAATTGCCGCAGTTCTGCCTCTAGCGGGCCAGCTAGAGGAAGGAAGGAAGGCTCCCTCAAGGTGAATTTTTTTTAGTGTTTTGCTCATAGGTTTGAAGCTATGTATACTTTCAGGAAAAATTTCTGCATTAGAAGTTAAAGCTGACAAAATTTCCTAAAAAAAATGTTTTTGGTCAGTTTTACTTAAGACCAACCTTTTTGGAGGTGTAAAGCCAAGAAAAGCAAGAAAATTAAAAAAGTGCTCTAAAATCATCCACAAAACTCCTTTACAAAATTAAACTTTTGTAAAGCTAAAAATTTCTAATGCATTTTTTTAGAGTAATTAGGATGCCGTAAACACAAAAAAAATTAATAAAATTATTTTCGGCCATTGGCCAGACAACAGTACGTTTTTGTTTTTCGATCTATACTACTCTTTAACACGCCATCCATAGTCACAGGCTGGTTCAATTAAAAAAAATATATACCATGTTTGAAAGAATACTAAGCCACGCGTCGATTAATGATTAATTCGCTTTGATCGAATAAAAACTGACTGAGTTACATTGGATCAAATGAAAACACAGCTCGCCCGCCAAACACCAGGAGGACTCTTTAGTTTCTTTAAATATTTTTACCAACGACCAACTGTACAAATTTTCAAAATTCCGGGAATTATTTACTCCGATTTGTCTAATTTGAATGGTCTAGTATTAATTTTAAACGAAATATTATTAATCTAACCTTAAATCTCATTGATTCAACATTCAACATCAACGTTAAATTTTAATTTAAGCCAACATGACTGTAACTTTAATATCAAATAAATTTTATGTTAAATCATCCCTTAAAACATGCTGAATTAAAATGAAATTCATGTTACTTATACCGAAAAAAATACATGCAACATTTTACGAAATATTTCGTACTTTCGCACCACGAAATTCTTTCGAAAAAAAAGGAAATGTATGAAAATAATTAAAAAATAAAAGTAAAGAAAAAGTGTGGCGAACTCACAATCTTCATATTTCAAGGCAAGTACTTTACCCACTGAGCCACTTTCTACTTATTTGATAAGAGCTAAAAATTTGTTTTATTCACTTACTGAAATATATATTAATCTAAAAATAATAATTTCAAATTAATTTTTTATTAAGTTATGAGTTTAGTCGAACTGTATGGGTTTATATCCAAAGAAAATTAATTATTTTTGGCTTGAGTTCGGTTTTAATTTAATTTTTCAATTAAATTATATTTTTATTTAGAGATAAATGTGAAGCATGTAGACAAAGAAATTTTGGACTGCGCGGAGAGTTGAACTGACGTTTCGATAGCTCCCGCTAATCTCGAAACGTCCGTTCAACCCTGCGCGCAGTCAAAAATTTCTTTGTCTACATGCTTCACATTTATCTCTGAATAAAAATATAATTTAATTGAAAAATTGAATTAAAACCGAACTCAAGCCAAAAATAATTAATTTTTTATTTCAAATATATTTTTTAACAAGGAAAAATATTTACGAAAGGTTTTCGCTACTTTCGTAAATTCCAAAAAAATATTGACAGATTTTTTCGTAATATGTACGAAGTTTTCGTATATTCTACATGCATGGATTATTTTCAGTGTATGATGGTATTTATGTTAGTGTATATTTAATGTATATTTGCGGCTGCTGTGGCTGCAGTTGTTAGCACGTAAGTAGAATAATTATTAAAATCGCTACACTAAATTCATGTTTTTTCAACTTGAAATAACATTGATTCAACATGATTCTTCTTATTATGTCCGTATCAAATTCATGTTGTTTTAACTTGAAATAACTTTGATTCAACACGCTTCTTCGTATTACTTCAGTATCAACTTGAATTTGATTAAATTTTACTGGAATATTAAATCAACATGAAATATAGTTATTTCAAAATGAAAAACTGTTCTTTGAAGGTCATTGTGAAATCATGTTGAATTAACATGAAACTCCCATCAAGCAAAATCACTACCGAAAAATGTTAAATTAACCTTGTTTTCTACGATTTAAAAATGAAAATTTGCTCTGTCAATGTGTGTACCCTATTTACCTTTGTTTGTTGTTGCTTAGTATAATTAAATGCGTCCTTAAAGTATGCTTAAGTTTTTTTGTTAACTTACTACAAAATTTAAAAGATGATTTGGTAACATTCATAGCTTAATTAGCCAGACGTAGATAGAGTGTAACGTAATGGATACTTAGCGTTTGCTGTTTTGCAATATAAATACCTAAGTATTTATTGTTTGCAGTACTGAATGTACTATAAATCATTGTAGCATCCCTTAAAAAAGAGTTATTTTTTAAAAGAAACGTTAAGTTGCAATATTTGTGATCAAAAGTAAAAAGCAAGCGCTCAGCACTAAATTACACAGGGCAACAAAATAGAGCTTTTTTTAATTTTTTGGATTAAAAGTTCCTGATCCTTGTGTCATCATTAGTTTTTCTCTCGCAGCTCTAGCTGTATTATGTAATTCTTGTCACTTTATATATAATATAACACATTGTTTTAAAATGTCTTATTACTCAGTCTATGTCAGTATAAAGGCCGGGGCACATAGAATCCGTCATACGTCATCCGTTGCCTTTTTCAACTGACGTTAACGGAATGACGGATAATGTTGGCACAATGAGTACTTTGTTAACGGAGAGAAAATCAGCTGTTATTTATTTATTAATTTTAATTTCTTTAATTCTTTGTTTTAATTCTTATTTCTTAATTCTTAATTTCTTTATTTTTTTTATTTTTTTATAACAAAGCACCAAAACTTTATACAATCGAATAAATTTTAATTTAAATTATTTTATTTTTGAGCGAAAAACAAACCCACAACAAAGAACAAATCAAACAATTGTTGTCAAAGTACTCAACGTACGTTAAAAGTTAAAAGTTGGCCAACTTTGTACTTTGCGTTGACGGAGAAGTACTGTATGTGATCAAGTTCATAAGAAAACATGTATTTTAACTTAGCTGTCAGTTGAAAAAGACGACGTATAACGTATGACGGATTCTATGTGTCTCGGCCTTAAGTCACTGGTGGCCAGACTCTCAATTTCCTATACTCGCGAGTATAGGTTTTTTTTTACCATCAACACACGTATACTGTGTGTGAGACACACAGCCTATCTATTTATCCGCGAAGCACAAACACAAACATAGATAAGATAGTGTTTGTGTGGCCACCACTGGTCTATGTCCATACGAGTCAATTTTTGCTGCGCAACTTTTGAGCTTATGGGAGAGAGAGGTGAGAAGATTGGGAAGCAACAACAAATTCTATGTAAAAAAACAAAAGCTGCACAGCAAGAATTTCATTGTATGGACACGAATGCAACTTCAAAAGAAAATTTAAGAAAACTGTAGAAGAAAAAGTTGACTCATATGGACAGGAACTTAGCGGTATGCTTGACAATTTATGTTGAAATCGACTCAATACTAAATAGAACCGCAAAAAATATTTTTAGCAAATATGTAAACTATTTTTAAAACAAAGTATACTTATTTCACGTTAGTTTTTAAAGCAAAAATATCTAGTAGTAATACCAGCAAAAAAGTCAACTTTCGATAAGTGCAAAACTGTGTTATGTCAGCAAAGAAACCTAAAAAAATATATATATTTTAAGCACAAAATTGAAAGGAAAACAAGGCGTTTGAACTATAAATTTTTATTTTAAATACTTACACACAACCAGTAAAAAAATTTTGCATTTCTTTTTCAGATAAACGCAACTATGTATAAAAATTTGCCGCCACATAGAAATCATTAAGATTCTAAATAAATCTTAAAATCTCTACACATAAACGAAACATATTTAGCACAAGTACCTGCGAAATAAAAAATAAAACTAATTAAAAATGTCTGCCATTAAAAAATGCGTTGTTGCATTCATGCATTATTTTTTGTCTGTTGACTAGAAAGTAAAATAAAATTTCAATTTCCTAAGTTTTGAAATTGCCAAATTCACTATGACTGATGATGGTTGTAGCTTTTGTGCTAAATTTAGATTTATTTAACACGTTGTAACATATGAAATAAAAAGAACACAAATAAAAGCATATGCATGCAATTAATCAGGCAGTCAGCCAGAATGTTTCTGAAGAGAAAAACAAATAGGATGGGTCAGGCACAGCTAAGAAGCCAAATAGTTTGCTTAATATAACTGTACAAAACAAATAAAAAAACGGTATAGCTCTAACGACTGATTCTGATAGAGGACAGCAAAGAAAAATATACTTGTACCGGCATTTCCAAAGTTTACGCACGGAATTAATTTTAGGAGGAGGAGGAGGAGAAGTTGTTATAGTGAACATAGACGTAAGAATCTTGCAATCCTTAAGTTTAAGGTATAAGAAGTGCTTAGCACTTTTATGTAAAACACCACGAGGAACATTTTTGTAGAAAATTTTAAGCCTCTAACTCTTCGCTTTATAGGTCTTGTTGTCCCTTTCTTGAAAATAGACAAAACAAAACTCCTCTTCAACGGCAATATAGCGGGCTTAAATATTTTACAAAAATGTTTGTCATAAAATACTACTTTAACTCTTTGCAGAAAACATCGCTCCAAAATCAACTTTATCGCCAGAAATAATTAAAAACTTAATATGTATTTAAGGGCTAATTTCGTACTTATTCACAATTAGTACTACAAAATCCCACAAAGCCGTATTTTATGAGGCTAGTTTGTATTAAAAATATGTCTTAAGTAATATTGTACTATAACTCCCATAAAAAAGGAAGCTGTAGCAGGAGCGCAGCTATGAAGTTCTCAATTGTGCGGCTTAAAAGCAAAAGGGTACAAGTGCAAAAAATAAAATTCTTAGTAATTAAGCTTTAAGGTTTTTTGTTCCCATGCATTTTCATAGATAAAATTTTTGGTTTCTAATACATACCGCCTCTTGAGGTCATCGCAAAGGTCTGAATTTTTGTCGGGTAACAGACATTGGTATTAAATGTTGATTCCTGCATATAGCAAAATTTTTTTAGTTTTGGCACTTGTACCCCTTTGCTTTTCACCCCCTCAATTAGGGTATTCGGTGATGTAAAATTTTTCAACGCCTATCATTTTTTGTTTCTCGCCCGATTTCAAAATTTTTTTTGTCCTTATAGCCCTTATAAGGCTCTACAAAAAATCTTGTAGGCCTTGGGTCAAATGTGGATTTGATGGGCAAAAACATGAAAAAATCCATTTTCGGTATTTCTTGAATCTTTCAGAAGGAAATCTTAGTTTTCTTTGATTGCTTGGTATTTAATACGTAAATTCTCATATAATTGTGAAATTTCATTTGGAAATATCAATAATCAACGATTTTATTGCATTAAGAAAGAATTAAAAAAATTTTAGTTTTCCACCAATATGTACTTTTGTAAGCGAAGTACAATGGGTGATTCTCATTCTAAACGTATATTTTGAGTTTTATTTTTTTGTTTAGCAAATACCCAGTAAAAAATTTTCATGTTTTTTGAAGCACTAAAGAAATAAAGCGCTTCTTAATTCGCTTTAAAATATGAGCTTGTTCAGAAGCTGATTTCAAAGCGTCACAACAATGCAGGTTTTGAAGCGAGAAAAGTATTTGCTTTTTACTTATACAAAAGCTTCGTATACAAGCTATACAAAAACGCTGTGATCAGCACTATAAAAGTAAGTAAGTTTATTTGAGTTACTTGGTGCCGTTTTGCAACAGTGTTTTTGGTCGAGTGGTTGGTACGTTGGACTTCAAACCTGAAGGTTCTTAGTTCAATACTAGTTGAAGTTAAAATAACAGACAGTGAGTAAAAAAATGAAATTAATAAAAATAAAGTAACGAAATAAGAAAAATTCAAAATGGCGTTATCGACGGCAATCCACATCGAACCATTTTTTCATATATTTTCAGTTCTAGTGCTGAAAATGTTGATGATTTTCAGCGCTTCAAAAGCGCTTTTGTGAGCGAAAATTTAGTACTCCAATCCGGGAACTCGCCATACAAAAATCAGCAGCAATATCAGAACGTTTGTCAGCGCTACTTTTATTCCATAATAGTAGAAACCTGCTTTATTGGAAGCAATTTTTTTACTCGGATATATAACTAATAGAAATATGAGAAGCTTGGATTCATATTATAGTTTTCGCCTCAATCAATGGATCCTGAAATGAAATTATATTTTTCGATTTTTAACATTTTTGGGTATTGAGCGTTACATTTGCTTTCGCGGTTGTTCTGGGAACGATTTTTCCGAAAAAAATGTACTACAAAATATGAGTATAGGGTTTGAAAGCACTATACATCTACTCTCTAACAACAACAAAATATAATAATCGCAGGTCGAAATTAAAAGTTACGACAACTTTTTCAATTTTGACTTGTATCTTTTAAAATAATTCTTTACTATAATTTATACATAAGCGAAAAAGTAGGCTAGCTCTTCTTTTAAATAAGACTAATTTTAATAAAATCGATCAACAATGTTAAAAGTTATGTAACTTTCAAATAATTATACGTAGCAAAATACGACATGCCTAATACATTCTTCGAAAATATAACCACCCACAGTGCGGTAGAATTTTTTCAAAGCAAATCAGAAATTTTCTAAACGGATAATGTTCTCTATATGGTTACTACCCTTCCGGTGCTGTGAAGTTTTTTTGCCATCCTAAAATTTATAGATAAATTCTATTGAAGAATATTGTTAACGTAACGCTCAATACATTTTTATACGAACTAAATATTTTTTCAGAATACACGCTGTATACAATTGAGATGTATAATCTTCGATGTATTTTATTATAAATTCCTTAGTTAATCACAAAAAAATTTCAATTAAATTAAAAAAATATGGATAACACTCAATACTATTTTTTGAATACAAGCCATGATTGATTGAAGAAACGTTTTGCAATATAATACTATTTAACAAAGTTCACGAAACTTTTAAATATTTAGAAGTAAAAAACCTGCGCTGTTATTTTAGTGTATGTTGTTAATGCAATTTCAATAGCTAAACGGAATAATGAAGCGTACTAAAAAAGCTCAACCCTCAATACACCAGACTGCTGACAACAAAAAATTTTTTTTAAATATAATTTCTAATATTTTTCAAAAATTTGATATGTGGAATAAGAGAAGCAAATACAAATATTCTAAGACCGGTATAAGTTTAATCTCGTTTTTGGAAAAATTCATACTTTCTTAAGGTGGAAAATCAACAGCATGCATTACGGACATGCCACTTTGTATGAATAGATTATAAAGAGTATTTTCGTTTTTCGTTTTTAATACATAATGGACAGTCTTACACAAAAAAAACGTTTGTATATTTATTTATAATATATTAAATCATGCTAAAATAGTTTTCTATTTATAATCTATGCGTTTATATTATGGAATATTTTGTTATACTTTCAACGGACACGAAAAAAGCATTTGAAATGAGAATCACGCACATATAATATTCAGATATACATATTATAAAATGTTGAAATTTGCCAAAATAAAGATATGTATGAACAAGTTCCAAGAAAAAGTCTCAACAAAGTTTAAAAAATGTTTATGGTTAATTTCTTTGAAAATTTTTCATTCGTCAAAGGTTTCTTTTGAAATATTAAAATCATTAAATAACACTATGCAAAAAAATGAAACTTTTGTCATGACCTTTGATCACGATTATAGTTTTTGATGTGTTATCATCGCCTAACTACAAAAACAGTCAAAGTTTTAAATTCAATGAATACATATTTTTAATTTTTCCCCCCTAAAATTTGGGATTTATCAAAAGGCTTGCTCCACCGAATTCATTATAACTTAAGAAAGAGTAGTCCAATTCTATTGCATAAAATACTAAAAAACTTAAAATAAAACTAACTTTAAGCCGCTGTAATTGTATCATTTTATTTACATTTTATTTACATTTTATTTTGTAATAAAACTGGATAAACCCTTCCAAAGTTATGACAAAATCACTAAAGCAGCCTTTTCAAAAATCCCAAATTTTAGAAAAAAAGTAAAAACAAATGTATCCATAAAATATGAAATTTCGATTGGTTTTGCTACTGGAGGACCATAACACACGAAGAAAATATACTATAGTACTGCTTGGCATTTTTCTTGTGGCATAGTGTAATTATATAAATTATAATATATACATGCGCATATTAAAAAAAAACATGTTGCAATTGTTTTTGTGTTCCTTAAGTTGTAAAATATTTACAACCTACAATTTTTACAACAAAAATTTAATTCTAACAAATAAGCATTGCATTGCTTAGACATATTAAAAGTTATACGTGATTTTATTTTTACACAAGTTTGAAATTTAAGTTTATTTTTCCTTTCTAACAATAGACTATTAAGGTTTTCTCATAATATAAACTTTGGCGAGATTAAGATTTTTATAATGGTTTCATGTATTATTTCATGTATAATTAAGTGTTTTTTTTTTAAATATATACTTTTTTCTTTTTTGCAAATGTTCTCGTTCGTGTTTACGTACATGCAAATTGTTTGTATTGATTTCAATCTAAAACAAGTGAAAGTTTTTTTTTTTTGCAAATTTTTTATTTAATATTATTCTACGATGATGGTATTAGAATTATAGGACAAAGTGAAAGAGTTTAGGGGAAAAGCTCTTTAAGCTTCATTACAGCCTGTGCAAAAAATAATTATTTTAAATTGACTGAATTTAGCCTTAAAAATATACTACAATATAATTGGCCAATTCACAACCAGTTGTATGTGTTGTAGTCGTATACATGTTGTGGGGAATTATCACATAACAATTTGTATAGAAACATGATTACATAGTAATTACCTACAACACCTTCAACACCTACAACAGGTTACGAATTGAACAAATATTGCATTATTTTTTAATTAAATGAATATGCCCGTCAAAGAACAAAGTTTCATTTTAATACAGATATAATTATTTTCTGCAACGTTTTAGGACTGCCCTCCTATTTTAAATAGTGCAACTTAGTATTTTTCTGAATATACACATGTATGTTTGAATTTTAATTTCTTGCCCAATTTTGATTATTCATATTTGATTATTATGTATTTACTAGGGTATTCAATAAGTTAACCGTTAATCGGTTAAGCGGCTAATTACTACTTGGTTAACTGATCGGTTAATTTATAATTGGCTATTTTCGATTAACGATTAAAGTGGTTAAATTCAGTCGATTAAACGGTTAACCGATGTAACAAAATTTTTAATTTTTTGTAGTATTATAACATATTTTTTGTGTGTTTAATTACATATTTGTTTGTTCTCATATACAAAATGTATATGTTCAGTGATCTTAGCTTAAGTAAAACTTTAAAACCTTTTGATATGCCTACAAGAGAGCTTAGTAAAGACTCCGCTACTCTAGTTGAACTTGAGGGAATTATTAAGTTTTTGTTTAATAGTTTAATAAAAGACAATAATACTATTGCCAACGATTTAATTAAAAATCTATGGATTACATATTTTATACCTGACTTATTCCATATAAAACCAACGAACCCCGACCCCCACCGAATCGAACCAAACTCGGTATGGTACTTAAGTCTTCCACAACTAACATTTCACCAAAAAACATTAGAGGAATATTTACAGTGGTTCCCAAATTATAATGCATTTAATGTCTGAAAAATCAGAAAATTTGCTTTAAACTACTATCATATACACTCTAAGACATTACTGCAAATTTACGATTGTCTAAATTTGTGTTGAAAACTTCTCCTTGTCTAAAATTACATCGATTTTGTAGTTATTTTATTAAAGAGAAATTTTCAAATTAAACATATTTAGTCCAAGTAAAAAAGTCGTAATATAAAGTACAATACGGCTGTGGCTGAATGGTGCATACGTCCGACTATCAGTCAGGAGGTCGCGGTTCAAACCTGCACGCAGCCAATCGCTTTTTTTTTAGTAAAAACATTTTGATGAAAACTAATGCGTGTGTAATTTTAGGTCGATAATAATCTGTAAAGTGTTGCCGACTATTATCGACCTAATTTTCAACAAAAGTGTTTTAGAGTGTACGTGGTTATAAATTTTTTGATATCTAAGCTAGACAAATGATTCATGTCTTCTTTTAAAGGTATTATAATAGCACTTTAACGACTATAAAAAAAGTTATCACAATTATAGAAGCTGTCTTTTCATAATCCGCGATTCATGATGCTGTAACTAAGAAAATGGAATTTTTTCAAAAAAAATATATATTAAACTTTAACCACTCTACAATCTCCATGTGGTACTCTTACAGGTTCCTGAGTTACTAATAAAACTTTTAAACGAAGCAGAATTTTTAATAAAATTTTTAGTAACACCGGCACACAAAAAAGAAAAATTGATTTTGCTCGTAAACCATCAAGATTTCGAATAAAGTTGCATAAGTTGTAAAAATCTGGAAAACTACAGTTTTTCGTAATTTAGTCTTAATTTTGAGGGTATACGACACAGCACGTCAAAATACATATGTAGATTATTAAGCGACTGAATAAAAATCTGGATTAATTAATCGAGTTATTAACCGATTAAAGCAGAAGCCCGTTTAAATGAATACTCTATTATTTACTAAACAAAACCACATGAGGTTATTATTACCGACAACGTACAGTGGGGTCGAACGCTAAATAATCGGTTGTCTATCTAAATAAATTTATATAAATACACAGATATGAAAAAAGCAACGTCATTGAGCATTTGACTGTCTCATTATTTATACCGAATAGATTTACTACTTTTTAGAAATTAAAAACACCCAAAGGGTTAAATTGGTCTCCTAAATGTATAGATAGATACATATATTTCTCTACTAGTGCAACTTTTCTATTTATAGTGGTTTATAAAAGCCACTTTTTTAAAATACGCTATTTATACAGAAAGTACTTTTTATGAAAGGTAGTTTTTCTAAAGGTACCTTATTCATTTGGAACGATTTTCCGTCATCCCACGTCAAATTTGGTTTGTAAACAGACCGGTTTCGGCTATGTGCCATCTTCAGTGTTCTATTGAATACCTTATTCAAATACACTTTTCTACAAAAGTGCTTTTTTAAAGAAGATATTTTTAAAAGGAACTGTTTTGAACCCATACATCTTTTAAAATGGACTTTTGTAAAAGGTGCTGTTTTTTAGCGCTAGTTTTTTAAAAGGTATTCTTTTTAGAACTTACTTCTTTTAAAAGGTAATTGCTTTTTTAATTGCTATAGAAGGTACTTTGTTCAGAAGGTACTTTTTTCAAAAGGTACCTTTTTTAAAGAAAGTTTTTTCATAGGTACTTTTGTAAGGTAACTTTACCTTTTTAAAAAGATGATTAACAGGCACTTTTACAAGAAAGTACAGTTTTTAAGGTACTTTTTTAAAAGGTAATTTTTTAGGCAGTTTTCTTGTGGTGCTTTTGTAAGGATTTTTTGTGGGAAAGTACTTTGCAAAAAGATACTTAAAAATAATAATTTTTTATAAAGGTAATTTTTTGAAAAAATATTTCTTTAAAAATTTGGTTTTTTAAAAAGGTATTTTATTAATAAGGTACTTTTTTAAAAAGGAGTCTTTTCAGTGATGTACTTTTTTGAAAGCGTAGTTAAAAAAACCTCTCTCGGGGCTCAAGCGTGAGCTAACACAGGGACATGTAATTCATATAGATTAAAATTGAGTAAAATATTTATCTTTATGTTATGATCGCTTCCACTGTGCTTCATGAGCTTCTTCGTCATGTTAGCAAAATTAAATATTCAACATGATAAATTTAGGAATTATAATAACAATTAATAGTTTATAAATAGTTTTTTCATATTTATAAAACTTGGCCACAGGTGGTGTCAGTAGAAGTTCAAGTTTTTAATAAATTTAAATTGTTTTTCGCTCACCTTAAATATGACGTCTATTTTGACTTTTTTTGTTAATTTGTGTACCAGTTATATGTTTTTTTTTAAAATTATATTTGATTTTATATATGAATACAAAACACAATTTTAATGATCTGCATTTTTTTTAATTTAATTTTCTACAAATTAATGAAGCAACCAACAACTTGATTGCGGGTTTTCTTTGTGTTTTCTTTAATACGAATGAATAAAATAAATAAACAAGCGAATTTAGCAAATAAATTATAAATAATTTCCTTGCCAAAATTGATAAAACTTTGTTAATTTAGAGATAAATGTTTAAGTTTTCAGACTAAGAATTATTAGTATTTTTTAAATCACTCACCTGCTAATTCGACATCTGTAAATGGTTTCTTTTTGACAGACTATAAAGAAGGAGAATAAAAATCATTAGAATGCTATTATTCGGTATATTGAGCAAGGAGGTTTTAAAGATTAAGCGGAAGTCAGAAAACTAGAAAGAATTTTTATATAGACGTCATGGTTAGGGTTTGGGATTTCTCAGACTTGTTAACGGGAAAAATTATTTTCTAAATTAAATAAATTTATTAACTGAAAATTAATACAGTAGAATCTCGAAAAAGTTAACAGAAATATCCCAAAGGTAATTAACTTTTTAAGGTTTAAGCTTTTAAGATTCATACACAGAAAAGAAAAATCAGTCCATCCGTACTTAAATTAATCACGAGCGGTGTCAAAAGTACATTAATCCCAGATTTCCTTAAATCAAGTATTGAAAGATTAATTCAGGTATGGAATATTCAAGTGCAAAATACTTAATTTTAGCCTGATTCCACTTTATTAATGTAAAAATTCTTATTTTAAGTACGACTATGTTTATAAGCTTTACGTATACGAAGTCGTACTCGTACTGTGTTGGTGTTTGATTGCTTTGATGATAACCACAAATCACTGTTGTGCTCTTTTTGTTGGTTTGTTTTTGTTCATTTTCATTCTTCGAGCATTGCCTACAAGTAGCCGACAAATGTCGTGTTACATAATGATTGATTCAAGCCCACTGCGTACTAGAGAACAGACTTGAGAATTTATATTTTTAATAATGCCAAGGTCTGTGACAAAATAAGGGGGTAACCTTATTTTGTCACAGAGCTTAGAACACGGGTGTAAGTTAAATTTAACAATTTTACTTACTTCTTTTAATTTAAAAGTTATTTTTGTTCATTCCTGGTATTGAACCTAACTCATCATGTTTGTAAGCCAACGCCTTAGATAACTCTGCCAAATCAGCAAAGAAAGAAAGACAGATAATATATAGTATACACTAGCAGCATATAATACGACGTTTGTCGGCTATTTGTCGGCACTTCACAAACAAAGAAAATAGCCAACAACAAAACAACAACAAGAGCACAATATTGGATTGAAGCTATTAACATGCAAACAAACACAATACGACTGCGCATAAAGTTTATAAAAATAGTCGTTCACAAAAAATAAGAATTTTTGTACTCAATTTAAAAATTGTGTACTGGAATCAAGATTTTTCATGATATAGGAATTTCATTCCGTTTTCGGACCGATTTCAATACATATTAGTGTTATTCGTACTTAAATTTTAGAGCTCGACTCGTACTCAAAGTAAGTAGAAAATACTTGAATTTAGTATGTACTGCGTTTTTCTTTCTGTGTATGCCTGAATCTTTCAAGTCCGTATATAATGACAAATCTATTTATCGATATCGATATCAGTCCGTAGAAATTACGACTCTGATCATCACTGATCAAAGCTACCACTTATTTTTTGTAAATATGCGTGTAAAGCGGCCCACACACTTGCAATATAATTGTGCAATTTTTCGTATTGTACAATAATATCGCCATATATTGACAAAAATCAAGAGGCTTTTGATTTTTATTGTAGACTAATGAAAATTGTGTAATGTGGTGGCAGCATTGTTTATTCTTTTCCACTGCCAGGAAAATTGAGCAATATTTTTTTTGACAATATTCAGCCATTTATTGCATAGTATAGGTCAAAACGACAATAATGGCCCTTATCGTGTTTGGCGAATTTCGCCTTCGACTACGACACTTTTGTAATAGATTAAAGAAAAATGTAGCGTGCTGTCTTTAATCTATTACAAAAATGTCGTAGTCGAAGGCGAAAATCGCCAAACACGATAAGGGGGAATATGTACTATAGCATATGCAATAATATTGCATAATGGATGGGCCGCTTAACAATTAAAAATTTTCCTGACAGGCCGAAAACTAAAAAAAAAGATTTTTAATATTTTATACACCCAAAACTAAAACATTGGTAAATCTAACCAATTTCATAGATTAGAATTGCACCAACCCATAAAATACAATAAAATCAGCAAATGGAGTTGTACTAACCGGAAGGTCGCAGGTTCGATGCCTGCCAAGGCTTAAGCAGAAAGTGTGTTTGTTTAAAAAAAATAATAATAATTTTTGTTAGTTGTTTTCTGGTCTTGAACTTAGGTTCTCATGTTTATAAACTGGACCCCTTTACCATCTCAGCTAAGTCATCTTGTTAAGTAACAATAGCACAAATATGCGTCTCTTAAATACAGTAATTTTTGAAAAATAACAATTTTCGTTCTTATTATTTTAAATTGGTAATTTTTTTAACCACAAAAATTGTTAAAAATTAAATAAATGCTTTTAACCGTCAAAAATAATTTTAATTTTCAAACGCTGTTTTTCCCAAATTTATATTTTACAATTCAGCAAAATGTAATATTTTGTTAGGTTCTCACAACTCTTCGCATGTTTATGAACCGGATGGCTTTACAATCTCAGCAAAGTCATCTTGTTAAATAACCATAGACATGAAATGACTTACAACTTTAAAGTTATTTTAACCAATGAAAATTGTTATTCCACAAAAAATTGCCACAATAATTTACATTAACAGCAAGTTAACTATTTAAATTGGTTAGATTTACCTACCATTTTGTTTTGAGTGTAAAGTTACCTGCTGCTCTTAAATATTTTTAAACACAATGCCAGCGGTAAATTTATATCTTTCCTCTATTTATATTTAAGATTTATAGAAGTTCTGTTAATCCCATTTATTATCTATATTTTTTTTCAAAATAACGCCCATTCCTGCCTTTTATAAATAATTACAAAATAATAACTTACCTTTGGTGTACGTTTCCCCAGCAATGCTGTGCCCAGCATCTAAAAATGTAAAAAAAGAAATTATTTAAAAAAATTGTAATAAAAATTTTAATTAACTTTTTACTTTTTATAAATAAAATCCAAAATCTTACAAATTTATTGAGGACGAAAAAGAATAGAAAAATATTCAGACTGCATTTTAAAGCGCTTAAATATTATTATGTGTAATAAAGAAATAATGTTATTTTAATTAATATGAAAAATGTTTTAATTATTAACACCACACAGATACGGCTACGCAAACTTCCATATATACATACATAAACAAACAAACACAAACATAAATATTAGGGGAGACTGATCTTCAGAAATAAGTTTTACTTTCTAGAGTTAAGGTCAAGCGGGGACATTACATATTTGACGCAATAAGCGAGATCAATGTTACATATTATTAAGCAACATTTTCTCAAAACAATTTCATATTACTTGATAGTTACGCTTATTTTGCAAGCTATTTTCCGCCTGACCGTATCTAAAAATCACAGACAATTAAATTTTCTGACAAACAAAATTTTTTCTGCTCACAATAAAAGTACAACTTTAGTTCGTTGTTGCAGCTATTATAAACATCCCAGGAAAAACTTTGCTTACTGGTAGGCAAAAAAGTATACATATGAGGATTTAAGTCGTAACTACACAGAAAAAATTAAACAAACATGTTTTTGAAACTGATTTTAAATCTTTATTATTGTCTCTATTTAATTTAATAACCAATTTTGTTTGACTTATTATTTCATTTCATTTGCCTACCGCCAATGTTGGCAACCCGATAAAATTATGAAATTCTTTGATTTATTTTTTATATTTCTCTAAAACATTTTTTGATTGAAACAATTTGTTTATTGAAAAAATTAGAATTTTTTTCCAAACAAATTATTACAAATTTTTGCATTTGAAATTACAAATTTCTTTATAGGACATAAATTGAAAAAAATTTACATTTGATTCAGGGAATTTGGTAGTTGAAGTGAAAAATTAGTGTTTTCTGTGTACTTACAATTTGACTCGATAACTACTTATTTTAGTTTGAGAAAAATAAGGGGTACCCCTTACAAATGTATTTACATTGACACAGCAATTAACTAGTTACTGTTTCGCTTACTTGAAGCTAAAAAAAAATGGTCAAATAAACAATTATATTTTATTTATATTTATTCGATTTTTTTATTTTTTTAACCCATCTGGGATACGAACCTGTGCTCGATCAGATTTGAAGACAAGAACTTTACCCATTCAGCTATTGTTGACTTGCAAGTTTAAGCGACGTTTTATTTAAACAAGCAATTAACAAAAAGTTCAATGTTCCAATATCTGCTTAATAAATTCAATTAAATAAAAAACTGCATAATGAAAATCTTTTAAACAAAACTCTCCTAAATAAAATGTTAGCAAACACATGCAAAGTTAGAAGAAATAATTTAAAAAAAATTTCCAATTTTCTTTTACGTGCCTGACATACATTATGGATGAAATTATAATGCAAACGTATGACGATTATCATGACATTGATTAATTGTGAGAATTTATATTTTACTTTTTTGATATTTTTTCTTTTAATTTTTGCTTTGAGTGCAAAGATTTAAAAATAAATACTGCGCTGTTTAGAACGGGACAAAGAATGTAAAATATTGTAAAATATTTCAAAAATATTCTGAAGGGATTTCTTAAAATTTCTTGTTTCAATAAAAATAAAATATTTCGTCATTAATTGTACGATTTTCTTTTGTAAATACATATACTAAAAGGTGTTCAATATGAAATGTAAAATATATAAATTTTATATTTAGAAAGCCGGGAGCACAAAGTTGTTTTCTTTTTAGGTTTCGGAACTTTGGCGCTAATTTACATGTTTTTAAATAATTGTTTGATAAAATTTTTCACTTTGTATTACGTTCTAGAAAATTATATGTTAAATTTTTTACAATAGTGCAAGTTAATTAGACTGAATTCGAAGACTATATTTTAGTTAAACTACTATGTTTTGAACAAAGTCAATTTTATGCCGTTTAGTGCAACCACAATCTGGTTGCCGAATTTAGAGCATTTATTCTTTCTTATTGGAAACGAATATATTTTGCAGTTGTTTTAAATTTTTTAATGTTCAACAAACAATTCAGTTAAAAGAAATTATTAAAGTTTATTTACTCTGCTAAAAATTAGCACTTTTTATTTTCAATTAGCACTCAATATCAAGTCTGCCCTAATAAAATGTGTCTACTTTGGGGTTTAAACAAAAAGATAATAAAATACATCCAAATAGAAAATATTTAATTATTATATAGACCGTGGCAAATATCTCAATACTTTTCATTGAAATAATGTTGTGTTTATGTTATATTAACTAAAAGAAAAGTTTATAAACAGTATTATTTTTTTAATATGGGTCATTCCCATTTACAATGCTTTTTTCGCATACGTTGAAAGTACACAAACAGAAACAAAATACCAATGTAAAATCAACATGTCGCAATTTTTTATTTCAGTATCAAGTTCACATTGTTTCAGCTTGAAATTTCAGTATCAAATTGACGTTGTTTCAACTTGAAATAACTTTGATTCAACATGACTATTTGTATTATTTCGCTATCAACTTAATTTTGATTTAACTGTAGTGAAATATTCAATCAAAATGATATAAAGGCCCCTATTAAGATTCACAACTAAATTAATAATTGAGTTGTCCAATTCTTATCATGGATTACAACTCAACTCAATTTTCATCAAATTGGTTTCTATCAGTTGTATTTTGGTTTTTATTTCGACTATTGCGTTACTTTTGTTTACTTTTAAAATGGTGATTTTAAATTGTGCATCGTTATTCCAGACGATAACCTATCCCTTTTATCAACCAATATTGTTGCCATATCCATAAAGCATAAAATCTCAAGATATATAATAATAAGACTAAATCTAGGATCCCATTATAAGCCATACACAGAGAAAACTAAATTTCGTTTTCTGTAAAGGAATTCAATGAAAAAGTGTATATTTTGTCTATGAACGGACCTACAAACGAATTTGTAAATATAGACAAAAATACCTCAGCAATTTCATTGAAAAAAACGTGTTTTTTTCAGAGAATAAATTATTTAAATCTATAAAACAATTTGTCTAAAAATATTTACAAATTGTAGACAAAACAATTTACTAAATCAAACAAAAACATTTACTGGATTTTCTGAAAAATATCAAACAATATTTCTGTCGGAATTTAATAAACAATTAGTCTAAAAATGATAACAATTATTAAGCAAAATACGAGTAATTTGCTTAATCAAACAAAAATACAAACAAAATTTTTGTCATATATTAAGCATTTATGAGATTTCACTTTGTTAAATGTGTTCAAGTCTGAATGTTTATCTAAATACTCTAAAAAAATGAATGAGAATTAACGCAACGACATTAACTAATCGATTCACTCAAAAATCTTTTGTAAACAAACTTGGTACAATTGCATTCCTCTTGCTACGATTGTTGTTGTTGTTGTTATTTGTGTGTATGTCGTCATCGGGGTGATTTTTACGACACAGTTTTTATTGTTGTTTTTAGTGTTTGCGTTTAAAATAAAAGTCAAACAAACAATTCATAGATTATGGACAGAACATTTAATGAAAATAAAATTTATGTTTAGACAAACTTTTGTTTGAAAATTTTTTGGGGATAATTTTTTCTGTGTAAGAAATAAAGCAAAATTGACTTATTTCTCAGTTAATTTTTTTGTTAATTGCTTAACAGGACCTACCTGTGTACCAAATTTCAGCTTTCTAGCTATACTGGAAGTGCCCCATACAAAGAAGGGGAACCCTAGTCCCCCCAGATAAAAAGTGCCCGTTTTGTGACTTTTTTAATTAATTGCTCACCAAGATCTACCTGTATACCGAATTTCAGCATTCTAGCTATAGTGGAAGTGCTCAACAATATTGATGAGTCAGTCAGTGAGTGAGACAGTGAATTGGTAATAAAATATGCACATTTTACACCTTAATATCTCGGGAAGCTTTTACGGTAGAACTTTCAAATTTCACATATGTGGTAATTACCTCTGTAGGCAGACCTTGATTTAAGTTTCATTATTTTATCATTAAGTGGAGCAAAGTTATGAGGGGGGTAAAAACTGATCGAATAGTTTTGTGTAAATATACACACTGTGTGGCCGGAACTTGGCCTGGCGCACTACTGTGCGCCTAGATAAATTTCAACAACAAAAAGAGTAAACTTATACCGGTTTCAATAAATTAGCATTTGTTTTTATTGTTATACCGACTAAATTAAAAAATACACTCATATTAAAATTCATCTTTGGATTGAGGACGTCCTTCATCAGAAATGTGACTTCAATGTTATTAGAAATTTCATCAATACTGACATCAATCTCACGCATCTGTTAAGCGTACATATGCGAATCACCCATACGTTAAAACAAATACAGCTCTATATACATACATACACTATACATACGTGTATGTATGTATGTAGCAACAATATTAAAAAAAAGAAATTAAATAAAAGCTATTTAATGATAATATTCTAATTTAGCAAGTCAATAGACTATAGAAATTTTAAACACATTTTATAAACAGCAAAAGCGATAATTAATAAAAAAAATTATTTAAAAAAAAGGAAAGAAATAATAAAATAAAATCAAAGCAAATAAGAAGAATTAATCGATTGACTGGGAATATAAACAATATGTTGGGCAGGTTTAAAAAAGTTGGAATAATTAATTCTAGACCTTTTAGTAATTTTTGCACAAAAATTAAGTTAATTTATTTCAAACTTAATAATAGTGTTTAGACAGAAAAAAATATCATCAAACTGAAACTAACAATTTCAATTGTTAATATGTAATTTAAATTCAAAAATACATTTTGTTAATATAACAAATTGAGTTGTTGATACGACAAACACAGAAATTTTTTTTAACAAACTGAACTAACCAAATTTGTTGTTATGTATTGTGAAAAAAATGAACATTCATCATTGTTGATGTAACAAATGGATACACATCCGTAGATGAAACACATCAAATCACGTTTTGTGTGTATTCATTATTTGCGTATTTAAAAACGAATTGCTCTGTAGCTGAGAGGTAAGAACATTAGTCTATTAGTCCAGAGGTCGCCGGCTCGATTCCGCCCAAAGACATTTAGTGTTTTTCGCAGACAAGCAAAAAGGCGCTTCGAAGATTGTGATTGTATAAAAATAATATTGTTAATACAACAATTATGATAGTTAAAATTTGTTCGGAAAATCAACAATTCACATTGTTGATATAACAATAATCTTAATTGAAATAAAATGGAAATCAACAAAAAAAAAATTTTATTTTTTTTTCTGATTTTCCCTTAACTTACAATTTCGTAATTGTATTTACAAAATTCGTTGTAGGTTCAAAATCAATTAATTATTTAATTAATATAACAAAAAAATTAGTTGCATTTACAATTTTTTTTCTGTGAAGTTAGTTTTACACTCAAAACAAAAAATCGGCGTTCGGCACAACTATGCGCATCCCGCCAAAAGAACTGATAGTACAATTGTGAGTGACTATTTAGTTTAATGCTTAATACTTAATACGAGCCACCTGTTTTGACATCCAAACACCTTTCATATTTTGCCATAAAGGTTTTCGCCTAAAAATTCTAAAACAAAACTATTATGTAATTTATTTTTTGAACTGAATAGGTAGGTGTAAGTCAGAAATTTATTATTTAGGCCTTTTAGTTCATTATTTGAATTAATGTGAATTCAAATTATGATTAAAAGTGGAATGTTCGAATATTCAATCAGATTAGCAGAACGGATCAGTACTACTGATTTCGACAGGCCGCTACACCATCTCATCAGCGTTCTTATTCACTTTTACCACTTATGAAGGTGGATGCTTTTTATAAGGAAACATCAGCTATTTAACTAATTTTTGTCACGAAATAGAATACAAGACTTTTCCTGTAAATTCTTTTATTTCAACTTAATTTAGTAAGCCGAAGACCCCTCAGTCGGATTTATTCGAACACTCACAAAGGCTTTTTTTTATTTTTCCACTAATTCCACTCTTAATAATAATTTGTCACGAAATAGAATACAAGACTTTTCCTGTAAATTCTTTTATTTCAACTTAATTTAGTAAGCCGAAGTCCCCTCAGTCGGATTTAATCGAACACTCACAAAGGCCTTTTTTTATTTTTCCACTCATTCCACTCTTAATAATAATTTGAATTTACATTAATTCAAATAATGAACTAAAAAGGCGAAATAATAAATTTCAAAACTATTACAGCCCGTCTTCACAAGACATAAGTTTGGAAATTTGTGTGTTAGCAATTGTCAAAATTCTGTCCTAACACAAGAAATTAACGTGTGGACCGAATGTGTTTGTGTCCTAACACATGTTTGGAAATCAATGTTAAAACACAAGGCCGAGGAAATATGTTAGGACACAAGCTGTCAAATTAAATATGTTTGTGCTTAATTTTTTTGATAATTTGTTTGATTTTGGGAAAAAAAGAATACAGAAAGTTAATGAATAAATATTTTAGATGTTTTTTTAATTATTTGCGCATTATTTATGTTCATATTCATAAAATTTTTACAAACAGAAAAATAATAAAGAGAAATATATAAAAAAAATTACAAAATGCCGCGCAAATTTACTACACGAATATAATATATTCGTGTAGTAAACTATATTTACATTTGTGTCCAAGCATCAGTAGGTGTACGCCCTCCTTGACATAAGTTTGAACACATGTATTTTTTGTGACTTCATTCTGCCGACGTTATTTCTTGTGTTAAGTCCCGGTCCACACGTGCAATTTTTGTTGCAGCAATTCTTCATTTTTCAGTGAGAAAAAGCGGGGAGGAATATATATATATATATATATATATATATATATATATATTCTGTATATATTTCTATTTCAACACTACCACAAATTAAGAAATTGCTGATTTGGTAAAGCACCAATGAAATGTTGCATATAGACAATGCTTAAACACCAGCAAATAGATTTCATTTAAAATAAAATTATGACAATATGTCAAATAGATTTCATAAAGGTTTAATTTGGATTTCATTTTTCATTTTGCTTATAAGTACTTTTATTGTTATCCAATGGATTTCTAATTGTATAAAGGTGTAGAAAAATAAAATAGATTCATATCGAATAAAAAAATTATTTGCTGGGTTTTGTATAATTTCCAAAGCCTACTTTGCTTATTTTTCAAAATCATTTACATATTTGTGAATTCTCAAATGGTTTTTGAAAGTTTGTACATAAGATAAAGGGTTTGTAACTGTTCAAAATTGTGTTTGAAGTCTACTGACGATTTGGTAAAGCACTAATGAAATGCTGCATATAGACAATGCTTAAACACTAGCAAATAAATTTCATTTAAAATATGTACATTTTGATTTAACGCAATTTTAAATTAATTGATAAACATACAGATTTTTTTTATTCAAATCACATTTGTTAAACACACATTTGTTTAAAGCCCACCACCACCGCATATTCAATATCAATAGTTTACATTATTGAACGGAAACTCCCAAAAACAAAGTTTTTTATTTTTTAATTTTTTTTTTGTTTGCTGATAGTTTTGTTAAGAAACAATTACCGAATTCGGTCACGTCCTTATTTAGAGACAAACAAGACAACGAAATTGTGTTAATCGCAAAATGTTTCGAATTAAAACACTCACGCATATAAATGATTTTTAACAATAAAACAAATTTATATAATTTTTGATAAACATCTTTTAAAACCCTAAGTCATAAATCTTTAATGGCAATGTGAATTCCATTAGATATAGAAAAAGAATTGTAAAAAAAACTAGAGATTGGATCATGAGTAACCTTTCACTCATGTACGCTCACGACAGCAAAAATTTTAATTTATGCAAATCAAGTAAGTAGTGCCCATCTCTAAGCAAAACCCATACAACACTGACGCCCCAGTTTGCCGACAGATCGAGCTAACCTACTAAGAGATATTTACGATACACACATTTCCCAACAATTTAAGAATCTCTGATGTCTTCCATATAAATATTTATTTACAAAAATAAAATTAATTTTAATTGTTTTATGTGTTGCTGTGTTTATTTCCTTGTGGTCTTCTATACAATTTGATGTCATCATAAAAAAGTGTAAAAACACAAAACAATTTACAAACACTCTACAATGAAAAATTCACCAGGAGTATGAATTAAATAATTAATGAAGTTTTAAACAAAGTATTGTTTTCAATCAACTACAAAAAATTTTTAAGTGCGCAAATAATTCTAAAGCAGCATTTTTTTAAATGAAACTTTATTGTATAGTTTTTTTTAATTACATTTTTAAAAGCTATTTTTTCAAAAGCACTATTTCAGAATGTACTTTAAAAAGTAAGAGGTAATATTTTACTAAATATTTTTTGAAAAAGGTACTTTTTTAAAAATCACGTTTTTTAAAATGTACTTTAAAAAAAGATTTTTGAAAGATACTTTTAAGTCTTTTTTAGGGTTCCGTACACCAAAACTGTAAGGAACCCTATTGCTTTCGCTAGACTGTCCGTCTGTCATAGGCTGTTTTCTCGGCAAGCGTAATAGCTACGGCCTGAAATTTTCACAGAATATATAAAACGTTGGCCGCCACAATAACAAAGACATGACAGTTAAAAATTAAAGGGTGTTCTAAAGCGTGCAACGAAACATGTTGAAATACTATTGTAATATACAAACTCTTATATAGACACTTTAAATTTTCAAAGGTAGTATTAATTGGTGTAATCTGCAGAATAGACTACACCAATCAACACTGATATTTAAAACAATAAAAATTAAAGGGCGTCCTATCAGTTAATGAAATTTTTACTATGTAATTTAGACAATTTGCTTGGAAACCGTAGGAGGCAAACTCTTGAAATTTTGAAAAACGCTAAACCTAAAAAATTCCAAATTAAAAATATGTCAAAACGAAAAATCACCAAAATGAAAAAAGCGCTTAAAGGAAAAAATCACCAAAATTAAAAAAATCGCTAAAACGCAAAAAATCACCAAAACTAAAATGATCGCCAAAAACTAAAAAAGGGCAAAAACCGAAAAGTCGTTAAAACGAAAAAAGCACTAAAACCTAAAAAATCGCTAAAACTAAAAACATCGTAAAAAAATCGCGAAAAATGAAAAAAGTTACAGAAACCAAAAAAAAAAAATGCGCCAAAACTAAA
Organism: Panzeria rudis; assembly: GCA_956483635.1. NCBI lineage: Eukaryota > Metazoa > Arthropoda > Insecta > Diptera > Tachinidae > Panzeria > Panzeria rudis. The sequence goes on from OY101448.1 coordinate 177,926,131, forward strand.
AAAATCGCAAGGAACCGAAAAAATTACCAAAACGACAAAAAAGTACAAAAACACAAAAAAAAGTCGGTAAAACTAAAAAAAATCACCAAAAACCGAAAAATATCGCCAAAATCGAAAAAAGCGCCAAAACTGAAAAAAGCGCCAAAACTAAAATAAATCGCTAAAACTAAAAATACCCCTTAGTAATCAATGTCAATTTGTTTTTATAAACAATTAATACTCTACTGAAAAAGGTAAATATGAATTTTTGGAAATAGTGCGATTATAAACTTAAAAAACATAAATTTTAGCAATTCCCAAAAAAAATCACGAAACTAAAAATATCGTCAATTAAGCGAAAATACGTTAAAACAAAACAAAAAAACGCCAATCTTTTCCGCGGAACACTGTCCTCTTTTTTTGGGCGTCCGGGGTAGTTCTACTCCTTTTTAGCAAGTGTTCGGGGTTGTCCTACTTTTTACAACTTTCTCAAGAAATTTCAAGAAATTGAAGTCATACTCAGGCCAGTCAGGATCATTACTTATAAAGTTATCAGAACTAGACACGTGTTTAAAGAAGCAAACGAATACACAGAAATGCGAAAATACTGATTCTACCTATATTCAGTTCGGAATTGCTGAATTGTATTTAATTCTGATATCTTAGAGTTCCAATTTAAAATTATGAAATTTATAGCAATAATCCGATTTATTTTGTGGCCTGTTGAAAATGTGATTAGATTAATTTGTATTCAAAAAGTTTTTCGATAAAAATAATTAAGGGTAAAAAAGTATAGTAAACTAGCTGAGCCCGGTAAACGTTTGCTTACTTACCCCCAAATACAATGTTTTTTAAACCTAAAATAGGGTTTTCAAAAACAAGACAAAAACCTGTGCTACTAACAAACATACAAACGATTTTATACATATATATATGTAGATATCAACAAAAAATCCCCTGATACTCCACTCGAATTTGAATCTCCAACCACGAATATAAATATCCAGTGTGGTGACAAATTCTATAAATATGTTACATATTTATAGAATTTGGACAGTTAAGTAGAAGTACTTTGGAAATATATTTACTTTGAATGGGCGTGCCACTGCCCACTTTTCTAATTACAATATTGCATTTATAGCAGAGCTTAATGTATGTGCCAAGCTTCATAAAATTCGCAAATATTATTTTGCTTTGAATGGGCGTGGCACTGCCCACTTTTTCGCAGCTATATTGCAATGTCACAGGAAGGGAACGTTTCTACAAAGTTTCATAAGAATCGATAAAGAACTTCGGCCTAAAAAAGTTTTGGCCAAAGAAAGTGGTCGTCGGAACCATAGTGCATTGTAGAGCCGTTTTTGTTATATTAAAAAAGTCCATACTTTTTCTTTTATTTTAAACAAATTTTTTAAAGGCGCTTTTTTAAAAGGTGCTTGTTTTAAAAGATGCTTATTTTTTGAGAAAACAAAGTCACATAAATACTTTAAGAAACTCAAAGAAACGCTGTTTTAAATTTAATATTATTTTAGACAGAATCATCAATACGTTAATATTAATAAACATTATAGGCAACGATCAATTAGAACTCCATTATAATATTCAAAACAAACATTTTTATATATGTAGCTTATTTTTTATACATTGTTAAATATTTCATTAAAAATTTTTATTTTTCCATTTGCTAGAGATAATTGAACGAACACCACGAACCACGTAAATAAAAAACGTCACACGCACCCCAGTGTTTTTCGTAAAAATCGTTGTCTAAGGAAATTTTTTTTAAAGAGTTGTTTAAACAAAATGTTTATTATTATAAACAGAAAGAACCAAATATAAAATACAATAGAAAATAAACGAAATAAGTACATTCACAGTACATATCGTCATATAAAATGCAAAAGGGCCTATCATCGTTTTTAACAATTATTCAGGAGATATAAAAAATTTTATAAAAAGCAAACTATTATTATAAGAACGATATTTTCTGGATAGTATCATTAATAAAGTCTAAATTACTTATACTAAAGCGAAAGAACGGCTTTTGTAATCACAATAGTTTGCTTTTAATTGAGTTTTTATTTCTATCCAAAGTTATTTAATAAGTTTGGCTTAAGTTCGTTTTTAATTTAATCTTTCAATTAAATTATTTTTTTTAAAGAAATTCTAAGGCATGTAAATATGTATTGAACATTCAAAGACAAATTTTTTGACTGTACGGAAGGTTGAACTGACATCAGATGTTTCGAGACCACCACGTCTTCTCATCAGAGTTCTTTCGACCTAGACGACACAGCCAGCGAAAAAAGCAACAACCAACGAGCGAAAATTGTATTACTTTCTACCAATTAACAGAGGAGTCGCCATCTCGAGACTATCTTCAGAAACAAAGGTTCGGAACTTCACTAAGTGTTTTCTTATCAAGTTCAAGTATTTTAAGCTTTTGATTTCTGTCTAACCAACGTGAAATATCATCGATATTTTTTTATTTTTCCAAAATTTGTGTTTTTTTTTTTGAGAAAAATGATATGCCCTTATGCATTTTATATAACAATATGTACATACATACCTATTTCAAAATATAATAGATTTAAGAAAAAAATAATAATTATTCATCATGTTAAAAATTCTAAAAATAATACATACACAATACAAAAGTTCACTAACGAAATTCGACCAAAAGCCAAAAAACAACAAAAACAAAATAAAGAAAAAAATATTATTAACAAAATAAAATAATAACAAATATTTGTCTGAGAAAAACGAAAAGTCAAAAATGGAATTACAAAATATTTAAAATTTTACTATGTATATACTCGTACAGTAGGTATGTACGTATGTATGTAAATGTAAAATTGTAGTCATAAGTGAAACTGGGAAGTAATATATACATATGTACATACTACACATTTATATAATTTAGATTTTAACAATAAATTTTAGAATGAGTGTGCTCGTGACAAGAAATTGTATTGACAACTAACATATTTCTTTATTTTAAAGATTTACAAAGGCTCTAATATAGAGGTTGAACCAATCGTGCATATCTATGTACCAGTGAGCTGCAACAAGTATCAATCTTTCGAGTATACACAATCACGTACTCAGATTTTTTGTGATGCAATCATAGCTGCCAGAAATGCCGATTTTTTACGATTTGACAAAAAACGATATGATATACTGTGTTGTCATATCGTAAGTTTTTTACGATATGACAACACTGAGAAAGCCATACACGGTGTATGGCCGTCTCAGTGTAGTCATATCGTAAACAACTTACGATATGGCAACACAGTATGTCATATCGTTTTTGTCATATCGTTTTTGTCACATCGTAAAAAAATCGGCATTTCTGCCAGCTATGGATGCAATCGTTTTTGTTCAACATTGTAAAGGCTCCATTAAGACTCATTAAAGGCTGATTTAGCCGAGCGTAAATGTCGAAAACGTTGATGTAGTTGCATGTGCTGATCGTTTCTGTCTCATAGCTTTTCAATGTGACAGAAACGATCAGCACATGCAACTACATCAACATTTTCTACATTTAAGGTAGAGTTAGCCGACCGTAACGTTGATGTAGTTGCATGTGCTGATCGTTTCTGTCTCATAGATTTTCAATGTGACAGAAACGATCAGCACATGCAACTACAACAACGTTACGGTCGGCTAAATGAGATTTTATGCTCGGCTAAATCAGCCTTAAGCCGACCGTAACGTTGATGTAGTTCATGTGCTGATCGTTTCTGTCTCATAGCTTTTCAATGTGACAGAATCGATCAGCACATGCAACTATATACCCGCTATGGAACCTTAAAGGCTCATTTAGCCGACCGTAACGTTGATGTAGTTGCATGTGCTGATCGTTTCTTTCAGATTGAAAAGCTATGAGACAGAAACGACCAGCACATGCAACTACGTCAACGTTACGGCCGGCTAACTGAGCCTTTACGCTCGGCTAAATCAGCCTTAAAGGATCCATTACTCATACGTAACGTTGATGTTGTTGCATGTTGCTGATCCTTTCTGTCACATTGAAAAGCTATGAGACAGAAACGATCAGCAACATGCAACTACATCAACGTTACGTATGAGTAATTGAGCCTTTAGCCGACCGTAACGTTGATGTAGTTGCATGTGCTGATCGTTTCTGTCACATTGAAAAGCTATGAGACAGAAACGATCAGCGCATGCAACTACATCAACGTTACGGTCGGCTAAATGAGTCTTTACGGTCGGCTAAATAGTATACTTGGGTCCAACTCGTTCGAACTCGCTCACCAGCTCGTTTTAGACACAAACCTATGATCAAACCCATGTATTTTAAATGGGTTTGATCATAGGTTTGTGTCTAAAGCGAGCTGGTGAGCGAGTTCGAACGAATTGGACCCAAGTCTACTAAATAGCTCATTTCAAACACTCAGTTTTACTCGTACTCGCAATGAACGTGAATGTTTGTGATTGGTTTTTTTTGTATGATTGTAACCGCACCGGATCGAAACAAACATGTTGTTCGCATCATTCTTGTAAAACTCTTTATGGCCGGCACGAACTAATCGTTTTAATGCACACACAATACATACATGCTATAAAATGCTCGTGCTATTGTAGTTGTTGCGTACAATCCTCTTTCTTCTTGTTCCTTCTTTACAAAGTGGCATAACAAAGCTCATTAGCTCGTTTTAGACACAAACCTATCATCAAACCCATTTAAAATACATGGGTTTGATCATAGGTTTGTGTCTAAAACGAGCTGGTGAGCGAGTTCGAACGACTTGGACCCAAGTCTAAACAAAACCTACATACACACATACATACATATGGATTTGCAAATACTTTGCCAAACACAAAAATATACTTGTAGAGTAGCTGGAGTGTTTTTGTTTCGATCACAATTAAATCATACACAAAAACAGCCGCGCTACAATTGAGCGATTGTTCGTAAACAAGCCGCATAATTTGTAAACCAATCAATCCCAGTATAATGTGGCGAAAAAACATATTTATTGCTGATTTTTTTGGTTCATGTACTGTACTCGAATCGGAATAAAACTGCCAAAGGCATGATTGATTTGTACTTGTTGTTTAGCAGAAGTGAATAAAACGACTCGATCATACTTGTTGCAGCTCTCTGCTATGTACATTAGCGTTTCCGTTATTTCTGCGGGAAATGTTTTCTTATGAAAATTTTCAAGTCTCACTCCTTAGAAAGTTGATGCTTGATGAGAAAATTACTCTCCAAATATGTCAGACCCCTGAGACCACGCTTTGCCGTGCCGAATTATGGTTGCAATTTTATTCAATTACACTCATACGGCATGATGACCCACAAGTCGAAAAGATTTTCTTCTAAAAAGTAGTTTTTTGTAAAGTTTCCAACAGCTTTTGCCTTATGGACTTTTATCTATTAAACAACAAAAACTATTAAAACAACAAAATGACCCATATATTTACAAATTTCGGTAAACTTTTTCGTTCCTTAGAACATAGAGCTGTTTCTTGTTTCTTTCGTTATTTGAGCTGCTGAACGTGAATCTGCACTACAATTTTTTTATCAGCTCTAGTTTTCGAGATATACCGTTATGTCAAAAATGAAGGCACTTGCACGACACATACATACATATTAGCATAACTGGAAAGGGGTGCGCCCAATTTAGTAAAAATGAAAAACCAAAATACGACAACAAAATTATATTTAAGACGAGAAAACATTGTTTCTAAATCAGCCCATTAGTTTCAGATATATCGTAAAAGTTTGAGGGAAGGCGCTATATGGGGTGTAATCTGGCAGAGATATAGAAAATGCTCAATTTAAAAATAATACAGTACTGGTGTACAGGAGGTGGAATCTAACAGAAAAAACAAGCCATATTGCAATTGAGTGCACGAACTCAATTGACCAAAAGCATATACACGCAACCACACATAAATTAAAATGTTACTGTTGTAGGAAAATTGTGATTTTTACCAATTGGTACTACTGGCTTAGTGGCCTTCATCACTTCAACAGTCTAACAACAATTAAAATAATGATACCGGTACATATTACAAAAAATGTATTATGTTGATGACATTCCTGAAGTTAGTCTCGAAACCAAGACCATTGATAAATACGTAGATTTCCAAGTCTCGGCCTGTCTATAAAAAATTTACAACTCTCTTACACGTATAGGTCTTGTGTATTCAACAAACTTGAGAGAAGCAATTCAACACACATCACAGAGCGCAATTTTTGCCCTTGAAAACGCGGTAAATGTAACTTTTTTGCACACACAAACACTTTTTTCATTTTATTTAATTTTTTTATTTGTTTTGGTATAAATTTTGTTTCTTCTTGCTGTAATTTTAAATTATTTTTTTTAATTTTGTTGACATTTGTGTGTTGAAATTTATCGAAGTTTTCAACCCTTTTTTCATTCAACAGTATTGCATTTTTGTTACTATTTGGGATAAATATTTTTAGTACCAAATAGAAAATTTGCAAAAAAATGTATATAAAACTTCACTAAAACTTCATGTTTAAAATATATAAATTTTGTAAAATACATTTGTACAACTAAGTATGGTTTGCTGCTGTGGGTAAATTTTTATTTAAGCCAATACTAATAGAAAATGTTCTACTAATACATTCTTAGACTTAGGTTTTTTTGACAACCAACGTAGGTTTCTGACAACTATTTGTCACCAGTCAGGCTTTTATGTTTTCTATGCCCAAGACCCCAGGTACCGTTTGTTTTGTAGCAAGCCAACAACATCATGCATTTTTCTCATGTGCATTGATGTGTTATTGTAATTGTTGTTGTTGGAATGTTAAAGTGATGAAGGCATAGCACTGATCACTTTGGCAGAACCGGCAGCGATCAATACGAACATATCCTAATGCACTTCACAGCACCCTCCTTCGTCGGTATTGTAGCAGAACCGTCGGCGAAGTAAAAGAACTAATAAAATGGCTACACAGCTTAAACAACGCGATGCCTCTACTTGACACAAGAGGGGCTTGCAACACTGCTCTACAAAAAACGATTACAGCAGGGTTGTATATCAATTAAGCTTTCTATCTCTCTCCCACTTCGCCACCTGTTCTCTCTACACTATCCCTTTCCCAAAGAAGGTAACACATTAATTAATTAACTAGTAGGCATTAATTGCCTGATTATGTTACTTCACTTAAAAAAGAAATATTAATTATTAGAAGCAATGAAAAAGTAGTTCCTTAAAAATGACTTCCAATTTTTTTACTGGGTTAATATTAATTTTAAATATTAATAATCTCTTACACTGTAATTTTGTATAACAAAAAAATTACCCTACCTGAGTTTTGTTAATTTAAACTTGAATTGAACTTCAATATGCGTATCGGTATCGATATCGCCCATATTTCTTTTTGAGTATCGGTATCGGCAAAGAGGCGTAACGTTACATCCCTAGTTGAAAGGTTCCACAAAAATGTTCCTCGTTATGTTTTACATAAAAGTGCTAAACACATCTTATATGTACCTTAAAAGTAAGAATTTCATGTGACGATGCACTATAAAATTAAGTAAAAAGGAGGACTCTAACTCCTACTAAATTGAATTCCAGATGTAAACTTCCAAAACGCCGATACACGTACACTTTATTTATGCCCTCTAACAGATAAGTCGTTAGAACCTTTTAATTTTTTTTTTCGTGTTATATAGTGTATTTAAAAAGGCATAGGGTTGAAACTGAAGAATATATTAAATTTTACAAAGGTTTTCAGGAAATTTTACCAATAAATCAAAAATTTGCTAAAAATTTCCCACAAAAATAAAATTTCTTTAAAATCGAAAATTAATTCTAAAATAATTGTTATTTTTATAATTTCTTCTATTTCTTAACACACTTCAAGATCTTAAAATTTTGCTAATTTTAAATGCAAAAAAATTATACTGAATAAATTTAAAAGGGTTCAATGAAAAATTATAAATTTTATGCACTTCGTTTTTGGGAAAGAACTTAAGCAAAATCATTGTTTATTTTGATGAATTGGACGTTTATTTGAATAATTAAATTATTGTTTACAGTTTGGCATAAAGAAAAAAAAACTTGGCAAATTGCAAATTTTTATTTTGCGCCATTTGAAAATTAGTTAGAGCAAACCAAAACCACCAGGTATCTATCCAAATATTTATGTACATACATATGTACTCGTAAGTAAATTTTACAAAACAATAAGAACAAATTTACCTTTAGCTGATGACGAAAGCCACTCATTGGACTCATTCAAATTTAAACACACACTTTTAAAATACTTTGCTCTGATTTCAGTAAAGGAACAAACTTTTTATAAATTTATTGCAACTTTCTTTTTATCTTCAACTTTCGTTTATACATTTAAATTATATTTCTCTTTGCTAAGTTTTATCATTTTGAAATACAATTTACTACATACATCTCATTTAAAATACTTTCTTTACTTTTATTCTTTTTCAAACACTTTTGAACTTTGTTATAATTTTAAATCCCAAGATACCAGTTCAATGTTCAAAAAATTTTATGTTGAGGCAACAAAAACATTAAGAATTGATTGATCCAAACACGTTAGTAAATTAAATATTCTTCTATTTTGACACGACAACGTTTGCTACCCGGTCCACGTTGAAATCGAAAATAAATAATTTGAATATTGTGATCGACTAAAAGCCCTCCAACATCATCATCACAATAAATAAAGATCAACAACTGCGGCGAAATGAATAAAAGAAGCTGTGTTGCCATTTTGGTTATTTTTTTGGGGATTGGTTTTTTAATATATATGACAATCGGGATGTTCTGTATTTCATGTGGTATTAAAATGTGTGGAATTATCGAAGCATTGTTGTTATAAAACTTTATTTACAACAGCAATGCTTTGTTAATTCCGCACATTTTAATTCCACATGATATACAGAACATGGCCGATTGTAATATATATTATATTTTTGTAAATTTGTACATATTATTTCTAAAAGAATGGCCAATAATCATAATTACAAGCAAAGTATACTGTTGCACAGTGGAGACTTCCTCACAATAAATAGTAATAAATCTGAAACTTCTAAACAGCATATTGTATTTAGCTAAAACTTGAAACATCTTTAGAGGAGGATTCGTACTTTATAACGCGTGTCTTTTTGGCCTTCTCGTTTAAGTACGAGAGGAGTTACAGTGGGCCAAAGTTGACCATCTGGGACTCATAAAATCTTTGAGCCTTGTAAGTTTTTTAAGTGTTATCCGATCTGAAAAATTTAAAGCAAGCTGAGCTTAGCTAAACAATAAAAAAATGTCCAAACATATGTTTCCGTATAGCTTAAAAGATAGTGAATGTTAAAGAAAAAAATTTTTTGTCTTGACTTTTTTTCCTTATAACGTTTTAGTTTATAGTACGATTTTAGTTTAATATAAAATTAATTTAAGATAAAATTGTAAATAAAAATAATGAAAAATTTTTTTATTATCGACATTGTTGAAAAGGAAAAAGGCTAATAAATCAAAACTTTTAAATTGACCTGAAAAAATATGTTTAAAAAAATAGCTTCATTATTTTCAATTTTGTAACAATTCTTTTGTCATTTTTGTAATTGGTAGTACTTTATTAATGGGTTACAAAGTGATGCGTGGTACTTACCTATATCTATCTTATTACTAGGATTAAAATTAGATCTACTACCTAGTTTTTAACAAAATTAGTGCGTATTTTTCTCATTACCTGAAAGCAGTTACAATTTGTTGATATGTATTAATAAAATAAGTAGACAACCACTTTTTAGGTCAACATGTGTTTGTATATGAAAACTAATTATTGACGCTTAAACTTATAAGTCAACAATAGCTGAGTGGGTAAAGTTCTTGTCTTCAAATCTGAACGAGCACAGGTTCGTATCCCAGCTGGGTCAAAAGATAATAAAAAGTTTTAAAAAATATAATAAAATATAATGTGTGTAAACAAATTTTTTTATTTTTAACTGTTTTATTGGACTACTTATTTCTTAGCTTCAAGTAAGCCAAATAATAACTAGTTAATTGCTATGACAATATAAATACATTTGTAGGGGTACCCCTTATCTTTTTAAACTTCTCAAACAAAAATAAGTATTTAACAAGTCAAATTGTAAGTAGTTACGACTTTAATAGTCATATACTTTTTTGCTTACCAGTAAGCAAAATTTTTGTTGGGTGTCACTCTGTAATGACATATTGCAAGAGGCAACCCATTAGCAATGTGTCTATCGCCAATTATTTTGAATTTTGGCCGAAAATCGTTTTTGCGTTTAAAAGCCTTTAAAATATTGTGATTATGGACTCTTAAAATTCGAACTATAATGTATAGTGGAGATAGTTTTAAAAATGTTGATTTACACGCAGATTTTCTGAAAAAAAGGTTAAAATTCAGGAAAATGTGGTTTTGTTTTTCGTATGAGGTCTAGCCAGAATTCTTTTGTATTCCAAAATTTTGATTTTTTCAGAAAATCTTTGCGTATATCCACATATATGGACAGGCGCTCCTCAATTTTTGCTAATTCTTACCACTATCTACATTATAAAACGATATAAATATGTATTTGGTATTTTCAAAATCCATAATCCCAAATTTTTTGTAAACACAAAAATTACTTTTAAAACTGACTATTTTCTGCCATTGCTGAAAGAAGGGCGCATGCCAGAATACCGAATATTTGGCGCTAGACACATTTCCAATTTGTGTCCTTTTGCGATGTGTGACTAAAGAGTGAATGTGTTCAACAAATTTTTTTTAGAAAATAATGGTTTTTCAAAATTTTTATTTGTACTTTTTTCCAATTTCACGAATGCAGATTAAAATATTTGTTTCTCTAGTTTTAGTTGGAATTTTGTCTGCAAAAAACTAAAAAGAAAGTCAAGACTAAAAAAATATATCTTGTTAGCTATGTGAGATACGGAATCACATGTTAGGTCATTATTTCTTTTTATTTTTCAACTCAACTGAAAAGCTTTAAATATTTGAGATTTAATAACATTTAAAAAATAAGTTTTTTTAAGTCCCAGGTAGTCAGCTTTGGCCCACTGCAGCTTCTCTCGTGTTTAAGCCAGAAAGACGTGCGTTATAAAGTCTGACTCCTCCTCTAAATCCTCCAGCTAAATCCAATCAGCTGTTTAGATGTTCCAGATTTATTACTATTTATTTCGCAAAAGTCCCCACTGTGTGTTGTTAAATACACAGTTTCACAAAAAAATACGACAACTAAGGGCTATTTTATATATTGGAATTTTTTCCATTTCGTAAAATTTTAAACAAATTTTGTGTACAAAAACTATTTGATCGTGGCAACACTGAGCACAACAAACAATAGCGGCAGCCGCTCACAAAATTTGTTATAACGGCGAATTGTGTAAAACAAAACAGAGAGCTTGATTGGCTCGCGAAAATAGAATTTAGTAAGAGATATTTTGCTCTTAGAAATGGATGGAAGTTGTGAAGTACTCCCGCCGACGCACGGTGGGATCGAATAGTAATAAATGTGTATCTCTTAAATTACTGACCCAAAAGTCATGAAGTACGATTCATAAAATGCATTTATCGACCACCCTGTCGTAATATATGCTGAGCTACAGGGCGTCATATTCAATCACATAAGGTACCAAAATCTTTTTAAAGCTCGTGACTTTTAGAAATATAATTATACTAGCTGAGCCCGGCAAGCGTTGTAGTACCTCCAAATGTATCGTTTTTTTTACTTCAATTAAAATAAATTCTCGGTCCTGTCAGCTCACACCTTAGATTTTATAAAAATTTTCCAATTCCCAGAAGTGATTTTTTTAAATAAAATCACACTTCCTAACCTATCCACTGACATACATATAATTTGTCTATATTACCCGCCTAAAACCTATACACATAATTAGTAGGCAAGACAAAATTTTGTGCTGCACTTTATGCTCACATTATACAACCGATTTTGACAAATCTTATACCATTTAAAGATATTTATTGACCGATGTTAACAATCTATATTTTTTTTTAAATCGGTTCAGTACTTTAGAAACTGTAAGCATGTATTGGCTTAAAGTTAAAAAAAACATGCAGATATAATAACATGCAAATATAATAAGAATACAATATTTTTTCTCTGCTTGTAATGGTATTGCTGTAGAAAAGGCATAATAATAAAAGGGAAGAGAGTTCAATGATCTTAATATGCGTATATCAAGGGATTTTTTATAGTTTTACCGTTTTTTTTTAATTTCAGTATGTATAGAAAAGTTAGTATGTATCATTAATTAGTTATAGTTGGATAATTTTTCTATGAATTTTAATGAAATTATTTATATCTGGAGTACGGGCGACTGTGTCGTCCGTTGGCTATACTATTAACAAATAAAATAGCCTAAAAACAGATATTTATTTCTATATTTGAATGGATGTATATATTATCACATTGGTCTTCTATTAAGGCAGAAAGAGTAAAAATTTTAAATATTTAAAAAATTTATTTTTAAGAGTAAAAATCTTTTCGTCTTTTCGATCCTGCAAAAAACTTCAAAAATAAAATATATCTTCACATATGGTAACACTGCATATTTCTCTTATTTCAATACATTTTCAATCACGGATAATCTACATAGAACTGTGCGTAATTGCATATTACGTATACGAGCACGTCTTCCATAATTTGAATATACATATACTAGAAACTAATAAACTTTGAGCAAACTGAACCCAAAGGACATTTTATTTATTACTAGACTCCCTCCCGATGACCAAAATTCGACCACTTGATCCGTAACCGGGTTTGTTTGCAACCGGTTTCTTAAGGCCAAAAAATTTATTGCACATATCTAGAGAAAAATACCTTTCAAACCATATATGCTTCATGAATATTGGTGGACAATAAGATATTCAAAAGTGTGCGACAAAAAATTGTGTGGCCTATTTATATATAAGATTTTTGGTAGCTAATATTTACATACATATTTGTGTACATCGGAGGTAAACTGCACTTTGTCGACATAGTGCTGTTTTATAAAAGATACACAGTTCAACGAGGCCTTTTCGGGAATACGCTAAACATGTGTATATTAATGACGTCACAACGAAATAATATATGTAGTACGATTTTTAATGTATTTAACAACATTAAAACTTGCGTAGTGAAAAGCTACTAAAATGACATAGTGCAGTTTAACTCCGAGGTACAGATATGTAGACAAATTATATATATCTCATTGGATATGTTAAATGTACTTGTAAAGTTTGTTTCATCAAGAGGCAGCTTGCTTTTTGGGAGCATCGAAAGAGTTTAATTTTGGACAACTAATGGTCATACAGTCATACACACGTACTTAGTAAGTATTGCACAATTAAATTTTTTTTCCGGGTATATTTGTAGATATTTTTATTTAATTTTAAACAAATTGGCAATTTCATGCTAATAAATTCTATACAAATCGTTAGTTGTGTAGATTTTTATCTGCTATTTGCCGGTTCTCATGGATTTTTCTAATTATTTATCATACGAAATTCAAAAAATAATAATAAAACGCATACATGCAGACATGAATACATACATACATGTGTATGTACGTGTGTATTTATTTACCCAAGTTATAAAAATACGAAAAACCTAAATTCACGCCAAAAATAAAATACAAAAACAAATTCATCTCTTTTTAAAATTAACATCAACTGTTTGCTGGCTGACTACAGTATTTTAGCAAATATTTGAACAAGATTTATTAGAGTTTTTACTCTGCTCTCTTGGTTGCTTTCCGTGATCTCTGCAGCAAATTACAAGCAAAGGTAATATATAAGAGATAAACAAGTACCGCAATATATGGCATACTTTTTTTTTATAATTGAACAAATAAAAACAAATTAATCACATTTAAAAGTTATCGATCTATGAATTCGCCGCAGTTTCATATTTGCTTATACTAGACTCAGCGTTGCCACTTTTTGAATAATTATTAAAATAAATGGGGCAAATTCTTCAGATAGTTTTTGAATAATAATCAAAACTCGTATACTGGTCTAAGCGGTAAAAGAACTCTGATGAGATTAATGGGAGCTATCGAAACGTCAGTTCAACCCTCCGAGCAGTCAAAAATTTTCTTTGTCTACATGCTTCACATTTATCTCTAATAAAAATATAATTTAATTGAAAAGTTAAATTAAAACCGAACTCAAGCCAAAAATAATTAAATTTCTTTGGATATAAAAAAATTAAGAAAACAAATTAAACAGTGACCAAATATGTAAGGGAATTTTGACTATGCTTAGCACCTTGTGGACCGTAATAGGCAGACACGTGTAATTGAACAGTACACTGCAAGAATTTTATGACCACTACAACAACGACAAGTACTAAAAATAAAAGATATTAAAAAGAAACGGTGTCAGAATAGTAATGTAATTTTGACGTTGAGTTGTATCTTGTGAATCGTAACCTCAGATGGACCCGCACCAATTTTGAGGCCTATTCAAGTTTTCCTTTTCTCTAAAAAATTAATTATCAAACAATCAGCAATTTTTCAATCTAACACGATTTGCTATCGGACTAAGATTAAGTAAATATATAAAATTTAAATAATCTTGCACTTAACGCAATAAATGTTTATTTTTATTGCACATTTATTTTAATTTTCAATCTTTTGCAAAATTATTGCTAGAAAACACAAAGTAATTTTTATAATTTAATAAAAATAAAGTGATATTAAAACAAATATTTATATTTTTCTACAAAAACACATTAAATAAAAAACAAAAGAAACTCATCACATTAAGAAGAAATGAACCAATTACACTGGCAACTGCAAAGCAATGATGAGATTATTAAATAATTAATATTTTTAAAAAATTTAAAACATAAAAATGTCTGGCTGGTCATGCTGAAATAATTTTATAAATAAAATTTTATTAGCAAAAATTATAAATACATGTGTGTAAGCCAGGAAACATTTTTAATGAATATTATTAATATTAACTGGACAATAGAAATCGTAGCCAACATCATTGGCGTAGATATGTTTTTAGTGGGGACCGAACTGCTATTTCCCTCCATAGAATTTTTAAAAATTGCATTAGGTATTTTGAATTTAAAAAGAATCGGTGCTTCCCCTCCCAAGAAAGCTTTTCTATCTCCGCTAATAAATATCAAGCATGCAGATTCAATGTGTTGAACTCTTGCAACTTATACCTACATTAATATATTTTAATATGCTGCAGCCTGTAGTTACAATTGTTGTCTCTATTCGGTGAAAGTTTGTGGACTTTAAGCAGACATGAGTAGAATTTAATACCAACTTTTTGTGCCGCTACACACTTAACCAGCATCCGCTGAGTATTTTTAATTATGTTTTTAGTCTAAAAGATCGAATGACCATAATCAAGTTGTAATCGGTAATTGCAATTGATATCTTTATTTGGCGTTACCAAAGCAGAGTATATGAACTACAATATAACACTACACTAAGAAAACAGATTCGTTGAGACAATCGAATTTGTTACAGCAACTATCACAGAATTCTTATTAAAAAAGAAGTTATTTTACAATAATAAATAATTGCTAATGCGATCCGTTTAATCGACTAGGTGTATTAATGATAATAAAACTAACCACTAGTTAGTTGCAACAATCGATAAAGAGTAAAGTAAATTTAGAAAGAACTTTTTTTACCACCTGATCTCTCTACTCTATCCCTTTTCCAAAAGAAGGTAACACATTAATTAATTAACTGGTAGGCAGTAATTGCCTGATTGTGTTACTTCTCTTTTATAAAAAAAGTACATAGTATGCAGTATGAAATGAATTTGAATCTTAATTGGTTTTTTTGCTATTATCACCAAATACACATTTTTTATTTGTTTTTAGTTTTTGTTTACATATATTTACAGAACATATATTTCATTACTTAAGAATACTATAAGAGAAAACCCCGCCACGTACGCTATGTCACGTACGTTACTAAATTTTATTCATTATAAAATCATCCAAAAGTATTTTTTATTTCAAATTTACGGATAATTTACGGATAGTGTAAGAAATTAAAGAAAAACTTCACGATTCGCAGACTTTCGCATATTTTTAAATGCTTCTTAGCATCACTTCCGTGTTATGTCACGTACGATATGCCCGTATTTCCCTCGATATTTTTGACAACAGGGTTTCAAATGCCGATAAATTTTTTTCACATATAGTACCCTCTGAATGGAAGAAAACGACAAAAAATTTGTTCAGTTACTCCTATTTTTGCAAAATCTATTCCACTTTGTAGGCGTAAAAATGTCACGTACACTAACAAGGAAATGCCCATATGTATTTTTAATATTCCTGAGAGAATAATATTTCAAATAATGTCGTATAAATAAAATTTGTATGAACAGTTAAATGACGCATATCAATTGTTTTATTTGTATTGTACGACATTATCTTGTTCATGCTATTTATACAATTTCTTCTGTTTAACAAATATAAATATAAATTTATTTATAGTAGATTTGAAAGTGGGAGCTTTTATTATTTATTAAAAAGTTAAAAAAAATTTTTTTGTATAGATTGAAATATACAAAGATTTGAAAGTTATAATAAGTCGTTTAATGAATAAACCATGTGGATTGGTTATTAAATTAATCTTGAGATTATTGCGCTTTCACAATCATTTCGATTATCAAGACAAATTTCTCTGGGAGAAATTAAAAAATCGATTAAAGAGTTTTAATTTGTACAAAACTCATATCATTATATGAGTAGCAAAAAAAAAAAAGTTATGTGTATGTATGTACACATGCATGATTCAATATTTTATAAAAAAAATTTAAGTTGATCTTTTTCAGTTATGACCTCTTCCCAAAAAGAAAACGTTCTGCTGGAAACTTTACTGAACATATTTAACTATATCGTAATTGTAGTGTTCTTCAAAAGTCGTTATACTCTCACAAAGTTTAACAGTTTTCGATCTTACAAATGATCTTGTCAATTGTTATTATTGTCTGTGTTATTGTATTTATTTGCAATAAATAAACAAACAAGCCAATATTTACTGATTAATTGTCACAAGTGTTTTTGCAGCAAAACTCAAACAAAATAATCCAATAATCATGCCGTCAAAACAGATCATCATCGATGACAAAATGTGAAGACAAACAGGTAAAAGCCCCCATTACGAAAAAGCTGTTTAAATAAAAATTAAAGAGTAACGTAAAAGAAATTAAAAGCTTATTGTTGAACATAAATATAAAAATAACAATGTTTATCATTATAAAGAAATCAATGAAAATTTTAAATGAATTTGTTTCAACAGCTTTACATTAATCAATCGAGATTCGATTCTGTCTACTATTCAAAGTTGGAAATAAAAGCACAGTGTTGCAAATAACTTTCTACTAAAATCTACGAATTTAAAATAGGTGGTTTTTTTAGGAACTTGTCAACATTGTTTGTGTCTTCAATAAAAGTCAAACAAAATATTGATTGAAAAAATAAAAAATAATTACTGACTCTGCATTCTACTTCAAACAATCGTTTATTTAAAATATTGTTGGCAATAATTTTTTATGTGATAATGTAAAGCTTTTCAAGCTAACCCAAATGGCTGGTGCGGCTAATTGGACTATTCGAAATTGCACCAGTGACAGGCGCCAGGCATGTTTAGATGTCACAAAGACCCATATTAATGCCACAACAAGTGCTGACAAAGTGCACGCAAAGAAAAGACATGGTTGAGGCAACCATAATCGAAGAGCAACATACTATGAAAACAGCCATATATATAGTTCAAAACAACCATATACACATGGTTCAAGCAACCATATGTATGTTTCAGAACAACGATATATATGGTTCAAAATTACAATAAATGGTTTGAAATACATGGTTCAAGCAACCATGTATATGGCTCAAAACAACCATATATATTGTTAAAAATTACAAAATATGGTCTGAAATAACCATATATATGGTTAAAATGAACCATATAAATGGTTCTCAATAACCATATATATTGTTCTATATAATCATATATTTATTGTTTTCTTAACCATAAGTTGATTAAAAAATTTACAGTAGCTAAAAAATTTTATTATTTCAATTTAAATCAAAAACAAAATTTTTCAACTGGTCAGTGTGTTGAATCTGAAATAAAAATTATTATCTATTTTCACATAGATGCATATATATTTGTTGACACATGTTATATTTACAGTCGGGCATGCTCTGAAAAACATTTCGTTGTGAAATCGGCAACTTTCAGGATATAATCCAACTAAAAAGCTCAATTATTGGAGGTTTTCAGTTAGTTTTTGTGTTTCAGATATTTCACATATTTTATTAGAACAAAGCTACGAATTCACTAAATTGTCCGATTAAAGAACACTTTTCTTCGCTTTTGAAATATTGCTATTTCAAAACTAAGTAGTCTTCAGAACATGGCCGAACATTAATTGCCGGAATATATCACTTTTTGTTATTTTAATTTTAATTTTTTTATTTTTTCACACCAACCGCTCACAAAAATAAACCAAACGCTGTCAAGTAAAACACAAAACTAACAAAAAGTATTCAACAAAGGGATAGAACAAAAATTTTTTTGGAAGCAGAGAGCCATGTCTGTTTTATAGCCATAGCTTTATTGCAATCAAAATAGTATAGATAAGAAAGATATTTTATTATTATAGAACCATTATGTTGTTGAATTTTTAAATAAACCATGATTGTAGTCAGAATTTTTTCAACACTATATATTGTTCAAGCCAACCATGTGTCAATTTTCATGAAATCTAATAATTTCATGATAAAATGTAAACGTTAGTTTTTTTTGCCTTAAACTAATTCAGGTTCACAGTCATTTAATACAATAATAAGTTATTTGCCACATTCAAAAACTGTGTCGGGAAACATGTCATTGCTGACGCCACCATGCCACAACCATATCTTTTCTTTGCGTGTGTATAGTGATTCTTTTATACGTTTTTTTAATTTATTATATTTTTTGCTATCCACTATAATTTGTATAACCCAAATACAAGAAAATTAAAAGAATAAAATATATTTATGTATATTGATTACTTAAAAAATTTGTGCAATTTATGCAATATGTCACATCAAGCATTCGACATAGAATAATTTATAAAAAAAGATATGAAATTAAAAAGAAAAATTACAAGTTACATGATTTTCTAGTTAGAAACGTTTAAATGTTGAAAAGTATTAATAATGCTTTAAATTTATTTTTACAATTTTATCACTAATTTTAATGCCAAAAAATATTACGCCTGAATTGTTTTTGACTTGCTGCATTTTACAACAATAAATATTTGTTATATACTCGAATTTTTGTTTTTTTTTTCTTGTCTAATGTTGGTGATAAATCTGTTCGTAAAAATGTGTGTGGTGTAAATTTACGTTTCTTTTTTTATTATTACTAAATAAAATACATTTTTTATTTTAATTAGCATTTTAACTGGGTGTTCAAATGGCTTTTGTATTGTTGCATTTCAATGGGAAAATAAGTCATTAGAAATATTTTATAGCAACTCGCAGTGAATAAGTCTAGAGAAATTTTACTTTCGATGACAGAAATGTGATGGATGTATTTTAGGAAATAAATAGTATATATCGGAATTGACGTGATGAAAATGAAATTAATTTCCAACATTACAAAGTGGAGTAAGTCTATTGCAAAATAAGTAGTACAAACTACTTGTATATAACAGCAAATTTTTGAATTATATTTGTAGCAACTAGGCTTTTAGAATATTGTCAGTGAAAATGTACATACATTACGCAATATTATTGAATACGCAATATTATTGAATATATTATTGTTCATATTAATGTATTTTTCACAATACTTCCAAATAATATATGGTTAAATTATTGTTGCAGTAAAAAAGTAAACACATCTCTTGTGCAATAAAAATCAAAAGCCTTTTGAGTTTTGCCAGTATATTGTCCCACCTTTTAATAAGACATACACATACACATGACGATATTATTGCACAATATGAAAAATTGTACAATTATGTTGCAAGTGTATGGAGCACTGCTTAACGTTCCAAACTTCAAAACAAATTGGATCACTAGCTTAGAAGTTGTATATTGTAGTGTATACGAAAGCAGATACAACAAAAACCTTTGATATTTCTAACTGTCAAAAAAAAATATGTATATAAAAAATTTATGTTTATGTTACTTTTATACGAAGGTTAGGAAAAGCAAAATAAATGAACAGCAACCCTAATGGGCTTACCTGCCCAGCAAAAGCTACTGCTTCGGCCGAAGCAGGTTTATAAGCGAGAGAAGCTAGTTTTATTGTTTCTACTGCTTCGAAAATCGCTTTGAACGTGTATGATCTTTGTTCGAGATGTCCCACTTTGGAACTCTTGTTTTTTATATAAAACAGCGCTTCTTTCGAAGCATCGCAAATGCTCTAAAATCATGTTTCATTTTACAGACAAAACAAATCGTGTTTTATGATAAATTTCTCTCTTCCATGCAATAGGTGGGAAATGTAGAAAGAGAGCATACTTTAAATGGGTTTTGAGTTTTCAAATGTGTTAGTGTTTGTTTGAAACAATGCGTGTGACAATTCTTTAGAACCTATATTATTGAAAGCTGCAATGTTATTGAATATGATTTTGTTTATTTTGGAGTTCGTGTTGAAGAAGTGAAAAATGCTGACTAACTTCATAATTTAAACATTATGAACACTGAAAGATCTCTGCCTTCTTTTTGAGCATCCTCGCAAGCGCTTCAAAATATCGCATGTGGAGAGAAAGAATATCAACTATTTAACCAAGTTTTTTTAACGAAATATAATATGAGAGCTATCTAATAAATAAATGGGGTAGCCCCCATATTCATAGAATTTAAAATGAGTTTGAAATGTATTTTATTTCAAGTTTTTCATACAAAATTTTCCTAAAATAGATTTCAAATACATTTTATTTATTTATGAATATAGGGGCTAATACTTATTCCCTTTTTAATAAAAATTTGAATTTATCATAAAATTCTTAATTGAAAACTTAAGTGTTGACCTTAAGCCCCCCCGCATATGAATTCGAAAACGCCAACCACGATAAGGCCCAATAACTTTCAACTTAAGCCTATACAGAGCAAAGAAATAACGCATAGATATTAATCTTAATAAAATCGAATGGCGCGTTTAGAAACTACAGAGCGGTGTAGAAGAACTATCAAAGGCGTATGACTAACAATGATTTATGAAGCAAATAATAATAATCATACGACGTCAAAAAGCAGTTTTTAATGTACATTCATAATCTTTTTGAAAGGTAGCTTTTTGAAAAAGAACTTTCTTTAAGAAGATACTTTTTCAAATAGTATTTTTTTTTTATTAAAAACGACTTTTTTGAAAAGTAATTTTTGAAATTTACATATTTAAAAAGTACTTTTTTGAAGGACAATTTTGAAAGGTACTTTTCTTAAAAGATACTTTTTTTAAAAGATATAATTTTAAAAGATACTTCTTTTAATAGGTACTTTTTAAAAAGGTCTTTTTTAAGATAATATTTTAAAGGTACTTTTTTAAAGGGGTATTTTCTTAAAAGATACTTTTTTAATGTAGTTTTTCAAAGGTTATTTTTTTAGAAGGTACTTTTTTGAAAGATATTCTTTAAAAGGTACTTTTTTGAAAGGTACTTTTTCTAACGAACTTTTTATAAAAAGTACATATTTTTTTGATAGATACTTTTTTAAAGATACTCTTTTAAAAGGTAATTTCTTTAAAAGCTACTTTCTTTCAGAGTTAGGTTTTTATACCCTTCACCAAAAATGTTAAGGGTACATTTAGGTTTATCATACCGTTTGTAATTCTCACAATACTCATTTGTGACGCTTAAGCTGAAAGTCCATACCACGCGTTTCGAGCGTTGCGCGTTTCATACATTCGAAGCGTTTGTACATTCAAGTTACATGCAACGCGTTTTGTGCGCCAAGTTATTTTGTTTTGATCAGCTGTAGTGTAAATTTTCTTGTAAATTAAAAAACATTTTTGCAAAAATGAACTTTGAAATTCAGATTGAAAAAGAATTTGTGGAATCCATTGAGTTTATTCATGCATTCATTGAGTTATGTATTCATTGCATTCACAGAGTTTATGCATCAATTGCGCTTGCTAAATTGATAAATTTAATAAACATAACAGAGATGATACACAGTACGTAAAAGTAGTCGATAACTGCAATGCAAATTTTGTTCATGAAAAATTGTGGTAAAAATTAATTTTCATGCATTTAATTCTTGAAAATATTTGTAAACTTTATTATGAAAGTTTTTTTTTAAATTAAAAACGCTTTTTAAAGAAAAAACTAGTCTACTACAAAAACATATTTATCGATAACATTGAAAATAGAATATAGTTTGCCATCCCTGGCTATCAAAAACAGCTGGCAGTTTTTAATGGCGCCGGCGGCGCACACAGCATTTGTGTTTTTAATACACTTCTTTGGAATGCTATGACATCTTTATATATTTGATATCTATAGAAAATTACCTTTCCATTGATATCATTCTTTCTTATCCAAAGATGGCAGTTGATATATCGCGCGGTTTGGTATACTTTTGTCCCTATGTGCATTGTACAATTTATTTTGTGGCGGTCCCATTATTGTCGCATATTGTTACAATATTTTTCGGCTCATATCCGGCAAAACAGAATTGCGATAATAATCGGTTCAACTGATTATAGCTCACTATTGGGCAATTTTAATCATAAATACATACATATCGTCACCTGAAACGCAAAACGCCCTAACTAATATTTTCATCATTTTACAGGAGAAGCAATAAAATTGCAAAATTAATTAATTACCCACTTCTGTTTCGCTTTAGATTTTCTTAATATAATCGCTATTTTTATTCGGATACGTCTGATTTATATAGTAGCTATGTATGTTGGTAAAATACATGATACTACTAAAAATCCGACTAGAATTTTTCAAGATTTGTTACGGATTAAATATTTTGTACTGTTTTTTTTTTGTAGAAAGGCCTTATAACAAATATTTATTATACTTCTACTTATTCGATTGACATGTCATTCTACACATGTTCATGCATGTTCTTATGTTAAAGTATAAGCAAAGAAATCTTTGAAGTCTCAATTAAAAATTTTTTTATATAATTGAAATTTCCTTCCATTAGAATGGTTGGTTGGTTGGTTGGTCTGGCATTTGAATGCGATGAACTGTGTTTTTTTTTCATTTTTATATTAATTAATTAATAATAAATTAAAACTACAAATGAATATAATTTCTAACTAGACGTTTAATTAAAATATTTTATTACATTTTAACGAATAAATAAAAGAGCGAGTAGTGAAATTTGTAGATGTTGAATATAATAGAATATTTTTATAAATTTTTTATTAATTAAATATAAAGATTTTTTCAACCCAAATTGGCCCAATCCTAGGATGATTAAATAAAAATCTTTAACAGCTTCTAGAGGCTTGTTTCTATATTAATCCAGCTTAAGAACTTTCATAGTAGGGTTAAATAAATAGTAGATCTGTATAAATAGCTTCCCTACAGCAATTTCTTTATTTTTTTGAGGAGTACAGATTTGTTACGGATTAGATAAATTATACAATTTATAATGAAAACTTTTTAAAAATCGTTATGGGGGGGTGGTTTGGTGGAGGGGCTGTATGAAAACGCCGAAAAGAGCGTTACGTATTATATGAATAGCCCCTTTGCTTAAGTTGACTTAAGCACTTATTCCTTTTTGCCACATATATCAGCATGTATGATGTCTCTTCTACGTAAATTTCTGTATTATAAGAATACGAGAATGTTTGTTATTTCTAAACTACAGTTTTTATTAAACAACACGAAAATCTAAAAATAGAATGCTCCCTCTAAAAGAAGGGAGAACGAATGTGTATCGGATATTTTAGATATCGGATATCGGATATTTTAGATACGACTATAATTTTGGATCTTATTTCACGTCTTTGAATGTTTTTTAGTGAATGCCTCGAAAATTTTACGGCTGGGTTATTCTTATAACGTTTATAATCAGAATAGAGTCATATCGAGGATGCTATATAAAAGTGGTTATATTATTTTATTGAACAATTGAAGCGGTACTGATGTTACTAGTGCTAGAACTAATTATTTTTCTGCATTATATTTATTACATATTTTCATTTTAAATTTAAACACATTTAAGAATAGATGTGTGCATATTTTATGTATAAAAACCAAACACTTACTTTTTCATAAGGATTTACGTTTTCTTGTTGTTCGGACATTTTGGCGATATTAAAATAAACAATAAATAAATGTAATAATGCAAGAAATAATAAATAAAGTATGTAATATGTAGATAATATGTAAGTAATTAATGCAATTTAACGATCACTTTTTCTTTATTTTTCGAACTCTTTGTTTTTAAATTAAATTAATTGACAATAATAAATATGAGCTCATCGTCATTAAAATGTAATTAACAAGATTGTTCTAACAAAATTCCGATAATACTGCAGATGAGAAAAAAACCAAACCAAACGCAAGTGAACCAACGTTATTAAGTGCACGAGATAACTAAAAAATAAAAGTGGCCACAAAAAATATAAACATTCATCTAAAGTTCTAATATATGAAAGCAAAAAATATATCGCTATTATTATTTTCATAATGATCATCAACGTGCCAGCAACACTGATGTCCCAGCCAGGCATGGCGAATAAAAATTTTGAAAATTGTACCTGAACTTGCAGCTTGAAAAGTATGTAATTTGTTGACAATAGTACAATTTTTATTAATATGTACCTATAAGTAGGGAATGAATTATTCGCTTTCATTAAAATATTGCTATTACAGCTTTTCTTTCCGTATCATACAAAAGAACTATTCCTGGAATTTCCAATATCCAATTATTCCATCTGCTTAAACGATAACGTTAGTAACTTCTATTACATAATTACCTAATACTAAAAAATATTTTTCTTTTGGGCACCCGAGGCTACTCAAAACGTTTAATGTTTTTACTATGTTCCTTCAATATTTGATTAACCTAAGAAAACACTATCCTGGGCTCAAATCGTCTCATCCGTGAACGTACAACCCGTCACGTAAAAACGCCATTTTCAGATTATGACATACGTGAACGTACTGTAATCCCATACAGTTTATACGATTGACGTGTCACGTAATTCATTTTAGTACGATTGCCGATACGATCACGGATGTGACGATTTGAGCCCTGATTTGTACTTGTGGTGCGATAATAAACAAAATTTAAAAATGTGATTTTGGAAAAGGTTTTAAATATAGACGGAGTTGTATTTTGAACAATATTTTCTATTAAGTCAGAAAAATAAGCTCTAAAAGAAAAAATTAATTCATACGGCTTGTTGGCTTGCGGACCGGACCCTTTATGAACTTTTCTCCTTTATGGTGTACGTCCTATTATTTTGACTTTTTAATACGTTTAAATTTTATATCCAGAAATTGTTTTCTATTTCTATTTTCTATTCACTTTATTTTTATTTATAATTAACATAATCAATGCAAATGAGCACGAAAAGCGGTATAACTGAGGCAATATGCCACTTTTCGGATATTATGATATGCCCTCCTTCATATGAGTTCATGTGCATATTCATTCAGTAGTTGTACCCATGTTGATATGAAAAATTTATATTTTCCTTGAAGAATTTGCTAACAAGAGTTCGAAAAAATTCATAAATTCGTTAAATTAATTCCTGAAACGTTATGAAACGTTTCTAAATAATTTGTTTCTTCATAAAATAATTTTTTTTTACAATACTCAGACGTTGAAATATTTCATGGAATATGTTGCATGAAAGTAGTATGAAATGAAATTTCAGACGTTTGCGGTCACGTGCATAACTAAAACTTGGCATGAAGTTAGGATAAGCTACGAAATTCAATTGAATCTTAGAGTTTTTTTTCACAAAATTTAATAACAAAAATCACTGTAGATAGCAGTCGTGAATCAGGTGTATATTCTACTGTGACTTTCAATGCCAAATTATATGGAAAAACTCGTTAAGATCCATTTAAATTTCGCCACTTATGCTAACTTCTTGCCAAGTTTTTGTCATGCATTTGGTCGTAAACCTTCAAAGAAAGATATTTATATATATTTTTTTCTAAACAATGTCATCCGGACTTCTTCGTGGGCCCAATAGAATATTGCTACGGACCTTCATGGGAACGCTTATGACCATTGTAGAACGATTGCTGTACTATGTATTTCTTAAATCAAAAATTAATGAAAGTATCATAATAGTACTGAATTTTCCGTCCCTGGGACAAATAACAAAGCATATGCGGGTGTATTAAGTTGAAAGCAACAACTGTCATTAATTAACAACAGCAAAAGCAGCACGCGATTAGAACAAAAACAATTACAACAGCTGTATATATATATGAATTTACCCACAATTTTTCTTTGCAGATCACTCTGCTGCTGCACAACCAAAAACATCGACATCAAGAGGCCAACATATTAATTTGCTTGATTGAATGCAAAATGTAAGATATTGTCGCTCATATTGCCCTCAACAAAACTACATTGAGGAAAACAATTAAGGCATTGTCACTCATCTTGTCCTCCACAATGTTACTGAAGACAAACTGTAAGACATTGTCGCTGATATTGTACTCAACAAAGTTGGCTTGAATACAAAACGAAAGGCATTGTCGCTCGTAATATAGTCAAAAGTGTTTAATAGAGGAAAACATGCAAGAATTTGGCGCTCAGATTATCGTGAACTACAATTTATTTGAATAGTCGATGACAATGTCGTACATGGCAGTCTGGCCAACTGGGTACATATGTATGTGTGCATCCATTCATGTATATATTACATTTTCGATTTTACAATTTCCTTCTCATTTTACAAAAACACCCATACGCCATGCTAATGCGGAGCTTTTACAACATAAACTAACAATTCGCAGGTTTTATAATTTTATTTGATGCAATATCGTACTTTAGAGCCCAAATGTTTCATTTAACGGTTTTAACAAGCTAGAATTTCTTACGAATGTATGCGATTAATTTTACATTAATTAAATCGTATTCAAATATAACGGTACATATGCTAGTTTGATTAAACAAGTACAATCGTTTGGTTGCACATGTCGATGAGCGAAAGCAGCCCTGTTCTTATTATACAACCATGCGCAAGTGTCATCACTGAAACACTACCCATTTAAACTTTTTCCATCTCTAATACTAAATATAAATAGCTTAGTTTACCATCCCTAACAAACGATTTGTTCTCAGCAAAATCTGCTGGTTCGCGTACGAACGATCAAAAGAAACACAAGACAAACTTCCAACATTTGTCAAATATTTTGCATAATTGCATTTCTGTCTAATTATTATTAATTAAAACTTATTTATTGCAAAACAAACGATGGCTGCTAGCTCGAGAGTTTTGCTTAAAGTACGCGGTAAGTGGCCTAAAACCAAAGTAAAAAAAATTTCAAAGTGGAGCTAAGCAAAAAATTATATAACAAATTTGTAAAAATTACTAAGAAAAAATCTTTAATTGAACCGGTGTTAAGGTGTCCGGAAAAAATCGAATGTTAAATAATAATGAGGTCGAAAATATGTGTGTAATAACCAATTTTATATATTGAACTGTAACAACAACAAATAAACGTTAAAATAAAGTTATGACAAAATAGGACCTTGAAGAGTACGAGAGAAAGAATAAGAGAAACTAGCAAACTGTCAGTGACCGTGATTTTGTATTTGAGTGTTCGTTTGTATAGGAGATAAAAAACAGTAGAAATTAATTAAAAATGATTTTAATTAAGTTCAATTCAAATAGTTAATTAAATGCACTTTTTGTTTTCAGATGGCTTGGTATCCGCTGTACGCCATAACTCCCAATATCATAAGACACGTGCCAACCTAATGTTGACCGAAAACTCAAAAGTCATCTGTCAAGGCTTCACCGGCAAACAGGGCACCTTCCACAGCCAACAGGCCTTGGAATATGGTACAAAATTGGTTGGTGGCATCTCACCCAAGAAGGGCGGCACCACCCATTTGGGTTTGCCTGTCTTTGCCAGCGTTAGTATTATAATTTGCATAGTTAATTTCTTTAAAGTTTAACACATTTTGTTATTACGTGTTTAGGTTGCCGAAGCCAAAAAGGCCACAGATCCCCATGCCACCGTCATTTATGTACCTCCACCCGGTGCTGCTGCTGCCATTATGGAAGCTTTGGACGCTGAAATACCTTTAATTGTCTGCATAACGGAAGGTGTACCCCAACATGATATGGTGCGCGTCAAAAATGCCCTGCTGAGCCAAAGCAAATCTCGTTTAGTCGGTCCTAATTGCCCTGGTATTATTGCTCCCGAAAGGGTAAGTTTATGTAATTATCTTTTTAAGTTTGTGTTTTAATCTGTTGGTATTGAGATAAAGTGCAGGGGTATATTGATATTCCAGGCAACAATAAAACAAATAAACACACTAATTATCATTATTGTAGTCTTGACCCCTCAGATAACAATACATACCTGTAGCTACGCTTATCAATACAAATACATCATATGTATGTATGTACCAGGCGCGGATCCAGCTTGCGAATCTGGGGGTGGGGGGAACTTTTAACTGAAACGTACTATTTTGCAAAATTTCTTTTGGAACATGTCAAGAATACCAAATGCTGCTAAAAATGAAAATAAAAAATCAAGACAAACAATTTTTGTGAAACTTTTTTCGGCGCTCTCTTTTCGTTCTGGGTTACGGGGTTCGAAACTTGAATTTTGAATTGCCCATAACTCCTACAATTATGAACGGATATTAACGTTGTCTATATCATTTTAAAATGCTCTAAAATACCTTTTTGATATCCGTTAACCCAGTCATATCGTTTATATTCGTGCAAAATTGAAGAAGTTATGGCCAGTTCAAAACAAAAGTTTTGAACACCGTAACTCCGTAATCAAAAGAGAACGCAGAAAAAATTCACAAAAATGGTTTGTCTAAGCCTAAACAGTTTTGTCTTTTGTTGGTGTGGGTTCAGCCTAAAAAGGGCTATTACCTCTTAATTTTTTTATTATCATTTTCAACAGCGTTGGTATTCTTGACTTAAGCCTTTCTTTTAGAAACTCAATAGAAATGAGGTGTATTTTATTCATTTGGGGAGGGGTGGAGGAGATCCCATTTGCCTACCCCCTGTACAAACTGTGCAACCCCTAATTTATGGCATAGAGCATTTTTTAAGTGTTTAAAATTTTTTAATGTTGCAAATTAAAACTTCAATACAATTAACTAAATTAATGAAACTTTATTATAATAATGAGTGCTATTTTTAAAAATCTTAACGGCAGCTTGCATTCTCTATTATTAGTTTTATTAATACATTTTTTTTCTTTCTCATCTGTTTTTAGTAAATTGATATGTTATAAAGAATCAAACAAACATTCATACATTTGTTTATATAAAAAGTATCAATTATTTGTGCATACAATACAATCTATATTCAGAAATCAAAGTTCATTCATTTTGATAATAAAAATGAACTTTGATTCCTTCAACATCATTTTGTAGGTTTCTCTGATAGTTCATTAAGGGTATAACATTTTTTAAGGCCCAAAATACAGTTTCATAATCTCACGGGCAATATTAAATAGCATCGTATGGAAAAAGTTATATCCCTACTGCTCATATTTATTACTCTATTTTCCTTATCTTTAAGTTTACATAAATTCTTGTTGACGCAATCAATATTATTTTGTATCTAGAAAAAATTCAATTGCTTTACTGTTCTCTCATTAAGCAACTACATATTATGTACTTTCGGAAAAAAATTTAAAAATGCCGGTTATTCTGTGTAAATAAATAATTTTCAATGACGACAGCATTTTATCTTCTAACACAGCTGACTGCTGTTTTAGTGAGTCATTCGATTAAAGTTTTCAGGTTTTCGTTGTGCATACACATAAATATTTAAGTTGTTAATTAATGTACCTGAATTGACGTTCTACAAAAATGAATGATTATTTCTGAATGTGTTAAATTTAACTTTTCGATATTAATATTTATTTAATGTTCATACGAGTTAACAATCCCCACTCTGACTAAAAATCAATTTCAAGATTTTTAATTAAACAGACAATGCAGGTGATTTTATTTGTTAAATGTTTTTTTAAGATTTTTTACTCACAATTATTTTATTAATTACTTATCGAATTTGTGTGAAAATAGAATTAGCTTTATATTTTTGCTTTGTGAGCTTATTTATCATTTTTCCAAATGCGAAATACATACTAATACATACACAAGTTTCCAAATAAGCGGAATAATAAAAATATATCACTTTAAGCTTAAATTACTCTGCCAATTGAGTTTATCTGCACTATAAAATAAATTTATTTTTGTTCCAAAATATAACTGATAAATTTTCCGGTACAATTGTTTGTCTGAGGTATGAACATTTATTTGGAATTCATATTGCTGAGAAAAAATCTGAAACTATACGGCTTTTGAAGCTCAATACAATAAACAATATATTTTTGACTTTTTCGAAATTTCGAAATTAAATTAGAATTTTCGAACATACTCAAAACTAGGTATTTCTTCAATTTATCATAAGAATCTAATGCTCTTTAAAGTTTTAAAACTATGACCGAAATTTCGAACGCGCTTTGAAAAAGAATATATTAATATTAATACAAAATGTAACAAATCCAATCAAACGTTATCACTTATTAATGGATTTAATTTTTCTAAATCGAGCATTTTTTAAACCGTCTCGATTTATAGAACAAGCAGCATTAAGTCAACTATTTATAGAAATTTGGAAGGATTTTCCGTCATCCCACGTCAAATTTGGTTTGTAAACAGACCGGTTTCGGCTATGTGCCATCTTCAGTGTTCTATTTATAGAAACTGTTTTTAGAAATCGACTCATTTACTGAATAAATCGACTCGTTCACTGAATAAAACTCATAATGTCGTATTCTAAGAAAATAATTTAGGTTTGAAGTGTACGTTAAAACAAAATTTGCGTACAAGCTTGTACACTTCAAATCCAAATCATATTTTCTAGAATACACCAGATAGATTTTAAGGAACATCTAACAACAACTGTTGGAAAGTACATCTATTAAATAATGTTTTGTCTGAAAACTACTTTCAGAAATTTTTTTCTTAGGTGAAATTTGCAAAATAGTTTTGGAACATAGCCAAATATAACCTTGTCCTTTGTTCAATTCATGTTTTATTAGTGCCTAATTGGAAAGTGAATTTGAAAGTATTAACATGTTTCTCTTTTGTCGTTCTTTATAGTGCAAAATTGGCATTATGCCCGGTCACATTCACAAGCGTGGCAAGATTGGCGTAGTATCAAGATCCGGTACCTTGACCTACGAAGCTGTTAATCAAACCACTGAAGTTGGTTTAGGTCAAACTTTGTGCGTTGGTATTGGTGGTGATCCCTTTAATGGTACCGATTTTATTGATTGTCTCGAGATCTTCCTTAAGGATCCCGATACCAAGGGTATTATATTGATTGGTGAAATTGGTGGTGTAGCCGAAGAACAAGCTGCTGAATATTTGACACAGCACAATACTGTAAGTAAAATAATAAAAGAACATACACACGAATTGATAACCTCTTTCTTTTTTGAAGTCGGTTAAAAAATGAAACAGAAATATTCTTAATTATGATTTTATTCCAGGGCATGAAAGCTAAACCAGTTGTTTCATTCATTGCCGGTATCTCTGCACCACCCGGCAGAAGAATGGGCCATGCTGGTGCCATTATTTCCGGCGGCAAAGGTGGTGCTGGTGATAAAATCAAGGCTTTGGAAAAAGCCAATGTTATTGTTACCCGGAGTCCCGCACAAATGGGCAGGGAATTGTTTAAGGAGATGAAACGTTTAGAATTAGCCTAGGAATTAGAACTACGCCAAGCGAAAAGTTGTATATTAAACAAATGAAGCATATATTAACAAGAAATAATTAAAGTCATCATAAACTCACAACCAAACTATACTATACATACACCGATAATCGATAAAGTTTAATTGAAATTAATATTGAAATGAATAAAACCAAATACCAAAATTAATCAAATTATATGTAATAATACACTTTCAAGAGATTTCCATATTAAGAGCAAAAGCAAAAAAAAAAGAAAGATCAACTGCCATCATTTAAAGCAAAAAATAAAACAGGAAACCAAACAACTGCATAGGATTTAATGTTACTAAGAACAATATCAGGTTTAAATTGTTTTGATAAATATATTTTTGTTTCTTTTAATTGCCATTATTTTTACATGTCCAATATGTATTTACTTGAACTGCTTACCGTCGTTGAACTTTGCTGCAGTTCGTTCATTATTTATACATAATATTAAATTATATTCGCATTGCACTACATTGTTGTGAATACGGCCTACATCAATCAATAAATAAAGAATATCTCTCTCAAAAATATTATTAAACCAAAAAGTTAAAAAAGTGGCAAAATTTAAGTTTATTTTAAAAATACATATTTTTGTGTGTATTTCTTTAAAGAATTAATTATTATATCATGAATAATACTATTTAAAATTATATTAAAATAAATAATAAATTGAAATTGTCATTCAGTTATTAATTTAATCGATGATGGATTTTGAATTAAGGTTGTGGTTCCTAGATGAACAGATTGAATCCTAAGGCGACTTTTAGACAGCCGGACAGACGCAGTATTCTAACCACAAACACAAGGTCAATTATTTA
Source organism: Panzeria rudis (assembly GCA_956483635.1). NCBI lineage: Eukaryota > Metazoa > Arthropoda > Insecta > Diptera > Tachinidae > Panzeria > Panzeria rudis. The sequence continues at coordinate 177,958,835 of OY101448.1, forward strand.
AAACAATAGTTTTATTATTGAATTTCAAACGTAAGTTCGAGATTAAAATTTAACTTGACTTTCCTCCTTTGTGAGCAAAATATTTGACGACTCACTTGTTCTTACAATTTCCTAATCTAGTTTCTTTCTAAATATCGGAATCAATTATCCACAGATTTTGCTAAAGTATTTTCGTTAGTTGGGAAATATGATAAAAAATGTTTCAGGCTAATCAGGACTGTACACATTCCTTTAATAATGATTTAACCGATTAAAGTAGAAACCCGATTAAATGAATACCATACACCAAACCACATGTTTTTATATAATTTTTGAAAAATAATGTTGAGTGGTAAGCGCCAAAAAAGCTTAAGCGACATGCTTTTCGAAAATCGTTTTTTGACGAAAATCGATTATTTAAGATAATTCGGACAATCTGTCAAAGTTTCAAAGTCATTTCAAGTACTGTTACGGAAATACAACAAAAGAAATTTTAGCTTAAGTGCATTTTCCATATAAATTTTTAATTTGTTTACATATTTTTGTAACTGCAAAGTGTCGCTTAAGCTAAAATTCTCTTTTTCAAGTAGAGCAAAACTAGTGTCCAAAACTGCAAGGAAATCAATGAAACAGTTAAGGACAGCTTGCTAAGTATGATAATTACTAGTTTTAAGATAATTTGTATTAACTGATATTTCATGACATGAAAAATATCTTAAAATATCTTATCCCCCACAAACATGCGTTGTCTTATAGGAAATTTATTAAACCTATTAACATTACTTATAAAAGTCCACTACAATCCTATATAGCCAATATTAAGGCTTTACTTCGATTTAAACCAGGGATAATTAAAAAACACTTATCCTGTAAAATTTACTTTTTGGCGGTTACCACTCGATGTGTGTGCAAAGTTTCATAAGGATCGGTTTAGTAGAAGTTGTTGAAAAATAATATTTACTTTGCATTGGCGTGGCACTGCCCACATTTTAATAATGATGTAGTATTCAAACAAGCTTAGTGTGTGTGCAAAGTATTTGTTTGAGGAATTGATAGTGAACAGTATATCCGGCTTTGATTCGAAGTGTATTGTTGTATGTCACCTGCAACTGTTTGTTACAATCGTTTCTTTGGTCCTGCCATAGGAGGTGCCTGCTGAAGATTTCAGGACCTTATTCCAAGGTTTCACTTTCTGGCTTATTTATGTAGTTGGAATGCGATGAGAATTAAAATAATCTGCCTAAGACTACTCGCAGAATTTCGAGTTTTTGAGCCGTGGGGGTATGTCTGTCTTCGGGGTGTAGCTGTTGTTGATTGCTTCTTTGTAATCAGCTTCGTATGAGCTTCGAACGACCACAAATAAATTTCAAATTGTTTGTTTTACATGTAGAGAGGAGACCTAATCAGAACGCCAATTTCTTTGGTCCTTATTCGACCCTCTTTGGTCTCCAGTGATTGCAGGTCTAGTCAACTGTTATGTCGATTTATTCTACGATAACTTAGATCCGTATAATCAATCACCAGCGTTTGCTGTAGACCTTAGCAATTTCTGGCAGTTTGAACATTGCGCTGTCATCTTAATTGCGTTCATGCCAGGTGCGGATCCAGCTTAAGCTTTTGTTAGGGTAACTTTGAAAATAAACATGACATTTCGTAAAATTTCTTTTAGAAACTCAATTATCAATTATCCTAAATTATCCCTTCCCCTACCTTTAATCCGCACCTGCGCACGGCATGGCAAGGGTAAGCCCAAAACGATAAAAAAATATTTATTATGTATTTATATTGCGTTGCCTTAAAAGTTCTTGGTATCATACACAAGTCCAAAATATGGTTTTAGAAGTATTAAAATACGGTGGTCTCTAGGTTATTGTTATTTGTTTAAGTTTTCAATAGCAAAAGCCAAAACGAAAAAATATACTTGCTGACATTTGCTTTTGCACCCTGTAACTCAGTTGTATTTCTACATTATTTTATACACAATTTCTAAGATTTGCTAGCCCTACCCGCACATATTATTCTCTTAACAGACTGACTAGCCTCCCTCTCATTTCGTTTAAACTCTCTATTAACATGGCACAAAGATAACTTTTCTAAGCTTAGTTAAAAGTTCACACACGACAAAAAAGAGATCAGTCTTAAAATGATCGTGCAGCCGTTAAGTTGTCTAAATAACATTTAATATCGATAAATAAAATACGCGTTTTTCTAGTTTTTGTTTTTTTCATTTCTTTTTGTTTTATTTTAATAAAGTGAGTTTTATTTTTGGGTTTTAGAATAAAGAAAAAAAATAACAAAAAAAGATATAAAATCACAGTTTTTCTACAGAGTTGTTTTAGAGTGTTTTAAAACAAAAGAAGAAACTGAAATTGAATTCAAATTTAGATTAAAACAGCAAAGATTTTAAATACGAAAAACTCCCCCGCTGTTTGGTTAATGAGGATAAATTATGATGAGTTCATGAGTGCGTGGAATTATATTTTATTATCGTTTCATGTTAAATGCAGTTTTAGCCAAAAAGAATACAGTCGATAAATGTTATAATGATGATGGTGATGATAATTAAAATATAATGATCATTTGTTGTTTTGTGCTTAAATGTTGTTGCAGTTTTTGTTATTGCTGCTGTTGTTGTTGTTCGGGAAGTTAAAGCACTTAAAATGCAGTGAAGCGTTTGCCAAAACGTATGTAACGTAAATTTGTATTTGTATTTCTTTTTTCTTTTGTTGTTGTTGTTGTTGTAATGTTTGAACACCCAGACTATTGACACTACTTAATGTAAATATGTAATGGAAATGTTGGTACCATTTTAGATATTTTTGTTCGGTACTATTTCAACCAGAAAGTTCAATAACATTGTACTTCATTACATGTATCGCTTCTGAAATTTCCATTCAAAATCAGTTTTATAAACCTTTTATAAATCCAAAGTTATTTAATTAGTATTGCTTAAGTTCGTTTTCAATTTAATTAATATTTCCATTAAACTATTTTTATTTTAGAAAGTATTCTGGTAATGACAGAAATCAAAAAGATTAGAAAAAAAAGTTCAAAATGATAAATATAAAAAACATAGTGAAGCTCCGAACCTTTATTCCGATAATAGTTGAGAATAGTAACGAGAGCGTGGCTCATCTGTTAATTGGTAAAAAAATAACTGGGATTTTCGCTCGTTGCTTATTGCTGCCTTCGCTGGCAACATATTGTGCAGCATCGCTCATACTGGCACCAGAGTTCCGAACATTATTCGGCTCGTATATGTATACAGCCAAATGAAAACCAATGTTCTCACTAAGGAGTAAAAAATAAATAACTTCATACAGTTGTATAAAAGCTTTTTTTTAATAGGCACACAGTGGAATACTACTAACACATGCTCATAAGCACTAATACTAAATTAAAAACTCATTTCTCTCGATGGCCAGCAGTGATCTGGTGTCAGTTCAACCTTCCGTACAGCCAAAAAATTTTCTTTGAATGTTCAATTATTACATGCTTTAGAATTTCTTTTTAAAATAAAAATTTTTTAATCGAACGATTAAATTGAAGACGAACTTAAGCCAAACTAATTAAATAACTTTGAATAAAAACCATGCAGTTCGACTAAATTCATAACTTAATTGTTAAAACTCTAAAGGCACTTAGCTAAACAAGAATGTTTACTGTTCAAAAAGTTGGGCAGAAACAAACATTAAAAAAAACCCCAGCATTTGAAAATATCGATACTATTTTATGCTGGTAATGACAGAAATCAAAAAGCTTAAATGAGCATGACAAAGAAAACATAGTGAAGTTCCGCACCTTTATTCCGATAATAGTTGAGAATAGTCACGAGATGGCGACTCATCTGTTAATTGGTAAAAAAATTTAAATACGTTTTTCGTTCGTTGGTTGATGTTGCCTTCGCTGGCAGTGTCGTCTAGGTCGAAAAGAAATCTGATGATAAGACTGTGGTGCTCTCGAAACATCTGATGTCAGTTCAATCTTCCGTACAGCCAAAAATTTTTCTTTGAATGTTCAATTATTCGATTCTTTAGAATTTCATCCTAAAACAAAAGTAATTTAATCGAATGATTAAATTGAAAACGAACTTAAGTCAAACTAATTAAATAACTTTGGATAAAAATCATACAGTTCAATTAAATTCATAACTTAATTGTCAAAATATTTATCTAATTATGTATATTCGGCCATGTCACAGAGTTCGCCCTAGCCGGAACATACCCCAGCATACCAGCGCCGTCAACAGTCTGGAGACACCTGACAAATTTTAGTAGAAACAAGCATTAAAAAACGCCAGCATTTGAAAATATCGATGCTATTTCATGCTGGTAATGACAGAAATCAAAAAGCTTAAATGAGCATGACAAAGAAAACATAGTGAAGTTCCGCACCTTTATTCCGATAATAGTTGAGAATAGTCACGAGATGGCGACTCATCTGTTAATTGGTAAAAAAAATTTAAATACGATTTTCGTTCGTTGGTTGATGTTGCCTTCGCTGGCAGTGTCGTCTAGGTCGAAAATAAATCTGATGATAAGACTGTGGTGCTCTCGAAACATCTGATGTCAGTTCAACCTTCCGTACAGCCAAAAATTTTTCTTTGAATGTTCAATTATTACATTATTTAGAATTTCATTCTAAAACAAAAATTATTTAATCGAATGATCAAATTGAAAACGAGCTTAAGATTAACTAATTAAATAACTGTGGATAAAACCATACAGTTCGACAAAATTCATAACTTAATTGTCAAAATATTTATCTAATTATGTATATTCGGCCATGTCACAGAGTTCGCCCAAGCCGGAGCATACCCCAGCATACCAGCGCCGCCAACAGTCTGGACACACCTGACAAATTTTCGTATTTTAGTTTTCTTTTTTAGACATCAGCTGCTATAAAAATGGGGTGGATTGAATTCCATTTCCGAACGGAATTGAACTCTGTGACATGGCCGATTATGTGGTTTTTTGAAGTGTATTGATTTAATTGAAAGCTATTAAATCAGGCTTGTGTTTGTTAATTCAAACTATTAATTTATATTATTTTTAGCAGAACACAGGAGTCACTATTTTCGAGGGCCTCTGCAATATCTCAATGAATTATTTACTTATTCTGATATTCTCTATTACATAATTCGGTTAAATAGTTGATTTTGCGCAACTATTGGCATGTACATTAATTAGTGTGGGTAGATTTTTGGGATATAGTTCTACGAAGAATTCTAAGCAACAAAGTTGCGTAGAATTCTTCCAACAATCGTTCTATCCCTATGATTTTTTATTTTTTGCACCTATACTAATCGAACCACCCTAATGTACACACCTGAAAACTGGAATAAAAAAACATATGAATGCTGCTGAGATAGTGAACCGATTCGACTTTGTAGATTTCGAGAATTTTCGAAAAAATTTCTCTTTTCAAATAAAGCTTAAGCTACCGTTCCGATCGAATACAAAATCCAATCAGCTCTTAATCTTATCGATTATCGCAAATTTCATTGAAATCGGGAGATGTCATTGACAAAAATTTTCGAAAAGCTCTTTTTGTGACTACTCCAAAATTAAAATTGATTTTCTATATTTGATCACTTGGATAATCGTGTCGCATGCCGTCAATTCAATCTAAGGCTGTTAAATGGCTCGGGAGATGTCGTTTTCGAAAAATTTGGGATATTTTAATATTCAGTATTATGTAGAAGCTATATCTATGCTCCCCTGTGGAATAAATAAAGGAAATAGAAAATGTCTTCAATAGATTTTTTTCTACAGAATTTTAAAGAAAATTGCCTTTGAAAAATTTCCTCAACTCATTTCAGATATCGGATCTTCCTCAGCAAACTGCAACATCCCTAAAATACTCTAGTTCAGGTTATGTTATATTCTGGGCATATCTACCAGAGGCAAGTAATTTCCCTTAAATGTCATCCAGATTTTAGCTCATCATTTCGGAGCTAGATCAACTTTTTCTGAACCAAAGTCTGATAATTCGTGGTTAAATACCAATTTCTCTTTCTTCAAGAATTATGTCAGGCGCGGATACAAGGGAGGGGAAATGGGAAACGAGTAGAAAAACCCAATTTCTATTGAGTTGCTAAAAAAAATTTTTGCAAAATAGTATGTTTCAGTTTCATTGTACACTCACGTGACTAAGGCAGACAATTACTTACGATTATGCGTGACTCAAGCAGTGTCGTCTATCTCTAATAACTGTCAAATAATTTAAGATTCTTAGCATCAATTTTATGCTATTAATTTGTATAAATATGTATTTTTAAAGTTCGTTCTATAACTTAAAAATTAAAATCTGGGTACAATTAATGTTAGAAAAGCACATTTTTTGGTACAACACTACCAACACTATTATAACAACAACACGTACATAATAATACAAAAACAAAACGAAAATGAAGGAGAGACCCTGTATAACCAGTTAAATGTGAATTACGTGAGCCAAAAACGAATCTTAGAAAAAAGTCAGTTAGTTGATGTTGTTTTTAGCCAATATGGTATGGAACAAACAAATACAACAAAAAAAATTATTGTTTAACTTATTTTGTTGTGACTGAAATTCCAACAATAAAAATAATTAAATATTACATTTCTACCACACTGAGCGAGTGAGTGAATGAAGTGTGTAATATATTTTATTAAACAACTTCCTAAACAAAAGCAAAATATTAAACGCAATTGGAATTGTAAAGTTAACGGCCTATTCCACAATGTCGGTCGAATGAAAAATTTGAAATTACAAGCGATAAACAACTGATTTGCGTACCGCTTACAAAACACTTTAATTTTTTATTTAATAACTTTGTAAATAAATAAATTACTGTAAAAATAAAATGGGCTCTTAGTGGGGCACAAATCAGTTGTTTATCGCCTACAATTTAAAAATTTTCCTTCGATCGACATTGTGGAACAGACTGAAAGTTTTCACAATAATTTTAAAGGTGTTTGAGGGAAGGATATACATACATATGATAATAAATTTAGAAATGAAAAATAATAAGTTATAAGAAGTGAAAAATATTATTAACTTATTATTAACTTCAATGAACCTTGTTTTACTATCACGTCGATCACCCGCTACGCTTACGTGACCCCTCAAATAATTGCAGCACAATTTGTACAATGGCCATTTATTTGGTCATAGACTATGTAATTTATGAATTATAGCTGCAAAAAATTTATTTATCAAATAGTATGCTATTAAGGCATTATAAAGCTATGAAGCGTTTTATATAAGAAATAAAAAAAAAGTTTTTTGTTTAATAACAATTCGCTTAATTATGTTATTTTAATTAATTTGATTAATTATCTTTAAATAAGAAAATGAACGTTTTATTTTTTAATTTGAATAACACATACATATGTATGTAAAACCATACCCATTGATTAGTGGTGGTAAATTATTGAGTAGTGGGTACCGAGTATCAAGTATTTGTCTTATTTTAGGGTACTCAGTACAAAAAGTATCTACTCGATACTTTCGCTGCTGTGTTTTTATAATCACATCCACTTTAAAATTGCTGGGGGAAAGTATAACTTTCTCTAAGCGTTAAAAGTATCGAGTAAATATTGAGTACCCAAATGAAAAGTACTGAGTAGTATTGAGTAATTAAAAGTAGCAGAAATTGCCAGCACTCCCATTGAATTTTTTGCCGACATGTGTGACGTGAAAATAAAATCTTACACTTTATCAGACAATCAACCCAGTTTTCTAACATTTCCTTAAATATTTGGCAGAATATTCGACAGAATGACGTTTCTGCACATTTTCTGAAATATTTGAAATATTATCTGATTAATATCACACTAGTCTGCACATTTTCTGAAGGCAATTTAATTTCACATTGTCTAATTTTAGTTTTTGTAATAATTCTAATTTATCTGCTGAATTTTTAATCTTGGACATTCATTGCTCAAGACGAGTCACAAAAGTCTTGCATTTTTTTGATTCTGTGTGCGAATTTTATACGACATTTCTTATAAATTTATAATTTTAGCTTCGACTTAAAGTATGAGAAAAATCCGAAAATTTGTTAATGTCTTTGTCAGTAAATTTTTCGACATTGTTCAGACATGTCAAAAATGCATTTAGGTTTTTCTTAAAAAATTCCTTCAGAATTCGTACAGAACTCTCTCAGACAGACATTGCGACAAAATTTCCAGAACTTTCTCAGACAGAGAGTTCCGCTTCCTTCTCAACAATTCATTCATCATTTTCGGTACGTTTTCCGACCGGCTTCGGGTACGAATTCGGCATCTTGTGCAGACTTTTTGACCGAATTCGGACCGAAGTCATCAAAAAATGTTTACTAGGTATGTACATTAGGGTAACCCTTAAAATTAAAAGTTAGATTTCTCCCAGTTTCACGCACTAGCTAGGTGAATATTGATTAAAAAATGACTGCCAAATTTTCAGATCAATCGGTTGGCGATAAGAATGCTGCCAACCCGCCCAAATTTAGGAAAAACTCAAAATTTAATTTTCTTGCCTCATAGCTTCAAAAACATTAGTTTAACAAAAAAAATTTGTGAGAAGAAAATGATGCTTGTGAAGTCTGCAACATTTTATAACAAATTTTCTCTAAATCTCATAGTTAGCAAAATAAATACAAAATTTACCAACATCAGTTGTTTATTTCAATGCTTCCTTTGTCCTCCAATCTCATGACAACTAAAAACACAAGTTTAGAACGGTTTGGACTGGAACAACTGAAAGTTGTTTCTTATGCAATTTGGTGTGCTGAGTCCGAATCTGCAATCAGTTTATATTTTTGGTTTTAGTTTTCGAGATATACATTTATACATAATATTAACATAACTGGAGAACGGTTTGTTCTATTCAATTGAAACAAAAAACCAAAACTCCAGAGCAATATTATTCAATCTGCTCAGTAGTTTGAGATATCGTGGAACTTGTGCAAAAAAAAATTTTATAATTTTCGTTTGCCTCTTGAGCAAAAGATATATTCCTCCTCATCGTGTTTGGCGATTTTCGCCTTCGACTACAAAATGTTTGTTATAGATTATAGAAAAACGTACCTTACTGTCTTTAATCTATTACAAAAATGTCGTAGTCGAAGGCGAAAATCGCCAAACACGAGAAGGGGGAATATATCTTTTGCTCATTCACGTGTAAAAATTCACAATCTATTAAAAGATGTCATAAGAGGCATACGAAGAATATAAAAAAGTTTGTTGCTAAAGATCATTGAAGCACTTCCAAAAGTTGTCGGCAATATCGCCAGTCAAAGCAAAGAAAAATAGAAACCATTCTCTGCTGTTAACTTTCGATTTTGCAAGACAGTCTATAAAAAATATCACTTACTTTTAAGTTTATTATTTTATTATAATTTTTAGCATTTTTATCACAAACATTCTGTTATAATTCTTGTCTCACTTCTGTTATCGAATTGGCTTACGACATCACTTTGTCAGAAAGAGCACAAATTCATCTAAAATATAAAACAAATTTAAATGAAAATAAAAACGAAAAAAAAAATAATTACGAAAACCAGTTAATCAGTTATTACCCGTATTGCCACAAAAGAGAGTGAGCGAGTAAGTAAACGCATGGGAAAATAAGTTAATGGATAGATACTTCAATACAATAAGATGCAGATACCATATTTCATAATTAAAGCAACTTTATGGAGATGTTAAAATTCAAGCTTAGTAAATAATAAAAAAAAATATTTAGAACTTAAACCAGAAACATTAAGCGGTAAAAAGCTGTAACGTACAACAATTTCAAAGTGTCAGCTATTGCTTAATGTTTTCTTAATGATGAATTATATGTTTAACCCGTTAGTGACCCAGATATAAAGATATTGTAATATATGTCTTTATATATTACATTTTTAAAATTTTTTGCAGTTATACATATCGCTACTAACTAAATTGGATTTCAAATAAATTAAAAGGATACACAACGAAAATTTATTGTTAAGTGACATCTATTGTTAAACTTAGCTCATAACGCAGATAAATAACAGCTCTGAAATTCTAAATAACGGAAGCGGAAGATTAAAAAGCAGATCTCGTTGCATTGGCGAGTCAGTTACGTACCAAACAGTAATGCCAGTCCCGTAATTCCGTTCCTGGGATATTTCGGGATTGACAGACTCATAACAAAAAGCAGCACTTGCAGCACTAATTTGTAAAAAATTACAACTTTGTTACACTTGTTCTTGCGTGCAAACTATTAAAAAATATGGTTGACTAGGTAGGCCATCCGTGGAACTTGCCGCTAATATCAAGAACTTGAAAATTTTTGAAGTATGTAGTCAAAAATCGAATATGTATCATGTTGGTTACGGTTTTCTTGCGGTTAAAGCTAAAAAAGCGATTGTAGTGTACTCGACGAAAAAATCCAAGAATTTATTCGACGGGATCGATTAGAAAATAATTTTTGGAGTAACAAAATAATCTAGTTCTTTTGAAATTTTTGACAGCGATACCTCTTGAACCAAAAAACCGACCTATATTAAATTTACGATATTTGTCGCAGTTTTGAAATTCCAAAAATATAACTGAATTTAGAAAAAAGAATTCGAAATAGCTTTGTTTTTTTTTTGTTTTCGAAGAATGTTGTCAACGATATTAAAACGATTTTGATCATATTTGTGGCATTCGAAGAAGTTTTAAAAAATACTAAATCTGGAAAATCGATATGGCGGGAATTTTTAGAGTAAATTTAAAAACACTTTTTTCGACATTTTTCTATATCGATATCGATTTCAGTAACTTTCCTTTCTAACCGACTTCAAAAAAAAGGAGAAAGGTTATCAATTCGTCATGTCTTTTTTTATGGATGTTCCCTCAAAACTCCGACAATTATAAACCGATTTCGGATTTTTTTTCTTTATTTAAAAGGATGTACTTCCAGATTGGTCCCGTTGAAAAATGAGCGGAGTCGCGCCCAACCGATTCTTATGAAACTCTGCACGCACATTAAGTTTCTGTTTGAATACTACATAATGATTAAAAAAGTGGGCAGTGCCACGCCCATGCAAAGTATGTAAATGATATTTTTCAACAACTTCTACTAAACTGATTCTTATCGTTAATTATATGGTGTTTAGAAAATATGGTGTTTAGAAAAGTGGGCAATGCCACGCCCATGACAAGTAATTATACATTGAAACTACTTCTACTTAGCCGATTCTTATGAAACTTTGCACACACATTTAGTTATTGTTACAATACAACATTGTGGTTAGAAAAGTGGGCAGTGCCACGCCCATGAAAAGTAAATATTCATTTTAACTACTTCTACATAACCGATTCTTATAAAACTTCGCACATACAATTAGTTCTCGTAAAAGAACAACCTGATGATAAAATATGTGGGCAGTGCCACGACTATTTTGTAGTCGGTTTTTTTTTTGCAAGAATTATATATTGTGTACAATGCGTACTGCGACTCACTGACGTAGCAACCACAAATTAATGTGCTCCCACTGAAAAATGTATTGTTCGCAGAAAAGAAGGGGCTTGCGGAACAAGTTCCCTGATTTAATGATAGCACATTCCATGGTAATAACGATAAAACATTGAAACACGTGAGTCAATAGAGTTGGCTTCCCTACTTGTCACCCATGGGTTTCTTCGCTCTCTCCTGTGCTCGGTCGAATAACTTCAAAATGATCTTTGAAGCACCGTCGAATACATGAGACTTGCATTCCATTGTCGGTCGGATATATTTAGATGGTATAAATATTAAGGAGATTTGATAGATTGAAATATCTATTACGCCGTCTTAAAAGCCCGAGACTTGAGACTTGAAATATGTGATCAATCCAAAATTACACTGGATTTTTATGCCTCGAACATCAAGAGGTACTGATTCCTGTCTATATCATCCATAATTACAGATGGAGGAACATGTTCGGCCACTCATTAAAATCGACCCTGTTCGAATGACCCCATTCAGAGATTGTTGTTATTAAGTGCATCATTCATATTTTGCCTCATGGCCCCAATCTCCGGCAGGGTTGGCCTAATACTGAATGAATGCGAATGACAATTGCTGTTATCATTTGTTGTAGAATAGATAACATTAGACGTTTGACATATAAGATCATTTAGAAAAATAAGAAATAGGGTAAGAGAAAGCCTGTAATGTTTTTTTTTCGATACTAAAAAGCAAGTTACAATTTCACTGAAAATATATTCTCGACTTCTTTCCCGATAAAGTACGAGCCGTTCGCAACGAATATGGAGAAAGGTTAAAGCATGATATTTCTGGCATGAAAAAAACCATGACAAATACACCAGTCTCAAGTCAAATACTCCAGAAAATTATGGTTTTTAGTTTTCAAATGTAATTGTAAATATACGTTATTAAATATTCGGCCTTTTATTTAAATATTAAAGAAATTTCTATTTTTCTTTAATTCTTTGTTTATAAATTTCAAAGCCACAGAATTTCGACGAAATTCTTTGTAATGGGTGATTTTATAAGAACTATCGGAAAGTAAAAAAAAAAACACATAAAATTCAGAAAAATGCCTGAAATATTTATTTGGATCGATAGTTGGGTCGATATAATTTAATGTTTGAAGATTATTTCATGCAAATGTTGGCCGCGGCTGCGCCTCAAATGGTCCATCCGCTTAGTCCAATTTTGGCATACTCTTTCCAACATTTCGGCCGGTATCTCACGAATAATGTTGGCAATGTTGGCTTCCAGTGCGTCAATCGAAGCGGGCTTGTCGCTATAGACATTAGCCTTAACATAGCCCCACAAAAAATAGTCTAGAGGCGTTAAATCGCACGATCTGGGCGGCCAATTGACTGGTCCCAAGCGTGAAATAAACTGTTCACCGAACTCGCCTCTCAATTGGTCCATTGTTTCGCGTGCTGTGTGGCATGTGGCACCGTCTTGTTGAAACCACATGTCATGCAAGTCAAGGTCTTCCATTTTGGGCAGAAAAAAGTTTGTTATCATCGCACGGTAGCGCTCACCATTCACAGTAACGTTGTGATTCGCATCATCTTTGAAGAAATACGGCCCAATGATGCCGCCAGCCCATAATCCGCACCAAACGGTTGTTTTTTGTGGATGCATGGGTAGCTCTTGCAATGCTTCTGGCTGCTCTTCACTCCAAATACGGCAGTTTTGCTTGTTCACGTATCCATTCAACCAGAAATGAGCCTCGTCGCTGAACACAATTCTTCGATAAAAAACTTTCTTAACAGAGCACGCATTTTGGTAATAAAATTCAATAATTTGCAAGCGTTGTTCGTTTGTAAGACGATTCATGATTAAATTATAGACCAAACTGAAGATGTTTGACAGTGACACAAGATACAAAACGTGCGTGAGCTGTCAAAACTAGTGTTGCCAAAAAGATAATAGCAAAAAAATCACTCGTTATTATTTATTAACTTTTTATATGTCCTAAACCGTAAAAAATTATGGATAATTATGAGTATTACCTTCATGGTTAGACAAACTGTAAGATAGACTTAACCGATCATATGTATTTAGATTAGTGATGGACACCACTCACGTAATTTACGTGAATCACTAAAGAGTCAGCGTTATTGTTTCGGAATTGGATATATTATTGGCCATGTCACAGAGTTCAATTCCGTGCGGAAACGGAATTCAATCCACCCTAATATGTCAAGCCCTAGCTGAAGCATACCGCAGTATCGTAGCGGTGCCAACAGTCTGAACACACTTGACAAATTTGCGTATTTTAGTTTTCTGTTTTAGACACCAGCTGCTACAAAAATGGGGTAGGTTGAATTCCGTTTCCGAACGGAATTGAACTCTGTGACATGGCCGTATATTTTCTAAATAGTTTTATGACGACTTTTCTGAATCAGAATACAAATTATAATTGCCTGCTTTCGAATTGTATCGCAGAAATTTTGCATTTAGAAAAATTTAATTCCAAAATACAAATGGAAAATTATGAAACACAATTGGAATTTTTTTTTAATACAACTTGGAGGGGAATCTGCTGAAGCTTTTGGGAGTTTAGGTTGTGTAGGAAACTGAAATGTATTGAATTGTATTTGAGACTGAATATTCTTAAAGCAATTGAAAAGGTTGAAGCGAAATTTTTATCGTTTTGGGGCGAAAAATTCCTTTTTCCTCTCGCTAGACGCGCGCTTGTTACTGATACAGTGTATTTTTCGAAAATAAATCACTGATATACTTTCGAAAAATTCTCAATTTAAAAAATTCTAAACATATATTTATATAAAAAGCAGTTGGTAAATTCTGAAATACAATTAGGAAGTTTAATTTGTGGTCGTGACTGAAAATTTACTCATGATCCCATCTTTAACGCAAATATACAGATAGGTACTACAAGCAGCGATATACACTAACACCATGTATTAAACTTACAAACAAACAAACAAACAAACAAACAAACAAACAAACAAAAAACAACAATAAAAAAGGTAAATAACATTAAAGCCCGGCTTTTTTTAGCTCATACAAAACATACTTACACACATGTGTAGTACATAAACATTTAATAATGATGATGTGAGTTTTTGACCTTGATTTTTAAGCCCACTCATGTACAAAAAATGTTCGTATCGCTTGGATGTATGTGAGTTAACTTTTTGTACATTTTCGTACAACAAACATTTAAGCAAACTAGTATGTATGTACTTTTAAAACAAAAAACTTAAGAATAAATGCAACAACAATAATAACAGCTAAATACAACAAAGAATATCTAGATTCTAGAATTCCAAACAACAGCAAAACGTTCGACAAGTCGCACCATCCATCCATGCGTCTATCATTAATATTCGTAACGTGACCAGGCATCTATATCTCTGGTGCATATTTTAAAATACATTTTGATTAATTACTTTTTACGCCTTATATTTTTTATTCTCGGCAGATGGATTTTTTACATAATACAATTCGAAATGAAAATCGTTCGTAGTTGTAGTTTATTTACTTTTTACAACAGTTTTTAAAATTTTGATTTTTTACAATATTCTCTTCACGTGCGGTCTCCACGTAGCAATATTTATTGCCGCAAACGTCAAATTTGATTGCTTATACCAATTGTGTATAACAATTGCTACGTGTGGACCGCAGATTGCCATGAGTGGCAATCCATTGCGCAATGATTACTCTGCTGACTGCTCGAGCAATTATTGCCAAGGAATCTGATGTCACTTTTGTTATGTTTTTTATTTATTTTTGCAAAACAGCAAATTCGGGCAAATATAAAAAGACGTCATTTGAAATTATAATACATATAAGGACAAATACATATAAATTTGTCATATTTTTACATTGAAATTATGTATATATTTTAGGCCCTACCTGCCCCATTAATGTGTAAAATTTGTGAAAAAATTGCTATACGTGTTCTCCGCCTCAAGCAAGAGGCAAAAAAATTAAATTATTCTGCCGACGTTTTTGCTTGTGTTCAGCAATAAATATTGCTACGTGAAGACACAGTGTTATAACAATTGTGTATAACAATTGCTACGTGGGACCGCAGATTCCCATGAGTGGCAATCCATTGCGCAAAGAGCAATCAGAGCTCAGCAATAAATATTGCTACATGAAGACGTAGTGCCAGAATGCTGTTTTTGAATCTGTTGGATCCCTGCTTTTGACAAGAACAATCTGGTCACATTAATCACTAAGCACTCGTGCTACTAACAAGATTTTGTGGTTTCCTGTGGTGAAATATTCTCCATACACAGAGATAAAAATGAGGAGTTTTAGAGGCGTTATAAATGTGAATAAATAAAATTAATATTTTAAGTCAATAACAATAAACAAGATGTTAAATGCGACTGATGAATGCACTAACTAAACGAAAAAGTATTTGTGGATTTTCAAGAAAATTTTTAATGTATTAGTTCTTCTCGGGAATTATTTTAAAATTTCCCCGATTACGAAACAAAATGGAGATTTTAAAAATGTTCTGAAATAAAAACAGCTAATCCTTATGTATTTTCATTTGCTGATTACGATGACATCATTAGTTTTTACCTAACAGCTCTAGTTTGAAAGATATGGTGACATTTAATATTTCCACTTACACCATTTTTTGTATTATTCGCTTAATGCGAATTATTCGCGAACGATCTAAGATAATTTCCGGACTATTAATTGTCACAAAACTCTCTTTCATTTGAGTAGAGTCACATTGGTGAGTATATCAGGATATCTTACTGTCATTACAAGGATGTTAAAAAGCGTGTGGTTTTTGGTTAGTCCTTAAAACTTTTTTTTTAATTTTCGGAAATCAAACTAACTGATCATTATGTATTTTCATCCGCTGACTTCGTAAATAACTTCAGTTTTTTCCTAGCACCTCTTGTTTTAGAGACATTGTGCATTATTTAAGAAATACCTTAAATTTGTCTTTTCTAATGCCATTCAAAAACATTAATAGAATACTAAAATGTGGTCTCCACAATACAGACTATTCTAGAGCCAAAACTAAAGGATATGCATATAAATTTTCTAGGTGAGCCGACCGTCTGGAATTAAATAAAATAATTGAATCAGTTATTTCAAAAGCCGCATAGGCAGAGATGCCAAACAGGGAATCTGGAAATTTAAAAATTTAAAATCCCAAGCCCCGGTGTTTTTAAATACTGAGTCCTGGGTTTTTCTGAATCCCGTTTTTCGCATATAATACATTTCTTAATATTTTATAATTTTGTCGAAAAAAGTTCAAAACAGATAAATAAATTACATGTGACTGATATGTAAATAAATTACATGTGATAAGGGGTTTGTTTGTAAGTGTTCAAAATTGTGTTTGAAGTTTACTGACGATTTGGTAAAGCACCAATGAAATGCATATAGACAATACTTAAATACCAGCAAATAAATTTCATTGAAAACTACTTTGATAATGTTATAAAAATTAATATCTGTATTACTAAATGATTTAGTCAAACAGTTGAAAAATATTGGCCTTCCAAGGAAAAGTAAGTAAAACAAACACATGAACGCTGATAAGGGAGTGATGCGGCCTCCAAAAACGGCATGTCTGTTCTCAAGTGGTGCAATATTAAAACTTGGCTTTTGCCTGCATTCCTTTCTTAATAAAATAAATAAGTCGTTTAAATTCTTATTTTCAATTAACAAACGTTTTTTATTTCATTACTAATCATTTTTTTTTTTGCAAAAATATTTTTACAGCTCAATCAATCGTTTGCATGAGTGGAAACATGACCTTAAACTAAATCTGCAGGGAGTATAGCAATTAATGACATACCGAATTGCTGAAAATATGCCTCGTAAACTTTTAAAATTTCTTATAATATTCGATAATACATCCCTGCTATATTTTCCCGGACAATTTCTATCGGGACGTGTGTTATTGGAATTGCAAGATGATACACCAGCCTTGGGCCTACACTTTCATGTAGTGGGCGAAGGTGTCGTGAGAGCAGGTAATGGGCGCCAGGAACGTGGCACTTATGATAAAGAAAATTATATCGATTTTCGTATGCGTCTATTGGGTGATGTAGATCAGGGACCAACAGTTCTGTCACCTGGCATACATAGTTTTCCCTTTAAACTTGGTTTACCTTTGGGTTTGCCTTCGACTTTTCTCGGGCGTTATGGTTGGATACAGTACTATTGTAAGGCTGCCTTGAGGGAACCTAATGGTTTAATACACAAAAATCATCAAGTATTTATTGTTATGAATCCGATTGATTTGAATATGGAAAAGCCAATATTAGCGGTAATTATATTTTGTTAATGAAATTTTTGTTTTTTTTAACTCATATATTTACAGCAACCCTTTACTTGTGAAGTTGAGCATAAAATGGGAGTGGCATGTGTAGGTGGTGGCATGGTAAAATGTCGTGTAGCTTTGGATCGTGGTGGTTATGTGCCTGGAGAGAGTGTTTTAGTGACTGCATTCATATCAAATCACAGCAATGCCACAATTAAACGTACCAAAGCATCTCTGACAGAGGTAAACTTTAAAGAAAGCCACCAAATTTAAATTCATATATCTATCTAGTTAACTCTATTTTTTTATTTTTTATTCTTAGACAGTAGAGTATTTGGCTCGTGGTAAAGTGGTGCAAACGGAAAAACGTGCTTTGGCGGTATTAGTACGCGGTAAAATACGTCCTGGCGGCAAAGATGAATGGCAAAATGATAGTTTGTATGTACCACCACTGCCTCCGACAAATCTACATGGCTGTCATTTGATTAAAATATCCTACGATGTTTTCTTTGTAATTGAACCCAAATCGCTGGAAAAGGAAATCAAACTTCAGCTGCCCATTGTTTTAGCCACATATCCATTTCGTTCAACCGTCAATGACATTTCAAATACTTGGCCAGATTCGGTGCTTAAGCCAGATACACATTATCCCTCAACATTGCCCATATTTCGACCTTGGTTACACGAAAAACCAGAATCTAATTAAAACTTAAAAATAAATTTTGTTTCTAACCCTGCTTGCATACATACATATTTTTTAATACATATTTGATTTTAATAAGAGTTTTGATCTAAAAATATAAAAGATGTTTGTGTGGAGATTAATATTTTAAAGAAATTTTGCTTTAAAAGCACTTGGAATGCCGCCTACTTATGAAATACTTGAATTTAAAAGCCGTAGTTGAAGAGCAAAAGTAACTTGAAAAACACACACCCAGCCATACATTGATTGTTGTGAAAATAAAATTTTTATTTTATGTGTAGGTTATTTTATTATATGTATTATTAAAATTTATTATTTTTCTATTTTTTTTAATTCTATGTTTTAATAAATTTGTATTATTAATTAATAGTTTGCTTTTTATAGTAAATGCATATTTGTTATTTTATTATTTCGAAAAAAATGGATCCCGTGTGTGATGGAAACTTATTATGGGAAGTTTGCAAAACAGTCAAAAAATTCAGTTGGATAAACTTTTGCCTAAAAATTATGTTTTCTTTTATAAAAAAAGGTATTTTTCTTAAACAAATTATTTCATTTTTGAAAAAAATTTAAGTATGTATATTGAAGTAATAAAAAAGATGTATTGAAGTAATAAAAAAGATGCGCAAAAATTTTGACAACGAAAAAATTACTATTACATATTTGAAAAAAAAAATGCAAAAATCGATATCAAATCTTGAAATTGATTAGAAGACGCTTAAACTCCAAAAAAGTCAAAAACATGGAATAAAACATCTTTCGAGAAAATTCGCATATAATTGCAGAATTTTTTAGAACTCGCTAAAACTTTAAGGATATTGACTTTCCTCGGCAAAAATTGCAAAAATTATGAACATTCGCAAAAGCTTGCTGAAATTTTAAAGTTCCTAAATATGTAAGAAAATCAAAAACTTTGGAAAATAACGCTTTCGCGAAAATAGCTGACATTCGCGAAGAATTGCAAAATTTTAAACAAGCCATACTTTTGGAATGTCAAAAATTCGGTAAAAATCGCGAAAATGTCGAAAATGCGCTAAAAGTTGCTAACAGCGGCATCATAGAAAGTCCAATATTGTTTAAAAATCGCGAAAACTGTTAAGAAGCTGAAAACTTGCAAGAATTCGCTTTTAACGCGAATATTGCAAAAATTCGCGAGAAGTTTCAATATTAGAAACAAGCCTTAAAATTTATTAAAAATCACTAAAACTGTTAAAATGAAAAAAAAAACTCGGAAAGAACACAAAAAGTCTCAAGTTCGCGAAAAATTGCTAAATGTATTGCAGAACTGTAAAGAATAGCAAAATCTAAGTAAATTAGATAGATAGGAAAATCGGGAAAATTCGGAAAAGATTTTAAAGTCGCGGAAATTGCAATGCCTACTAAACGTCTTTGTGTTTGCTGTAATCCATAATAAAAATTTTACAACTACAACAGAACTACATATCAGTTTAGTGGTGAATCATAATAGGGACCTAAGCAATTCCGTCTCAATTTCTGTTTATGCCGCAACGCTTAAAACTGAAACGATAATTATTCAGAAACGAGACGGTGACGAACAACTACGTCTTTCAGTTTCATTTTTCGTCGCCGGTTTCATTGCCTGCGCAACATTAAAAAGGTACTTCTTTTTTAAAGGAACTTTTTCTAAAAAGGTATTTTAAAAAAAAGGTACTTTTTCTATAAAGGTACTTTTTCTAATAAGGTACTTTTTCTAAAAAGGTACTTTTTCTAAAAAGGTACTTTTTCTAAAAAGGTACTTTTTCTAAAAAGGTACTTTTTCTAAAAAGGTACTTTTTCTAAGAAGGTACTTTTTCTAAAAAGGTGCTTTTTCTAAAAAGGTACTTTTTCTAAAAAGGTACTTTTTCTAAAAAGGTACTTTTTCTAAAAAGGTACTTTTTCTAAAAAGGTACTTTTTCTAAAAAGGTACTTTTTCTAAAAAGATACTTTTTCTAAAAAGGTACTTTTTCTAAAAAGGTACTTATTCTAAAAAGGTACTTTTTCTAAAAAGGTACTTTTTCTAAAAAGGTACTTTTTCTAAAAAGGTAATTTTTCTAAAAAGACACTTTTTCTAAAGTTTCTATTTTGAAACACATTTATGTGGAAGAGAATAATTTCAATAAAACGGATAGGAACAGGTAGTGCACGCACTAGTTCGTATATTTGAACTGAGTTTTCCTCCAATATCAATAAAATTTTCTTCAAATGTTTTTTTAAGAACTCGCTTCCTTAAAAAAGAATTTTTCCCATAAAAGTACATGCAAAATTTATTAAATGCATAAAATTGTACAGAATATTTTAAGATAAATATAGTAATACTTTTATTTATCATATTTTTAAGTGGGTAGTGTAAAATGTTCGTTATTGATACATATTTTAATGAATACTTCTTCGTTACATATGTATGTATGTACAGTGTTTCCTTCGATAGCTTTCACTTAATGTTACTTGTATGTGTACGTATGAATTAATACTTAACCCTTTTACATTAAAAACATAATGAAAGAAATCATAACAATTAATACTGCTTCCTATGTAAAATGTTTAAGTAAATTCGAAAATTTCCAATGCACCTCATGCAGAAATTCATCAAATTGTAAACGTAATGCCCTATGCTAGGTGGCACGACGGTTTGTATTGCCGGTTCTTTGAATGACACAACCTTTAAATGAATTAAGGCGTACATCAATTTCGCCGTCTTCGAGCTGCATCAATTAAAATCGTAAAAAAGAACAGTATTAAAAATTTTGTTTCTCATATGAATATTATTTAAATAACATAACACACCTCATCGAATGCGTATATATCCTGGTAGCAAGAATACGATATACAACGTCTAACACAGGCTTTTCGTTTAACGCCCTCAAGACTTTCACAGGCTACGTGATTGTCACAGGTAACCTCGAAATCATGATATGTTAGTTCCTTTTTTTCGGAACATATTTTGTTTTCAAAATAAAAGTTATATCAATTAATAATTATTTGCTATGTATAGAAAATCAATATTTTTTTCTTCCGCTTTATAAAATTGACCTACATTTTTACTTGTTTCCTTGTAGGCATATTCGGGAAAATGAAATGTTGCTGCTTTGGCTAAGGGTTTCCCGTCGGTACCCTTTTCTTGTAGACAATATATTTCGTTTAAAAATTGAACTATTATAAATGTAAAACTTGTAAAAATTGTAAATTGTTGCTTATTTTGCCACATTGTTAGATTGTTGTTTACGCAGGACGATGTTGTTACTAACTATATAATTGAAGTGTCAAACAGCCAGCTATCAAGTTTTTGTTTCAATCACACGTGATTATAATAAGGGTTGTTTAATAAAAGCAACTGTCAGGCTTATTCTATTTTACTTTTTTGAAGTGGTTTAGTTATACAACGAATGTAGTTTGTTTTAAATTCGAATTTAAATCAGTCGTTGAAAATTTTCTTTTCTATAGTATTTTTTAAATGTAATACATAGTTCAGAAAGTACCCTAATCTATCAAACAGAAGCCTTTTTCAAGCATTTTATTGATTTTTGTGCTTACACCTGTAACTTGCAATAATCACTTTGTAATGGTAAAGACTTTCATATCGTTAATAAGAAATGCATTGTTACGAAATCAAAATACAGAATCAAATTTATCGAACAAAAATACAGCACTGACTGACTATGTTTCTCAAAATCAACTTCACAGAATAGTATTAAATTAGTTCATTATCAACTTGATATTTAAAATAACGGAAGTAATTGGGAACAAATAAAACTCAGCAATATCAGTAGTGTAACTTATGGCGTTTTCTTTTCTAGAATGTAAAGTTTTTTACTTTTTATTAAAAAGTTATAATAAAAAAAACAATAATTTCTAATAAATTCACTTTGTCGAAAAATTATTATATTGCAAATTTTCACTGCTACATTTTTTTGTACAAAAGAAAACGCCATTAGTAAACATGTTGAGCCATAACCGAAAAAAAGTTAGCCGACAGTATTACCGAACTTAGATTTTTTGGCGAAAATCGATTACTCACAATCGTAAATAATCGATTTTCTGAAAAAAACCAAGTCCGAAAAAAGTTGGAGGTTAAACTTTTTGCGCTTATGGCTCGATGTGTTGCTGCTTATATCGAAACATTTGTAATCTATAGGAAATTTCCATAAACATTTGCCTATAAACACACTACACATTTAACTAGTTAAGATTAACACAATATTGACTTAACTTACCAGCGCCTGTTTGTAGAATATTTCAAAAGTTCGCTTCCGTACTACGCATTACCATTTTACATCAGTGGTGGACACTTCCAACTTCCTATGCAGTCGCGCATAGGATGTTTTTCATACATCATTACACGTACACTGTGTGGGCGACTCACAGTCTATCTGGTCAGCCGTGAGGCACACGAATAAACATAGAGTGTGTTAAGGTAAGTGATGGCGCCACTGCTTTACACAAATTTATATTACATATTTAACTTTGCTTAATACCTATAAAGTAATTTATTTACGCTATCATTTCGGCATAAGTTGTATACTTGAATAAGCAAATTACGTTTTAATTAGGAATTAAAAAAAATACGTTTAAATATTAGCAATTTATTTACTTAAGTATGATGGTCATCTGATTTTTCATCTAATTTTTATTTTCTTTGCGAATTCAACACGCTACAAATGGAAAATTTTCCAATATTTTAACTCACATCACTTGTGTTGCTCAATAAATATATATTTAAATAATTTTCTTGCTAAAAACTTTTTCACGACATCATAAGGAAAATTAAACCGAATTAGAAATGAAAGGAAACTAAACACAAAAAGGCGCAAAGTAAAACTCCCCAAAGGAGCTGCCAGATGTGTTAGAAACATATTTGCCTTGAGCAACAGTATTTTTTTAACATATTCATGCATACATACATTTGTATGTAATCTCCCTATTTTGCTTTGTCTTCCGCTATACATATGACGTCACTTATAAGTACCAAATTATGTGAATGTTGCTCTTTATTTTGTTTATTTTAATTTTTGTAAATTACATAAGTATACAATTTACATGATAAAGAAATAAATTATTTCAAATAACCATTCCTAATAAAAAAAACTACTTATATGAAAACTAATACGAATTTATACCTGGATTTAATAATATAGTAGTACCTATCTATTTGCACTGGAAGTTTTTAATTTTAAGATTTGTCCCTTAGATAAGTTCTGGCTTCCTCAACCTGAAAATATTTTAACAAAATAAGTCTTGTTTCATCTTTTTTAATATATAAAACTTACCGCTTTGAACCAATAAGAAGAAGGCTTAAACATAAAACTATTCGTCCAAGACATATTGGATCGTGGGGCTATGCCGTGCATATGCAAATGTTTGACACTTATAAAGGGTGGCATATGAAAACCAAATAAAGCATCATTTGTATCAATATTCTTCGATTTTAAAAAATTCGTTAAACCCTCTTCCATGCTATTGACTGCAATAAAACTCCAAAATTTTTTATTTGTATAAAAATGTAGCAGGTTGACCTTACTTACCTAATGGTATATCATCTTTGGTCATGACTTTTAGGCTTTCTATTTGCTTTTTTGTTACACACAAATAATGGTAAGTAGAGGCTGGTTTAATATCCTTAAATATAACATATTCATCCGTTTCAGCTTCAATTACGGTACCGGACAACTTTCCGGCCACAATATCACAGAATACACAAGTGGTCATTGTTTTGTATGTGGGCCGTGAGGCATACGCTATCAGCAGCAGGACTATAGCCAAACCAATAAATCCAAAGCACAAAGTCTTCTTGATGTACTTCCTTTGTATTCGTTCTGTATTCATTTCTACATTTTATTTACAACTTAGTTCCTAATCTATAGAAAATGATAACAAAAGTTGTAGATATAAGTAGTGCTGTAAAAATTATGAACGAGTCCGGCTACTTAGTATCAAGTACCCAGACAATTCTTTTTATATATATAGATATAATCCAATAACCTAACCAATACTGGTCATATCTGGACGGGACAAATGCTTCTATCTATGTAGTATTAACTATTTGACTCCCCGCGAATGTTTTATATAACTCTAAAGTAACTTTTATGTCGAAGATATCCTGAATATAGTTCCGTCATATAATATTACCGTTACTTGTTAAAAAAGTACATACAAGGTATTCCTTGAAACATAGGACCTACTGGAATTTACCCATCAATATACGAAAAACGCTGATACACGAAAGATGCTTGATGTAGTTGCCCACTAAACCTGAGATTCGAAATAAAAGGTACGCTAAAACGAAGAATTTTCGCAACAAATTTGTTCGATAGATGCTCGAGCATCTAAAAAATCGAATGTTCACTAAAGTGAGCTTTTGTCGATAATGTCGCGATAATAAGCGCAATTGCAAAATTTCATAAAATGTGAATGTTCGCAGCATCGAAATATGTCGCGATAATAACCGCAATGGCCAAATTTCATAAAATGTGAATGTTCGCAGCATCGAACTACAGATTTTCGATAATTTCTCGAATGTGTAATTTATATTCATAATTGAATAAAAAAAAATTGCCACGATAGCCTATTGGATGTGTGGTAATGTTAACTTGGAGGTACCGTGTTCCAATCTGATTGACTGCAGCGTAAGTTAATATTTTAAATAAATAAGTATTCCAGTTACATTAAAATAGATAAATTAAAAAATAAAGATAACAATCTTGAAAAACTATTTCCTGCGTTTTTGCGGTATCGATATTTCTTCGATAGCCGTTCTCGAGTGTTTTCTCCGAGAAATGTGTGCGCAACGTTTGAATGCGATATTATTTTCGAATGTTTTGGTTTGCTGGGTGACCTCCTACCTACATATAGAAACACATACGTAGCTATTTGGCACCAAAAAATTTTTGTTTTAACTGTTATCGACCATCAGGAAATAATCTATTTAAGGGGAAAGAAACAAACGAACGCTCAAAGTATACAGAAATTTCGTTTTAACTTCCTTTTTTAAGCACACTTTTGACTTAACTGCACAAAATTATTAATCTGTGTCACTATTCTTTAAAATCCCATAAAATTTCGTTTTTAAAGTGCACTTTCTACACTTGAACTTTTAGGAAAAATGCCTTTAAAACTATTTTCATACAAAAATTCAATCTTAGCTGTATTTTTATTTTGCTGCACAAAATATTTGTTTTCTGTGGTTATTCTTCAAAATACGTGTTTGAGTGCACTTTTTATACACTTAACATATATTTTGGCAGTTTTAAATTATTTTCAAATAAAACATCAACGTTAGCTGCACAAACTACATAAATACTGTTTAGTTTATGAAATACTTTCAAAATAAAGCTAAGCTTAAAATAAAGAATGATTAAATTTTACTCATATAAAAATCAATGGATTCCCGAAATTAAAAAAATATATATTATTTCGTTGTTTAATTGCCGGGATCGCGGGAATTTCTTTTTTATTTCCTGCAATCCCGGCAAACAAAAAAGTCTAAGAATAAAACCCTATTTGTAATATACTCCCAGATATCAATCGAAGGTGAATGTTAATAATAAATAAACCGTTAGTTTTTGAATACATAATTAGAGAAAGAATTATATAGCGACTGTAATTCGCTTTCGATCATTGTACAATTACTACCTGGACATTCGATTTGCTTTAATATATATTTATTAATGTATCCACGGCTTAAATTCAATCTCATGAAATCTTGGGATAACACATACTTTTCCTGATTATTGCTCTTTAATCGGTTCGAGAACAATTATTGTGTCCAATATAATAATATAAATCATATAATATCAACTCTTGATCAATTAATCTTCCACAAGAATGTGTAAAATTTTTCCACTTATTAAATCTCTTCAAGGCAAATTTATTAATTCTACACTGAAATCCTTTTCATTACATTCGCAACAAATCGTTTACTTTTCTGGTATTCCTTAAATGACCAATCTGGTACCTCTCTCTTAATCTTTGACATATCAGTATTTTCTGTCTCTTGATTAATTTGTGTGCAAAAATAAATAAAACATTTTTTCCCTGATAAAAAGTGCAATTTTGTAAATTTTAATAAAATATATCAACAATAGCAAGTGTTTTTTTCGATAGGAATTACGTGAGAACTGTGAAATAAATTTTGAGTTTGCATAAAGTAGTTAAATAACAAAAAAATTCTACAACAAACATTTTGCAGAGGGGCGGATAAAAGCCGCATTAAAAGATATATGCAAAAAATTTTATTGTGGTAAAATGAATGAACTTAAAGCCCCTTCATTAAATTCCCTTTTGGGTTCTGAACGTGGTTCCACGGACAGCTTGCTGGCCGAATCGCTGCTCGATATGGAAGAGGTAAAGATAAATGCAGCTGCATGTGTACCATTAGTGGTAATTCTTTAAATTTCAGTTGGATGATGTAGAATACTCCATACCTCCCACGGGTGCTTTACCTTCTTTGGAGACAGTTTTAAGTGAATTTGAAGCGGATTCCGATATTGCCTCTGAGCTAGGTATACCACCACCTACTCCCACACCTTCTATAGCAGATGAAAGTAGTGTGCGTATGTCTGGCTCTGGTGGTGGAGGCAGTATTATGCGTTATACCATGCTTCAAGGTATTTCTACCCAAGTATCCTCGGCAGCAGATCGCATTAATGCCGGAATGGCCTCGTCGTGCTGTGTCTGTAATCATTACTTTGCAGTAGGTACTTCTCATGGCCATATACTAAATTTTGATATTACACAAACTTTAAGATGGGCTCATCAAGATAAGCACGGTCAAGGAGCGGTGTCATCCATGTCTTATAATCCCGAGTGCAACCGCCTTTTAGCCGGTTTTGCCCGTGGGCTTGTGATAATGCTAGATACTCAGTCAGGCGATGTAATGCGTCAATTGTTTGACGTTGTAACTCCCAATACAGGAGTTTTGCACGTGAAATGGACTTCCAGAGCTGCTATGGCTCTCGCAGCTGATTCGGGTGGATCAGTTTGGTCTCTTAGTTTTACTCGTAAGCTAGGCGTTCGGGGCTGTTCTACACGATGTCTCTTTTCCGGTGCTCGTGGTGAGGTGTGCGCCGTTGAACCTTTGTTAAGTCAGACCAATGAACATCATGATTTAGATCAATATTGCATAGTGGCATTAGCTACATTATCTAAATATTTCATAGTAACCATAAGACCACGTTTAAAGGTCATTAAATATCATCTTTTACAAGGACCTCCCGATTGTTTGCCGGTTTTAGCATGGCAAATGGTTCTTATACAAGCTGCTGATACTACTAGATCCGTGGATCCTGTTTTAGTTGTAGGTCGTGGAAATCAATTGTACTTTCATCAACTATTTATATCACATGGTCGTATTACATTACTCTTACTGCGCCACATAAATATGCAAACAAATCTTTTGTCTGCCCATTGGCTGGGACCTAAATGTGTAGGTTGTTTGGATACTTCGGAAATTTTACATTTGTTAGATGTGCGTACTAGCAAAGAACTAGAATGTATAGATTTGGGAAATGCTGGTATGGTGTATGGGTCGGCGCAGTTTAAAGGTTTGGCAACAGGTGGTAATGTTTCGCCTGCTTTAGCTTTGGCTGGCACACATGCCTGCTACAACTCTTTAGCCTGTCGGGGAGTGCAGTTGTATATATTAGGATCAAAGGCAATGCATTCCATTGGAGTGAGAACTTGGATGGAAAGAATAACATATTTGGTACGTGGATTAAAGTTAAAATAGGGTTTCATCAAGTGTTTTACATAAACCCTAGACAAATATTAAACATATTAGATTTCTTATATTATCTTGTAGGTTAAAAATCAACGATGGCAGGAAGCATGTGATTTAGCTTTAGATGGCTATAAAGCGGCTGGCGATCGTCCCAAACGTAAACAGCAAGCTAAGGAACGTATTATTATGCTCTTTAAAGAGTATATAGCTGCATCTGCACGTGCTCCCGATTACTGCTTGGGTGCCATTGTTAAATGTCTTATAACCATAGGAGAACTTGAACTTCTGTGGACACAATTATGGGAACGTTTACAAAATAAGGAACTTTTTCTACATCACATTACCGCGCACATAGAAACAGATGATATACATCGTGTTAATCCCATTATATCGCAGGCTCTTGTAGAATATTGGCTAAAAATTTCCCCTTCGCAGATGGAAGAAATTATTTTAAAAATGGACTGGACCTGCTTGGACTTAAATCAGGTTCTTAAGGCAGCCAAAAAATATAAACTCTATAAGGTACAAATATTTTTAAATGCCAATGCTTTGCATGACTACACCGTTTCGCTTACTGAGCTCATACCCTTATTGGATTTGGAACAATCCGATTTGGGAAACTGCTTATTAGTTTATATATCGAGTTGTTTGGCTGGACGTGGCTATCCTCAAGGAGATATATCTGAAGACTTAAAGCAAAATGTTAAACATGATGTTCTCAGATGTTTGACTTCATTGCATTCCAGTAAAAGTGAGCCAAATGAGCTGCCATATCCGTATTTAAGAGCTTTATTGAAATTTGATACACGTGAAACATTGAATGTGATATCGTTGGCTTTTCAGGAAAAAGAATTTAATAGTGAGTTGGGATTTCAGCACCGCAAAAGAATTATAAATATTTTGTTGGAAATTATGACGCCAGAAAATAACACAGTAAGTTTTGTGATCATTCCTATTTTATTTTTTAATCGTCATTTCAAACCTTTCATTTCACCAATTTCAAAGTTTGCGATACTTTTTTTAAATTGTAAACAACTTTTTTTATGAAAAATGCACTATTTCACTTATAGCCAGTTTTTGAGTCCATAAATAAAATTAATCAATTTAGTCGAAGGCTTCACCCAATCAAGTTGAAAATGCGTGTGAAATAAAAAAGTTCACGCAACGAAGCGTAGCTCATGTCACGCAAAGTTGATATACGTAACACACATTTACATTACGTCACGTTGCCTAACATAATACTAGGAGTGTTTTGAGTACTTTTCCAGCAATAATTATCCAGTAATTTGTACAAATTGTTGCCAGTTATGTCTGTTTTACACTATCTCACAAGCCGTTCGAATTCTGTAGAAAATGCAAAAATGATCTAATAAGTTTATGGAAATTTTTAAAAAAGCAATAATAACACATTATATCAGGGTTGCATTTTGTGAATAAGTCGAACAGCTTGTGGAATAGTTTAAAACAGGCGCAGGCAATGTGTAGCCGTGACCCACGACGTTTGCCGACTACTTTTCATGTGCACATCCGACAATATACATGTACACAACACAAACAATCAAAATAAACAACAACAAGAGCACAACAGGCATTTCTACCTATCCACAATGCAATTAAACCAGGCGCAGGCGATGTGTAGATGTGAGCCACGACGATTGCCGACTTTTTCGGCTATTTTTAAATTTTACATGTACACGGCCGACAATTTACATGTACACAACACAAAAAATCATTTATACCTATCAACAGTGCAATTAAACACCAACACACACAAACAACAATTTTTTCTCATTATTTTGTTTTCTCTCTGCGTGGTTCTGAATTTTTTCTTATTTATTTAGTTTTCTCTTTGCTTGGCTCTGGTTTAAAAACAGCTTTAACGTGACTTATCACAATTTTTTTTTGTTACGTTAGAAATATATTAACTTAATATATTTCCTTACAAACTGTTATTTGCCGGTTTGATTGCTTTTCTGTTCTTTTCATTTTATTTTCTTTTCAATTCCGATCAACCGTTTTTGCGTGGTTGAGTAACAAAAATACAAATATCCAACCTATCACATGTGTAATATTAGGAGGATAAAATAGTTTACATTAAAGAAAGTCTATGTCTAATTTACAGTGGTCCGAAATCGGATGCCTTCTGAATTTTATAGCCCAACAAATATCGCAATCCTGTTTGCCAGCTGACACTCAACTATTGGAAAAAGTTTTGAATTATTTATCCAAAGAGAGTATAGAAAACGAAAGTGTTCGTTTGCATTCAGAACGCGAGAATGCGTGGCATGAGTTGATCATCAATAATTGTCTCGATGCAATAACGAACGATGAGGAACAATTGGAATTGGCTAGAAAAGCAAGCTGTCATTATGTGGAAGAATATTTGTTGGAAAAACTGCAGAGATACGATAATATTCTAGAATGCTATTTAAACAATCCGTTACGCCATGAAACCATGTTTGTGTATATGGAGCGTCATAACAAGGATGAGAAAAGAAAAATCTATGAACAATTGCATAAACACATAAAACGTGTATTGACAATAGATGCCAAAGAAACGACACGGTTAGTGGATTTATATTTTCACAATAAAATTACGGAATTGTTAGAACTGGTACAAGATGATGAACAAGTTTTGTTTAGTTTTCTAAAACATTTGCAACAAAGAAATGGAATTTTGCCGTCCTCTCAAAAGTTAAAGCTATTACATCTTCTCTGTAAATTTGAACCTTTAGAAGTGGATGAGTTCTTAAAGACAAATGAATGTTATCACACACAAGCGGCCTTAGAAGTGGTACAACAATATGAACTCTCTCCTTCGGCTATATTTCTGGCCGAAAAATTGTGTAATTATAAATTAGCTTTTAACATTTCCTTGGGTATTTTGAAAAGTGCCAAAGTAGAGGATAGAGCTGAATCTGCCAAGTCTGTTTCAGAATTATGTGCTCGCTCTTCAGTTTGTTCTAAATCTTTGCTATCGCCAAAAGAGCGCGAAGATTTGTGGATAGAACTCTTGAAATTTATTCTGCCCTTAGAAGAACTCAAGTGCATAACAAAATCTATGCTTCATGAAGCATCACAGCATGTTGATCTACCCAACTTGGTACAACTCATTATGAATACACGCAATGTTTCGGGTAGTTTTGGTGATATTAAAGAATTGCTTTTAAGTATGTTATATCAATCAAAAGAAGAAACGAATGCCATGGAAATAAGTCAGAAAATAATGGAAAAAGAATTGGCAGAAGTCTTCCATAAATACCACAAAAAAGCCACACGTGGGCTCTGGATAACCATGATGCGATGTGTGGTTTGTAGTCAGCGCTTGTATAATCAATCGGCTATCTTAATATTGGGTTCCTGTGGCCATGCCATGCATGAGCAATGTTCAACGGACTTGTTAAGCAAACAAGACGAAGATCTTCCAGGTGTTTTGAAAAATGACGATGAATCGTCATCGGATGAGAATTATCTACAATGTCCTTACTGCCTTAATGAAATCGATATTAGGATATTTGACGCACCTCTTCAATTAGCCAATCCTAGTCATAATGTTATTAATTACAGCGATAATCATGCGAGTTATGACGATGCAACTGCTACTCATAAACCATCGAGAGAATTGGGAGTATTACAATTAAAATCACCACCTAGAAAGTTTTAATCTTTGCACTTCTTATCAATGGAAATAGTTGTAATACGTAAACTTAAACAGTTTGAGAGAGCTGCACTTGTTATTATCGACTATTTTTCTTTTTGTACTCACAGTGAATAAACATGTCTTTAATTTATTGAACATTTTAAGCCTAATGTTTAAATATTGTATGTAACTATTTTTACTAATTATTTATATCTTTCCAATTGTTTACTATAAAAAAATGTTAGTTTAAAATTTAAACAGTATTCCTATTAAGACTCTTAGTTGTTATACACAATGGTTTTTCCTGACAGGTTTATACCACAAATAACTAGATTGATCAATTAAATTTATTTAGTACAAGCTATTGTATTTTCATAAATCTGCTATTATCTACGTTTAATATACATAAAAAATTAAGTAATAACTCCATGTATATGTACTTTATGTAATAAAACAAAAGATATGAAAATAATCTCAACTGACAAAAAATTTTATTTTTAATAATTTCGAATACGGAACACATATTCATCATATAAAACTCAAGACCATGTAACTAAAATTTGGAGTTTTACAGGAGATGGAAAAAAAGTTTATAAAATAATACAAGTGATAGTGGCTATGTTGTTTTCTTTTGATTATAATTTTGCCGAGCCTAAAAATTTATAGGAAAATGTGTTTCGATATAATATACAATAATTAACTAAAAACCAGATTTTGAAATTTTGTTACTTAATGGTTTTACGTTTCATGAAAAAAGGGCGATACAGCGAAGAGTTAGAAGACTGAAATGTTCCATAAAACTGTTTTTTACATAAAAAACTGAACGCACCTTATACCCAAAATGTAAAGATTACAAGATTTCCTATACCGATTCACTATAACAATTTGCAAAAGGGGTAAAGTTTTACACGTAAACATATTTTGTTTGATCCCTTCTAATAGAATCAGAGCTATCTATGCTCGTTATGGTGCGATAGGAGGGAAGAAATTTTATTTCGTAATAAAAACTAAGACTACGTTGCAATAAAGGAGCGATATGTTGTGTTCGTATGCCACAATCATTGAATAGTGGTTAACCATACAATTAAAAAATAAATTAAGTAAAGTGCGACTTTGGCTCGTACACGAAGGGCTCCGTACGAATACACATATGTATGTATATCCCTCTTTGTTTTTGCCCCTTTCGTCATTTTGGCAGTTTTTTCGTTGTGCTTTCTTGTTTAATTTTAGTTTTTTATTTTTTAAGTATTTTTCGTTGTTTTTGGGTTTTTTTTTTGGTTTTTGCGCTTTTTCAATTTTCGTGATTTTTTTTTCATTTTTTTCTGGCGATTTTTCGTTTTATGCAATTTTTTTGTTTTTTTTTATAGATTAGTTTAGTTTTGCCGATTTTTTTGGATTTTTTGTATTTTTGTAACGTTTTCACTTTCCCACAATATTTTTAGTTTTAGCGATTTATTTTAGTTGTGGCGATTTTTTCAGTTTTGGCGCTTTTTTCGTTTTTGGGGATTTTTTTCAGTTTTTTAGATTTAGCGATTTTTTTGTTTTGACACTTTTTTTCGTTTTAGCGATTTTTTTTGGTTTTTGGAAATTTTTTTAGTTATGGCGCTTTATTTGGTTTTTGCGCCTTTTCTCGTTTTTGTGATTTTTTTTTTCATTTATGGCGATTTTTTAATTTTTTGATGATACATTTAGTTTTAGCGATTTTGTAGTGCTATTTTCGTTGTGACGACTTTTTTCGGGTTTTTCGGTTTTTTTAGTTTTTTTTGCGATCTTTTTAGTTTTGGTGATATATTGCGTTTAAGCGATTTTTTTTTAATTTTGGTGCTTTTTTCCTTTAAGCGTTTTTTTCGTTTTAGCGGTTTTTTTCGTTTTGAAATTTTTTTAATTTTGGATTTTTTTATTTTTAGCGTTTTTAAAAATTTCATGATTCTACATCCTACGGGTTCAAAGATGCAGTATATTGTCTAAATTACATAGTCAAAATTACATTAACTGATAGAATACCCTTTAATTTTTATTGCTTTAAATATCGGTGTTAATTGGTGTAGTCTATTATACAGACTACACCAATTAGCACTTACTTTGAAAATTTAAAGTGTCTATACATAATAAGTGTCTTCATATTACATTACTATTTCAACATATTGCGTTGCTCGCTTTAGAACACCCTTTAATTTTTAACTGTCATATATTTGTTGTTGTAGCGGCCAAAGTTTTACATATTCTGTGAAAATTTCAGGTCCGTAGCTCCTACGGTTCCCAAGATTTTCCCAAGCAGATTTTCTAAATTACATAGTAAAATTACATTAACTGATAGAACACCCTTTAATTTTTATTGTTTTAAATATCGGTATTAATTGGTGTAGTCTATTCTAAAGACTACACAAATTAACACGAACTTTGAAAATTTAAAGTGTCTATATATAAGTGTCTTCATAATACATTAGTATTTCAACATCTTTCGTTGCTCGCTTTAGAACACCCTTTAATTTTTAACTTTCATATATTTGTTGTTGTAGCGGCCAAAGCTCTACACATCCTGTGAAAATTTCAGGTCCGTAGCTCTTACGGTTCCCGAGAAAACAACCTGTGACAGACAGACGGACAGCGTAGCGAAAACAATAGGGTTCCTTTACACTTTTGGTGTATCGGAACCCTAAAAAACTGTATTCATTTAATTTTTTCTGTTTGAAGATCACCTGTTTTTATTAATTTTATGAAAAAGCACCTGAAATGAAAAACTCACAATAAAAGATATAACAAAATACATGTTATTTTTTTAAATTTCTTTACCTTAAATAAATTATTTATTACGAAACGTTTATCGAAACTTCTTTGTTAATTTGTTTTATACAAATTATTATAATATTGAACAAATTCGCCGCACTGTTCAGCTGTAAGAAAAATAAATAAAAGAATAATATAAATCTTATTGAGTGTTGAGAAATCGAAAATTACCCTTTAAAAACTCTATTGAGCCATGTTGTTTTAAATTACACATTTGAAAATATTTAAATACACTATGAAACGTCATATCATTTTCAGATTTTTGAGCCGCTTCCAAAAATTTTCTAGCCGATATGCGACCAGCATCACTAGTGTTAATAGCCAGACGTAAAGCATCCATAACTTTACCTTGACCCAATAAAACTTCTATGATAATCTCGTGAGCTTTTATTTTGGTTAACATGTCTAAGGCAACTTGTGAAACAGCAGGATCTTCATTGGAATGCGATAATAAATAACAAGCTATAGCTTTGGATTCCATCAGCAATGAATACTCTGCCAATCGGCGGAGGGTATCGAAACTTTTGTTTAGTATCAGTTCATTAATTAACATTTTACTGAGATCTTCTTGAGCAGCTATATTATGTTTGCAAAGCGATTGTAGATAAAGTAAAAGTATTGTTTGACACTGGGGTTTTTCTACAATCGATTGGAAGACTTGTGAATGCATATCAATTTGTTCGATCAGGACTTTTGGCGGAGCGGGTAATTTGGGTGTGGTTTTAACATTTGAGGGCTGTGCCGTTTGATTTTGTACCTCTAATTGTACCCAAGACCTGTAGGATGTTTATAGGTGTGAATGCTTGCTTGAGAGAATAGTGGAATTTCACTTACGCATATACTTTATTGATTTTACTAAATATAGTTTCCAATACCGGCAAAAATGCTCCATTATATTGATCATCAACTAATTGTCTTATAACTTTTAGCAGAGCCTGTTTACCATTGTTACGTTGTAAAAGTAATTCTGTAAGTCTTATTCTGTCGGAGATTAAAGTACACAGTGATTCAATGTCTAAGTACAGATACCACATGCACCCTAATTTGGCATCTATAACGATATTGGGCTGAAACAGTACCCAATTTGTAGAATCTGGAAAGGTATTAAAACGAAATTTATGTAAATAAAAAATTAATTTTTCTACCTTTGTTTATTTAAAGAAATAAAACTATTTTTATGCTCGCTCAAAAAGCTTTTTATTGATTCAAAGTGTTCTTAAAATATATAAAATTTCTGTTACTTACATAATTCACATTGTAAAATTTGACCATCCGGCATTAAACTGGGCAGTTTCAAGGCAAAAGGTCTTATAGATCGACCCGCTGTGATAGGAGAATGATATGTTATATCACTTACAACTTCACCACTAAGAGAAATATCAAACAGCAATGATGTAGCTGAAGCCTGATGATGTACTACTATCAAATTGTCCACTGTGTTAATGGCAAAACGTCCTACCAACCCCAAACGTAGAACATGACATTTACGCGGAGCCAACCCTGGACCATTTAGTAAATATACCTCCACCTCCATCATGCCTGATGCGCCAGCTTGCAAGATCAATACAGCCATGATACCATAAATTTGCCCTAAAGTAACTTTACTCTCTTGGATTTCGCGATTTGAACTACCCACTTCAAAAAATATTTCATATGAATACAAAAATAGTTTATTGAAACAAGAGTCTACTTACAGTCTAACTTGGGCAGTTTCGTTATAGATTTTTGCTTTATTAATACTGGTATTAACGAACTATTACTATCAGCCGTACATAGCACAGCTATATTTGCTTCAGAGCACCAGGCAAACCATTTAATGCTCATACACATTGCTTTTAACGATTTCACTTGACTTTTTTCAGTTACTATGGTAAATATTTCTACACCTGAATTCGATATCAATGCACATTCTCTATTGTGAACCCATACAAAGCCATAAATTAAAGCTTTCACTTGATGTACTATAATTTCCTGCAGTATTGGTTGTTCGCCTTGAAAGCAAATAAATTCTACAGAATTTTCACGTCGTTGTACCGCAAGTATTTGATTGTCTGGTGAAAATTTTATAGAACGTATAGCACCACGATCAGTCATACAAAACGATATGATTTTTTCCTCGGTGGGTCCTTTGACGACGACACCGGTGGCACCGCCTGACCGAACGGCGAAAATCTGAAAGGGTTTAATGTTGGGTCAATATCTTTTTTGTTTAAATTTCGAAAAACATTTCGATAGGAATGGCTAAAATTTAAAAGAAACATATATTGCAATATTTTCGTTTTTTGATGGCAATCGATAATGGTGACAGGTAATAAGGTCAATGGAAATAAAGTCAATTGACATTATTACCCACCATGGTAAGAAATAAAGTCAATTGACCTTATTGCGTTTTCAAAAGTGAAATAAAGTAAAAAAAAATTGGAAATAAAGTAATTGCTCTTATTTCCCTATTCAAATGGAAATAACGCCAACAATGCTTAATGTATGTCGGCCTTAAGGTTTTTTAATCTCAGTATATCGAAAAGCGGCTTCGCTTAAATACTTTTTTCTGCTCAGTATATTGAATAGCGGTAAAGCATGGCTAAGCAGAAAATCTTAGTTCAGCGAAGCCGCTTCTCGATATACTAGGCCGGCTATGCAAACATCTTTAGTCAGCGAAGCCGCTTTTCGATATACTGAGAGGAAAAAAATTTTAATCCCGGCCGAAGGCCGGCTACGTAAAGAATCTTTAGTAATAAAAATACAGTTTCTTAAAATTTGTAATTATAATGGAAAAAACTAATAAAACATGGCTGATGATTTCGACTTGGTACATTCAGATTATCATTCATTACGAAGTATCGCGCTGCTATGCAAATTAATTATTTAAAAGTGCAATAAAGTCAATTGACTTTATTTTGTTTTCGAAAACGTACTAAAGCAGAGACCGAACCGTTATAAGAAATATGCAAAAAAGTTGAAAGATAACTGTTAAAATATGAGAAATTGCTCATAACTTTTATTTTCAACTAGATGTGCCCGCTCGCTTCGCGCGCTTGAATGTCGCTTTATGACTATAAAGTGTCTGCAAAATATAATAATCGGCCATGTTCTGTATTTCATATGGAATTAAAATGTGCGGAATTATCAAAGCATTGTTGTTGTAAATTAATATTTATAACAACAATGCTTTGATAATTCCACACATTTTAATTCCACATGAAATACAGGACATACCCGAATATAACGTTCTTTACATATTTTTTAAAGTTCCCGTTATACAAAATAAGCAGTGCTACCTACGTTGAAAAAAACAAAAACATCTTTCTAATTTCTAACAACATTTATATTAGTAAAATTCGGTATATTTTCGTTTTTTTCTATTTTAACTTAGAAATAAGATATTTTATCGCGGTAAAAAGTACCCTATGTTTGAATCAGGACTCTAAAGTACCTCTATACCAAATTTCATGCAATCGCTTCAGTGGTTTTTGCGTGAAGCGTGTTCGGACAGACAGACAAAAATGCCAAAATTTGGTTTTTTGTTCTCTATATCGATTACTGTTTACGCCACCACAAAAATTTTCAACAAATATTTCATGTACAGACACGCCCTTTTTAAAGTTTTATTATATGTTTAGACTTATATTTTTTTACGTTGCTTGATAACAGTTATTATTTAAAAATAATTGTTACCGTTGCTCATAACTGTTATTTTCAACGTTTATTTATTTACGTTACCTAATAATTTTGTTTTCAACATTTATTTTATTTTGTCATTCCCTACAATTTTAGCGAATTTTAATATATTTAAAAATTTTTCGCGAATTTCGCCATTTTCGCGATAAAACTGATTTTTGGCTAGTTGCTGAGTGTTTTACAGTTTAATCAATGCCAGAATTTTGTTATCTTGCCGATTTTAGCAAGCATTTGCTAATTTTCGTCATTTTCGCAATTTGCTCAGAATTTTTGGCATTCCTTACATTTTTAGCGATTTTTAATAACTTTTGAGAATGTTTAAAATTTTGCAAATTTTCGCGAACTTTCGCAAAGGAAGTTATTTTTGCCAGTAGCTAGCTGGCTTTTAAGAGTTTTATAGATTTTTAATCAATATTAAACTTTGCTATCTCTCCACTTTTTTTTAATTTTTTACATTTTTAGTGGTTTTTAATCAAATTTTGGGATTGTTTCCAATTTTGCAAATTTTAGCGATATACATAACAGATTTTTTTTAGCTTTTATCATTTTCTCGACGTTGATTAAGTTTACGTGTTAATGCGCAGTGACACAGAACTTTGCTTAAGTGTTTTGCAACTGATGCTTTGCCGCTTGCCATTGTTATTAAATAACGTAAAAAATAAATCTTGAAAATAAAATTCATGAGCAACATAAAAAATTATTTTCCAATAATAACTTATTAGGCAAGGTAAATAAATAAACGTTGAAAATAAAAGTTATGAGGAACGGAAAAAACAAATTTTCAATAATAACTGCTATGAAGCAACGTAAAAAATATAAATTGAAAGTAAAAATTACAAGCAACGTATAAATATAAATTTTACAAATAATTATTATCAACTTTTTTAATTCAAAAATAATTTTAATACTTATTTTTGGTCTCTGTAATAAAGTCAATTGACTTTATTTCCATGTTCAACTATCGAAATATGCAAATTATCGTTAAAAAAAGAAAATAATAATAAATTTTAAAGCAATTTCTAAAATATTTGAAACTTAAAAAACCTTGAACTTTTGGGAAACCTATACTACTTCGGCTTATATTATTTTTACTATTGGTTTTTTTTTTCAACTATGAAGTTGTCAGGATGTTTTTATCTTATTGTTAACCATATAAGTATTATAAATATTTGTTATGTTTTAAATTTTTTATTGTTTATTTTTAAATGGCTGTTCATACTATACTGTAATATAATTTTATTGGCCAAAAGGCTACATGTATTACAATGGAATAATAAATGAAATGAAATGAAAGATAGGTTATTTCTATATTAAGGTAATGATATGTATGAATCCTGGCGTTGTAACATCTTTTCTACAAAAGATGTTACATTTTTGCCCTTTTTAATGAAACTCCCTTACTAAAGGAAATTGTTGCTTTAAAGGAATTTTAACAAAAAGTAAAATATGTAAAATTTTTTGTAGAAAAGACAACGCCATCAATTTCGTAAGGGCACAAGCCAAAACGGTTGTGAATGCAAACACAGAAGCAATGAACGGCATTGTATGTGTTCCATTAGGAGCGTCATTTCATTTACAGCTAACGATGAGTGAGAACATCTGTTGATGCACAGGTTTTTGGGCGTATTACCGTTGAGTCAAAAACGTATGCTGTTTCACTGATATTATTGAGACGCCCATATCTTGCTTGGTACTCGAAGAGATTGTAAGCGAAAATCAGGTATGGAATCGCATTGATAATGAAGTTTTAGCTTTCTCACTTAGAACTACAATCGTGAACAGTTCCTATTCAACGACTTAATAATAATAATAACTACAACTTGCTAACAAAATTCAAGTTAGAACTTGAAATTGGCAAGAATCGTCTCATATTTCATCCCATTTCATACATACACATACCTGCTTATTGGAATCATCAAAAAACACATTTGTCAGTTGACTGACGGCATCAAAACGTATTGGATTTTTCGATAACTCAATATAATGCATGGACGTTTCCATTTTACATTAAATAAAAAAATTTGAATTTTTTCTATTAAAAATACACCTTGTAAACAAAACAAAAGAATTATCTAATGACAATTTTAGATAATTCTACTTCTTAGCGGTTACATTCAGCTTGAAATGATAACAAGTACACAGTTGCATAAAGCGTACTAGAACGAAAAAGGTAAATAAACAAGAACAGCTGGTCATATATAAGCAAACGAAATAAAAAAGCGAGCAATTTTTAAAAAACTATAGCAAATAGTTATTTAAAATGTCTAATTCAAATTTAAAACTTGTACTTTGTCGCACTTGCCTAGCGACCCTTTTACAAAATAATGGTTACAATATTTTTAATACGCTGGATCTGGCCAATAAAGTAAAGCTTTGTTCTGGCCAGCCGGTCGAAATCACAGATGAATATCCTGAAAACGTTTGCCTGAAATGTTATGAACAAATTATACTGCTTTATGAATTTCAACAAATGTGCTGCAAATCTTTGGACACATTTCGCGAAATAATGGAAGCAAAGGAATCTTTAAGAGAAGAACGCCGCAAGAACAATATTCAAACGGAAACTCAAGCTCAGGATCCTTTAAACGTAGATCATAAAGTGTCAAGTTCTTTAAAAGAGAAGTCTATTAAGTTGTTAGATAATAAAGAAATTTTAAATGAATTCTTGGAAAAGAAAATTAAAGGCAGGCCTCCAAAGAAAAAATTGGAATATCGAGTGCCTAAGAGAAAAAAGATGAATAAAAACTCAAGTAGAAAGGACGGAATGAAAGATGAGTTGAAAGAATATTTACAATTTGATACAGAAACCGCGGTATGCTTGGAAAATGAAAATAGCTCTGCAGACAAAGAGTCCTCGCATGAACAATCTTTCACAAATTTAATAAAGGGATCTGATTTAAGCCAAGAATGTAAATATAATATAAAAGAAGAAAAGGTACGAATTGAAAAATATCCTTTGGTTTTATTATATCACTTTCAAATTTCCTCTTTCCTCTTAATTCAACTGGTCCTTTCGGATAATAATGCTATATGCCGGAAATACTACATGACATATTCTTATAGTTAATTAATTTACTTACCTGACTAATCGAATTGTTTTCTCTTATATTTGAAAAGTCTTTAACAGATGCGGAAAATAGCTCTTCACAAGAATTCATAAAAGAAACACAAAGCCATCAATGCAATTGCTGCAATAAAAGATTTAAATCTCTACTAAGACTAAAAGCTCATACAAGACAACATGATGGATTAACTCCCTATGCCTGTACCTTTGAAGGATGTGAAAGTTCATTTGATAGTTGGTATTTCTACAACAAACACCAAAGGAAACATACTTTAATACAAGAAGAAAGTTTCAAATGTGATGTGGACAATTGTAAAAGAGTGTATAAGAGTAAATCAAACCTTAATGTACACAAACGTAAATTTCACAACTTGGGCCCACAACTTAAAACACATATGTGTGAAGTTTGTGGCAAAGTATTTAAATCTTCGGCTGTATTAAATGATCATCACTATATACACATTGATAAAACACAGCTGCCTTATGCCTGTGAAGAGGAGGGCTGCACCAAACGCTTTTCCAATAAGGAAAAGCTTAAAATTCATAAACTGCGTCATGCTGGCATAAAAAAGTTCTCATGTCCCTATTGTGGCATGCGTAAGACTACACGCAATGAACTTAAAATTCATATTAACTATCACACTTTGGAAAGAACTTATCCTTGTCGGTTTTGTCCTAAAGTTTGTA
This sequence comes from Panzeria rudis, assembly GCA_956483635.1. Lineage (NCBI taxonomy): Eukaryota > Metazoa > Arthropoda > Insecta > Diptera > Tachinidae > Panzeria > Panzeria rudis. The sequence goes on from OY101448.1 coordinate 178,000,798, forward strand.
ATAGTGCTGGTAACTTGAAAATGCACGTGAAAAATATACACGAGAGAGCCAAAGATTTTGCATGTAGCTATTGTGAACGAACGTTTGCTAAAGCCGACACCAAGAAGTATCATGAAATGACACATACTGGAGAAAAACCTCATGAGTGTAAAGAATGTGGTCGTAGGTTTCTCCAACCAGCCGCATTGAGGACTCATCGGAAGATTCATTTAAGGCAAAAGGCAAAGTTGGCCGAAAATCAAAACTCTAAAGAGTCGATTGTAATAGAAGAACTGCAGAGTGTGGTGGAGAATACGGATGAAGTAAATTCATTAACGTAGTCTATTGCAGCTTAGATTTTAAGTGAGTCGGTAGAAATTAGATCAATATTTACTAAAGAAATATAAATGTGTGTTGTTTACAAGAAATAAAGGAATTTACTCTGTATTTCGAATCGAAAGCAAATGCTTTCGAATTGCAATGTAAATAAGATACAAATTCGAACAGTTTCCTTTTCGAATCGAATTACAGAGTAGCCCCACGGACTTTTTATGATTCCCAATTATTTTTTATTACTGAAAAGCAATTAAGCTGTCTTCTTGCTATTTTCACTTTGAATTTTCTAAATCATTCGATTAACAGAATAAAGTTGTTAATTTTAAAACTGAAGTGAAACCGGTCGTTTTGCAGCACAGCGGAAAGGAAAATTTAGATATATATTGTTTATTTTTGGTGCCAAGTCTGAATAATAACTTTTATTAATTGAAATTATTTATTTTTTTCATCATGGCGTTAAGTTCGACTCTCATACAACATCAAGAATTTGTCTTTGTTTTTTTGATTTGAAAAATCTTCTCAATAAAAATAATTTAGTTGTAAAATTAAATTGAACGAACTAAAAAAAAACTTATTAATATTAATATTAGCTCTGTTTGTTTCCTTATATAAATGTAGTAACTTGTAGTAGATAATCGAACACAGCTATTATTAACTCCCGACCAAAAAAAAGGGGTGTTATAAGTTTGCAGTGTGTGTCCGTGTATCTGTGTGTCTGTACGAGTCCACGTACAGACCAAACGGCTGGACCGATTTTGGTTTAGTTTTTTCTGTTTGAAATCTGTTGAATATCTTTTGTAGCTGTATCCTGTTGAATCTGCGTGTCCTTGACACCGTAGCTCAAAAATGGGTAGAACGATTTTAATTTAGTAAATTTTGTATGTAAGGTGACTTGATCCAAAATCTTCTGACTTATGTTTAAAGAAAATTGGTCCAGCCGTGTTGAAGTTATCATCCATTTTCTTCGGGGGGTTTTAACATTTTCAATTTAATGTTATTTCTATTAATATGCTTTCTGAGGTTATTTTTTCTATTTTAGGAGCCGGGGAAAATAGAACTTACTTATATCGATTAGCGGCTGTTCATTTTTACTAGCGAAAATTTCTGCAGTAAAAATTTGTAAATACTCAGTCATGAACTGTCACTTTACTCTCTCAATTTGTGTTCTCATTTACTGTATTTTGTGTAAACGAACGCAATTAAGTAAAATGCACAACAGTTCAGTAAAAAATTGTAAAACTTTTGGGTACTCGAACGCACATAATTTTGTAATAAAACTTTTTTTACTATCGGAATGCCCGATAATTCCCAAATTCGAATCTGAGGCAATTGGCATGCAAGATTCGGTATGCAAATCCACTTTCTGTTTCACTTAAAAATCCAGTTGTTGTTTTTTTGTAAATAAGTATTTATTTGTGGAATTTTTTGCTTAATTTTTTTTCTTGTTAATATTTTTTCTTAAATGTGTATAAATAATTTATTAAATTTTAAATATTTTGCAGCTATACATAATTAGGCAATTCAAAGTGGTGCCATATCACTCCTATTTTTCATATTTCATATTATTTTATGCATGCATAAAATTTTATTGAAAATTTTCAAACAAAAAATTTATAAAATTTTACACATGAATGGCATGTGTTTTAAAAAAATCTATTTCATATTTATAATTTTCCTTCAAATTTTGATGTTTAAAATAAAATAAATTAAATTAAAATGTTGAAAATAAATAAAAAAACGTGTTTGTAAAAAATAAAAATGTAAAAGGCATCGCAATTTAATACGAGCCGATTTTAAAATTAACTTTTCGGGAAAAATTAAAAAAGTTATAACCGTTATGAGATATACGCCCATGTTCTGGAAATCGCATCGGTTTCAAATCGCTTACGGTTTGAAAAACGAGAAACGCATTTCAGCATGTTCTGAAAACCGCGCGATTTGCTAGCGTTTTGCTGTTTTCCGAAGTTGTGTACGAGCATTTTCAAATCGAAAACGCCAATTTTAAGCGATATGCGTTTTTCAGAACATGGGCAATAAGCAGTTCAAAACATCCGATAGTGTTTAAATACAAAATACGGGATAGAACAGTATGCCACCTCGTTTTGAATTGCCCAAATGTTTCTTATTTTCATTCGTTTTAGTATTTAATTACTGAAATATTCAGGCCTGTTCTGTATTCCATGTGGCATAAAAATGCTCTGAACTATCAACGATTTGTTGTTACAAACGAATATTTATAACTAACAACAATGCTTTGGCAATTCCGAACATTTCGGATGAATTCCAAAACATCAAAATACATTGTAGTGATGCGACTTTACTCTGTTTACAAAAACAAAGCAAGCAAGATTTTGCATCACTACAATGTATTTTGATGTTTTGGAACTCAGCCTTTTATTCCGCATGGAATACAACCCGATTAAACACTATAAATAATATGATTCAGAATTTAGATTTCTCTTTTTAAATTGTATATTTTACTCTGTAAATGTGAATAATTTTATTTGTTTTTCTATGTTCTAAATATTTCTAATTAATAATTTCTTTGCTTCGTTTACATAAATATTGTATTTTGTTTTAAATATATTTAAAAATTGTTTTCAACTACTTAAAGGCTAAACAAAGATTTTGAATGATATACAAATAAAACGGTATATGGGTAAATCCTGTGTTGCGGACGTTACATTCGTAAGAAAATATTTTTGGTGCGATACATAGAAAAAATTATCACAAAAATTTTCAAACAAAAGTTTGTCTAAAAATAAATTTCATTTTCAGTACATGTTCTTTACTGAATCAGTACATTTTTTATTTGACTTTTATTTATGACGCAAACACCAAAAACAACAAGTAAACCTGGGTTTATGTGTCGAAAAAAATAACCCTGATGACGGCATACACACAAATAACAACAACAACGATAGCAAAAGGAATGCGATTGTACAAAGTTTGTTTACTGAAGATTTTTGAGTCAATCAATTCATTAATATCGTTCCATTAATTCTCATTAATTTTTTTTGAGTCTTTAGATAAACATTCAGACTTGAACACATTTAACAAAAGTGAAATTTCATAAATGCCTAATGGATGATGATGATGATGATGACCCAGACAAAAATTTTGTTTGATATATTACAAAAAATCCAGTAAATATTTTTGTTTGATTAATGGCCCTTTTCACAATGGACGATTAAAAGTTAACATGTACTTGAACGGCAAGTTCGGCATACAAAACTTGCCGTTAAAGTCCACGTTAACTCTTAATCATATATTGTGAAAAGGGGACCGTAAGTAAACTATTTTGTTTAATATTTGTTAGTATTTTTAGACTAATTGTTTTATAAATTCTGACAAAAATATTGTTTGATATTTTTGAGAAAATCCAGTAAAACTTTTTTTTGCTTTATTTAGTAAATTGTTTTATTTACAATTTGTAAATATTTTTTGACAAATTGTTTTATAGATTTAAACAATTTGTACACTGAAAAAAAACACGTCATTTTTTCAATGTTTGTAGGTCCGTTTCTAGACAAAATATTTACTATTTCATTGAATTCCTTTACTGAAAATGAAATTTGGTTTTTCTGTAATATTTTCATATAACCTTCTGCCAACGCAATTCTTAGGAGTACTTTTAAAATACATTTAATTATTTACTAAACTGTTTTTGAGGTACAAAATATTCGTGCCGAAAATGCCGTTGCGGACGTTACAAAAATAGAAATTGGTTTGAAGGTTAACGTTCATTTGTATAAGTTTTAGCAATTTTTGCAACTATTACGGACGTTACGTTACAGACGTTACATTATACCATCTATAACTTTTTAATTTTACAATTTACAACAAAAATGTGTTAAGTGGAGTTGTAACTAATATTCAGCTTGTTCATACAATCCGATACGGAATTGGATTGGAAACGCAATTCCAATCCAATTCCAATTATGAATGGGTTCATGAAAACGTAACGAAATTGGTTTGTTCAAAAAAAGGTTATTTTTGTTGAGTGTTGTGTTTTTCTTCCGACGGGGTTTTTTTGAATTTGGAACGATTTCCCGTCATCCCACGTCAAATTTGGTTTGTTATTTTTGTTCAAAATTCAGAATATCATTTACAAAGTTGTATTTTTAGTGATTAGAAGATGGGAAAAATATGTTCTAGCTATTAAATACATAAATTAAAGGGCTCCTGAACTCCAATTCATGGACAATTAATTCCGTTTCTGAATGGACCACGAAAAGTCAACCTAAGCTCACGGTTACGTGTGTAACTAAACACATAAAAAATTGTATCATATATGAAATGCAAAGTTGGACCTTTTATAAGGTTGGTGGACGGCCATTCATGAAGGGATTACCGAAAAGCTTGCTCCTTTATATATTTTAAGGTTAAATATATCGCAAGCACATTATTCCATCAACATATAGATGTCGTGACCTAAAATGCAAAATAACGTAACATCACTTTTCATAAGTTTACAGGAGAAGCAAAAAAACTTTGTAAAATGGAAAATATTTGAGGTATAAAAGCAATTGTTTTTATATATGAGCTAAAAATGCGACAACCAATCTACTTTTTAAGAAAAAATATTATGATTTTTTTAAATTATTTTTTTAGTTATGTGTGTTACGTTATTTTGAATTGTAAATTTGTGAAACAAAAAGACGTATCATCAATGAAAGTATGTTCGTAGTTATTAAGTGAAACAAACAGTTCAAATATGAAATAATTAAATTTTTAATAAAATATTTAGACACCACCCGTTCATAAGTGCAGTACTGCGCTGCAACAGTGAATTTAAATGTGTTTAAATGCATCAATTACATTAACAACCACGCAATAAATAGCATTAATAGCATTTGCGTCGACATGTTCATACAAATTTGCTATTCTGATGCAGCACAGGCAGTACTAAATTTAAGAATGTAGAAATATTTCTATTTTACTTCTACTACGGAAGTTCTCTTCATAGTGGAACATTCAATTCTACTAGAAAGATAAAATTTTTGTAATCTAATGAGATCTATATAATTATTATTAGCTTCTTCTATATATAATAGCTTTCTTTAGTAAATTAAAAAAATATATATGCGAATATTTCGCACTCGTTTTGCTTTTCTTTGTTTATTTATTTTTTGAATCACATGTTCATTCTTACTAGTTTTTACTGGAAAATTTTGTACAGTAAAAATTTTAAATACTCGAACGCAGCTATTAACCATTTTAATTCTATTTTGCACACTAACCACATGAACCTTCATAAGAAATGAGAATATTCTGAGGTTACTTACTTCGTTTAAAATTAATAAAAAAACTATTACAAAAGTGCGATTACCCAGCAAAAAATATTCGACATTTAGAAACACTAAAAGCCATTAGAAGCAATGCATTGCATATTTAAGAACAAATGCTTCCAAAAATGCTACTACAAATGCACTAAAGTTTGCAAAAGAGCACGAGCGAACAGGCACGAACACTTCTTAGCTTTTGACGATAATTTTAAAATGCAAAAAAATATAGGCAAAGCAGCACATGTATTTAAGATTTAACTTCTCTCACTGACGATAGTGCTTCTTGGACGCACTAACGTAAGCGAGAACCTTCACATATGTTTTACGATTCTATGCACGACCAGTACACACACATAAAGTATGCACGAACAGTACATTTTAAAAATAACCTAAAGTAAATAATTTTAAAATAATGTATTTGTAAGAGTAAGGTGCCTATTATGAGCAACTCTCGATTTTCTATTGTGGTCGAATTATATTACCGAACGAATTTTCATTTGGTATTATGGCGCACATTCGATAAAAATAACGCTATTGTGATTTTTTCATATTTGGATTGTTCACAATATATAACGCGTATTTATCAGCTGGCACTATAAATAAATATTGTTTGTTTACAAATTTATAGAAGAAAAATTTAAAAACAAAATTGTGTTCGATTGAAAATTCGTTCGATGTTCGATAGCCAGCGAAGATCGAACAACGAATGCAACTAACTCATAGTAGAGGCCTAAGCTTATGTTAACTTCGTGCTGCCGGTTTGCAAACGTGTTTTTGGTTTAGTGGTTGGTGCGTTGGATCTCAAATCAGAAAGTGCTTAGTTCGATACTAGCTGAAGCTAAAATAAGAAACAGTGAGTAAAAATACAAAATTAATATTTAAAGATAAGAAATATTAAGCCTACAACATGACGTTAGCCCATTTGTGAGCACGTCCTTCCATTATCCTCGTCAATCTATATCGAACCATTTTTTCCATGTATTTTCAGTTTTAGTGCTGAAAATTTTGATGATTTTCAGCACTAATATAAACATTTTGTGGATACAGAAACTATTGCTTCAAGCGGCTCATCGCGAACAAAAATCATGCATTATAAAAGCGCAATTGCGAGTGATTCCGTTTTGTTGTCTCCCTTACAAAAATGCTTTCAGCAAGCAATAATTTTTGCTGGGTATACGTCTTTTCGGTTTATGAAAATGATGATACATTATTTTGAGTTTTTATTATAAAATCGTTATTTTTCAACCCAGGTGCATAAAATTTTGTAGACACTTGTAGTTTCATCAACAGAATCGTAATCAATCAAAAACGCGATTTTGAATTTTTTGATGATACGTTGTTTTGCATTTTAGGTGACGATATGTATATCCATTTTTGACAACTCGAAAATTCTGCCCTTGGCATACATTTATAAACTTTTTTCGGATTTACCCATATGTACAATATAAAGTAAATAATTTTTATAAACAGTTGAACAAATATATAAATTTAAGAAATATTAAATATTTGCCAGAATACGAAACTGTATTTTTAAAATATTTTCTTTGTGTAAATATAAAATAGTGATTTTGTTAAGTACTTTTTTTTATTGAAATATATTTATTTGCTATTTATTTCTGTTTTAAATTTGTTTTTTTTTCTTCTTTTATTTGCCCTGTTTTCACAACTACTTATTAAATATTCTTTTTATTTCAATAGTAATAATTCGTTTAGAATGTATACATAGAATTTGTTTTATAATCATATTACATAATAATAATAATATTAATAATATGTAAATATAAAAGATTTTCTCATATACATACACTTATTTTTTGTATATATATAATTAGATTTTAAAGTCTAAATATCACTAACGATTTTTTTAAAAAATCGTTTTATTTTACTTAAAACTTAAAATAAAATTGATTTTATTCAATATATTTTAAAACTTCTTTTAATTCTTTTTTTTATTTTATTTTAAATATGTTGCACATATTTTTTATACTAAATCGTAATTCTTTTTTAAAGATTTATATATTTTTCATAAATCGAAATTCTTTTTAAGCTCTTTTTTTTCGAAAAAAATCATAGAAATTTTAACAGGTTGATAAGACCAAGTAATTAAGTTTTAATTGGGCTTATATTCAATATGCCAAAAGAAGGTTTCATTAATTAATCCTTGTTTTATACAAAATTAAAACAAAAAAAAATTACAAAATTCTATGAAAACCGCTTATCGGCTCTGTTCTGTGTTAAAAAAAAAAAAATTATCAAAGAACTCTGCACAGAAAAAGATTATCATCAGTTTTCTTTTTTCAATTAAAGGTACTGTTTGACATAGTATCGAAATTCAATTCAATTATTAATTGTTCAAATTATTTTCTTATTGACTTGTTCAAATAAGTTATTAAAAAATTCTAATTGGTATTTTTCTCTAAATACTAACCCTTACGAATTGTGCTGCGGTAATAATTTTTGTTCTAGGATATTTTTCTGCTAAAAATTACGAATATGAGTTCCAATTGCTAAAAAAATGCTCCTGGAAAGCTCCAGGACCAAAACAAGGAAGACCGCCTGTAGACGGTCTTAGTGGTTTAGGGGAATTTTTTTCTTCAGAAATAAATAAAATATGATGCTTATAGTTGGAAGAATATCAGTTTTATTTTTAACTTTTGATATCAAAATATATATTATGTTCAAACTAAATGGTATTCCATGAAACAGTTTTTAGTCTTTGCAAAACATAGGTGGACGTTGCACTTAGTACAAAACATGTGTGTATCCGATTTTTTCCACAGTTTACAAAATTTTTTGAGCCCCATTGTTGAAAATGATTTATCTTGTCGAACCTTATAATAGCCACAAGATAAATAACCTTTTTCCCAATAAAAGAGTCACCGGTTAGCTCTTCGGCAAATGAAGGACTACCTGCGAATTGTATCTCAATAGAAGCACTTAGTTCTTTTGCAATGCACCTGCAAAATTCTTGCATCATTATGCCTTCCCATTTCATTCTGATCAGAGTTTTGGGGGTTTTCGACGTTAAGTCTGCGATTTAATGCAAATGCATTTGTTATGGACATATCGAGAAGATGGTAAAATATCCTGGTTGCCATATCTTGTGTTGTGATTTTAAGTCTATACAAGAGTCAAATAGGTCTACGCCGCCCATGTGCACATTGTATTCACAGATAATCTGTAGGCAATCAATATTATGGTATGATTTTTGTTTCCGATTGTAACGGGTAATTTTAGTTGGCTGACTGACTCATAGAGTGAGGGACCCAGTTCAGGATGATGATGACTTTGAAGATTTTGATGACAGCATAGAAGATCCAGATTATCATTGTAATAAACTCAAACCGGAAGATAATGCTATGATAACCGATTGTTTTGAGCTATTAGATTCTTATGAGAGCACGTGGCATTTATAGCCTTGTTACTGTTAGAGCAAATCGGATTCCCAGTTGTAAAGTACCAACTAACAAAAGCAATGAACTGGAGAACGCACCGAGAGATTATTCATCTGAGGTCGTTGGATTAGCTTATGGGATCGACATAACCACAGTTTTATGGAAAAACACAAAATATGTCAAACTCTGTTCAGCGTATTTTTTCACTAAGCCTTTCCAAAGAAGCACTTCACTCTGGTTGAACACAGTATGATATTTTTTGTGCACTTCCATTAAGCCATAAGAGTCTAATAACTCCAAACAATTATTTATCATAGAAGTGTCTTCCGGTTTGAATTCATCACAATGATAATCTGGATATTCTATGATATCATCAAAATCTTCAAAGTCATCATCATCCTCACCTGAGTCCATCAAAGCAGCAATTTCTTGATCACTCAATGAAGAAAGTTAGAATTTTTTCTGTTTATCGCAGTATCTATTTTTTACTCCACCTGTTGACATATTTTAGAGCTATTTTTCCTCTTTCAGTAGGGCAAAAGAGTATAGGTAATAATGAATACATTTTACTCCGATAAAAAACGTTACACTAAATTTTGTTCAACTAAGTCACTAAGACCGTCTACAGACGGTGTTCGCAAAAATCTCAATTGGAACAAAAATTTTTTTTTCAAAAATCAAACTAGAAACAAATTATCAAAATAAACCTTTTAAATATTTACCACAAAAATTACCAAGGCTGTTGAGCGGTTAGAAAGTAGTTTTATTTTTATTTTAATTTTTGCAAAAATTACAACTAATATTTTTTTATTTTTTCACTAAAAATTTTATTGTAACGGGTATTGCTACCACACTAATTAACGAAACGCGTTCAAACTGATACCATTTGCTACATAATTTGGTTTCGAATAAAAAAGCTTTTGGTCGTTCGAGTGTAAAAGTACTGATTTCGCATAAAATTCTTTTTGTTGATGACCGTTTGTAGACGGTCTTAGTTGTTTAAGGGCTAATCTTCCTTAAATACTCGTTCCGAGTACTTAGCGAAAATAGTTAAAAATAACAGACAATGATTTTAATTATCGTGGTTAATTTATTCAATAAAAAATTTAATTAGATCTGTAACCTTTTAATTTGTGTTAACCTTAATAGCCCTGTAAACAACGCGACTAGTCCATACACGCATGTATCATCAAACAAAACAAAAAATGATGACTTTAATAAAAAGAACTTGCAAACAGTGCTACCACTTACAAAATGTGGTTATGACAAGCTTATTCTCCACTTCACTTACATTTAGCTCAAGAAATGGTTTGTTGGGTAAAATAAGATATACTGAATATTAAAGAATTTAAAAATTAAAGGGTGTTCGACTATATAATGTAATTTTTATGTTGAGTTGTATATTGTGACATTTTTTACAGGGAGTACCCCAGCGGTAAAACTTACGAGGCATTCACTAAAGAGGTCATTTTAAAGGTCTAAAAAGACCTGAATTTTTTTTAAGAGAAGTAAGACAATCACGTAATTAATGCCTACCAGTTAATTAATTAATGTGTTACCTTCTTTGAGAAAGGCATGTGTTAGTAAATTTGTGAGAGCTTATGAATGTGTGCGACTCACAGATAATGGATTTGACATATTTCTGGGATATTTCTACCAACAAAATACATGTGTTTTTTGGTGTTGTATTTGTTTTAGTTATGGTGGTACCTGTAATGAATATGCCTTGGGTCTATTATTTAATGCAACCGAACTTTAGTTGTGTTGCCAGTCGGAAACTGATAGTTAATGGTTGCCAGAAAGGCACTAAATAGCAATTGAAATTGACAGCTCTCCGTTGCCAGTTGCCATGAGTATTATCATTTTCAGCAACTGGCCACCCAACTGAAGCTCAGTTGTTATTCATAATCGGCCTATTAATATTTTTTTCAAAAATTGAGAAATATGCATTTAAAAAATATTATTACTCCAGAAATTTGCAATTTATTGGCAAAATATGCAAATATATGAACTTACCACCAAGATATGCAAAAATATGCAACTACAAATCGATGCCAAGCTACTTAAAATTGGATGATTCCATAGATAATTAGCCAATACATCTTTATATATCACCACAAAAAAAAACATGCATTTGTATGAAAGTTCGAGCCCTGCTCATATGTAGGTATAAACAATTACTTTGGATGAAATAAAGGAATTTGAAGTAAAAAAATCAATATTATCCATAATATAGAAACCGCTATAAAAATACCCACATAAAAAAAATTTCCTCCATTTGATTTTTAACAGACCTTCCCAGACCAGACCTTCTATCAGGCATGCCACGTATGATCTGCAAATATGGAATGGATCGAGGAAGGCCTTGGTCGGCAATGACATCGCGTGTAAAAAAGATATGAATATGCAATGGAAGTGGAAGTATTAGTGCCCGGTAAATAAAGCCTTATAGAAGGCATCTTTAACCCTTCCATTTACCGCTGGGATGCTATGTATTTTTGATCTTGAGTTGTATCTTCTGACCCTAATATACAAATGCTTGACCTTCTCATAGAGTGTGTATGTACATATATTAGGGCGGTTTGAAAATGACAAACATTTTTTTTAAATTTTTTAAATCTTCTGTATTGTTAATGGATGACCCTATAGCAAAGCTTAATTCACGCCGAATATCAAAGACATTCGAATTTATTACGAGGGATGAAGTTTGTAAAAAATTATTACATTCAAAATCTTTTTGGTTCCGAAAAAATGTTTTTCTTCTTGCTGATTCTTGATATACTCAAGCAATAGAAAAGGAGCTTTAATGTGCTGTTAATATTTACGTAAAGCCATTTTTGACGTTTTTAACCCCCACTAGCCTTTCGTAACGCTTCTTAACAAAGTTTTAGTATTAACTCTCAGCTCCGTAGCAAGTTTGAAACCCCCTAAGTACGTTACGTAATATGTGAACAGTCTCAAAACTCGCAACTGATGCTTTAATATCTGTCTGTGGACCGGAATCAAAATATTCTTACTTAAAAAATGGCTGGATTCAACACTTGAAGTCCTCTGCGCCACCTCGAGAATTTAACCGAGGGAGCTAACAAATTTTTTCAGTGTGTTTCAGACCATAGAGCATCGATTCATATCACAGGAAAATTCAAATTAAAGAAAAAAGTTTTTCGCCCGAAAAAGGAAAATACAGATTCAAATACAACGAACAAAAATACAGCACTGACTATGTCTGTCAAAATCAACCCCACGGCACAGTATTAAACTACTTGAGTTTAAAATAACGGAATTAGTACTTTCGATAAAAGAGTTTACAAGATTATTCAAGTGAATACCCGCTAAGCCAAAGGTTTCGACTTTTTCTGAAATCCGACTTGTAACGAATTCGTTGACATTTCGGTAGCTTGTCTGAAATCCGGCTTTTCGTAACGAATTCGTTAAGACATTTCGGTAGTTTGTCTGAAATCAGACTTGTCTTAACGAATTCGTTCCAAAATCTGAAGATTTTGCCGACCATTTGTTACGAATTCTTTAAGAAATCGGAACATTTGGTTTGGTGGATATCGACAAGAGTTTAAACGACGATGTTACCACTACATCATATTTAGACAAACTTGTATTTATTCCAAGTGGGAAGCAAATAAACAGTGTTACCAGGAAACATTTGTGAAATTAAATCCCTGTTTTATTATTGTTGCAATTCAATAAACCGTTAAGACGTTTTTATATATTCAATATTCAATGAAGTTAAAAGTTAAAAGGTGCTTTAGAACAACTACGGAATCCTTTTCCAGCCCTGTCATCTCGAAATTAGCAGGAAGTTCTACAGATTGCAGGGTCCACTGTTTTTAATATTTTGATTTTATAACAATAATGTTTTTTGTGCAAAAAAATTTAATTGATTTTTTGTGGGCACACTCTAAAACACTTTTGTTGAAAATTAGGTCGATAATAGTCGGCAACATTTCACTGATTATTACCGACATAAAATTAGACAAGCATTCTCTTTGTTGATTTTTGAACAAAATATGTTTAATAAAAAAAAAAGTAAATAAAAACGCTTGCGAAGCGATTGGTTGTATGCAGCTTCGAATCGTGACCTCCTGGCCGATAGTCTATCGTAGCTACCAGTCAGCCATAGGCGTATTATACTTTATGTAAAATTTTTTTCACTTGGACTAAATATATTTAATTTGAAAAGTTTTTTCTTTAATCAAAATGTATGAAGTACATTTTCTTAATTCATTACATTTATTAAAAGAAGAAAAAGCCTTAGAATTTTGTTTATAACCTTTAAATATCAGAAATTAAGCTCTGATGACCGAAGAAAAATATGGCATGCTTCTATTGTTTAAACATTTTCCTGCTGTTTTTTAGACAGATTGCTTAATATTAAAAATTTTAATGTTATTTAGACATACTTTGTTCAAAAATAAATACTTTTAAAAGCAGATTTGCATTTTTGCGCAAAATTAGACAAATTATGTTTTTTTACAAATAACTACAAACTCGAAGCAATTTTGAACAACCAGAATTTTTTAACACAAATTTAGACAATATATGATATTAACTTTCAAGTAATGTTTTATAGTGTAGCTAATCTATACGCCACCATTTCGTTTGGGTGCTAATGCACATTATTTTTTTAAACTACTGTCCTCTTGCCTGTTAAAATTTCCACCAAAATTATTGTAATTTTTAAACCTTAAAACTAATTAAAATTTACTTTCGTCTCATACATAATCTGACGGCACCGTTGTTGTACTGGTTTCATTAATGGCCGCTAATCTTGGTATCCTTCGCTGCGAAGCCATACCCTCAGCATTGGTTACTAAATGGGGCGCAGTGGCTGCCATACCAGCCCCTCCGCCACCATCCCAATTGGGTAACGGCTGATTCATAACTGTAAGGCCAACAATTTCATAAGCTCTTTCATTAGAACTAGAACCGCTGGGTACAGCAGTCACTGATAAATCGGAATAATAAGCACTACTGGGCGCCGAAGAGACCACCATGGGTATGTCTTGTTCCTGATGTTGAAAATTGTATTTCTAAAAGAGAGAAGAAAAAAAATCTGATAATTTCAAGACTTTGAAGAAACAAAATTTCTTTTCTCCAACTTACATCTCCACACTGACTGTAACCGGTATTTTGATATGATGGATTATTGGATCTAACCGATTCACGATCCAATTCTGCATATAAAGCCTCGCTAACACCCACCGGACTGTAGGCATCATCCATATGGGTGTAATGATTTTCAGCCGGCGATGAAGAGGGTGGTCCAATTTGATCGGGACCCTCTGAAGAACGTCGACTGCCACCCAACCAAGTCCAAACGCCTGAGTTACTTGTGGGCCTTCGTATGCTATCGGCCGAGTGTTTGGCTGACAACGAATTTCTGCCATTTGTGCCACCATTACGATTATTACGACACCACCAGGGCTGGGGTCGACCTAAAAAGGAAACAAACAAAATACTTTTATTACAAATTCATTTTCAATTTATTGCTTTTTTATTTGCTGGCTCAACAAACATGCCTCATAAATCTTTTGTTATTTGATCACCTGGCTTTTAATTTCGATTTCCTTACTATTTTTATTAAACATTTTGCAACATAAATATTTTTTTGGCCAATTGTAGTACGAATATAAAGCGTAAATTAAGTATCTGTCAATTCGTTAAGCGCAAGAGTTTTGTTGTTCCTGTCAAATTGTAGCAGCCGCAGCAGCAGCAATCAAACCAACCTACAAAAAGGTGTAAAACCATAAATGTTGTCACCTTTGTTATTATTGCTGGTGTTCTTTACATTATTTCCTACATATTGAGAAATCCAGTACCCTGCACCTCCCATGTCTTGAAAATATTCAACATGGCTTGCCAGTATCGCTGAGCTTTTTTTCCTTTGCTGCATTTAACTTATGGGCTGCTCATTTGTATCTGTATCTATGAGTAATCCCCATATGAATTTTTATTGCAAATACGGAATTTGTACTACTTTATATTTTTGTTTAGTTATTTTGCCATATTTGTTAACAAGTTAAATAGCAACAATAATTAACAAGATAAAGGCTAAAAAGCTAAAACTCTATTTTTTTCTTCCTTCTATTGAACGTGATCAAAAGATAAAAAACTTTCATAACATGTCGTAATTCATTAACAAGAAACGAGTACATAAATTGAACGGAAAATATTTCAATCGAAAATTTTGAATAATAAAGGAAATGAAAAACAAATTGTATGAATATCTTTTCGTACACACTGTTATTGAATAAAATCGCCCATATGTTCAATAGGGGTATCAAATCTGAAAAAAAGCTTTATAATGGTGAGAAATTTTCCACTCGCGATCATGCGCTTTACGTTCAAGCCCGCTTACGTGAAAGTAAGCAAATATTAATCACGATCCCGAATAACACTATGCAACAAAATGAAACTTTTGCCATGACATTTGATGACTACTATATTTTTTCCCCCTAACTACAAAGAGTCGAAACTCAAAATTCTATGGTTAGGTTTTTTTTTTAATTTTTTCCCAAAAATTTTGAATATTTGAAGAGGCTGCTCCAACGATTTTGTCATAACAAAAAACACTAAAAAACTTAAAATAAAATAACTCTTAAGCCGTTATAATATTACTTTTTTATATACGCAATCGTTTCGGAATTATTCAGACCGCAACGATGAGTAATCCGCCTTTTCCGTAACTATATGTCGACGTCACGTCAAGATAATAACAAAAAAAAATTGGCACATTTCTACTCGTCATCTACAACAATTTACTATTACCGACAGCCACTTACCACTCTCTAGGGCATTGAAAATGGGAAGAGGCTGTTAATGGTAGTAAATTTTTGTCGACAGCGAGTAGACAAGTGCCAATTTTTTGGAATTGTCTTGACGTGACGTCGACAGATAGTTACGGAATAAGGATGAATATATTTTTATGAAAAACTGGAAATTTTTATTTCTTAAAAATTTATAAGAAATCGAAAATAGCAAAAGATTACAATTTTTATTATCTGATCATAAAGCCATATATACTACAAATAAAATAAGCTTTATTTTATGAAAACCGATGGATAAATATTAATTTTATTCACAATAAATTAAAACAACATAATTTTTTTATTAACAATGGTTTCAGAATTAT
This sequence comes from Panzeria rudis, assembly GCA_956483635.1. Taxonomy (NCBI): domain Eukaryota; kingdom Metazoa; phylum Arthropoda; class Insecta; order Diptera; family Tachinidae; genus Panzeria; species Panzeria rudis. Next base: position 178,016,943 of record OY101448.1, read on the forward strand.
TCAGACCGCAATGATGAAAAATATATATTTTATGCAAACATTTTAAAATGTTTTATTCTTTAAAAATGTATAAAACATCGAAAATGGCAAAAATTAAGTGACCATAAAGCCACATATACTACAACAAAAATAAGCTTTACTTCATGAAAATCGATGGATAAGTATAAATTTTATTCATAATAAAGTGAAGTTACAACAAAATAATTTTTTTTTAATAACAAGGTTCTTTCTAACGACTGATTTTGGTAGAGGCCACCAAAAAAATATATACGTATATTGGTGGTTTGAAAGTTTACCTCTGGGATTCATTTAAAGGGGGGTTAATCGTCCCTTCCTTTGGCACATAGTTATACTGACTCGGCATACGATATCTTGTATGGCTTACGTTTAAGGTATACGATGTTTTCAACACTCTCATGTAAAACACCACGGTAAACATTTTTGTAGAAAAAACTAGCCCGCTATGTTGCCGCTGAAAGGGACAAAAGACCCCTACCACGAAAAGTTAGAGGGTTAAAATCAGTGATGTTATATGTAGGGAAAAATCCCTATTCGTAGGGATTTTTGTCTAAAAACAATGACCGTAGGGGAAAAAGGACAGATTTTTTCATATCATTAAAATGTAGAGATTTTTAAAAATGCTAGTTTTTCGTTATTTTATTACAGCATTTTTAGTTTTTGGCCGATTTCGGTCCATTATAGCTTCCAATTTTTGTAATTGCATGAACTATTCAATAAAATTATGAAACTATGGATTTGTTTTATTATTTGTGGTACATAACAGCTTGCGAAATGACAAAAATTGGTTAAAAAAGTTAAAAATTTTATACAATTTTGAATTTTGATCCATTATAGCTCCGTAATTTTTTATCCGATCAAAGCCAATTATCCAATATTCGACGCGTAATTTAGTAGATATATAATTCATTTTATTCGAAGAACCCTTGGAGTCTGTGTGGCGCTTTAAAGACGAGTGTGCTTCGAAAAACACAAATATTCCGTCGTTATCTGGACAATGGCCGAAAAGATTTTTTCGTGTTTACATATCCTAATTATTAATACCTTTAAAAAATAGATTAGAAAATTTTAAACTCTCCAAAAATAAAAGTTTGTAAAACAGTGCAATTCATATAAAAGTGTATATCTTTATATGTGACTAGCAATACCCGGAGCGCTTCGCTACCCCATTGTTGTGCAGATATAGAAAAATTAATTAACTCTTTAAAAAATAACCATAAAATTGGTTTTTTTTTTGAGATCTTTTTAGTTGTGGCGAATTTCTGCGTTTTAGCGATTTTTTCATTTTGGCGATTTTTCGTTTAGTTCTGGAATTTTTTAGTTTTAGAGTTTTTTAAATTTCAAAAGTTTGCCTCTTACAGCAGCTGATTAAGCTACATAGTCAAAATTACATTAACTTTCAGAGCACCCTTTAATTTTTGTTCTGTTAAATATTCCAATTAACACTAACTTTGAAAATTTCGAGAGTCTATATAAAAGTGTCTGTATGTTACATTAGTATTTCAACATGTTTCGTTGTTCGCTTTAGACCACCCTTTAATCTTTAGCTTGTAGTTCTTATGGCTCTCGAGAAAACAGCCTGTGACAGACAGAAAGACAGACGGACTAACGGACAGCGTATCCAAAACAATAAGATTAATTTGCACTTTTGGTGTACAGAACCCTAAAAAGAACCGTTTTCAAAAAGTAACCATTTTCAAAAGAGTACCATTTTCAAAAAGTACCCTTTCCAAAAAACATTTTTCAAAAAGTACCATTTCTTAAAACTACATTTTCAAAAAAGTAGGTTTTCGAAAAAGTACCATTACTTTAAAATATAAACGGTTAACAAAAAAAGTACCAAAATTATATTTTTACCCTTTTTCGGCCCCTAAATGTACAAATTTCGAAAAAAGTACAAAGCACCTATCCACTCATTCTTCTATCTTATTATGACGCTTTTGGAATTTTATGTCTACTAGGGTATTCACTCGAACAATGTTTGCTCGATTAATCGAATAATTAAAGTCAAATAATGTTCGATTAAACAAAAAATTTCAATTTCGTGTAAAAATTTATTCGAGTAATTTAGGTCGATTAATCGAATAACTCGAATAAAAAATTTCATGTCAATTTTCTTTTCTTTAATGAGTTTTTGTAGATTTCTTAATAAAAAGTGGAAACATTTTTTTAATTTCTGAAATTTGCCATTCAATTCGAACGTTATTTCAGACTAATGATCAAACAATTAAATAAATAATGTACTAACAATAATAGGGAGAAAGAAACCAACTTCAAATGTCGTTTAAAAAAATTCAAAAATATAAACATCAAACAAAAATTATTTGAAATAAAGAAGATATTTCAAGAGTAACTAGTTAACTAGATGTTTCGTATTAAAATATCGAATGTAATGTTCGAAATTATAAAAGCCTTAAGGTACGGTCACACGTGGCAAATATTTGCAAAAAAAAAAAAACGTAAGCCACAGACAAGTTAAAATTGTATTTCCTTTAATTACAATATTTTTTTAAACATGGGTTTGCATTTATTAAAAATAATATAAAAATAGTTTTTTGCAAAAGTAGTGGTAAGGTTTTTTTTTGGCAAATATTTCCTAAGTGTAACCGTACCTTTATTGTTACAAGTTAATATATATAACAACAATAATGCTATGCCAATTCCAATTATTTTTATTCTGAATTGAATACAGGACAGGTCGGAATGTTATTAAATATTTCCTGGCGCAATATTTTCTCAAAGCGCAACATTTGAATAGTAAAAAAACCATTTCAAAGGATCAGTTTATGAGCTAATTTATGTAGAAGTGTTGTGTTTTCTTTTGTTTTTATTATTAAAATATATAAAAACGCGAAAAAACTTGTTTTGTTTTATTTTTGTCCACAAAAATATACAAAAAACCGATTAAATTCAAACATTGTCCGATTAACTCGAATAATTTTTAGCAGTAAAGCTTACTCGAATAACTCGAACGAAATAAATGTTTTACTCGATTGCTCGAGTAATTTAGAAACCTCAATTTCGATTAATTGATTAATCGAACAACTGAACAGTCGATTAAAATGAATACCCCAATGTCTACCTTACTTAGATTCGGAGATATAAGAACACCGAGTTTATCCGTTTTTGCCCCTTTTAATCCCGTTAGAATTTAAGTTATCAAAAATTCGTTCTTAGAGAATATATACAATCATGTGCATTCAGTATGTGTATCAATGTGCATAAAAAATATTTGTATGGAAAAAAGTACCAAAAAGGGCTAAGAGTTTTACCCATTATATATTCAAATTTGAAAAAATACAAAACTGTTTTTGAGGGCTTTTTGAGGAGAGAAGAATGAATTTCAATTTTAGTTTCTAACTTTATTACTTTAGGAGATAAACTGTTAACCAAAAAAGTACCGAAATTATATTTTCACCCTTTTTCGGCCCCTAAATGTACAGATTTTAAAAAAAGTTTCAGACACCCTTCCGCTCATTTTTCTATTTTATTATGATGCTTTTAGAATTTTATGTATACCTTACATAGATTCTATGATATAAGGTTACCGATTTTACGCGTTTTTACCCCTTTTAATCCCCTAAGAACTAAAATTTTCAAAAATCCTTTCTTAGTGAACATATACAAACATATTCATTCACTATGTATATCAATTTGCATAAAAAATAGTTGTATGGAAAAAAGTACCAAAAAGACCTATTACCCTTTATATATTCGAATTACAAAAAAGTACCAAAACATGTTTGAGGGCTTCGTAAGGATAGAAGAATTTATTTTAAATTTAATTTCTATCTTCATTACTTTAGGAGATAAACGGTTAACAAAAAAGTACCAAAATTATATTTTTACCCTTTTTCGGCCCCTAAATGTAAAAATTTAAAAAAAGTACCAAACACCCATCCGCATATTTTTTGATCTTATTATGCTGTTTTTGGAATTTTATGTCTACCTTAGTTAGATCCGCAGATATAAGGTTACCGAATTTACCCGTTTTTACCCCCTTAGCGTTTGGATTTCCGAAAACCCCGTCTAAGTGGAGCTATACTTCCTGAGGGGAGCCAATATACGAAATTTCAACTTTCTACATTTCCTAAAACTAGATAAACGGACATGTTCACGGTGATTTCAATACACATGATTTCAAAAGTAAACTGTTATTAGCTGATTTGTTAGCGGGTTTTTATTGCATTTTAAGTTTTTGTCATTTACAATAGAATTCGAACTTCCAACGCTATAAATCGTGTAATTTGCGAAAACAATAATTTAGCCTTTATTAATTTTTTGAAATCAGCGTAATTTGACATCTGGTAATTTACAGAACAGGCTCGAAAATTCTGAAAATAGTGCAATGTTTGTACCTCGAAATTCTAAAAATTTTTATAACAACTTTAAATAAAGTTTATATATCAATGGCTTAACATAAAAAGGCGTATCTCGATTGTTTCGAAATCGCGTTTTTAACGTTTTCCAATAGTCAACGTGCCATTACATCCTTCTTAAAGAACTAAGAAAGTTACAGCTCAGTTTTTCCTTCTTCTGTAAGATATCGAAAATTCGAGACAAGCTTTTTTCGTATTAATGCTGACTTTAGACGACATGTATTTTACATCTGACTTGTCAAATTTCCCACTGCAAAAGTTGTACATGCCGTGTGAAACAAATGAAACATTGTCAGATAACATTTACAGAGGCAAAGTCATATGAAAATTTTTCAGTTAGAGCGTGATCTATTTTCATCTGACAAGGCATATGACATCAGCTGTATTGAATTAACAAAAGTGTGGTTTGGTAGTGCGCTTTATATATTTGTGAAAGTTGTGCAAAAACTCAGCTGTTGTGAACACTTAGAGGTTATGTCAGATATAATTGCACATGTCATGTGAACGCAAAAATTATAAACCATCTGTAAATTGACAATTTTGACAAACATACGAAGTTACATATGTCTCACATACCTGACAAACCATATGTAAAAAACATGTCGTCTAAAGTCAGCATAAGCCATATACGCATATGTACATACATTAAACACAAAGAGGCTTATTTACATTCATATATTATCATTTAAAAGTTGTAGGAATTTTTGTAAAGAAAAGTAGGGATTTTTTTCGGGCTGCGTAAAGACTTTTCAAAAAAGTATATAACATTACTGGTTAAAATGTTCCTCAAAATGTTTATCATGGTATTTTGCATAAAAGCGTTGCAGATGTAAGTTTTTAAAACGCCAAAAATCCCCAATTTTAGAGAAAAAAATTAAATAACAAAATTAATCCATTGAAATTAAAATTTCGATTGATTTTATAGCTAGGAGACCATGACATATATAAAAAAAAAAATTTAGAGTTACTCACTCCTTGGCATTTTTCTTGTTGCATAGTGTAATTATTTTGAACGTTTTAAAGATTTTTTTTTTGCATTCTGGCGATTTTTTCGTTTTGGCTATTTTTGGTGATTTTTCCATTTTAGCAATGTTTTCCAGTTGTGGCGATTTTATCGTTTTAGCGATTTTTTCCGTTTTAGCGATTTTTTCCATTTTGGCGATTGTTTCTTTTCATTACAATAATCGAAATGTAACAAGATTTATTTGAAAGAAACAAATAAGTTTAATCCAATTAAGAAGTAATACGAGCAAGTAAAGGCACTGAATTACATGGCTGGTGGTTTCTTATCTCCCATCAATTTGACATTAATTGACAATCCTAATGCCACTATAAACCAAAACAAATTCCTTTTCCTATTTTTTAACATAATTCCATGATCACTTAATTTAAAATAAAACTATGCAGTATTAGTTTGTAGAAAAAAAAATCAAAAACACGAACAAAATCCTACTAATCTCTACTTAAAAATCACTCATTGATTCATTGCTACCGAATTTGTTGCAGCTTTGGTTGCCACTAACATAACTGTCGTTGCTCTGCTACTACTGCTGCTTATTTAAGCTGCATTTGAATGAACGGTTTAATTTGATTAACGTCAAATTCACAAACTACAAAATACAACAACTACTTGAGAAAATAAAATGGAATTGTTAGAAAAAAAAAACAAAATCACCAAATTACTAAAATAATCCACTATTATATATAGTATCTGTGTGGTTTTATCATAACATCTTAAGTATGAAAATCTTGATTGGAGATATTAACGATGTAATGTAAAATCTGTAGTATATTTGTTCTAGAATCTTAATAAATAAACCTTAATAACTTTATCAAAAATCGGAGTATTTGAAAAAGGATTGCAGTCAAATGTAGATTATAAAAAGAAGAGCCAGAATACGACCTAACTCGATTTTGACTTAACTCGACTTAAGATGTTATGATAAAACGACGTAGATGTGTATGCAGTTTGTTTTAAATCGTTTGTGGCACAAGAAGGAAGTAAGTAAGTAGTATGTATGTTATATGATGAAGTCTTAAGCATAAAGGGTTTGGAAATGAAAATAAAAAAAAGAAACAGAAATCAAATGCAGACACTCCAACCATTTGCAGGGGAAATAAAACGAATTATGAACTGTTAAACAAGGCAAAATCGGTAAATGAATCTCTAATAACTAAACGACGAGTATGTTTTCATTAAGCAATTTTTACCACACATAATTTTTTTTATTTGCCTTATTTCTTTATTTTTTCCTCATCTTTATTTATAAAAGTTTATTTGCTTAGAAAGAGGGTTTGGATAAACCATGCCACCACATCTTTTCTTTTTTTTTAACTCCATGCAGCATTTAAATAAAAATGATTTTCAAGCGGGCTTTTTATGCAAAAATAAAAAAAATAATAATAAACTGAATGCAAACGAATGAAAACGAAAAAAACCAAAACTAAAATCAACTAAATCAAGCGACACATCATCTACTAATACAGATGGAAGGAGAAAAAGGAAGAAAAATAGCGACTACTATTAGGAGCGGCACAGTTAAGGCAACAGCATCATCGTCATCACGGCAACATACAAATAACAGGAGTGTAATAAACAAACGTGCAACTCAATCGTGGAAATTTGTTTGTTTGATACAAATGGTTGACGATATGGATGTGCCTGGTGATAGTGGTGGTAGCCGTATGACTGGGTATGAATGAGTGTATACATGGCAAAACCAAATTGCATTCATATAGTGTTGGATTGAATGTTGTTGGTTTTTAGGCGCTACCTGAAACTTTTGTGGCATACAAGTTCGTTTAACTAAAGCTTTATTTTAGTTCAGTGTATTCTCAATAAAATTGCTTAATTGCTTATGGTAAAAAAGTTTTTAAGATATCAAATAATTATAGATAACTCAACCAGCATACAAGAGTTGGAAGAGTTCTCAACCCGTTTGTCCAGCAGCGGCAAACGCCAAGGAAAGTTTACCAATCATGGTGAACTCCTAGACTTAGGCAGCTATGGACAGAGTTTTGAAGAATATTTAACAAAGTGAAACGCGATAGAGAGCCCATAGGTTGGGATAACTATGGGCACAGCTTCAATGCATTCAAGAGATAAACCAAGAAGGCGCAAATGGGAATTGTGGTAATGTTTCTGCAATAGCTTGGAGAGCACCTCTGAGAAATCAGCTCTGAGTAAGTTGATCTCCAAGGAACCTGGCACCTTGAGACTCCTAACGAAATCGGACGGGGTCATTACAGAAAGCAGCGCGGAGACCTTTGGATATACTGACGAAACTTCAATTCACTAATTGCAAGGATGGGTCAAACGGAGGTTTGGAGGTTGATCCTAGTTTGGCTGTCCAAAGAAATAACACGATAGACTCCATTGTAGAGCCAGCTAAGAAAACGTGGCCTGTGACTTCTTTTAAGCCATTAAAGTCAGCAGGACCAGATGGTATTTTCCTGGCAATAGTGCAGCAATGGATAAAGGTAATTTGCATTGTTTGATATCCATTTTTAAGGGAAGCCTAGAATCTGAGTGGAGACAGGGTGACCGCGATATTCGTTCCAAAAGCGTGGGATCACGAAGGATTATATACCAATTAGCCCCAATAAAAATCGTTTGTTAAACCACCGGCGTTAGTTAACTACAGACTGTAAATTTTTCATCGCTTTTGCCATAAACACTAGAAAGGCAGATGAAACAATTTTATGGCGTTCGTGTGGGATGATATTTGTAATGTCCTCGCGGTATCGTATTGAAATTCTAAAGTGATGTATGTTAGCATAGGATCCTGCATCAAAATTTGATGGTTAGGGTGGTTTGACAGGTGACATGCTGACTCACGGGTACTATTAATATCGCCACATGTTGGTGGCCAATAATGGTAATTTTTACCCATTCTGAGTACGGCGTGCCTGTTTTGTGCTCGCTATTACGTGTCACTAAGAAATGGGGCTCATATTGAGACAGCGTAATTTAGGCAAGATCGACCAATCGCTTTATATATCGCTACTATAACCTCCTTATTGATGATCCTAGAGAAATCAGAGAGAGATTTAAGCACCTTTCGCTTTTTTTTTTGATATATGGATCACACTTTTTTTGGGTGTACGCCATGTGAAGTGAAGGATCCTGTCGAACACCTAGGATTTTGGGATTTTTGACCGTAGGTATCAATTGATAGAGATATTTAATTGCATCTTTTCTTCCTTAGTTCAAGAATTGAAGAGTGATAGCTTCAAGTTACGCTCTTTCAGGAAGTCTGTAATGGCGGTTAGATATTAGATTGTTTTTGCATTTAGCAGTCATCGGCGTATGACAACAGTAAGTCCCCGTCCAAACTTGCAATTTTTGTTGCTGCAATTTTTCTAAATTCTGCTGCAGAATTATTGCATTAGTGCCCACATTATGAAATTCTAGTTTTGCAATTTTCTTATGCAAAATAAAATAAAACGTCAAATACACCTACAGCCAACTTCAAATTGACAGTGCGAATTTCAAAGCAAAAGAGAATTGGAGAGCACCCCTCCACAATCTTTTCACCTCTCTCACCTATAAGCTTAAGAGTTTCTGCAACAAAAATTGCAAGTCTGGACGGGGACTAAGATTTCCTGAGGCGGGGCTAGAATTTCACCAAGATAAATATTAAAGAGTATAGGTGACAGTACTACTCCTCCTTGTGGCAAAACCATTATTTTCTTGTGGTAACTTGGTTGTGGCCTTGGAACTCTGGCTGTATTGCGATTGAGATAGTTGGCAATCGAACGTTGTATATCGCTGTGATGGCTGGAGCTCGTAATATCATTAATCATCAGTGAAGTGATCAACGGTGTCGAATACCTTGGATAGGTTTAGTGCAGTCACTATTATACGTTGACACGGTCTATCCTGATTAAGTCCGTTAGCGATCTGAGTATCCATCAAATTCAAAGCCGTCGTGACTTTCCCAGAAACTAGGCCGCAGTAGTGTTTCTAAAACCTTTGCTACGGATGATTATACTGAAATTGGGCAGTACGAATCTCTTGGGTGGCGGGTTTGTCGGCTTTCAGGATGGCGATGGTACTAGCAACTTTCCAGATGTCTGGAGTCGAGAGCTCTAATATAGAATGTGAGAGGAACTTCATCGCTACTTTACCGTATTTCTTCCGCATCAACATTGGGATATCGACAGGTCTAAGAGCTTTAGAGTTTCGCTTGGGAGATTATGCTTCCAACTTCACTGGGGCTTGAAGAAGTTGGACTCAGAGTCGCGTTTGAGACTCTTAGCCCTCCGGATCATGGCATTTTTGAACCGATACTGCGAGATTGGATGTTCGACGAATTGAGAATAGAGTAGCACATTTTTTCGCATCTGCATGTTGTACTCGTATGTTGTTAAAGCTGTTTTTAGACTATTATACAAGCTGTTTGACTTCTGCTTGTATAATAAAACTTGCTTTTTTAAGACAGAAGTCGAACGGCTTGTGAGATAGTGTAAAACAGGCATAAGGGCAATAGATGCGATATTTATTTCGTTATTCGATCGAGATAGATTTTTCATTCTTGACTATAGCTTTTTACAGCTGAGCTGAAATATCCATTTGCTACAATGATGTTCATTTACGAGATTTGTGATTTGAGCAGTAAGCTGCTCAATTCGCTGATCAGCCGCGTTGAAGGCAGAAAGAAGGCCGTGTTCTGGTGGCAGATGTGTTGTGACAGATAAGAATCGCGGTCGGTTGATGCGTATTCTTCCTGATGGGACAAAACGCTTATCTGCTCTGTGAGTGGTGAGTATCAGGGCTTTCCCCTTTTTCTTCGCACGAAAGAAAAGGAGAGTTGACGAAGTGAATCGTCAATGAAGTTTGTGAATCAATGCATCTAGGCTTTGTTGTAATTCAGAAATGACAATGTGGTCTGAACAGAGTTTGCCAAGTGGTAAGGGCTAGTACTGACGAGCAGACAAGGGAGATGTAGCTTGAACAAGTAGCACGTTCGTTGGCAATCCCCTTCGACATTTCCAATCGTGTTGAAAGAAGATGTAACACCAATATCCAAAAAGAGAGAGAGACTGAAAACTACCGCCAAATGGCACTATGATCTGCATTTTCTAAACTAATAGAAAGTATGGTGAATTTCCATCTTGTGAAGTATTTGGAGTTCAAAGGTTTACTTAGTGAACGCCAGTATGACATTCGTAGGGGCCGGAAAGGGAAAATACACTATTTCCACGAAATTACTAACGTAATACAATTTTTGTATAAATATATTTCAATATGATTTTAAAACACTATAGCGTACTTAAAAAGTCGTCCTTATCCCAATATTACAATCTATTCAGTATTTCAATTCTTTTTATTTCATTTGGCATTGTAAAACTATTTGATGATTGTGTCTCTGGGTATAACTAAAAATTGTTGCAAAGTGCATGCAAAATGTTTACAACCGCATCCTCCATGGGCAATTTAATTAAATTGTTGCCGTTTGCTAATACGTTTTTAGTTTATTTTTTTTTTTATTATTTTTTGTTTTTATTTTTCTATTCCTTTATTCATTGTTGCTGGTGAAGCTGTTGTATTGATGTTGTAGTTGTTGCTGCAATTGCTTTAACAATGAAAAACATATCGTAGAATTGTTAAGCTATCATGGTTGTTGTTATTGCAGTTGCTGCTGCTTTTTTGTATGAAATTTATTTTGTTCATGGCAGGTTTTATATAAATTTTTTTCCTTTTTCTTTGAAAAAAAGATTTGTTGGTGGTAAAAATTTCTACAAAAAATGCATTTTTTTTTGTATTTAAATAAGGAAAACATGTTAAAAAAAATAAAATGAAATTGGATTTGTCGTATGTAATTGATAATAGAGCAATAATCTGTTATAACGGCGAAAATGGTATTAATTTTTGTATAAAACAACAGATTTTATAATTCGTTTAAGTTAATAAACAGAATTTTTTTCCATACGTATAAAAGGCAACAAATCATTTATGAATTACACTGTACAACACAGGAATTTGTCAGGTTTTAACGATTGATTATGGTAGAGAGTACAAAAAGAAAAAAACATATGTATTTCTATATCCGCGTTTTGAAAGTTTAGAACTTGGGATTCATTTTAGGGGGAGGTAAAGTTCTCGCTTTTGCACATTGTTGTAGTGAATCGGCATAGGAAATCTTGTAATCTTAACAATAACAAGACATAAATTTAAAAAATTAAAAAAACCCGACTAAGTAAAAAAAGATAACAACTTTAAACAGATCCCAAATGGTCATTCGAAATTAAAAATCATAAGAGAAACCTAAAGATGATTTTAAAATACCTGTCGATTGATACCCATTTTGATATAGTTCGCCGACTTTTTATTTTTTTCGTATAAACAAAATGGAGTCTGCTGGCCGCCATATTGAATTTTGACTACTGTCATATCCTTAGTGACACTCCCCGTATTAAGACGAATCGATTAACATAAGAATCGTCAAAATCGGTCTACGCGTTCGGTTTATATAGTGCCGCAAAGGAACACACATACATACATAGGCTGAAAAACACAATACCCTTCTTTGCGTCGCACAGTCGGGTAAAAAGAATAATTTCAGTAAAGTGCGACTTTGACTCACACACGAAGGAATCCGTACGAATGCCACATACATATGTATGTATATCCTTTTTCACACTTTCGTGATTTTTTTTCGTCACTTTTTAATATTAGCGTGATTTTTTTCATTTGGCGAACTTTTTCGTTTTTGGAGATTTTTGCCAGTTTTGTTGGTTTATTCCTTTTGGTATTTTTTTTCGGTTTTTGAGAATATTTTTAGTTTTGGCGATTTTTTTAGTTGTTGAGAAATTTTTCATTTTGGCAATTTTGCTTGTTTTTTTGGTGAATTTTTTTTGCTTTGCAATTTTTTGTTCGTTTTGGCTATTTTTTAGGTTTTTGACTATATTTTTAATTTTTGCGATTTTTTTCAGTTTTTTGCCATACATATTTTTATACTTTTGACGACTTTTTTCGTTTTCGAGACTTTTTTCAGTTTTGCTGATTTTTGTTAGTTTTGGCGATTTTTGTTAGTTTTGGAGATTTTTGTTAGTTTTGTCAGTTTTTTCGGCTTTGGCAATATTTTTAGTTTTTGCTTTTTTTTTAGTTTTATTGCGATATTTTTTGGTTTTTGGCGATTTTTTAGTTTTGGTAACATGCATTTTAGCGATTATTTATTTTTTGTGTTATTTTTCCTTCAAGCGCTTTTTCCATTATATTGATTTTTTTCTTTTGGCATTTTTTTTATTTTGGGATTTTTTATTTTTAGCGTTTTTTGATTGTTTTGGCGATTTTTTTCGTTTTGACGATTTTTTTCGTTTTGGCGATTTACTTTTCGGCTTGTTCCTTGCATTACTTAATGGGATACCCTTTAATAATTAGTTTATTTATTAAATACTAATTTTGTTTCTTTCACGTGTTTATTTATTATGGTTGAGAGTTTCAAAACACACATCCTGATATAATACCCTTTAATTTTTAGTTAGTTTGTTTCTTTTAGCATTCCCTACTGTTGCCTCTAAAGTTTCAACAGTTTGGCTTTTATGGTTTCTAAGAAAGATACAGCTAATTATCAAAATTACATAGTCAAAATTACAGTAACTAATAGAATACCCTTTAACTTTTATTTTGTTTAAATTACAGTATTAATTGCTGTAGTCTGTATAAAAATAATACACTAACTTTGAAGATTTCTAGTGTCTAGATATATGAGTGTCTGTCTATAATATTACATTATGACGGACAGACGGACAGCGTAGGGAAAACAAGAGGGTTCCTTTACACTTTATGTGTACGGAACCCTAAAACTCAAGTCATCCATACTTAAATCAAGCCAAAGCGGTGTCAAAAGTACGAATTTACTTATATCAGGTACAGAACGATTGATTCAAATATGGTTTATTCAAGTGTTAAATACTTAATTTTAGCCATTATTGAGCGCAAACAAGATTTGATTCTAGTGAAAAACATCTTGATTCAAGAACGCGGCAAGCCTGATTTAAGGCGAAGATTGGACACTTCGAGTTGAATGCATAATGAACGTGTATTGGATGGATAATAACGAATTACTTAGCCTTAAAGCAAGTCAGCCGCCTACTTGAACTAAAATCTGTCTGGCTAGAACAAAGACCGCAACAGGCTTATTTATATCTACTTACTTAATCCTGGAACAGACTTGAATTAATATTTTTAATACTTAGCTAAATTTAATCTTTTTATTTACCTGGTCATTGCTGGTATTGACCGTAGGCAACTTCATTCATCGCAAGTTTTCTAAATCAATGCCTTAGACAACTCAACTAGCTACGTCAGTATTTAAAAGACGACAGATAAAAGCCAACATAAAAATAAGTACGAAATTAGCTCTTAAAAGCACATTTTAAGTTTTGAATGATGTGTGTGCAAGGTGAGTTCGGAACTGTGGCTTCTTTACAGGTTTATAGTAGAATTTTATGGCTACATTCCACAAAAAATAAAAAAATTGTAAATACAATTATTTTTTTTGTTACATCAATTAAATAATTAATTGATTTTGAGCCTACAACAATTTTTGTAAATACAATTACGAAATTGTAAGTTGAAAGGAAATCAGAAAAATGTTTTCAATTAAATATATCAACAACGAATTTGTTGACAAAAATTTTTTTAAAAAATTTTTTTTTGTAGATTTAAAAATAATTTTAAATAAGATGATTGTTATATCAACTATGTGAATTGTTGATTTTCCTAACAAATTTTAATTATCATAATTGTTGTATTGACAATGAAGTGACTTTTCGTTTGTCTGCGAAAAACACTAAATAATGTCTTTGGACGGAATCAAACCGGCGACCTCTGGACTAATCAACTAACGTTCTTAACTCTCAGCTACTGAGCAATTCCTTTATAAATCCGAAAATAATGAATATACACAAAACTTGATTTGCTTTGTTTCATGTACATATGTGCATTCATTTCTTATATCAACAATGATGATTGTTAATTTTGTCACAAGTTTCAACAAAAACTTTAGTTGGCATTTTAAATCCAAATAATATTAAAAATTTTTAGAAATTTTGCGCCATACATGATAAAAAATTTGGTTAGTTCAGTTTGTTGAAAAAATTGCTATGTTTGTCGTATCAACAACTTAATTTGTTATATTAACTTAATATATTTTTGAATTTAAATTACATATTAACAATTCAAATTGTTAGTGGCAGTTTGATGATCTTTTTCTTCTGTGTGGTCAAATATCGGATCCAAATAACAACCGATTTTCACAATTGTTTCTTTGGTAGTTAAACAAAATTTGATGAAAATATTTTTGCTGAGTTGGAAAGTGACTCTTAGGCTAAGGTTCGTAACGTTACATTCAGAAAATTTTTAATTTGAAAAAATTATGGGTTTTTATCCCAATTTTTCCCTGATTTCTTTTAACTTACTAAATTTCGTATTTGTATTTACAAAAACCGTTGTAGACTCAAAATCAATTAATTATTTAATTGTATGAACAAAAAAATTAATTCTATTTACAAATCTTTTTTTTTTTTTCTGTGTACTTATCCTTAATATTTTTCTACCATTTTGTGAAAGAAAAAAAAATTATTAACAAAGCTATTTCAGTTGATTCTTAAGAGATCAACCACCAATATTCTCAACAAATCAAAAATGTTCTTTTTATAAAATCTTAGAAAACTTTTGTTTATTTTTTCATTCGACTGACTGTGTTTCGTAGCCAACTTAATTAATGTCACACTCTAGCTAATTTTCACTTGAGATCAGAGTATGTACTTGAGAATTGGCTTGGCAAAAGACCTTTGAAACGCACCTTAATGTTTGACCCCAAATCAAAATGTTGTAATTTGTTTAATGCTGTGTTGTTGCTGCCTCTTTGCATTTTGTTTTTCACAGTTGTTGTTGCTTTTGCAGTTTACCAACAATACTTTGCAAAAATAAAAACCGATTTTCATGTGCCATTTGTCTCCTTGTTTATATAATGGATTGTTTGTTTATTTGGCTGTTTGTTTGCTATTGTTGTTGTTTTTAGGAAACTGAGTGGGGAATTTCATTAAACATATTGGAGGCGCCACTTTTTCGCCTACATCTCTTGACTTGTTGAAGTACGAGTAATTTTTTCTCCATTTATTTTTTTTAAAGAGATTCTGTGTGTATTTGGGGAAAATGTTTTAGATTTTTTTGGCTTTCCTTTAGTTGAAGAAGTAAGTGGTATCAGGAGGGAGGTGTGTGTGTGTGTGTATGCAAAGCTGTTTTTAGACTATTCCATAAGCTGTTGGACTTCTGCACAAATGCATCCCTGATCAAATGAATTTATGAAAATGTATAAAAATGCAATAACAACACATATATCAGGGTTGCATTTTGTGCAGAAGTCGAACAGCTTGTGGAATAGTCTAAAACAGCTTAAGTTTGTAACACTGCCATTGCAATTTAACAATTTGTAGCGGTAATAGTTGTTGTAACATTGCTGTATCTGTTTGTTGCAGCAACAACAACAACAACAACAACATCGATTACAGAAGAAAAATAGTCGAAAAGATCTCTTATTTCGTGGTATAAGTTTGTTTTTTTCGCTGTCTTAAAATTACATCAAAAGCTTTTTTTGATCATTTACAAGATTCGTTTCATTGCTTAATTTTGCTGTTGTTGTAGTTTATTCAAGAGAAGCGAGATTTGCTTTTTTTCCAGTGCAGCAATCTCTAGTACTGTTAATGTTGCATTTGTTGTTTGTTACTTTTCCTGCAAATTGTTTCTTTGGACATCATTAAGTGCTAATTGATCTTTAGTTTGTAGCTTTGTAGCTATAAGCCAAAGAAAAAATACCAACAAAATAAACTTTTTTAACTGCAGCCAAGCAACGAAAAGGTTAAACATCGTCTGCTCCTCCAGATAATCACGAAAAATAACATATTTTGCGTGAGATGACATGACAAAATGCTTTTTTTTTCGTTTTGTTTACGTCGAAAGTTTTTTTATCCGGCTGTTGAATTTTCTTAACTGTTTGTTGTTTTAGTTTGTAAATGCGTTGGAATTTACGAGGATTTTTGATGTGACAGTAAAAAACGAAGATGAAATTTGTAACGTTCTGATACATGATAATGGAAAGTTTTTCGGATTAAAAATTTCAAAGTTTTTATATTTGACACATAAATTGCTGGATCACCGTGAAAGTGAGCATACCATTTTTGAACTAAAAAATCAATATACGCAAAGAAAAAGGATGCTTGAGGTGGCGAAAATCTAAGTGGAACATGTTATGATTGCATTACATGGTTGTAGTCCAATCATATTATTATCGAAATTGTGTGAATTAATATAGCCACAATATTGTAAAAAAAAACTTCTCTAAAATTAAAAGGCAAGACGTTTCTTTATTATTCCTTTTACACTCACATTATACAGCAGATTTTGAACAAATTAAACCATTTTGAAGGTATTTATTTATAGATGTACACAATCTATAGTTTGCTAAAATCGCTTATAAATTCTGGTAACTATACGCATTTAAAGCTGTTATAAGGCTGATTTTAATAGCAAATGCTTTTTTCGTGTCCATTGTAAGGATAGTAAAATATTTCATAAAATAGGCGCATATACATATTTTAAAATGAAACCTGCTTTACAATGATTTAATAGACTATAAATAAATATAAATAAGTTTTTTTTTGTGTAAAAATGCCCATTATGTGTAAAAAACGAAGAATGAAAATGTTGTTTTTACTCTCTTCATACAAAATGGCGTGTCCGTATTGCATGCTGTTGATTTTCCACATTAAGAAACTATGAATTTTTCCAAAAACGAAATTACATGTATAGCAGTTGTAGAATATTTGCATTGCTTATCTTATTTTTCACATCAAATATTTTAAAAATATTAGAAATGATAAAACTCTTTAAAATTGTTGTCCGCAGTCTGGTGTATTGAGCGTTATGCTTTTTTAAATCGCTTCATTACTCAGTTTAATTATTAAAATTGCATTAAAAGCATACACTAAGTAGTATTATATTGCAAAACGTTTCATCAATTAATCATTGTTTGTATCAAAAAAAATGTATTGAGTGTTATCCATATTTTTTTAATGTAGTTGAAATTTTTTAACGAGTACCTAAGGAGGTTATGTCAAAATACTTCGAGGATTATACACCTGAATTGTATTGAATTCAAAATAAGATGTGTACTCTCAAAAAAATATTGAGTTCGTATAA
Source organism: Panzeria rudis (assembly GCA_956483635.1). Taxonomy (NCBI): domain Eukaryota; kingdom Metazoa; phylum Arthropoda; class Insecta; order Diptera; family Tachinidae; genus Panzeria; species Panzeria rudis. The sequence goes on from OY101448.1 coordinate 178,034,550, forward strand.
AAATGTATTGAGTGTTACGTAAAAAAAACTTTTTATATACATCAATAAATTGTGGAACGTTAAATAATGGTAGAAACGATATAAAAATCATTATCTGTTCACAAATTTCTGGTTTTCTTTGAAAAAATTTTGTTTCTTTCGCACTGTGGGTTGTTATATTTTCGAAGAATGTAGGTCGTCCTTTGCTATAAAAAATTATTTGAAATTGACATAGCTTTTGACATTGTTGTAATACGTTTTTATTAACTGAACAATAACCAAAAAATATTTCGGGAATGTGTTCAATAGTAACAACGTATGTGGCTATGTGTTTTTTTTACCGGCAATAAATTGCCAGCACGCAATCGTAAGTCGACTTAGCTCATTAGAAATGAAAAATATTTGAATATATTAAGAAGTTACGTTGTTTAAAAAATTTTTTCGGAATTGGTCCATGTTATTAGCGAAATTTTTCGTCCATGCAAAAGAGCATATAAAATAATGCTATTTGGCATCAATAACTCAAAATCGAAAAAAATGGACATCCGCGCTTATTCATGAAAACCGCAGATATATTTATTTGTTGTGGGCTAGCTAATCTATATGTCTGCATTTCGTTGAGAGTTTGTCTATCTATAATAATACGAGTTTGAAAATATTTCAAGCATTATGATTAAAGCAAATAAATTTGTATATTTTTGAAACATAAATTATTGAGAATATTTCAACCGGGCTTAAGGGTTTTTTCCTCTCGGTACACAGGAAAAATAAATTTAATTTTATGTAAAGCAATTCAATGAAATAGTAAATATTTTGTCTAGGAACGGACTTACAAAGAAATTTGTACATATAGACAAAAAATATCTCAACAATTTTATTGAAAAAAAATGTTTTTTTCAGTAAAAAAATTTTTTAAATCTATAAAACAATTTGTCTAAAAATATTTACAAATTGTAAACAAAACAATTTACTAAATCAAACAAAAAGATTTACTGGACTTTCTGAAAAATATCAAAGAATATTTTTTCTGAATTTATAAAACAATTAGTCTAAAAATACTAACAAATATTAAACAAAATAGTTTACTGAATCAGACAAAAATATTTACTGGATTTTTTGTAATATATTAAACTAAGTTTTTGTCTGGGTCTCATCATCATCCATTAAGCATTTATGAAATTTTAGTTTGTTAAATGTGCTCAATTCTGAATGTTTATCTAAAGACTCTAAAAAAATTAATGAGAATTAACGGAACGACATTAACGAATTGATTCACTCAAAAATCTTCGGTAAACAAACTTGGTACAATGGCATTCATTTTGCTATCATTGTTGTTGTTGTTATTTGTGTGTATGTTGTCATCGGGACTGTTTTTTTTTCGACACAAAAACCTTGGTTTTCTTTTTGTTTTTGTGTTTGCGTCCTAAATAAAAATCAAACATAAAATTTTTTTATTCAGTAAAGAACATTTACTGAAAATTAAATTTATTTTTAGACAAACTTTTGTTTGAAAATTTTTTGATGATAACTTTTTCTGTGTATATCGAAAAGCGGTTTCGCTGAGTAAAGATTTTCAACGCAGCGTAATGTGTGTCTCAAGTTTCGTATGATTCGGTTAAGTAGAATTAGTTGAAAAATAATATTTTCTTTGAATGAGCAGGGCATAATATTGTGTTGTTACAGGAAGAAAATGGTTCTATAACGTTTCATAAGAATCGATAATTTGATGATGATATTTGATGAAATTTTCATTAAGCTAATTTTAATGAAACGTGTTTCATTAATCAAACGATAGTTGAGCTTTAATGAAGTTTTTCACTAGATTAATATCGAAATTCACACAATTTATGAAGAAAATTCTTTCAGTGCAGCATTAGCTAATTAAAATAAAATCCACCATAAGGTCGTTCATATTATAAAACCTCCATCATGAACTTGAATCTCAATTACAGACACGTCTGTCTGCTTTCTAATAGTTACTTTGCTCGTTATGAAGCAATTATTTTTGTTCCTGCAATTATTGTGCACATAAATAAAATGTGCAAATTTTTTATTTTATTTTTCTACAACTTTCACTTAATTAGGCTTAAGGCTTATTACTATTAATTCTATACAAAATAATTCTCTATTTTTTTACAATATTTTCCTGCCAGTCATTGCTGTATCTGAAGTATTGTGTTGCCCATCTTTTAGTAAGTTTTTTGTTGCTACTTTAGATTTTAGTGTGTGAATGCCAGCTACCATCAAGTACGTCATGTGTAGTTAAAGTTTGAGCTTCATTTAACTTATGAATTGCAACATTTTGTTCTTGCTGCTGCTATTTTTGTTCGAGTTGTTGTTTCTGTTTTTTTTTTTGTTTAAAAGATTTATTCTCCCCGTTTTTAAAGTAATTATGTTTGCAACTGTATGAAGAAGTATTTATGCGAATTGTTTGTTGGTTGCCACATTGTACGAAGTTAGTTTAGTATTTATTTAATTCAAAAAGAGCATGGAGGATGGAGATGGATGAATGGATGCATGCTTGGATGCTGAATAGCAAATATAGATGCAGTCAGTGTAAAATGCCACATACTGCACTTGCCAACAAGTGTAAAATTAGTCAAAATTATTTCTTTTTTTTACTCTTTATTTGTCTCTTGCTTAGTTGCAAAAATATGCAAGTGACTGTATAAATGAATGAAAAAAAAGTATTAAAATAATTTCCTGTTAAAATTAAAATAAAACTCTTAGTTACAGATATACAGATCGACAGACAGATACAAAACGAGACACATACAGTTTGTTAGTTAATACCTTTAGTTTGGTGAGACAACCCACATGTGTTTTGTTGCAGTTGTCGATTGCTCTTGCCACTTTAACGAAAAATCAGCTTGTTAACAAAAAAAAAAAAAAAAAAATAAAATAACTACTGATATTTGTCTTATTTATTTTATTTTTAATTTTACTTTTTACCTTGTCTATTTTCAAATGCAAATTGAAAATTTCAAAAAATTTTTTATCGCTTTTAAAGCATCAATTAATTTCAAATGCTCAAGCTTTAAAGGCAGAATATAAAATATATTTGAATAAATAAGAAATAAACAAATTATGGTTGGTTGGCATGTAAGGACTGTGCAAAGTGGTACAACCTGTCTTTTATAATTAAACTATATTTTTTCTTCGCTACTTTTTGGAAAGTGATAAGATATTGCAGACAGAAAGTTTATTTTAATATCAAATAATACTATGCAACAAGAAAAATGCCAATGAGTACCACAATATATATACATACTATTTTTTGATATGTTATGGTCCCCTAACTTCAAAATTAGTCGAAATCTTAAATTCTATGAGATTAAAAAAAAATTATTTTTCCAGCTTTTGGGATTTTTGAATATTAATTTTATCATAACTTGGAATGGGGTTGTCCATTTTTATTACAAAGCCATTACAAAACTTGACACAAAATTACCTTTAAGGTGTTTGAATATTATTTTTTATATACTCATTAGTTTCGGAATTATTCAGACCGCAATGATGAAAAATATATATTTTTTATGAAAAATTTGAAAATTTTTATTTGTTAAAAATTTATAAAAAAAATCGAAAATGCAAAAACTAAAAAATTTTATTAGCTTATCATACAGCTACATATATACTCCACAAATAAATGAGCTTTATTTTATGAACATCCATGGATAAATATTGATTTTATTCACAATAAAGTAAAAGGACATGATTTTTTCCAAAAAAAAAAAAAATCGAGTTTAGAAGAGGTTGCTAGCTCCACTGCTTTTATCATAACTTGAGAAAGGGTTGTTCAATTTTATTAAAAAGCCTCAAGAAAACTTAACAAAAAATTACCTTTAAGGTGTTTGAATATTATTTTTTATATACTCAATAGTTTTAGAATTATTCACACCGCAATGATGAACAACATATGAAGGGCTTAAAAGCAAAGGGGTACAAGTGCAAAAAAGAAATTTCTGAGTAACTAAGCTTCAAAGTTTTTTGTTCCCATGCATTTCATTCATAATATTTTGGGTTTTTAATGCAAAGCGTCTTTTGTAGTCATCGTACAGGTCTACATTTTTGTAGAGTGATAGGATATTTGTATTAAGTGTTGATTCCTACATATAACTTGCTTTTCACCCCCTCATATATTTTTTTAGGCAAACCTAGAAAATATTCCTCATGGGTTTTTACATAAAAGTGTTGAGAACATCTTATACATTAAACGTGAGTCCAACAAGATATCCGACACAAAAAAAAATTATCACCAACAAATTTTCAAACAAAAGTTTGTCAACAAATAAATTACATTTTCAGTAAATGTTCTTTACATAATCAATGAATTGTTTGTTTGACTCTTATTTGGGATGTAAACACCAAAAACAACAAGAACAACAGTGTCGTGAAAAAAACCACCCCGATGACGACATACACACGAATAACAACAACAACAATGATAGCAAAATGAATGCGATTGTACCACGTTTGTTTACTGAAGATTTTTGAGTGAATCAATTCGTTCATGTCGTTGCTATACTTCTCATTCATTTGCTTAGAGTCTTTAGATAAACATTCAGACCTGAACACACTTAACAAAGTAAAATTTCATAAATGCTTAATGGATGATGATGACCCAGACAAAAATTTTGTTTGATATATTACAAAAAATCCAGCAAACAATTTTGTTTAATATTTGTTAGTATTTTTAGACAAGTTGTTTTATTATTTCCCCTTATTCCGTAACTATTTGTCGACGTCACGTCAAGACAATATCAAAAAATTGGCACATTTCTACTCGTCATCGACAACAATTTATTATTACTGACAGCCACATACTATTCTCTAAGGCATAGAAAATAGGAAGAGGCTATTAATAATATTAAATTTTTGTCGACAGCGAGTAGGCAACTGCCAATTTTTTGGTGTTGTTTTGACGTGACATCGCCAGATAGTTACGGAATAAGGGCGATTATTATTCAGAAAAAAATATTGTTTGATATTTTTCAGAAAATCCTGTAAATCTCTTTGTTTGATTTAGTAAATTGTTTTGTTTACAATTTGTAAATATTTAAAAAAAAAATTGTTTTATAGATTTAAACAATTTGTTCACTGAAAAAACCCAGCTTTTTTCAATGAAATAGCTTAGATATTTTTGTCTATATTTACAAATTTTTACTATTTCATTGAATGCCTTTACAGAAAATGAACTTTAGTTTTTTCTGTGTATGCTGAGTGAGTATAACTATGTGCGAAAGGGAGGGGATGGGTTGGTTGAATTTAAGTCTCTATTTAAGCTTTCAGACCGCCCACACACATATTATGTACATATATTTTGGCGGCCTCTAGAAATAGAGCCTTTTTATTATAGAGCCTTTTTTTTAATAAATAAATTTTTTTGTAGTACAGTGGAAATATTCGATATTAGGCGACTTCACTTTATTATGAATAACATCAAAGTCCATAAATTTTAATGAAAAAAAACTTATTCTTTTTGTAGTATTGGTGAGTTTTTGCCATTTTCTTTGTTTTTTACATTTTTAAAAAATAAAAAATTTTAAGTTTTACATAAAAAAACATATTTTTCATCATTACGGTCTGAATAATTTCGAAACTATTGAATATATAAACAAATAATAATTGAACGATATAAAGTTAATTTTATTTCAAGTTTTTAGGTATTTTTTGTACTAAGATTGCACTACCCATTCCCAAGTTATGATGAAATCTCTGGAGCAGAGCAGCCTCTTGAAAAATCTCAAAGGATCCATAGAATTTTAAAGTTCAATTGTTTTTCTAGTTAGGGGACCATAACACATAAGCAAATATAGTGGTGATTAAAGGTCATGACTAAAGTTTCATTTTGTTGCATAGTGTAACCTTTTAATTAAAATGATATCAAGGACTTGTCCAATTTGCGGCATAATACTGACCGTATTGTTCAACTATGTACATACATGCAGAGAAAAAAATGTAGTTCTGCCATGGTGACATAGTTGCAGCAACAGTGTAATGGTTGTGGCAAACAATTCATGGTTATATCAAAGAAACTATTGTTATTTTGAATAGACTTAAAGAAAGAAGAAGGCTTCGTTTGCATTTTTCATTATAGATGCCGTACCTATTTCCTTAACATTCGAACAATAGGCTAGGGGTAGGGTATGCAAGCAAAAATAAATACATACATATAAAAAAATTTAACTATTAAAATTATTTTTAGTATTGTTTTAGCATGTATATCTATTTTTCTGCTCGCGTGTACGTGTCTTTGTCACCTCAGTAATACTTTTATTTATTTTTTCAACTCACAGTTTAAGTTCTACAAGCTCCTGGTGCTTGCTTTCCAAGTATTCGGTATAGATTTGTTACAAAAAAAAAAAAACACAAAAATAACTTCAGTCAAGTAAATATTTAGCCAACAACATTTTGACGCTATACAATCTATTTAGTGTTTGGTTTTATTATCCAATTTTTTTTTCGTCTATGATTTTCATTAGGATTTCAAAACAAATTTTGTCTGTAGCTGATAAAATGTTATACGGACAGAGTCTTGTGTGTGTCGGAAAATTGTATTTGTTATTTTTTTTGGCTTAAGGCAAAGCACTACTTAACAATTTGCATAGCACATTGTTCAAGGAAAAATATTTTACGCATTAGATAGACTTTGTTTATAGTACTAAAGTTTACACGATTACATGGCAGGTCATATTTAATAAGAATCTCGTATTTGAAAGCCAACAAAATTTCATGTGGATATGAAAATGAAACAGTAACCAACATAAATTTATGAATTGGCATACGTTGCATTTTGAATGGTTTCGCCTCTACGTAGAAGTAAGTAAAAAATTAAATAAAATAAAGAAAAACTGTGTAGAAGTCAGTGCTCATGTTCAAATAGGTGACAACATTTATGATTATGTATCAGTTGTGCTGTGCAAATATGCAGGAGCGTCGAAGGGAATATCTTCTTAATATAAAATTTTTCCTATGTACTGGCAGAACATATTAAAGTTGACAACTGTGCACCGCAATATATAACATTCTTTTGGTGTTAATGTGGATGTGGTGTAAGTATACGGCAAATACTTATTTCCTGGATGTTTAGTCATACTTTCATTACATTGAAATAATTTGTCTTCGTAAATACTATGAGTCTCGGCACTGAAATAATTAGTCTTTAATTAATCCACTGAAAAACTTCATTAAAACTCAACCAATCGGGGCTGTCATAGAATCCAATCTTGTCGGTATTGGATTTGAAATCGAAAAAAAGACACTTTGGTGTCATCAAATCCAATGTTGTCGGTTTTATGTTCAAACTAGAATTAGTGTCGGTTTTAGGTGTCACAGAAACCAATGTTATCGGTTTTGTTATTGGAAATAAACCAAGAAGCTAAAAGCTGTCGCTTTTGTTATTGGAAATGAATAAAGTCGCTAAAATTTTCTTTTTTATTTAAGTTTTTTCTGCAGTAGGATATTTTGTAAAAATATGAGTAAATGAATGCTAATTTTACAAAAATTAAATAAATAAATATGTACACTCTAAAACACTTTTGTTGAAAATTAGGTGGATAATAGTAGGCAACACTTTACAGATTATTATCGACCTAAAATTACACACGCATTATTTTTCAACAAAATGTTTTTACTAAAAAAGCGATTGATTGGCTGCGTGCATGTTTGAACCGCGACCTCCTGACTGATAGTCTGACGTATCTAGCATTCAGCCAAAGCCGTATTACACTTTATGTTACATTTTTTCCACTTGGACTAAATATGTTTAATTTAAAGGGTTTTTTCCTTAATAAAATAACTACAAAATCGATGTAATTTTAGACAAGGAGAAATTTTCAACACAAATTTAGACAACATATGATCGTAAATTTGAGGTAATGTTTTAGAGTGTAGTATATGCTTAATTTTTTAATTCTCAAAAAAGGGAAAGCATACAAATAACAGCAAAACCTGCTTAATTATGGAGTTTTTTAAAAAATATTCAGACATTGCTAGCCGATCCATAAAGCGTTATAAGCCATCTACAGTTGGCCTTGGAAATGTGTAGCTGGCTGTATTCCTAAATGGGCCATGTCCACAGCAAATAGATCTACATATGTTCATGGATAAAGGTAATCCAACGCTCGATAACACTGAGCATATCATCTAAAACATCCTAGAGTCGTTTCCAGCAGGACCCTTCAGCTAAACTCACAACGAAGCTGTAAGTTGCAGCAATGGCGGAATCTTGAAACGGGAAAGGTGTTGTTTTATTGTCTAGGACGACACGGAAAGCGCCTTTGTTTAACCGGCAATAACCTACATAATTACCGCCAAAGCAGTTTTAAATATGAACGCACGACATAACAAATGTACTTACCTATCTCCGACTTGGATTCTAGGACACCCCCGAATATCATGCTTCATTGGATTAATGAAAAAAAATTTTCGTTAAAATTATTTTAATAAAATTTCACCTAAAATATGAAATAATTGCATTGATCCAATGTTAATCATCATTTGAGTAAACAAAGGAAAATATTTCATTATTTCATCATTTTAATGAAATTATATCATTATTTTAATGAATTATTTCATTATTTTAATAAAATTATTACATTATTAAGCAGACTTATTTACTTAAACCATTTTAATTCATTGACCACTCACAGTATCGAACTCACACTAATGATTTTTAGGGTTTCGCACACCAAAAGTGTAAAGGAACCCTATTGTTTTCACTACGCTGTCTGTCTGTCCGTCTGTCTGTCTGTCTGTCAGTCACAGGTTGTTTTCTCGGGAACCGTAAGAACTACGGACCTGAAATTTTCACAGAATATATAAAACTTTGGCAGCTACCACAACAAATAAATGATAGCTAAGAATTAAAGGGTGTTCTAAAGCGAGTAACGAAACATGTTGAATTACTAATGTAATATACACACTTATATACAGACGCTTTAAATTTCCAAAGTTAGTGCTAATTAGTGTAATCTGTAGAATAGACTACACCAATTAACACTGATATTTAAAGCAATAAGAATTAAAGGGTGTTCTATCAGTTAATGTAATTTTGACTATGCAATTTAGACAATTTGCTATATCTTGGAAACCGTAAGAGACAAACTCATGAAATTAAAAAAACGTTAAAAATAAAAAATTACAAAATTACAAAAATGTCAAAACGAAAGATCGCCAAAATGAAAAAAGCGCTTAAAGCAAAAAACACAAAAATTATAAAAATCGCTAAAACGCAAAAAATTAACAAAACTAAAAAGATCACCAAAAAACTAAAATAACAGCCAAAAACCGAAAAAAGTTGTCAAAACGAAAAGAAAACTAAAACCTAAATAAAGCGCTAAAATTAAAAATATCATCAAAATGGAAAAAAAAATCGTCAAAAATTAAAAAAAAGAAAAATCATCAAAGCGGAAAAAAGCGTCAAACAAAAAAAACCACAAGTAAAAAAAATCGTCAAAAGCCAAAAAAATCGCCAAAACTAAGAAAGTGTCACAACAAGAAAAAAAAACGCTAAAACTACAAAAATCACTAAAAACCGAAAAAACCCCAAAACCAAAAAAGCGCCAAAATTGAAAAAGGGACCAAAACTTAAATAAGTCGCTAAAACTAAAAATATCGTCAAAAAGCGAAAAAAAAAAAAACGACAAAACCAAAAAATCGCCAAAACTGATAAAAAACCGGCAAAAAAACGAAAAATCGCAAAAAACGAAAATATCAACAAAACGAAAAAAAGCTGCAAAGCCAAAAAAATCGCCAAAAACTAAAATTAAACAAAAAAGCTAAACGGAAAAATTGCCAAAATGAAAAAGGTAAGTGCAATAGAGATGGAATAATTATAAATTTTGTTCTTTCTCTTTTCTTGCTATTGAAAATGATTGTTGACGGCGCAACAAATAAGATTTGTTTTCTCTTTCATACAATCTTCGTAATGTTGTTGTCTAGTTAGTAGTCTATGGCACATGAGGCGCATGCTTATATGCAATTTACATTTTGACTTTTTCGCTTGGCTTTAAAGGCAGGCTTTTTTTAGATTGTGAAAGAGAGGTGGTGAGAAGCAAGCGGGGTAACAAAAAAGGCACGAATTGAAATTTAGGGGTATTTTTGATATTTATCTTTCTCATTTTCGTACTCAGTTTCGCCTACAGTTTGGTCCCATAATTTTGTTTTCGAAAATCGAAGGAGGAAATTCGCTCCCCGATGGATAACTCTCTCATTTGTCATCTGACTTTCAAAATTCTGTTTTCGTTTGAAAGGTTTTGCTTGCAGTTTGGTCCCACAAAATTTTTTTTTTGAAAATCGGTGGGAATTCGCTCACACACCCCCACGAATGTCATTTGTAAACCTATTTTCAAAATTGTTTTTTTTTTGTTTGAAAGGGTTTGCCTGCAGTTTTGTTGCATAATTTTTTTTTCGAAAATCGACAAATTTCCTCCCCCAAGCATAAGTCTGTCATAAGTGAACCGATTTTCAAAATTCTTTTTTCGTTTGAAAAAGTTTACTTGCAGTTTGAACGATATTTGCTTTGCAGACCAGTGTAATAAAAAAAATCATACAACATTATTTTTGTTGTTCGCTTTTTGTTGACAACTGTTGAAATAAATAAGGATGTTTTTTATGAAAGAAAACATATATGTAATTTATTTCATCAATCTTTCATAAATGCAATGACATTTTTCATCAAAACTATGAAACACGGTTCACTGAAATTATGACATTCAAAAACTTAATTTTTTTCAAGCAGTATTCATTAAAATGTTTTGTCAAAATTTAAAGGGGTTTCCACAAAATGACAAAATGTCATAAATCCAATGGAATTTTTTAAGAAAATCCTTAAAGCTAATGAAACAATCCAATGAAACTTTTTCACAATATTCGTGAAAGTTCACATATATTATGATATATTTCATTAGAATTGCGAAAAAATCTAACGAATCATTTCATTGGATTTATGAAGCGAAATTCTTTTAGTGTACAGGCGAAAATTAAATATTTGTTTTATTAATAAAACTTTGATTGAAGTGCGCCGCTGTTATGGCTAATAAGCAATAACTTGCTTAACTTCTTGACTAAAGTTATGTTCAAAAGTGAGCCTTGTATATTAATTTCAGAGATTTTGTATTGCACATCTTTAATTAGAGTACAAATGTTGTCCTATAATTTTAAACTGTTAATCACCGTTTCTTTCTTACAACTGAAACATTTTCTCAATTATCTTATAAACTTCCACATCCTACGCCACTGCTTATAAATTAACGAATTCGTATTAAGTTTATAAGCATTATTTAGCAAACATTTTCAAGATAATGTCTATGCCATTTAAACATGTTCAATACTCAAAGATAGATACTGTATGTTTAACAAATACTTAAGATATCGCAAGCAAATTTTAACAAACTGTTTGATAGCGAGCAAAAAATAAAATAATGATACTCAACTTACCATTAGCATTGGCTGATTTAATTCTGTAATGAATAAAAGAAAAAAAGTTCAAATGAAAAATAAATAAATTAAAAAGTTTACATTTAAAATTACATACTAACTAGATAAATATGTTTAGTTGGAGCAAACAAATAAAATCGACTTATTATTTAGATTTTTTTTCTAAGTATTTTCTAACATATAAAAGCCGTAAATTTTCATTTCCGTTCCCATAAATTTGTCTTATATACAGCAACAACAACAACGACAAAAAAAGTCAAATTAAGTTTTCACCATTTATTCGTTCATGCTTTACCGTGACAACGTAATTGGCCATCTTTACACATGATTTTAACGGTATTAAACAATTGTTTAAAATGATTTTTACAGATTAAATTTCTTCAACTTGATACGGACCGGCTAAAGAAAATTTCCGTAATTATCTTATAACTAGGAAAAATGTTTAAAGCACATAAATATAAGTTCAATGTAAGTTTTGTTGCTTCTTTAAGATGTTTTTTTTATTGTTTTTGGTGTGAACTGTTTAATTTAATTTTTTTTGCTTCATAAATTTGTCATAAAAGTATGATAAAATTGGAAATTTATTGCTTGAAATATTTAAAACAAGCTATTGATCTTCTTTGTAACACATTATTTTTTTGCTGAAACGAATGCAAGTAAATTGGTTAATTTTATGTTTCGACGTATGGATATTATTTTAAATTTTATTCAGCACTATTAGTATGATCGAAAATAGGAGTATACGATCTTAAAATTTTGAAAAATTATTAGTTTAAATTTTTGTAATATGTACATGATTTGAAATATTTTCTAAACGCTACCTTAAATGTAAACATTACAAGATTTCCTATGCCACACGGTGCACAGTGGTTCCAATTGGAAAAAAAGGCTGATAGATTTGTATCTTTGAAACTGGCGATCCGATTACAAAACGATGTAAAAATCACAGAGAAAGACATCAGCTTTAAGAATGTGAAACTTGGACAACCCTGTTGAAATTAGGGATGTAACGAATACCGATACCAATACCGATACCGATATATTGGCGATACTTCAGATTTTCCGATACATCGGTATCGGCGATATTTTACTGTCGATACGACGATACTTTAAAAAATTTTTTCAGTTTTTTTTAAACAAATTATTTATTTTTTTGTTAATTTTACCAAGAACTAAATTCATTTCGTTATTTTTTAAATCTTATTACTATCAATTTTAAAAATTAATAATATTTTACGCTTCTATTTTGCAAAAACAATAATTTATTTATTGTTAATTTTACCATGAACTCAAATTCAATTCGTTGTTTTTTAAAAAAAGACATTATAAAGAAATCATGAAAATGTAGCAGTCGCGATCCGAAAATATTGCGAATTTGCATAATTTCCAATTAGTTTCACATTTGCTTGTCATTGCAAGAAGTTCCCTTTTTCCATTACCAATCACCGAATTTGAAGTGATGTTAGGACAAATTTCTTTTTCGGTGTTCTATAATGATTCCTCAAATAATTCTGGAAAAAAAGCCGACTTCAGTATAAAGAGTAATATACTTGATGGCCTTCCATATAAACAATTTTGAAAATCGGTAAGCCAATGGAGGAATTGTGCTCTAACCTTGCCCCACAGATTTTCGTAGAAAAATTATGCGACCAAACTCTAGGCAAACCATTCCAAACAAAAAATAAATTTTGGAATTCGGCCCATAAATAGAGGAGCTATGCGATAATCAATATTTCTGGGGGAAGGGGAAATCCCGCACAGATTTTGGAGAACAATTATGGTACCAACCTGAAGGGGGGTTTGCAGCAAATTTCACAACTGATTTTCGAAAAAATAACATAGTCAAACCCTTTCAAAAAAAAATTAAATTTTGATAATCGGTTCCCAATGACAAAGTTATACATGGTTCCCCCTCCCATTTTCGAAAATAATTATGGGGCCAAACTACTAGCGAACCCTAGCCAACAACACACGAATTTTGAAAAGCTGTTCACAAATGACATATGTAGTTATGGATTGGTGGGGAGGGGAAGCAAACTTGCTTCTCCGATTTTCGACAAAAAAAATTGGGACCAGTTTTTGTCAAACCCTTTCAAACAAAACAAGAATTTTGAAAATCGGTTCACAAATGACAGCATGGGGGGAGCGAATTTCCCCTCCGATTTTCAAATAAATTATGGGACCAAACTGCAGGCAAACCCTTTCCAGCAAAAAAATAATTTTTAAAATCGCTTTTCACAAATGACAGAGTTAAGCGTGTACAAACATAAAAAAGTAAAAAAACATACACAGGAATTGATAACCTTCTTCTTTTTGGCAGTCGGTTAAAAAAGGATAAAAATTACCCATTTTCAGAACTTGTTTCTTTTTATGCGAATTTAAACACAAAACTGTGTTTTCATGTAAATTTAAGTGAATAAATATAAACTTTTAGCAGACTTTTAATAATTAAGCTAATAAGTTATTTAGAAGAATATTAGTTGATAAATGTCCTTTAAAAAGTCGATTTTTAAAGAGCATGGCGAGTATTTTTTAAAATTATAAAGTAATTACAAATTTGTACTGGCTTTTCTACTAATGATCTGCATATTTTTAATATAGATTCAATGAAAATGTAGTTCCTTAAAAATTACTTCCAATTTTATATACTGTATTAATATCTATTTTAAATATTAATAATCTCTTACACTGTAATGTGGCATAATAAAGAAATTGCCCTTCTTGAGGTTTGTTAATCTAAACTTGAACTCAATTTCAATATTCGTATCGGTATCGGAATCGCTATCGGCGATATTTATTTTTAAGTATCGGAATCGGTATCGGATCGGCAAAACGGCGTATCGTTACATCCCTAGTTGAAATACACGGTGAGCTACAGGCTGTCAAATATGACTATATCGGGCATGAAGATCCTTGTTTTACAAATATTCGCCGATTTTAATGAATTTAAAATTGTTGTAAAGCTTTATTTCATTCATTGATATATCCTTAATATATCTTAAGAATTTTTAATTGAAGAAAATGGTAATTTGCAATTTTTGGGTCAAAATTGTAGACGTATGAGTAATTTTTGGTATGTACTATAATATTACACATACGTCTAAAAACATGAATTTCGCATTTTTCGCGTTAAAAATTCGAAAAATGGCCCGTTCAATATATCGTTAAACATTTTTAAACATGAGAGGATTGCTATGTTGTTCAATAAATAGCAAAAAAATAAAAATGAAAAAAAGAAGTTTGGTACTATTTGGTACATGCAGGTAAATAAAATGCTTCTAAAAAATTTTACTATTTTAATCGATTTTAAATTTCAACTGCAATCATTTTTGAAGTCTATTATTTTGAAATATGGAAAAAACAATTTTTAGTTCTGAAAAGTTTCTGAGAAAAACATCCGACAATTAAGCTCTACTTTCGTCAAAATTTACCCATTTTTCACACTCATTTCGAAGTCTTGACTTTGATTTTTTTTCACGTCTACATGAATTAGGATTACTTAAGAATTTTTTCTGCATATTATCAATGATTTTGTTGAAAATCATAAAACATTTTTTTTATAAATTTGGCTATGCTATTATCGGAGATATTTACGAAATCGGGAACAAGATCGCTGCCAAAAACCAAAATTTTAAAATTCAAAGCCAAATATCTCTGAAAATATTACGGATATCTTAATGAAACAAAAAATGGTTTCCTTGTATATTAACAAGCTTTACAGCAAGTTTAAATTCATTAAAATCGGATAATATTTGTAAAAGTTATAAGGCCAACAAAGTTTATCAAGACCGAGATAGTTAATTTTGACACTCTGTAGCTCAGCATGTACTGCAACAGGGTAGTTCAAGTTTCATCATTCTTAAAGTCTTTGTCTTCTTCTATGATTTTTACATACATCATTTTGTAGTTGGATCGCAAGTTTCAAAGACAAAGATTTATTACCCTTTCTTCCCATTGGAACCGCTGTGCGGTGGTTACTATTGCAAAACTAATAGTAATATATCTGTATCTTTAAAACTTGCGACCCGATTACAAAACGATGTGCGTAAAATTATAGGGGAGAACATAATCTTTTAAGAAAGTAGAATTCTTGACCACTCAGTCGAAAGACACGTTGGTCTACAGGATGTCAAACTTGACTACCTGGGGTGTCAAAAGTTTTATTCATCTCATAACTTTTACTAATATTAACCGATTTTAATGAATTTCAATTTTCTGACTACTTTTACAAAATCTATTCCCCTAGCCACGTTTTTGAGCGGACAGGTAACAATTGAAGGCCAGACCAATTACATTAAATATATCTAATACAATTTGTAAAAAAATTTTAAAAACTCGATGTGATTTTTTTTTCTTAAGCGACTAAATTAAAATTTAATGGAAAAATTCATAATTTTCGTCCAATGCTGGATGTAGCGTGCATGCATTAACCGATTTAAAATTTTATCAGCGGTCATTTGTGAAGTCTATTCTTTAGAAATATTAAAAAATTAAGGAAAGTGCGACTTTAGCTCGCACACGAAGGGTTCCGTACGAATACACATATGCATATCCCTTTTCATTTTGCCCTTTTCTCATTTTGGCAATTTTTTCGTTTTGCTTTTTCGTTTAATTTTAGTTTTTTAATTTTTTAAGATTTTTTGTAAATTTGTTTTTTTGCGATTTTTTGCAATTTTGTTTTGTTTTTTTGCCGATTTTTAGTTTTGCGATTTTTTGGTTATGGCACAATTTTTTGTTTTAACGTTTTTTTTTCGCTTTTTGACGATATATTTAGTTTCAGCGATTTATTTTAGTTTTGGTGTTTTTTGTTAGTTCTGACACTTTTTTTTTTGGTTTTTGATGATTTTTTTAGTTTTTGGGATTTTTTTTTTGATTTGGGACTTTTTTCATTTCGGCGATTTTTTTCGGCTTTTGGCTTTTGGCTTTTTTTTTGTTTTTTCGCTTTATTTAAATTTTTGGCAATATTTTTCGTGTTTACGATATTTTTAATTTTAGTTATTTTTTTATGTTTTAGTACTTTTTTCGTTTTTACGATTTTTATCGGTTTTTAGTTTTTTCGGCGATCTTTTTAGTTTTGGTGATTTTTTGCGTTTTAGCGATTTTTTTTTAATTTTGGTGCTTTTTTCCTTTAAGCGCTTTTTTCTTTTTGGCGATTTTTCGTTTTGACATTTTATTAATTTTGGAATTTTTAAGTATAGTTTCAAGAGTTTACCTCTTACGGTTTCCAAGAGATACAGCATATTGTCTAAATTACATAGTAAAATTACATTAACTGATAGGACACCCTTTAATTTTTATTGTTATAAAAATCGGTGTTAATTAACACTAACTTTGGAAATTCAAAGTGTCTATATGTATATAAGTGTCTGTATATTACAGTAGTATTTCAACATGTTCGCTTTAGAACACCCTTTAATTTTTAGCTGTCATATATTTCTTGTTGTAGCGGCAAAAGTTTTACATATTTTACAGTTTACACTTTTGGTATACGGAACCCTAAAAAGAATAATTTAAGTTGTGAACTTTTTTTTTAAAAACTACGAACAAAAAGCTTCATTTTTGTCAAAGTTTTTGATGCCAAAGGTAGTCAATTATGAAACCATGTGGCGCACCATGTCTTTCAACAGGGTAGCCAAGGGTTTAATTTTCTTAAAGATACGGTTCTCCTCCATGATTTTTATATACATTGTTTTGTAAATTTCAAAGATTCACTATGACAATAAGCAAAATAGGCCAGACACGCACTATGTATATTTTTTGTTCCCCTCTACAAGAATCAGTCGTTAGAATTTGAAACAAATTTTTTTTGACTTTGTTGTACAGTGTTATTAATAGAATTATGAAGGCTTAATAGACAACCAAAAAGGTTTTGTTTGAAACTAAAAGCAAATGAAAGGGAGGCTTGTGAGTTTGAGAAGACAAAAGCTGCAAGTCATTAATTTTAATCAATTAACAATTTTAATGAAGATAAATTTTTAAGAAAATTACAGTTAATGAGAGGCATCTTTTTAAAAAAAAGAAGAAAAAAACACTTCTGCTTGAACTCATTCTAAAATATGCTTGGTAAAATCTTAAGTGACTAAACGAGTGAGTGATTACCATGCGAAAGTCAATGTGTTTACTTAAAATAGCGTGCCTGCTGTCCAGGTCATGTTTTTTTGTTTGTTGTTTTTTATATGGATATTGATTTTGTATAGATTGTTGCTTCAATTTCTTGTTGACTTTGTTAATAGCTGTTTGTTTGTTGTGATACGCTTTTAAAAAGTTCGGCAAAGTGTTAAATTAAACCTTTTTCTTAAATGGTCTGATTAGTAAATATTGTTTTTTGTTGTTGTTCTATTATGGGTAAAAGGATGATGTTATTATTTAAATTTTAAACAATTAAATTGAAAAATAGTTTAATGGATTACTAAACACTGCTGCTGCTCTCAACTATTAAATATACATTATTTTGTATAGCAAATAGAAAGCTATGTACATATTTTTGTAATTAAAAATTATTTCGTAAAATAATTTTTCCTAACATATTGTACAAAAAAATGCGTTTTTTAATAAACTTTTATTAGCTTCACTTGTAACTACACAGAAGAAACATTGACAGGAATTATGTTCAATAGCATCATGTTATTGAAAAAAATATGAATTTCAATAACATTTGTCATTAACTTAATAGAATATTTCGTTGTATTGTAGTTCGTTCCCATGACGGTTATTTCTTTTCTTTTCATACATAGGTACTTAAAACAAGTTTTATCTCATAAAAAATAACCGGGAAATGGCTCAACTGTAGAGAGTAAGCTTTACGTCCGTGATGCCCGGGTTCGTATCCCAGCCATATACACATTTTTTTCTTTTAATTTATATATTTTTTCGTTTGAAATAATTTTGTTCTCAATATAGCTGAATTCTTTAATACAGGAAATTAAAAAAAAAAAATTATCGAATGGACGGAATTTTTATTATCAAAAACGAAACTTATTTTTATCTGTGTAGGGATGAAATGAAATTTTACAACTTAGTTTTCACCTATTTAAAAACGTTCTATCAACTTGAAACTTTGACTATACAATTTTATGATTAGAAAAGTGGGAAGCACCACACCCTCACTACACAAATATTACTTTTCAACTACTTAATCGATTTGAGGCCCTATGCTCCTTATAGGATCGAGGGGAACATATATATACTTAATCGATTCTTATGAATTTTTGCATATAATAAATTAAAGATGTCATATATGAATACTCTGACTTCTATAGCTTTCATTTACTTAGTACAGGCGTGACACTGCCCACTTTTATATTTATCAGATTATATTGCCATAGGAGCCTACACTCTAAAACATTTGTGTTGAAAATTTCTCCTTGTCTAAAATTACATCGATTTTGTAGTTATTTTATTAAAGAAAAACCCTTTCAAATTAAACATATTTAGTCCAAGTGGAAAAAATGTAACATAAAGTGTAATACGGCTATGGCTGAATGCTAGATACGTCAGACTATCAGTCAGGAGGTCGCGGTTCAAACATGCACGCAGCAAATCAATCGCTTTTTTAGTAAAAACATTTTGTTGAAAAATAATGTGTGTGTAATTTTAGGTCGATAATAATCTGTAAAGTGCTGCCGACTATTATCGACCTAATTTTCAACAAAAGTGTTTTAGAGTGTAATACGTGTGCAACGTTTCAAGTTGATCGGACGTCTTGAAGTTGATGAAAATTTAGCACACTATTTCATCTAATAACGAGAAAACTTGTGTGCTTTGAATAATAATTTCCGAGTAATTTCATTAAAATTAAAAAATTTTCTACGGGCCGGTTCGGGCAGGTACCAAATTATATATATGGTTATAGAGGACACTTTAACCTTTCTTTTGCTGATTTAGTTTTCTTGATTGTTTTTGATCTTCAAAAGCTCTATTCATCTAAAATTAAAATTTACCAAAAATGTATTCATTTAAAAAATGTTTTATAACACCTTAAATATAAACAGAACAGTGGTCACCCATACTATTTCTTATAGAATACAATCCAGCTAACTTCGAAAAAAAGACCGCATGCCACTACCGATGATAGTTCGAGAGGTATAATAATTTGTTTCTGTTCAATTATAAATAAATCACATGTGTTCTAATATTGTATTAAATATTTGTTTTTACCAGTATACCAGCCACTTAGTTTAGACATGTTCACTATTAAATAGCGGTAACATTTTTAAAATCGATGACAGAAAAAAATTTGGTTTTGGCAAGTGCGATTTTGTAGTGCGATTCTCTATTCAATTTTAACAATAGTTGTCATTGTTATAAATATTAACAAGCAAAGTGTAGATTTTGCTACTCTGTAACATTCTTAACAATAATTGCTGTTGTTTAACTAACGACAACAATTTTTCTGTTGCTAACGAATAGGCAACGAGTCAGCTGTTCAGCCGTAGCACGTACTTTAGCCAACAATTAATGTTAATTTTCTACAAAAATATACAAATATATACAACATTTACGTTTAAATAACAATTAGGCGATTCAAAGTGTTGCCATATTAGTCCTATTTTTCATATTTCATATTATTTTATACATGCATAAAATTTTATTAGAAATTTTCAAACAAAAAATTCATAGATTTTTACACATGAATGGCATGTGTTTTAAAAAAATTGTATTTCATATTTCATAATTTTCTTTCAAATTTTGATGTTTAAAATAAAATAAAATATAAAAGACATCGCAATTCAGTACGTGACGATTTTAAAGTTAAATTTTCAGGAAAAATTAAAGAAATTATAACCATTATGAGATATAAGCTGTTCAAAGTAGCAGGTAGTATATAAATACAAAATACGGGATAGAACAATATGCAAGCTAGCTTTGAATTGCCCAAATATTTGTATTACTTAAACATTTAATTTAACAATTATTTCACACAAATACCGAAATTAATGAAACAAAATTTCTGTACACTATTTGGCAATTAAAAATTTTGTTTTTGTTACATTCCTCCTTGTAATTTTCGTTTATTTTAACAGAGTTGCCACATGATGTCAGATTTAAACAATGTTGTTAACAAGAAGTCACAGAATCGTAAAATTGTTAGTGCAAATAACTTAAGAAGTTGACAATATAACAACTGTTGTTATAGCTAAAAGTTACAGAATCTCACTACTGAGGCACTATGCGTCGTACCAGAAAACTGGCGACTATTCTGCTAAATTTCTAATGGAATTTAGAACAACTCGATTAATTTTGTCTGGTAAAGTTTCACATTTTTTATGGCAGCAGACATTGAGCAGTTCTATCGATACTAATACAAGTCAATTTAATTAATTTATATTTTTTTTTCAGATCAAATCAGTTGCTTAAAATTTTTAAATATATTTTATTTTATGGAAACGAAAATACATAAATACTACATATATTTTTTTAACCATTTTCATAAGAAATTTAAATTTACTTGGGATTATGAAAAAATAATATGAGTAACTAACAATAGAGTTTAGTTCTCATTTCATTGAAAATTTAATAAAGTTTAACTTACCTTCTACATTTTAGAACTATCACCATAACAATAGCACCAATAAGAGCTGATAAAATTGAAACTATAATCAAAGTAAACGCCCAGCCGAGCTCACCAGTTGTATCTAAAATGAGAAGAAAAAAAAAAACATTTATAGAAAATAATAATAAATAGAAAAAAATTGCTTAAAGTTGTTCAATAAACGACTATATTTTATTGTACTACATTTGTCCTTTAAACAAAACATTTGCATTTTACAAAAAGGAAAATATTTGGAAAAATATGAATTGAAAATACACACAGAAAACAAGGAATGTAAAATCAACATGACGCAATTTTAATTGGAAATCATATTAAATATACAAGAAATAATTTGTTGTTTAAGTGTGGTGGTGTGTATTTGCTTTGTTTATTGCAACTATTCATTATTGTGCTCAGTTGTGTAGCTTGTTGCTGGTTTGTTCTTGTTTATTCTTATATATATAGCCGACAAACATCGAATTACTAGCAAACATTTGCTGCTGCTGGTTTAAAATTACCATTGTTTCATACTAATTTTAAACGGAATATAACACATGTTTACAAATTTCGAAAAACTTTTTCGTTCGCTAGAAATCAAAATTGTTTCTTTAGTTATTTGGAACACTGGACGCGAATTTGCACTCCATTTTTAGGGTTCCGTTACACCAAAAGTGTAAAGGAACTCTATTGTTTTCGCTACGCTGTCCGTCTGTCTGTCTGTCTGTCACAGGCTGTTTTCTCGGGAACCGTAAGAGCTAGGATAAGCTCTACATATCCTGTGAAAATTTCAGGTCCCTACAACAACAAATATATGACAGTTAAAAATTAAATGGTGTTCTAAAGCGAGCAACGAAAAATGTTGAAATACTAATGTAATGTTTGCTCGGGAACCGTAAGAGCTACGGACCTGAAATTTTCACAGAATATGTAAAACTTAGACCGCTATAACAACAAATATATGAAAGCTAAAAATTAAAGGGTGTTTTAAAGCGAGCAACGAAAAATGTTGAAATATTAATGTAATATGCAGACACATATAACACTTTAAATTTTCAAAGTAAGTGCTAACTGGTGTAGTCTGTAAAACAAACTACACCAATTAACACCGATATTTAAAACAATTAAAATTAAAGGATATTCTATCAGTTAATGTAATTTTGACTATGTAATTTAGACAATATGCTGTGCCTTGGCAACCGTAAGATGTAAAACCTTGAAATTTAAAAAAAAAAACGCTAAAACTAAAAAAAATCCAAAATTAAAAAAATTTCAAAACGAAAAAAACGCTAAAATGAAAAAGCGCTTAAAGGAAAAAAGACTACAAAATCGCTAAATCGAAATATATCATCAAAAATTAAAAAAAAAATTACAAAAACGAAAAAAAAACACAAAAAACCAACAAAAAAAAAAGCGCCAAGGCTAAAAAATCGCCAAAAAAGAAAAAATTGCCAAAACGAAAAAAGTGTCAAAGCCAAATAATCGCAAAAACTAAAAAAACCACAAAAAACCGAAAAAATCCCCAAAAACGAAAAAAGCGCCAAAACTGAAAAAAATCGCCACAACAAAAATAAATCGCTAAAACTATAAATATAGTTAGAAAGTGAAAACGTTAAAAAATGCAATAACCAAAAACTCGGCAAAGAACAACAAAATTGCAATAAACGAAAAATCGCCAGAAAAAATCACGAAAATTGAAAAAGCGCCAAAACAAAAAAAAAAAACCCAAAAACAACGAAAAATACTTAAAAAATAAAAAACTAAAATTAAACAAGAAAGCACAACGAAAAAAATGACAAAAGGGGCAAAAACAAAAAGGGATATGTATTCGTACGGAACCCGTCGTGTGCGAGCCAAAGTCGCACTTTACTTATTTTATTTTCCCATCAGCTCTAGTGTTCGAGATATAACGTTATGTGTAAAAAATAAAGGTACTTTCACTACATATAGTAGCATAACTTAAGAAATGGATTTTCAATGCAGTAACGAACAAACACCGAAATTCCACAACAAAATAATCTTGAGGTCGTGCAAACATTGTTTGAAAATTGTCTCAGTACTTTCAGAGATATCATAAAAGTTTAACCCAAAAAAAAAAAATAAAAATTTTATAAGAAATTTTGAACTTTTTTTGTTTTTAAGAATGCATAGTAAATAAAAATACAACAACGAGCTTATTTTTGATTAAATAGCGTGTAGCTAAATATATTCCAAAAGAATTGAGACTGTTTTTATAGAAACTGGTGCGCAACTTTTGATTTTATTCATAATTCAGTGAGAGAACTGAATTGATAAAAATTAAATTTTCATACAACAGCAATTTTTGACTTTGTGTTTGCGTTTGCCAGTGTTGTACAGAAACTAAAATTTTATCAATTAAGTTCTGTCAATAAATTGTGACTAAAATCAGAAGGTGTACACCAATTTTACAGAAAAAGGGCTCAATTCTTGTGAAATATATTTAGCTACATGCTAGTATACAAACAACTGGCAGATTGTTGTATCGTTATACATATTGTTATAAAGTTTTGAAAACAAAAATTTTTAAAAATTTTGTAAAAAATTATTTTTTTTGCTCTAACTTTTACGATATCGCCAAAACTACTATGCAGATTTAGAAATAATGTTTGTACGGCTTAAAGATTATTTTGTTGTCGAAGTTTGGATTTTTTACTTAACTAAATAGAGCATGGCCTTCTCAAGTTATGCTCATATATGCCTTTCAAGTGCCTTCATTTTTGTCATAACGGTATATCTCGAAAACTGAGCTGTTAAAAAATTCTAACTATATACATATTTAAAATCTGCATAGCATGTGTAGTCGGTAACTACTAAAATTTTACCGGAACGCGATGTACTGTAAACATGTGTAATTTATCTAACCTTAAATCTCTTTGATTTAATATTTTTCACTGTTAAAACAACGTTGTTATGAACGTTACATTTCATTTTTAAACAACATGACTACAATTTTAATTTCAAATAAATTTTATGTTAAATAATCAATTATATCATGTTGAATTAAAATGAAATTCATGTTACATACGATGGTATTTATTTAGTGTGTATCTAAAGTTTGAAGCTGTTGTGGGTGCAGTGATTATCGCGCTGACTATCACGCAAGTGGCGGGGGCAGCCAGCTACAACACAACATTTTTTGATGCCTATCCTACAGGGATGGGCAAGTGAAAAAAATATATCGATATCGATATATTTTTAAATATTGATCGGCATCGATATATATCGAATGAAAAATATCGATAAATCGAAATACCGATATTTTTTCAACAATGATGATTCATACGTAGTCCCCAACTTTTTTAATAAAACAAAAAAGTACCTTTCTTATAAATAATTAAGCTGGAAAGAGTTAATTTCCAAGATCCTTACTGTTCCACCAATATTTCATGGAACATACATTAACAAAATTACACTCAAATAATGATTTTTCGAATAGACAAAATATTATAAATAAAACAAAAGATTTTGTTAGTAATATTCTATTTGATGAAGACTGTGGCGAAATATTTTTAAAAATTGCACGAAAAACAAAACCAAAGCTAAAAAAAATCGAATTTGATACTGTCGATATATTTGGAAAATATATTGATATATCGATGTATCGAAATTAAAAATATCGACGATATATATCGATATATTTTTAAGAAAATATGGATATATCGATATATTGATATTTTTGCCCATCCCTACTATGCTAATACACATTATGTAACTAAAATAATTAATAAAATAGCTACATAAAAGTCATGTTGTTTCAACTTGATATGACTTTAAATTCAACATGATTCCTCGTGTTGTTTCAATATCAAATTCACGTTTTTTAAACTTAAAATAACTTTGACTCAAGATTATTTTTCATGTTGTTTAAATATCAAATTCACGTTGTTCCAACTTGAAATAACTTTGATTCAACATGATTCTTCATATTATTTCAGTATCAATTTAATTTGGATTTAACTGTACTGGAATATTAAATCAACATGAAATGTAGTTATTTCAAAAGGAAAAATTTTCTTTTCAGCTTATTGTAAATCATGTTCAATTATTGTGAAACACCTATAAAGCACAATTACTACCGAAAAATGTTAGATTAGCCTGGTTTCCGACGATTTTACTATGAAATTTTTCTGTGTGTATATACATATATCCATTTTTCTATGTAGGTATGTATGTGCCTCGTAGATCATATGTAATTTAGTACATTTCCTTTAATTTACTTAACCACCGTATGTATAAAACTATTTGCAGTAGAACAACAAAGCGCAAAGAAAACCTTTACCAACTTTTTTTTTTATTCTACATGCCACCACAAAGACTTGTTTAAAAGTACTTGTACTTCACTCGTACATTTTATTTTTGAATAAACCAAAATTCTATTGTGTATATTTTATATTCATATTGTTTTATAATAATCTCTTAAGAGGGTTTTTGTCCCAAAGACTTGCAGCTTTTGAACCTGTATCTCATTTACATATTTGGCTTTTTCAACACATTTGTAAGAGTCTTTTGGCCAAAATTCAAACCATACAACATGACAATTCAATTTTACAAAATAAACTTTTACATTAAAAAAATATAAATTTTTGCTGCCCCTTCTACATGCCCGGCAACAGGTGGTCCGTCTCTTATGGTATAATTTAATATACATATAATTATAAATGCGCTATTATTCGGTATATTTAATATTTAAATTTGTTTAAAATTTAAAAAAAAAGAAAAAATAATTTAAGTCATTGTTCATGTTTATTTTGCTTAACATCTAATTGCATAAATTTAACATTAATAATCAAATTATAAAAGAGAATTGTAAAAGAAAAATAATGAAACAATTTTCGTGAAAAGTTTTATAATGAACAGACCAGAAGTCATTATACAGTTATTACTCTATAATTACTAAAGCAAAAACCGCTTCTGTTTAATCTTGTTTAGTCATGTAGTATTTTGTCTGGAGTTTCTTTTTAATTCATCTCTGTGTATTATGTACATACATATGTATGTATATTATTTTCCATACACACTTACACAGTTTTCGGTGTCAAGTTAAAACATTAAAGAATGCGTAAATATAATGGATTTATGCATTATAATGTGGGAAATGTTGAATATAATACAAAAACCATCATAATTTAGCAGTGTAATCAGTTACACATTTTTGAAACGTGACTTGTATGGTGCTTGAAAATGGGATTGAAGTAGACTTACGATAGATTTGGTTTAACAAATTAAACCATGTTAAACAGTGTGGAATTTTCTGTTACAAATAATTTAGAAAAAACATATAAAAATTACCGTTGGACAAGTCGTATCAAAAATAAGAGTACTAAGCATATTTTATACACATACACTGTGTATCATTCGGGTGACAGTAGATAGGTACACAGAAAACATCATCACCAGAAAATGTTCAAACAAAAGTTTGTCTAAAAATAAGTTTAATTTTCAGTAAATGTTCTTTACATAATCAAAGAATTGTTTCTTTGGCTCACATTTAGGACACAATACCAAAAACAACAAGAAAAACTGTGTCATTAAAAAACAACCCCGGTGACGACATACACACTAATAACAACAACAACAACAATGATAGCAAAAGGAACGCGATTGTACCAAGTTTGTTTACTGAAGATTTTTGAGTGAATCAATTCGTTAATGTCGTTGCATTAATTCTCATTCATTTTTTTAGAGTCTTTAGATAAACATTCAGAATTGAACACATTTAAGAAAGTGAAATTTCATAAATGCTTAATGGATGATGATGATGATGATGAGCCAGACAAAAATTTTATTTGATATATTAAAAAAAATTCAGTAAATATTTTAGTTTGATTGTGTAAACTATTTTGTTGAATGATTGTTAGTATTTTTAGCCGTGTCTGAGGAAAAAAAGCAGACGTGGTAGTATGAAAGAGATGAGAAGTTGTGAAGACGAGTTCGGCGCAATTCTATTAGCATGACTGAGCTTATGCAAAACCAGACAATGTGTGATTAAATAAAAACATTTATTATTATTTTAAATAAAGTGAAAGATATGAGAGCACTATTTTAGGTGTCACCTTTGCATCATTATAGCAGGTTACATTCCAGAACTATTGCCTTAAGGAATTATCTCTTATCTTTATCTCTTTCACTTTCTCATAACTATAAACACTATTATAATATATTTTAAAAATCTTTTTAATCGCCACTACAAACTGGAAGTATTACAAAAACCAATCATTCTTAATCTCTATCGAAATAAAAAATCGATTTACAAAAATAAATAAAAATTAAATATATCTGTATGTACATTTATTATACATATTCGTATATGAAAAAAACTTATTTGTAAGTCTAGAACCCTTAAGCATTTGTTGGTCTTTTGCAATGAAACTCACAGAAACATTTTTTTGTATCCCGAAAAGCTTGCGAGCTGCAACTGCTTGCTGTCTACCTTTTAGCAATCATTGCTAGTGACAATAGCAATTGTAACAAAGTAGCAATAATTCATTTTACCTACAGCAACGTTTACTTTACAATTTAATGAGCCAATGCCATTGCAATTCAATGGTGGTGGCCATTTTGGAAACGACAAACGAAGGCAATATACAAGAACTTAGAATATTAGACTGCGGCTGCTGCTGCTGCTACTGCTGCTAAGGCAGTTGCTTAACTGTTTGTCCAGCTACTTACATGTATAAATGCAAGAAACTAGTAAATGTTGCAAGTACCACATACTCATGCATAACACTCGTACAAAATGACATGTGACGTTGCCAAGTGGTTTATTTGTAAGTCACATTTACTTTTCGTTTTAAGAAAGAAAACATATAAAAACCATAAACTATAAAGGATTTTCTTTAAACTGAAGCATCCTTTTTATAGCATTAAACGGCATTCAATTGGCAATAAGAAAATTTGTTGGAGTAGAAATACTTGTCGTCGTACTTACAATATAAAAGCAAGAAAATGCCAATTGTCAGAACACAAGTAGTATTTTATTTTCTTCTTAGTTGTATTACTTTTTTTTTTATCGATACTTACGATACGAGTAATTTTACACTTGATTGCATTAAACGATGTATGAACTTACACTCTCTCTTTCGTTTTGCCACCCAAAACCGAAATGATTAGATGTGGGAAATTTAAAGGTGGAGTTGTAAAGTTTGCGGTTTAAAGTTTTAATTCAGTTGAATGAAGTTTACGAAACTTTAATCAATTTGAAATGATGCAGAGATTTTATACATACATACATACATACATACATACATACATACATACATACATACATACATACATACATACATACATACATACATACATACATACATACATACATACATACATACATACATACATACATACATACATACATACATACATACATACATACATACATACATACATACATACATACATACATACATACATACATACATACATACATACATACATACATACATACATACATACATACATACATACATACATACATACATACATACATACATACATACATACATACATACATACATACATACATACATACATACATACATACATACATACATACATACATACATACATACATACATACATACATACATACATACATACATACATACATACATACATACATACATACATACATACATACATACATACATACATACATACATACATACATACATACATACATACATACATACATACATACATACATACATACATACATACATACATACATACATACATACATACATACATACATACATACATACATACATACATACATACATACATACATACATACATACATACATACATACATACATACATACATACATACATACATACATACATACATACATACATACATACATACATACATACATACATACATACATACATACATACATACATACATACATACATACATACATACATACATACATACATACATACATACATACATACATACATACATACATACATACATACATACATACATACATACATACATACATACATACATACATACATACATACATACATACATACATACATACATACATACATACATACATACATACATACATACATACATACATACATACATACATACATACATACATACATACATACATACATACATACATACATACATACATACATACATACATACATACATACATACATACATACATACATACATACATACATACATACATACATACATACATACATACATACATACATACATACATACATACATACATACATACATACATACATACATACATACATACATACATACATACATACATACATACATACATACATACATACATACATACATACATACATACATACATACATACATACATACATACATACATACATACATACATACATACATACATACATACATACATACATACATACATACATACATACATACATACATACATACATACATACATACATACATACATACATACATACATACATACATACATACATACATACATACATACATACATACATACATACATACATACATACATACATACATACATACATACATACATACATACATACATACATACATACATACATACATACATACATACATACATACATACATACATACATACATACATACATACATACATACATACATACATACATACATACATACATACATACATACATACATACATACATACATACATACATACATACATACATACATACATACATACATACATACATACATACATACATACATACATACATACATACATACATACATACATACATACATACATACATACATACATACATACATACATACATACATACATACATACATACATTACCGCAAGGGTATCTTCTTATGAGGATAACGGGATTGACGACCCCGCGGGCCCTGAGTTATCACAGGTTTGAAGGCATTCTAGGTAGAAATCCTTAAAAAACCTGTGATTCCGCACCGCTGAAAAGCATTAAGATCAAGTCCAGCACGGTCTTAATTATGGCATTTCTGGACATACGAATTTGAATTGTTAGAACCCTGGGCTGACGGTTGTGGTATTCTGGGACTTGAGTATGTAGGAGTGAAATTTTACAGAAATGGCTCTCAGGCTAATGCCACAACTGCCTCCGTCCTATTAAAACTTGGCAAGTCTCAAAGTACGTTTGAAGTTCGTCATCATTAGGTTGTTGGTGCAGGTTCGGATGTCGTTCCCCGGTTAGCACGGATCTGGCTCTGGCGGGATGATCCATAAGATCTTTTCGTCAACCCTCGCATGGACCTCACTGCTTGCAAAGGGACCCATGGGGTCTTAACGTGACTGCACATCGAACGGAGATAGCGGCTTTGAGTTTGGACCCATTAGAATGAATTTTGAAAATAAAAATCGAAGTAACAATGAGTTAAATATGGGAGATGTTGAAAACCCATTTGCAAGGAAGTCGGTGATCACGAGATCGCCTCCTACAGCAGTTAGTAGTAGACCTGTTACAGTGTCAAATACCGTCGACAATAGTAATGAGGGCCACAGTAACAGTGTGAAGAGATTAGGAGTGAAAATAGGAGAGTTGTTAGATTTTCTGAAGACACGCTCAAACGTGCACAGGGACATAGTGACAATGTCCCGTGAGATACAGGCGTTGTATATGCAGGTTTCAGATGAATTGAGTAGCAAAGGTGTTAGTAGTGACGAGAAATCGCGGACTAGCAGAGAAACGCAGACAGACGAACCGGCAAGGGTAAACCTTGTGATAGGTGGAACCCCAAAGCGCAGAAGAGATGATAACATTCTTAGCCCAAAGGGTAACAAATCTAAGAGGAAGAAGGGCACAACCCCCAATAGGGCATTGAAGAAAAGTGAAAATGCTGTACCCAGGGAGACAGGTATAAACACGGCTGGTAAACAAGATCCGAATGTTAAAGATCCTGACTGGGTTAAAGTTGGTCCAAGAGCTAGAAATAGAAAAAAGACAATACGACCAGATGCTTTGATTATTAAAACTTGTGGGGATGCTTCCTATGCTGATATTCTCAGACAAGTGAAGAAAGACCCTAAGCTGGGTAATCTGGGTCAAAACGTAAAAAATATCAGGAAGACTGAGAAAGGTGAATTATTGTTAGAGTTGAGTAAACCCTCGCATCAGAATACAAGTGAGTTCAGGTCGACGGTAGAAGAGGTATTAGGTGAGGTCGCAGAAGTTAGAGCACTATCCCATGAGATTAGGATCGAGATTAGAGATATAGATGAGGTAACCACAAAGGAGGACGTCTATGAAGCCCTCATTAGAGAATCCGATTTTAAATCCCTGCAGCCTGCTGCAGTTAAATCGTTAAGGAGAGCGTACGGAGGAACGCAAACTGCCACCATTGGCGTAAGTGCTGTCTTAGCTTGCCGTCTTATAGAGATGGCGAAGATACGTATTGGTTGGGTTGTTTGCAGAATACGCGAAAAGGTAACACCAAGAAGGTGCTATAAATGTCTTGATTATGGACATAGAGCAGCAAACTGTAGGGGGCAGGACCTTTCTAAAAACTGCTTACGGTGTGGCAAAACTGGCCACAAAATTGGAACTTGTTCCAATAAACCGTCGTGCTTGCTTTGTAGGAATGGAACAAACACCGCTAGTGACCATGTCACCGGATGTGCAGTTTGTCCATACTACAGAAGAGCTCTACAGAAACTTAGGGTTTAAAGCAAAACTTAAGGCATCAAAATGCGTATATTACAGTTAAATCTCAACCATTGCCAGGCAGCTCAAGAGCTTCTTAAGCAAAGCGTTCGAGATTTAAATGTAGATGTCGCTGTGCTGAGTGAGCCATATCGGAACATGGGATCTGTAAATTGGGTTTCCGATAATACGGACACATCGGCGATATGGAACACCAGCACGCTAACAATACGAGATAAAATAACATCAGAATGTGGATATGCCCGAGCCACTGTCTCTGGCATCACACTATACAGTTGCTATATTCCCCCTAGGTATTCTATAGAGGACTTTCGAGTAATAGTTGACAATATAGTAACAGATGCAGTTACAAGAAATCCTGTCATAATAGCGGGTGACTTCAATGCGTGGGCTGTTGAATGGGGCTGCCCCTTGACAAACACAAGAGGTAGAGTACTCTTGGAAGCCTTTTCTGTATTGGGTGTTGTACTCATTAATAATGGAGTTGAACAAACTTTCAGAAGGGGTGATGCTGGATCGGTAATTGACATTACATTTGTCAGTAGCAGCATCACAAGCCAAGTTAACTGGAGAATATCCGACATCTATACTCATAGCGATCATAGCGCTATAATCATAGATGTACAAGATGAACAGCCCCGTGTGATTGCACAAGCACGAGGTTTGACAGGATGGAAGGTAAATACCTTTGATAAGGATATCTTCGCAGCTTGTATGGAGAACATGGAACTGAGTGGTTCAGCTGAAGATATGGCAGTGCAATTAGTAAGTCATATCACTAATGCCTGTAACGTAGCTATGATAAAGCGTAAAAGGTCACCAAATAAGCCCCCGGTGTACTGGTGGAATGATGAAATTGCTAGCTTGCGATCGGAGTGTATAAGTGCCCGAAGGCAGTATACACGAACGAGAGGTAGGTTAGAGAATAGTGTACACCATCAAATATATAAGGATAAAAGGAAAGCGTTGAAGATTGCAATTCGTAGGAGCAAGCGTAGGTGTTTTCTTAATGTTTGTGATGAAGTAGATAGTAATCCTTGGTGCTTTGCATATAAATTGGTAACCAAGAAACTTAAATGTCTTGGTCCATCGCCGCCAAGAGAGGAGCCTCTCCTCAAGGGAATTGTAGATCATCTCTTTCCCCAACAGGAAACTCCGACATGGCAACACAGCTACCCGGCTGAATTTTTCGACATTCCTCCGGTTACGATTGCCGAGATAGAAGGTGCTGTCTCAAAATTTAAAGACAAGAAGGCACCAGGTTTAGACTGCATTCCGAATATGATACTAAAAGAAGCTCTTAAACTCCATCCTGACTATTTTTTGAAAGTAATAAGCGCATGCTTGAGCCAGGGCATTTTTCCAACAATGTGGAAGAGACAAAAGTTAGTATTGTTACCTAAGGATAATAAGCCACCAGACGACCCTTCCTCTTATAGGCCGCTGTGTATGATAGATACAAGTGGGAAATTGCTAGAAAGTATAATCTGTAGAAGATTGGAAAGTTGTGTTGAAGCTAACCGCGGTTTATCAGATAACCAATTTGGCTTCAGGAAAGCAAGGTCAACAGTAGATGCTATCAAAGTTGTAGTAGAAACTGCTGCTCAGGCTATCCAAGGGAAGAGGTGGAGAAATGGAACAAAAGAGTATTGTGTAGTTGTAACGCTAGACGTAAAGAATGCCTTCAACACGGCAAACTGGGAGCATATTGTTGATGCCTTAG